>CM026202.1:18732890-19932890 GCA_014839995.1 Xenentodon cancila
TTTTTTAATTTTTTAAATACGTGTATATACATATATACACACCTGCACATACACATACGTACATACATATAAAACCCCCCTTTTTTTTTTTTTTTTTTTTTTTTTTTTTTTTTTTAATTAATAAATATACAATATGAGAGAGGGGGTGGTGGGGAGGCGGGCAACCAGGACCAGGGGCGCATCACCTGCGAGCCCCACACAGTCACAGGAGCCAGGCCGCCAGCCACGCCCCACCGTCAGGGACCTCCCCCACAAAGGGGCACCAGCATCGCGAGAGGGCCGACACACGCCCCCAGCCGCAGGCCGGACACCAGGGCCGACCCCAGCGAGGCCCCGGGCCGGACCCGCACGGGGCCGCACCGACCAGGGATCCACGGCGGCGGCGCACAACCCGATCCCCCTCCCCGCGCCACCCCCGGAAGCCGACCGCACGCACCCCCCCCCCCCCACCCCCCCACCCCCAAACCCAGCCCACCGTCCGTATCTAATGCAATAGCATCAGACGGGAGTAGCAATACCCGGACCCCCAGCGCATGCCACCCCGCCCGCATCCCCCCCACCACCAACCCCCCCCCGCCCCCCGCCCGCCAACCCACCCCTCCCCAGCCCGGCCGTGGCCGTCGGAGCGGCACTCACCGCTGCCGCCAGGATCAAGGGGCAGCGCCAACCTACTAGCACACCAAGGGACACCACATGCAATACAGAGACGCCCCAGTCGGAGGAGCCGGGGAAGGGGGGGCACACCGATAACCCCATCTCCCAGGCCCAGCAGGCCCCATCAATCAATACTACTGTCCCTGTGGATATGGGACCCTGAGGCCACCAGCGCCACCACCACCCACCCCACAGCATGGGCAGCACCGCAACCCCGGAAGGCAGGGCCTGGCCAATGGTTAGATAGAAAGTTAGAACGGAAGAATCGAAGAGAAAGAAAGAAGAAAAAAAAAAAAAAAAAAAAAAAAAAAAAAAAACCCTAGACTATCAAGGCAGGAAGACCAGAGCACGACACCAATAACAATAACAATCTCCAAGGGCTCTTTTTTTTTTCTTTTTTCTTTCCCCTTTCTCCTTTTTTTCTCTTTTTTGTGCCACCCCCCCTACTTTTGGTAGTAGTTCAGCGGATTTCCAGGCTAGTGGTCAACCTGCCAATTTCTAGTCAAGGGCAATGAGGAGTAAGCTTGGGAGTTGGGGTGATTATTTATGAATTAGTCCTTTTAGTTGGTCCAAAATCCGATTATTTATCGAGGATCATTTGAGGGAAGATTTGTTTGTCTTGAATTCAAGGATAAAATAAGTTTTTTCCATACTTGGTCAAACTTTATAGTTTGTTTTTTGATTGAGGCTGATAGTTGTTCCATTGAGATAAATTCTGTTAGTAAGTTTTCCCAGAGGATGACATTGATGGAGTTTTTGGTTTTCCAGTTCATGAGGATTGTTTTCTTGGCGATGATTAGGGCAATAGAAAGGATTCTGTTGGAACTATTATCCAGTGATAGAGTAGAAAAATCTCCCAAGAGGCAGAGTGAGGGTAACAGCGGGATGCAGCAATCAAGACGTTGGGAGAGGGTGTCAGTGACACTGTGCCAGAATATTTTGACTGGGTCACAATCCCAGATTGCATGCAAGTATGTGTCCGTCACATTTTGTGTGCACTGTGTACAAATTTTTGTATCTTTAAAGCCCATTTTAAACATTCTTTCCCCCGTATAGTGAACTCTGTGAATTACTTTATATTGTATTAGTTGTAGGTTCACGTTAGCGGTAGACATAAATATATTTTTACAGATTTGGGTCCAGAAGTCAGCATTGTAGGTAACCTCTAAATCTTTTTCCCATTTAATTGATGGGATGGACATTGTTGTCTTATTTATTGCAATTAACTTATAAATTTTGGATAAAATTTTCTGTTGACTAGCAATTTGGATTAAATCTAGTACCAGTGGCGGAAGATTAAGGTTAGGTGTTTTGCTATTAAGTTTTGTTTGAACAATAGATTTGATTTGAAGGTATTCTAGAAATTGATTTCCTCCAATGCTATACTTCTGTACGAGGTGAGAGAAAGAAACCAGAGTGTTGTTTTCATAGATATGTTTAAGATGCGTAATGCCCTTAGTGATCCATGATGACAGATTTAATGGTTTCCTGTTCATCAAAAAATCCGGATTATTCCAAATAGGAGTGTATGTACTTAGTGATACCGTGGTATTAGTCATTTGGTGAAAGTCCCACCAGGCCGTCAGAGTTGAGGCAATGATTGGATTTTTGAAGCAGGGATGTCTGGTAATAGTGCGGCTTATAAATGGCAAATCAGAGATATTGATTCCTTTACAAAAAAATTGTTCTAGCCCTATCCAAGAACAATCTGATTCGTTTGGTTTAATCCATTTATAAACATACTGGAGTTTATTTGCGAGATAGTAGTGCTGGAAGTTTGGGGCCTCCAGACCACCATTTAATTTATTTTTTTGTAATGTTGATAGTTTAATTCTGGCCTTTTTACTTTTCCAATAATAATGTGTAATTATTGAATCTAAAGATTTGAACCAGAGGGTTGGAGGCTTGCTAGGAATCATTGAAAAGAGATAATTTACCATGGGAAGTATGGTCATTTTGACTGTAGCAATTCTACCAATAAGATTTATTGGTAAATTCATCCAACGTTTTAGATTTTCTTCAATCGTTTTCAGAAGTGGATTATAATTAAGGCCAATTAACTCTGACAGCTTAGGGGGAATGTTAATTCCCAGGTATTTGATGTTGCCGGTGGTGATTGAAAATGGTCCAGTGACAGTTGCCACATCCCAGCTGTTAGAGTTCAGTGGTAGTATGGTGGATTTAGACCAGTTAATAGTGTAGTCAGAGATCTTAGAGAAATGATTGATAAGGTTGACAGTGTCAGGAATTGATGATGATGGGTTTTGTAGATATAAGAGGATATCATCAGCATATAAGCTGATCTTATGGGTTGTATCTCCTATTCCGATTCCTGAAATTGTGCTGTCTTGTCGTATGGCTGCTGCCAGAGGTTCTATAAAGATGGCAAATAGGGATGGAGAGAGTGGACATCCCTGCCTTGTACCCCTGTGTAGAGTGAACCGCTGTGATATTAATCCATTTGTGGTGACTGTTGCCATCGGTGATGTGTAAAGAATCTTGATCCAATGAATAAATGATTCACCAAAGCCGAATTTTTTAAGTGTTTGGAATAAGAATTCCCAATTAACTTTATCAAATGCTTTTTCTGCATCCAATGAGAAGATGGCTGTTGGTGTATCTATTTGTGATGAGTAGTGAATCAGATTAAATAGTCTCCGTAGGTTATTGGCGGAGTGTCTTCCTTTTATGAAGCCTGTTTGGTCTGGATGAATGATAAGTGGAGTTACTTTTTCAATTCGTAGCGCTAGAGCTTTACTGATTATTTTTGTGTCTGAATTAATTAGGGATAACGGGCGGTAGCTTGCTGGAAGAGTGGGATCTTTTCCAGGTTTTAATATTAAAGTAATCATTGCTGTATTCATCTCCATGGAGAGCTTGGATTTTTCCTTAATTTCTGCTATTAATCTTGTAAATATGGGTGCTAGAATGTTCCAAAAGTGTTTATAAAATTCTGCCGGGAACCCGTCTGGACCCGGTGATTTGTTATTAGGCATTAGTTGAAGAGCTTTATGGATCTCTGTTGGAGTTAGAGGTCCATCAAGTTCTCCAGCCTGGTCTTCTGTGAGGTTTGGTAGGTTGATATTGTCGAGAAATTTGTTAATCTCTGATATGTCTGATTTGTTTGCAGATGAATACAGCTTTCTGTAGAAATTCATAAATTCCTTGTTGATTTCTTCAGGGTCTTGAATGATGTCTCCCGTTGAGTTAACAACTGTGGAGATTGTTGATTTTTCCTTGTTTTTCTTAATCTGACTGGCCAGATATTTGCCCGATTTATTACCGAATTCAAATTGTTCATGTCTGAGTCTTTGGATGAGGAATCTACTTTTTTTATTTAGGTATTCATTCAACTGCAGTTTATACATGGTAGTAATGATAATAACAGAGAGTAGGGGTCGGTCCCAAAATTAACTGTTCTGGGTGGTCCAAAAAATAAAAAAATTTATTTTTTTTTTAACTTCTTGTCCCATGTGAAACTTCAAAGATGAGTTGAGTAATAAATGTGTATTTATAGCTGTGATGTTGTTCCATGTCTTATTTGTCCAGCACCAGCAATCTCTGGCCATTTTCAACAGAATCAAGTTTACACGCCTTCTGCTGACTGCTCTGATCGCTTTTACCAAAAAGGAGGTAAGGCGCGCGCGAGAAAAACACACGTCGCCCATTGTTAAAGTTAATGGCTGCTATATAGACACATCAGCTGATGGTTATACACACAATGAAATATAGTAGAATGTAGGTAAAAGCCGTTTAAGTACCAATAAGGCAGGTTTTGTTACCGTTTACTGCAGACATGCTGGTGTATTAAGTCCCAGTGTTTTTCTTGGCATTGTTGTCTCTCTACCAGACCAGCTCGGTGAGCGAGGCTCAGAAGCTCGTGGCTCAGGCAGCTGACCTGTTATCACCCATTCATTCCAGTATTCAGTATGGCATTCAGTCACAAAATGACACCACCAAAGGAGGTAACACGCCTTTTAAACCATCAAATCGTGCACATGGGGTGGTTTGGGATGAGTTTACAAGCCAACAGTAACAGCACGGGGATCTTAGTTCACCATGGTAACAAAAAGAAAAGAAGAAAAAAAGTAAATTAATTTCAAAATGTGACCTTTTTTTTTTTTTTTTTTTTTTTTTTTTTTTTTTAAATTTTGCCGTGAATACTCCAGATCACCCTATCATGATGGGCTTTGAGCCCCTAGTCAACCAGAGACTGCTGCCGCCCACTTTTCCTCGATACGCTAAGATCATTAAGAGGGAGGACATGGTGGCCTACTTCAGCAAGCTTATTGAACGCATTAAGACCGTGTGTGATGTGATCAATACCACAAACCTGCATGGTATTCTGGTAAACATTTTTCATTATTTCTCTCAGCATAACTTTACAAAAAGGGCATGTCATTGTGTTCATGTCCTTAGAGGAAAAAGTTATATTTTCTTATTATTTTTGTCGCATAAATGTTCCTTAATCTCCATACTTGCTCCATACTCTATGTAGACACTGTTTCCAGTAGGGTTTTTTTTTTCTTTCATGACAAAGACTGACGCTTACATGAATATTGCCATTTTACCAGGACTTCTTCTGTGAATTTAGTGAGCAGTCGCCCTGCGTGCTCTCCAGATCTCTTCTTCAGGTACATTCATATGATACCTTCACATATTACAAATATATCTAAGGGTCACCATTACTATTCTGATGCACAGAGTTATGCTTTGAAACCTGATTCTTACATATACAACAATTTATTATAAATGTGTTTTAACAGTGTTAAGCCACTCTATGTAGTAATACCACTTCTGACCACATGTGGGCAGCATATCTCAAGAACATTCATATGTCAACGCCTGATTTGTGCATTTTTAATGAATTTACTCTTTTCCAAATGCAGACAACGTTCCTGATTGATAATAAGAAAGTGTTTGGCACCCACCTTATGCAGGACATGATTAAAGATGCTCTCAGATATTTTGTCAGTCCACCCGTCCTCTCCTACAAGTAAGTCTACCAGTCATTTAATAGTTCAACAATAATATTGTCATTCAGTGATTGATCTGATTTATATTATTGAGTCTGTTCTCTTTCACCATCTTAGCTCAGTGTCCAGGGGGCATTTATATATTTTTAAAAAATGTAACTTTATTTGTCTGAACAAATCTTTGTGTGTCTGAAACGCCTACCGGATCACGGTCTCCAACCTAACACAACACAATCGCTTCGTTCAGGGCTGTCCAGCTCTGAGAATTTTGCATTCAACAAGCCTTTCAGATGTGCAGGTTACATCACAGAATAAGATGAGAGTAGAGTTATCTTTGTTTCATCATCACCTCTGACCAGTTAAACAAACATAGATGTAGTTGACTGATGGAGTCTGCTGCCTGTACAAGGATGTGGTCATGTTTAAAATAAAATCAGCAGAAAAACACCACACAGTTACTGTGGGGTGTTCATCCCCTCAATGAAATACTAAACAGCGGCTTCTTTTGGTGTGTTACAAATGTGTGTGTGTATATATATATATATATATATATATATATATATATATATATTAGATAATATAAGTGAACATTACAGTTTGTGAGCTGGTTGACCATGTGTTTTTTGTTGGTTTTTTTTCCCCTCCAGATGTTGTTTGTTCAACAACCACCAAGCTAAGGACTACATTGACTCCTTTGTTACGCACTGTTCCAGGGTATGTTACCTTTTACTGTTTTACTCAGTTTGCTTTGGTATCAGGATAGGATGGATCAATTTTATTCAATTTAACTTGAATTGCCGAGGCGTAGAAATGTACAGTTGCTATACTTATAGTTCGTTTTGTGCAATGTAAGAATTGCTTTCTAAATTTCAGCCACTATCACAGTCAAACTGTAAGTGCAGAAATGATGTGCGTTTCTTCACGTGCACGCAGCCTTTTTGCAGCCTCATCCAGATCCACGGACACAACCGTGCTCGACAGAGAGACAAGCTGGGGCATATTCTCGAGGAGTTTGCCACGCTGCAGGATGAGGTGGGCTTCAGCTCTTTCCTATGTTACATACTACTCATACCCATACTACTCTGCTCAGCTTTTATGCTTTGCGAATTGTCTTATGTGCACTGCAGGCTGAGAAGGTGGATGCAGCACTGCACAGCTTACTGATGAAACTTGAGCCTCAGCGACAACACCTAGCCTGTCTGGGGACATGGATCCTGTACCATAATCTGAGGATCATGATCCAGTATCTGTTGAGTGGCTTTGAACTGGAACTTTATAGCATGCATGAGTACTATTACATCTATTGGTAAGAGCCCATATGTTCAGTCATGGTAACTCACTTGAGGGCACAAGCTCACAGTTAAAACAAGAAATGTCTGTGTTTTTGTCATTGTAGGTACCTGTCAGAGTTCCTTTACGCTTGGCTGATGTCCACTCTGAGCAGAGCTGACTCCTCCCAGATGGCAGAGGAGCGGATTCTGGAGGAGCAGTTTAAAGGACGCAGCAGCAAAAAGACCAAGAAAAAGAAAAAAGGTGCATTTTGTTGCGTCCTCGTCAATCTATTCACTTTAATGGATTGTAATATTCCAACATAACTCCTCTCAGATATTTGACCCTTTCCATAAGTGATGAAAAATTGATGTCCTACTTTAGGTGTTTGACCTAAGAGCAGAAATTGATACTGCTTGAGTTTATTTTTACAGTTCGCCCTCTCGGTAAGGAGATTACCATGAGTCAAGCATACCAGAATATGTGTGCTGGCATGTACAAGGTAGGTTAAATATTAATGGTCACCCATTGCCACATTTGACACACTGAGGCATAACTTGTCCTTCTGATTTTGTCTCTCCACTTAGACCATGGTTGCTTTGGATATGGATGGTAAGGTACGCAAGCCTCAGTTTGAACTGGACAGTGAGCAAGTTCGTTATGAGCATCGCTTTGCCCCTTTCAACAGTGTGGTCACACCCCCACCAGTGCACTACATCCAGTTCAAGGTACTGTCCATGTGTGACTATTCACCTTTTCTTTTGTTTTGTCACCTCATATTTTGCTTCTTTTCCTGCCGGTTCCAGGAGATGTCGGATCTGAAGAAGTACAACCCTCCACCAGGCTCAGCAGACCTCTACCTGGCAGCCAGCAAACACTTTCAGCAGGCCAAGCTCATCCTAGAAAACGTGCCCAGTCCCGACCCCGAGGTCAGCACAGAGTTTTTGCGCCGTTAGAGCACAACAGATTCTTGTTCAAGATTCTTGAGTTTCACATTTGATTCCTAAAGTTGTTGTCTTACCTGAGTCTGCACCGTTATGGCAAATTAGTAAAAAGAAAAGCATAAAATAAAATGAATCCAGCACATTAACTTGGAAGGCAAACATATGAGACAATAACACTGCAAAATCCAGGAAACGTGGAACAAGCTGGAAAAGTAGTTTAAAGTGGTGAACCACTTAAAGAATCATATTACAAAACATCAAGACAGGTCATCTGAACAGCAAAACAGTCTGTTAACGGTGAAGAGTCGTCTAAACCAACTCTTAGCTCTTAGATCCAGTTTAGGCATCTGCAAGTTTGATCCTGATTTCAACTCACATTAAAAAAAAATAACAAAAAAAAACAGGATACAAACTTTCCTTAGCTCAGTAATATGCCTATATAAATACTGTTTGCAGCACAACTACATAGACATGATGGTTAAAGTAACACAAAAGAAGAATATTTATCACTAAAGCAGGGAAAGATGAAGCTGAAACAGTCAACTCGCTGAATTCAGAGAAAAAGATGCTGAGCAGGTGGTAAAGAAGTCGTCGTAACTGCAAATGAGGGCAAGAAAGCACATCAACATGCACCAAAACACTTCATGCAATTCATTCATGCAATCGATGAATGAATGAAGAATCTGTGTGCCGGACCATACAGCCTTTGGTGGACACGATCCGAAGGGAAGCACAGATTTATGTGTGGTACGTTGGTGGTTTGGTTTTTTTGTTGGGGCAGAACAGAAACCACGCTCAGCTGGAGCCAGAAAATAAGAACAATCTCAAAATATATGTTTGCTTCTTGAAGTCACATTATCAGTGTTGGGCAAGTTATTTCAAAATATATTACATTATATATTACTAGCTACTATATTTGAAAGTAAACAGTGATGTTACAATATTATTGTTGGTTTTAATGCGTTACACCGAAATAAGGACAGAAGTATTTCTTTGTTGACCGTAATTATTACAGGTCATTATACATCCAGCAGGGGGCGATGTGGTAAAGTAATCCTCTGTAGGCGTGTCATGAGGCGACTTGTGGCTTGATTTAATGGGCAGGGCGACGGCTCACTGTGGATGGGTATATAATACCACATGAAAGGTGGAATGGGCTCTTTGTAACATGCATTGCTGAGATGGTGACAGGTTTAATATGAACAAAATATCTCATATTAGTGTCATACGTTGAAAAGGAATCCACCATGGTACTGTTGTGCTGCGTTTCTGCACGTCAGTGAGGTTTTCTGACGCTGCCAGAGCAGCCATCCTCATGTTCTGTAAAGCTGCTGCTGTTGTGGTACTCACAATCAAATACCAACATGTTAAAAATGAAGGACACAAAACTTAAACAGAAGAAGCACCATTCTAGTCTAGTGAAAATACCAACTCTGTTTAATGTTCAATTCATTACTTTTTTTTTTCTTTTTTTATCTTCATACTGGGTTAACAGGTCATAGTAGGTCTTGTCTTCTTAGTTACTCGGTTCCATTAATGACTCCTAACTTCAAAAGCCTCTTTTGTTTTGATATATGCAGTTTTAGAGTTTGCTGCAGTACAGAAAATGAGCTGAGTACTCAAAAGTTTGAATTCTTATATAATTCCAAATGTTTGATTGCTTCTTGTCTTCCATTTTTTTGTCAATAATCAATTCTTGATTATTAATAACAGGTGAACCGCATCCTGAAGGTGGCCAAACCCAACATCGTAGTTATGAAGCTCCTGGCTGGAGGGCACAAAAAGGAAACCAAGGTAACATAATACACACGTATACTTTTTTAAAAATTGTTATCTCTTGATTTGATCACGTGATCCGAAATCAGGGTTGATCCAATGATTTCCGAATGATTGGGAACTGGTGGAAATGATTGAATTGGATACTTCAAGTGGCACAGTGAGTGCAACATTACAACAGGTTGGGCGGAAAGGACAGAGCTTCTTTTTTTTTTTTTTTGTGGACTGCCAAATATCAGATCAGGACTCCGTATCAACTAAACTCATCAACTGACTCGGACTCAGGAGCAATTAAATGTGTTCGGGACTTCCCTATTCTTTTATTATTATTTGTTTCAGAAGTTACACTTTTACTTGGTTTGGACACCAGTTAAAGGAAATATAATTCCAAAATGAGTTTAAAATGTATATAATGTTCTTTCATCACCTGGCACCGTAATCATTTCTTCTTTGTTTTGAAAATTTTGTCAGTGTTTTTTTCTTTTGTTTGTTTTTTTTTCATCCTCAGGTGCTCCCAGAGTTTGACTTCTCAGCTCACAAGTACTTCCCAGTTGTCAAGATCATTTGATTTCCCCGTGTGCTGCAGGATGACAGCCTCCTTCGTCTGAATATGTGTGCAGTGGCCCTGACCCAGTTCAAGTTCGAACAGTGTTTTTGTGATATACTCAATTCTAATGTCATGTACAGGAGTATCTGATACACCTGAATCTGTTGGGTGTTTTTTTTTTTTAACTCCATCTGAAAGAGATTTAACTCAAGAAACCAGACCACAGGACTCACAACTGGACCTAAATGAGTGATGTTTTCTCCTGTGCGTTTGTGTGTGTGGTTGTGTGAGAGTGGCCGGAGGTAAGCCAGCGTGTCGTTCCAAAACATGGCATATGCTACCCCGAGAACAGTCTTCTGAACGCTTAAAAACAATGTTGTATTGACAGTGGTTGCAAAACATTAAAACGTAAAACTTTTCTATACGTTTGGTTTCGTTTTCGTGGCAGCACTGAACTCTAAGAAACGAACTGATAAGTAAGTGCATAGTAAAAACCATGCAACATTTATAAAGAGAAAGGAAAAACTCCCAACCTTTTACATTAGTGTAATTTTTTGAAACTGAATAATTTAGAGGGCTAATAACAAAAGTTGTAGAAATGCTTTGCAGGCCCAGAAGCAGTCTCCACAGATGCGTCCAGCACGCCTCCTCAGCTCCAGATGATGATATTCTTTCACTTTTGACTGTCAATTCATTTTTTTTATTATTATTATTTGTATGGTGAATTCTACAGATTCTACAAAAAAAGTTTATTATGATAAGTTTAATTTTAGAAAAAGTAGTCATTTCTAAGTGATAAAATGGCCTTGGTCCATTTTCTGGAGCATGTAAAAGAAAGTACTTTGAATGATGTCTCATTGTTCAAAATTATTCAAATATACACCATTGCTGTGTTAAAGCAAGGACAGGCACATGATCTGTTGGGACAAAATAATGTGCAGTGCTTTCACATTTATCCACAATACGATTATTATCTATATATTACAGTGAAGCATATGCATGTATTTTAGGTCTTGTGCTGCATTAATACACATAACAATAACCTGCTATACTCTATCTGATATCTATGTGCTCAGTTTGAGATGGGGTGGGGGTTGTCCCCGGCTGCAGCGATAGCCAGCACAGAATTTCCCTCTATAAAGTTTGTTAAAATTTGATTTAGGTTTCACAGTCATGGAAATTAGATAACAGACAACACATGAGCTCTTGGCAGCCATATATTTTTATTTATGGAGTAAGTAGTCGTAAAATGCGAGAAAGAACACACAAATTTAGTTTAATTTACTCCAGTTATATTTGAGAATATTTGAATTGTATGGCGGTCATAAATACATTTAAGAAAAATGCAGGTATTATTGGCTTGGTTTAGCCTTTAACTGCTCCTCATGGTTTTTTCGATCCACTCCTTGTAGAAACAGATGTCCATCATCACAATGGGGTTTGCACACTTGTCCACGGGATCACTTACAATGATGCCATGCAGTAAACCGTCATACTCTACAGCTGTCCCTCCGTCCCCCTGGAAGACAGAGAGCAAGGGCGATTGTTTTACATAGATACATGCATGATGAAATTTAAAGAAAATAAAAGAACAGAATAAGGTATACTCAAATATCATCCAATATGGTTTACTTACAAAGCAGGCCTCCACACCGGGTAAATTGGCGCACATGGTGTTGGACTCATCGCTGTGGTATTTACTATCAGGTTTGTCATTCTCACCACAGGCTACCATTGTTGTGGATGCACATCTCACCGTACTTTCAGGTTTAGCCCCTAAGGATAGAAAGTGCTCATAAAACACTGTCTCTTCTGTTTTCAAAAATGGAATCTTGCTTCTGAGTGTTCAGTGCATTCGCACCTGCTTTCTTTGGTCCCATGCCTCCAATATGAACCGATGCACCACTCGGTGGTCTTGTACACTCTGAAGGAAGCTTGATGGTTGGATGTTTAGGAGAAGCATCTTTATTCAGTTTTATAAGCATGATATCATGCATTTTCCCTCCATCATCTTTGAAGGTAAATTGCTGTGCAGGAGCAATTTCTTGCTCAAGTGGATTACTGGATCCTTTAACCTTAGACTTAAATTTTGACCAGCCTTTCTTCAAAGTAGACAGACTTGCTTCCCCAAGCTTCACTTTGACTTTCCTGAAAAAAAAAGACAATGAAAGAAAAAAAATTAATTCTAGTGCAAGGCACAAATTTAAAAACACGACAATTCAAAAGACACACAACTGCAAAAGCAAAGTCACAAACTGCTTGATGTTGTTGTGATTTAACTTTCTCATTGTGTTTTTTAATTTGTCGTTTTGCCGTAAACTGACAGAGTGGGATCAGCAGATGCTGAGGTGCACAGTGCAAAGAGGTCGTCAACTTCTGCAGAGTCAATCGCTACAGACCTCCAAACTTCATGTGGCCTTCAGATTAGTTCAAGAACAGTGCAGAGAGAGCTTCATGGCATGGGTTTCCATGGCCAAGCAGCTGCATCCAAAACAAACATCACCAAGTGCAATGCAAAGTATCGGATGCAATGCTGTGAAGCATGCTGCCACTGGACTCTAGAGCAGTGGAGATGCATATAAGCCCTCCCAGAAGAGTTGAAGCTGTTATAGCTGCAAAGGGTGGACCAATGTCATATTAAACACTATGGATTAGGAATGGGATGCCACTTAAATTCATATGCGAGTCTAGGCAGGTGAGCAAATACTTTTGGCCGTATAGTGTATGTTTCCCTCTTCGCAAAATTTGATAGTAAAAATCATTATTATTAATAATCATTATTTAGGAGGAGGTGTTGTTTCATTTGATTTGTCATGCAGTCCTAATGCAATGTATTAATTAACAAAATCCAGGTCAGTGTGCCAGTGTTTGTAGAAAGCTTGTAAGCTTGCAAGTTTTCTTACTGTTCTGCACAGTGAGAAGCAGTGATGAGCCAGCGAGTGTTGAGCAGAGCACCACCACAGATCTTTCCCTTCTGGAGAGACTTGATTTGGACATGGTACTGCCTGTTAGCGTCACAAGACTTACTTCCAACAATCCTCTTCTCAAGAGTCCCTAATGCACCACCTGACACATGGACAAGGAGAAGCAGGCAACATATGAGATGTCTGACTTGTTGGCTTTAGGCTTAAGAGTGACTTGCAGGGTTTAAAACCTGGGAAAAAAGCTGCAAGTTATTTTTTTTAATGCTGCATACTTAAACCATTCTCAGATTATTGCTTGTGAAGATTTCAGACAATCAGATTGGTTACATATACACTAAATGTTTTCTCTCAGATGATAGTTGGAGGGGAAAAAAAATAGAAAACTCACTTACCAACAAAGAGAAAGATGAGGACAAAGCAAAACTTCATCATGGCTCCTTTGGATGTGGATTTCCTCTCCTAACTGACTTGCTGATTCTCTACGCTTAGATTTTATTTGATTTTAGAGGCTTTTTCATTGGTTGTCCTTAGGGGATGTGCCAGTATTTTCCCAATGCCCTTCCATCATGTTATTTCATACTTATTTTGGCAGTCAAAGCAACTTCGAGGGCGGTACAGAGGTGAGCTGGGGCAGCAGGGAGGAGTGTAGTAACTGACCTTTCATGTTAATCATTAATTTTATTTCAGACTTTCTTCTCTTAGTACATGCTGATTGATGTCTTAAGCTCTGAAACTATCCCTGTATAAGAACCAACAAAAAAAAAAACCTCGATGACCTCAGAGCTTTGGAAATCCTGAACAAAATTCAAAGTATTTTCATCGCTGAAGCTCACCAGAGCTGCACAGGCAGATGATGCCAAAACTGTCACATCATCACATTCTCCACAACCTGCTGGTTCTACTCCATCAGCCTGCAGAGCAGAAACCACCTGCCCTGGGGAGTACCGTTTAGTGTGCTTTGAGATCACTGGACTACCTGTCAGAACCCTCACACGCGTTCATGATCAGCAGACAGTCTGGTGAGCAGGCAGATCACAGGACTAAAGCCGCGGTGTACGGTGCACCTGCTCAACCAAGTAAGCTGTCAGATGTGCTTACACCGCCCTTTCTCCTTTATTCCTGATTATATTTGTTGGAACTTATGTGTTATTTTGTCTTAGATGGTGGTGGTTCCTTTAGTAAAAATAAAATAAAATTTAAAAAGTAAACATGGAATAAATAAGACCACACTTTATTGATTTTAATCTTTTAAAATGTTTAATTAAACAATAACATATTTTTGATTTGGCACTGTAGCAGGCACAATGTAGTTTGAATCATAAAATGATTTAACATTTATAAATTCAAAAAAGATCAGAAGGAAAAAATGTCAAATTTTGTTCAACAGCTTTTTCAGAAAAGTTTAATGGAAGTTGAGCAAGTTATTTAGCAGACAACTGCAGAATATTGAATTTTCTTTTTTGATCTATATATGCTCTTTAACATCACATTGTCACATTTCTCGCGTAAAATTTTGTCTCACATTGACTGCTATTTTCTTATTTGCTTATGCACTAAATACATCTTGCTCAACACATCCATAAGTCCATTTACAGGTTCAGTCAAGACTTTTCTAAATACATTAACTAATACCTCTAAAAAGGTTCTGGTCAAGTTCTAGTTAAAAGCCAACACGTCTTTAATTTCATTTGTCGCTCTAACTGCAACAACACACCCCTGCGCTGACGTCTTGTCCTTTGTGCAGAGGATGTCCTGTTACTTTTATTACTTGTTCATGCCTTTTTTGAGTTCATTATTGAAGTTTGAACCGACCAATAAATACAAAACAAGACACCATATTAATAAAAAAAAACAAAAAAACAACAACTTTTATCTATTTTTAAATGACCAACAAAGGCTTTGATTATTTTAATTTTCCAATCCAGAAGTAAAATAAAAGTCACCATTCTGAATATTCAATATTTTAAAAATGTCAATTCAGTGTATATAAAAAAAAAAAATATAAAAACAATCATTTACAATATCTGGTTGACAAAGCACTCTGACGAAACACAGAAGTTGTCCGGGTGTTGCAGTTACAAACAATGATTATCAAAAAAAACAACTCAAATCTGTCAAAACAATAGATGAGAGGCAGACAAAAGGTTTTTATTAATATTCATTACGTTTAAGTGCTGCTGTAGCACTTATGTGGATTTTCTGCTTTTTGAACTCATGTTGGAATGGAAATAAAACGTTGACTATCCGGTAAAGGTTCCCCGTCTCCGGGTTAATGTTGAATGTTAATCCCTCAGCAGGATCTCAGCAGTTAATTTGAACTCAAGTGACACACCAATGTTTAAAGCAAAACTATAAATATGAAAATAAATTCATTTGTTAATGACTGAGACTGAAAGAAAAAGAAAAATAATGAACAAAGCTGCTAAATGAAAACCTCCAGAGTTAATTTAAACGCATTTAACTCAAAACGCTGTTCTAGTTTTTCTGAGCGCTTCTAAAATTAAAAAACAAAAATTAAAGCAAAGAACAAAAATCTTGTAACAAACAAAAGTCTGTGCATATTATTACATGCACTTCTCTGATGAAGCTAATTAAGATCATTTGAGGTTCCACAGCCCTTTAAAACGATAAAAATTGAAATGATTTATTTAAAAAACAGCTTCCGTTGGATTAAATGATTCAGCAGTGGCAGAACAGTTTGTTTATGTTTGAAACTGTGAGACTACAGTTCTGTAACAAGAAATGATGATGAGATTATGAGTTTTAGCTATCGGTCCAGACAGCAGCGTTTCACATGAAGGGAAAAGACAGTGAAGTACCGTCACACCAGATGGGACTGCTTTCAGATAAGCAAATAAGAGCCTTGTAGTAAGATAACTTCCCCGTACAAGAACAACTGTCTGTCTGATCATCAAAAGTCATGGAAATTAAATGCTGAGTACCTGCAGATCTCCATGTTCACCATGGTAATTAAAAAAATACCTGGAAAGTAAAACACATCATCTATTTTCTGTTTCAAACAATTAGTGCAGTAAACCACATTTCAGGAGGCAACTGAACACCTGGCATGAGTCGTAAAGGTCAAGGGTTCCTTCATGCTTGTCAATTCAGTTCAATTCAATTCAATTCAATTCAATTCAATTCAATTCAATTCAATTCAATTCAATTCAATTCAATTCAATTCAATTCAATTCAATTCAATTCAATTCAATTCAATTTTATTTATATAATGTCTATTACAACACAAGTTGTCTCTAGGCGCTTTCCAGAGACCCAGAACATGACCCCCGAGCAATTATTACATAAATAACAGCAGGTAAAAACTTCCCTAGTGGAAGAAAAACCTTAAGCCAAACAGTGGCAAGGAAAAACTCTCCTTTAAGAGGGAAGAAACCTTGAGCAGGACCTGGCTCATGAGGGGGGACCCTCCTGCCGAAGGCCAGCTGGGTAGAGCAGGAAGTAAAGAAAGAATAGAGACATAGAGACACCGTCAAAGGTACAAAACCCATGTTCTGGGTCTCTGGAAAGCGCCTAGAGACAACTTGTGTTGTAATAGACGCTATATAAATAAAATTGAATTGAATTGAATTGAATTGAATTGAATTGAATTGAATTGAATTGAAGACAGGATACAATAGTAACTATCATCAGTAGTCCAATCAGACTTCTGTGTATATGGGTAATATGGATAGATCGTGATCCAAGGGGATGAGAACTGCAGGTCGGGATGTCAGGAAATATCCAACAGACATCCACACAGACAGGTGAAGGCAGACACTGGGATGGTCAGAGGTAGAACTGCAGGTCAGCAAGCAGCTCCTGAGGCTCTGGTTCGCAGGACATGCACAGAAGAGAAAAAGAAGGGCCAGACAAGCACAACAAACTACAAGAACAATGGACCACAATTATGCTTATGGGATACTGTTAATAAATGAGGGTTGAGGTGAAAAAGAGACAGGGAAGGCAAAGAGAAACAGAGGAGGTGAAGGGCACCACTCAATGGATCATGTTGGTGCCCCCCTGCAGCATAGGCCTATAGCAGCATATCTACACCGAAACTATGTTTAAAATGAGCTGGTCTAATTTGGTCCTGTAGCTGCAGCTTTGACTACTGGCCCTGACACATTAAGGTACTAAATATACACTAACTATATGCTTTATTAAACAGAAATGTTTTAAGTTTAGTTTTAAAGGTGGAGGTGGTATCAGCCTCCTTAACCCAAACTGAAAGTTGGTTCCATAGTGATGATTCCTGATAACAGAAAGCCGTCCTCCAAATCTACATTGGATCCTCTAGGAACTACGAGTAAACCTGCACCCTGAGAAGGGAGAGCTCTATTAAAAACGTATGGTATTATCAAGTCATGCAAATATCGCGGCGCTAGGCCATTTTGGACTTTATATGCAAGTAATAAAACTTTGAATTGGATTCTAAATTTTACGGGGAGCCAATGGAGGGAAGCTAAAACTGGAGAGACGTGGTCTCTCTTGTTAATTCCTGTCAGCACTCGCGCTGCTGCATTTTGGATCAGCTGGAGGCTGTTCAGAGAATTACTTGGACATCCAGCCAACAACATGTTACAGTAATCTAGTCTAGAAGATGTGAACGCATGAATTCGTTTTTCAGCATCACTCTGCGAGAGGATGCTCCTAATCTTTGCGATATTGCGGAGGTGGAAAAACGTGGTTTTACAAACCTGTTTAATATGCTGTTTAAATGACAAATCCTGATTGAATTGAGTTTTACTGGAGGCCATCGCAAGACCATCTAATCCCTTCCTAAGCTGTTTGGGACCACAAACAACAACCTCTGTTTTATCAGAATTTAGTAGCAAAAAAATTCTAGGCATCCAGTCCTTGATGTCCTTAAGACACACTTGAAGTTTGTCTGATAGTTCAGTTTCATCTGGCTTCATAGACAGATACAGCTGCGTATCATCAGCATAACAATGAAAATTAATGCCGTGGTTCCGGATAATACATCCTATGGGCTGCATGTATAAACTGAACAAGATTGGCCCCAGCACTGAACCCTGCGGGACACCATAGCAAACCCTTGTCTGAACGGAAGAAACCTCATGAACATGAACAAACTGGAATCTATCAGACAGATATGATTTAAACCAATCTAGAGCTGTCCCTTTAATCCCAACAACATACTCTAGCCTCTGCAGTAAAATGCTGTGATCTATAGTATCAAAAGCAGCGCTGAGGTCCAGCAGAACCAGTATGGACACTAACCCATTATCTGAGGCCATAAGAAGGTCATTCGAGACTCGAACCAGTGCTGTTTCTGTGCTATGATGCATTCTGAACCCTGACTGAAAAATTTCAAATAGATCATTTCTATACAAATGGTCACACAGCTGGCTTGCAAGTACCCTTTCCAGAATTTTAGAGATAAATGAAAGGTTGGAAATCGGTCTATAGTTAGCTAAAATGTCTGGGTCAAGAGAGGGTTTTTTAAGTAATGGTTTGATTACTGCGACTTTAAAAGCCTGTGGCACATATCCCAAGACTAGGGACAAGTTGATCTGTTCCAGTATTGACGCACCAATATAAGAGAAAACATTTTTAAGTAGTCGAGTTGGGATGGGGTCTAACAGACACATGGATGATTTAGATCTATTGACGACTGAGGTCAGCTCAGAGAGGTCAACAGGAACAAAACAGTCTAGAGTCAGGTCAGAGCATAAGGGAGTCGCCGAAGTTGAAGAAATGCCCACAGCCACTGCCGGGTGGGCCTGGCCGATTTCCTCTCTAATTCTGACAATTTTATTGCTAAAGAAGCTCATAAAAAGTCTTCACTACTGAGAGCTGCAGGGATGCACGGCTCAACAGAGTTGTGGCTCTTTGTCAGCCTGGCTACAGTGCTGAACAGAAAACGTGGATTATTTTTATAATCCTCTATTAACATTGAATAATAGGCTGTTCTAGCTTTGCGAAGTTCTTTTTTTATATACTATTAGACTATCTTTCCATGCATAATAAATATCTACAGACCTACAAGAGCACCACTTTCTTTCCATTTTACACACTTTCTGTTTTAACATACGAATATATGAGTTAAACCAGGGAGTTAAGCTCCTACAGTTAGAGACCCTCTTTCTCAAAGGAGCAACTACATCTAAAGCTGAGTGCAACACATCTGCAGTGCTACCGACAAGGAAATCAACGTCTGCAGAGGTAGAACCGAGGTCACAGCCCTTTACTGCTTCACTGTGTTCCAATGTAAGAAGATAAAGAGCAATGGCCTCCCTAAATTTAGTAATAGCTTTATCGGATAGATATCTGCTAAAGTAATTCCTCCTATTATGCGTGGCATTGACAATGTTAAATTCAAACATTATTAAATAGTGGTCGGATAGGAGGGAGTTTACATGCGACACTAACAGATTATCAGGTTCTACACCGTAGACGAGGACCAGATCAAGAGTATGATTAATACAATGCGCCATGTTCGTTAACTTTTTGTAAAATCCCCCTCGATTCTAGAAGAGAATCAAAAGCCAACTTAAGACTATCATTGTCAACATCCATATGAATGTAAAAATCGCCCACTATGATGACTTTATCTGTACTGATCAATAAACTAGATAAGAAATCTGAGCACTCAGACAGAAACTCCAGATAACCTCCAGCCCGTAACGCCGTGCAGACAGACACAGACCGCAAACAACAAACAGGAAGTGACGCAATACGTTATAGGGGAATTTATCCTTTTGTAGTGAAAAATTTCTAATTCAACCTCGATATTTGCTGTATTTTTCTGCAACATTTAATTTATAAAAGGAGGGTATTATGATTAAAGATGCTCTCAGATATTTTGTAAGTCCACCTGTCCTCTCCTACAAGTAAGTCTACCATTCATTTAATAGTTTAACAATAATATTGTCATTCAGTGATTGATCTGATTTATATTATTGAGTCTGTTCTCTTTCACCATCTTACCTCAGTCTCCAAAGGGCATTTATATATTTTTTAAAAATTTAACTTTATTTGTCTGAACAAATTTTTGTGTGTCTGAAACGCCGACCGGATCACAGTCTCCAACCTAACACAACACAATCGCTTCGTTCAGGGCTGTCCAGCTCAGAGAATTTTGCATTCAACAAGCCTTTCAGATGTGCAGGTTACATCACAGAATAAGATGAGAGTAGAGTTATCTTTGTTTCATCATCACCTCTGACCAGTTAAACAAACATAGCTGTAGTTGGCTGATGGAGTCTGCTGCCTGTACAAGGATGTGGTCATGTTTAAAAAAAAAAAAAACCACCACACAGTTAGTGTGTGGTGTTGATGACTCGTCCCCTCAATGAAATACTAAACAGCGGCTTCTTTTGGTGTGTCATTAACTATTACAAATGCACTGACTGTGTTGTCAGAGTAAAGTGCACACAGCCTTTTTGCAGCCTCATCCAGATCCACGGACACAACCGGGCTCGACAGAGAGACAAGCTGGGGCATATTCTCGAGGAGTTTCCCACGCTGCAGGATGAGGTGGGCTCCAGCTCTTTCCTATGTTACATACTACTCATACTCATACTACTCTGCTCAGCTTAAATGCTTTGCGAATTGTCTTGTGCACTGCAGGCCGAGAAGGTGGATGCAGCACTGCACAGCTTACTGATGAAACTTTAGCCTCAGCAACAACACCTAGCCTGGACGTGGAACAAGCTGGAAAAGTAGTTTAAAGTGGTGAACCTCTTCAAGAATCCTATTACAAAACATCAAGAGGGGTCATCTGAACAGCCTGTTAACAGTCTGTTAACGGTAAAGAGTCGTCTAAACCAACTCTTAGCTCTTAGGTCCAGTTTAGGCATCTGCAAGTTTGATCCTGATTTCAACTCACATTAAAAAAATAACAAAACAAAAAAAACAGGATACAAACTTTCCCTTGCTCAGTAATATGCCTATATAAATACTGTTGGCAGCACAACTACATAGACATGATGGTTAAAGTAACACAAAAGAAGAATATTTATCACTAAAGCAGGGAAAAATAAATCAGTTTTATGTGGTGGCCAAAAACAGGCAGAATTAAAAACTGGTGAACTGAGAAAAATGTAGCTGAAGCAGTCAACTCTCTGAATTCAGAGAAAAAGATGCTGAGCAGGTGGTAAAGAAGTCGTCGTAACTGCCAATGAGGGCAAGAAAGCACATCAACATGCACCAAAACACTTCATGCAATTCATTCATGCAATCGATGAATGAATGCAGAGTCTGTGTGCCGGACCATACAGCCTTTGGTGGACACGATCCGAAGGGAAGCACAGATTTATGTGTGGTACGTTGGTGGTTTGGTTTTTTTGTTGGGGCAGAACAGAAACCACGCTCAGCTGGAGCCAGAAAATAAGAACAATCTCAAAATATATGTTTGCTTCTTGAAGTCACATTATCAGTGTTGGGCAAGTTATTTCAAAATATATTACATTATATATTACTAGCTACTATATTTGAAAGTAAACAGTGATGTTACAATATTATTGTTGGTTTTAATGCGTTACACCGAAATAAGGACAGAAGTATTTCTTTGTTGACCGTAATTATTACAGGTCATTATACATCCAGCAGGGGGCGATGTGGTAAAGTAATCCTCTGTAGGCGTGTCATGAGGCGACTTGTGGCTTGATTTAATGGGCAGGGCGACGGCTCACTGTGGATGGGTATATAATACCACATGAAAGGTGGAATGGGCTCTTTGTAACATGCATTGCTGAGATGGTGACAGGTTTAATATGAACAAAATATCTCATATTAGTGTCATACGTTGAAAAGGAATCCACCATGGTACTGTTGTGCTGCGTTTCTGCACGTCAGTGAGGTTTTCTGACGCTGCCAGAGCAGCCATCCTCATGTTCTGTAAAGCTGCTGCTGTTGTGGTACTCACAATCAAATACCAACATGTTAAACACAAAACTTAAACAGAAGAAGCACCATTCTAGTCTAGTGAAAATACCAACTCTGTTTAATGTTCAATTCATTACTTTTTTTTTTCTTTTTTTATCTTCATACTGGGTTAACAGGTCATAGTAGGTCTTGTCTTCTTAGTTACTCGGTTCCATTAATGACTCCTAACTTCAAAAGCCTCTTTTGTTTTGATATATGCAGTTTTAAAGTTTGCTGCAGTACAGAAAATGAGCTGAGTACTCAAAAGTTTGAATTCTTATATAATTCCAAATGTTTGTTTGCTTCTTGTCTTCCATTTTTTTTTGTCAATAATCAATTCTTGATTATTAATAACAGGTGAACCGCATCCTGAAGGTGGCCAAACCCAACATCGTAGTTATGAAGCTCCTGGCTGGAGGGCACAAGAAGGAAACCAAGGTAACATAATACACACGTATACTTTTTTAAAAATTGTTATCTCTTGATTTGATCACGTGATCCGAAATCAGGGCTGATCCAATGATTTCCGAATGATTGGGAACTGGTGGAAATGATAGAATTGGATACTTCAAGTGGGACAGTGAGGTCAACACTACAACAGGTTGGGCGGAAAGGACAGAGCTTCTTTTTTTTTTTTTTTTTTTTTGTGCACTGCCAAAGTATCAGATCAGGACTCCGTATCAACTAAACTCCGTAAAATCAACTGACTCAGACTTTTTTTTATTATTATTTGTTTCAGAAGTTACACTTTTACTTGGTTTGGACACCAGTTAAAGGAAATATAATTCCAAAATGAGTTTAAAATGTATATAATGTTCTTTCATCACCTGGCACCGTAATCATTTCTTCTTTGTTTTAAATATTTTGCTGGAGTCACAGTTTGTTGGTTGTTTTTTTTTTTTGTTTTTTCATCCTCAGGTGCTCCCAGAGTTTGACTTCTCAGCTCACAAGTACTTCCCAGTTGTCAAGATCATTTGATTTCCCCGTGTGCTGCAGGATGACAGCTTCCTTCGTCTGAATATGTGTGCAGTGGCCCTGACCCAGTTCAACATGGCATATGCTACCCCGAGAACAGTCTTCTGAACGCTTAAAAACAATGTTGTATTGACAGTGGTTGCAAAACATTAAAACGTAAAACTTTTCTATATGTTTGGTTTCGTTTTTGTGGCAGCACTGAACTCTAAGAAACGAACTGATAAGTAAGTGCATAGTAAAAACCATGCAACATTTATAAAGAGAAAGGAAAAACTCCCAACCTTTTACATTAGTGTAATTTTTTGAAACTGAATAATTTAGAGGGCTAATAACAAAAGTTGTAGAAATGCTTTGCAGGCCCAGAAGCAGTCTCCACAGATGCGTCCAGCACGCCTCCTCAGCTCCAGATGATGATATTCTTTCACTTTTGACTGTCAATTCATTTAAAAAAAATTGTAATTTGTATGGTGAATTCTACAGATGGAAAAAAAAAGTTTATTATGATAAGTTTAATTTTAGAAAAAGTAGTCATTTCTAAGTGATAAAATGGCCTTGGTCCATTTTCTGGAGCATGTAAAAGAAAGTACTTTGAATGATGTCTCATTGTTCAAAATTATTCAAATATACACCATTGCTGTGTTAAAGCAAGGACAGGCACATGATCTGTTGGGACAAAATAATGTGCAGTGCTTTCACATTTATCCACAATACGAATATTATCCATATATTACAGTGAAGCATATGCATGTATTTTAGGTCTCGTGCTGCATTAATACACATAACAATAACCTGCTATACTCTATCTGATATCTATGTGCTCAGTTTGAGATGGGGTGGGGGTTGTCCCCGGCTGCAGCGATAGCCAGCACAGAATTTCCCTCTATAAAGTTTGTTAAAATTTGATTTAGGTTTCACAGTTATGGAAATTAGATAACAGACAACACATGAGCTCTTGGCAGCCATATATTTTTATTTATGGAGTAAGTAGTCGTAAAATGCGAGAAAGGACACACAAATTTAGTTTAATTTACTCCAGTTATATTTGAGAATATTTGAATTGTATAGCGGTCATAAATACATTTAAGAAAAATGCAGGTATTATTGGCTTGGTTTAGCCTTTAACTGCTCCTCATGGTTTTTTCGATCCACTCCTTGTAGAAACAGATGTCCATCATCACAATGGGGTTTGCACACTTGTCCACGGGATCACTTACAATGATGCCATGCAGTAAACCGTCATACTCTACAGCTGTCCCTCCGTCCCCCTGGAAGACAGAGAGCAAGGGCGATTGTTTTACATAGATACATGCATGATGAAATTTAAAGAAAATAAAAGAACAGAATAAGGTATACTCAAATATCATCCAATATGGTTTACTTACAAAGCAGGCCTCCACACCGGGTAAATTAGCGCACATGGTGTTGGACTCATCGCTGTGGTATTTACTATCAGGTTTGTCATTCTCACCACAGGCTACCATTGTTGTGGATGCACATCTCACCGTACTTTCAGGTTTAGCCCCTAAGGATAGAAAGTGCTCATAAAACACTGTCTCTTCTGTTTTCAAAAATGGAATCTTGTTTCTGAGTGTTCAGTGCATTCGCACCTGCTTTCTTTGGTCCCATGCCTCCAATATGAACCGATGCACCACTCGGTGGTCTTGTACACTCTGAAGGAAGCTTGATGGTTGGGTGTTTAGGAGACGCATCTTCATTCAGCTTTATAAGCATGATATCATGCATTTTCCCTCCATCATCTTTGAAGGTAAATTGCTGTGCAGGAGCAATTTCTTGCTCAAGTGGATTACTGGATCCTTTAACCTTAGACTTAAGTTTTGACCAGGCTTTACTAATAGTAGACAGACTTGCTTCCCCAAGCTTCACTTTGACTTTCCTGAAAAAAAAAAAAGACAATGAAAGAAAAAACAATGCAAAGCCAAAAAAGAAAATTGTGGGTTTCCATGGCCAAGCAGCTGCATCCAAAACAAACATCACCAAGTGCAATGCAAAGTATCAGATGCAATGCTGTGAAGCACGCTGCCACTGGACTCTAGAGCAGTGGAGATGCATATAAGCCCTCCCAGAAGAGTTGAAGCTGTTATAGCTGCAAAGGGTGGACCAATGTCATATTAAACACTATGGATTAGGAATGGGATGCCACTTAAATTCATATGCGAGTCTAGGCAGGTGAGCAAATACTTTTGTCCGTATAGTGTATGTTTCCCTCTTCCTTATTATTAATAATCATTATTTAGGAGGAGGTGTTGTTTCATTTGATTTGTCATGCAGTCCTAATGCAATGTATTAATTAACAAAATCCATGTCAGTGTGCCAGTGTTTGTAGAAAGCTTGTAAGCTTGCAAGTTTTCTTACTGTTCTGCACAGTGAGAAGCAGTGATGAGCCAGCGAGTGTTGAGCAGAGCACCACCACAGATCTTTCCCTTCTGGAGAGACTTGATTTGGACATGGTACTGCCTGTTAGCATCACAAGACTTACTTCCAACAATCCTCTTCTCAAGAGTCCCTAATGCACCACCTGACACATGGACAAGGAGAAGCAGGCAACATATGAGATGTCTGACTTGTTGACTTTAGGCTTAAGAGTGACTTGCAGGGTTTAAAACCTGGGAAAAAAGCTGCAAGTTATTTTTTTTAATGCTGCATACTTAAACCATTCTCAGATTATTGCTTGTGAAGATTTCAGACAATCAGATTGGTTACATATACACTAAATGTTTTCTCTCAGATGATAGTTGGAGGAAAAAAAAATAGAAAACTCACTTACCAACAAAGAGAAAGATGAGGACAAAGCAAAACTTCATCATGGCTCCTTTGGATGTGGATTTCCTCTCCTAACTGACTTGCTGATTCTCTACGCTTAGATTTTATTTGATTTTAGAGGCTTTTTTATTGGTTGTCCTTGGGGGATGTGCCAGTATTTTCCCAATCCCCTTCCATCATGTTATTTCATACTTATTTTGGCAGTCAAAGCAACTTCGAGGGCGGTACAGAGGTGAGCTGGGGCAGCAGGGAGGAGTGTAGTAACTGACCTTTCATGTTAATCAGATTCATTTTATTTCAGACTTTCTTCTCTTAGTACATGCTGATTGATGTCTTAAGCTCTGAAACTATCCCTGTATACGAACCAAAAAAAAAAAACAAACCTTGATGACCTCAGAGCTTTGGAAATCCCAAACAAAATTCAAAGTATTCTCATCGCTGAAGCTCACCAGAGCTGCACAGGCAGATGATGCCAAAACTGTCTTTATAGACAGCATGCACTAACATCTAGAGCAACTCAGCTCTTCATCCATAAGACTGACTTGTCTTCATGTTCAACACTTGTATTTAAACCACTAAACCTCCCACCCACTTTCACCTGGATGACCAGCCAATCCTTTAGACACTACACTTTCTGACCAACAGGTGACAGAGTAATGGTCAACACCTTCTGTGACTTCTGCTACACATCCAAACGTTATTGGCTTTTTACTACTCCATAGGAAGCATCATCACATTCTCCACAACCTGCTGGTTCTACTCCATCAGCCTGCAGAGCAGAAACCACCTGCCCTGGGGAGTACCGTTGAGTGTGCTTTGAGATCACTGGACTACCTGTCAGAACCCTCACACGCGTTCATGATCAGCAGACAGTCTGGTGAGCAGGCAGATCACAGGACTAAAGCCAAAACCAAGTAAGCTGTAAGATGTGCTTACACCGCCCTTTCTCCTTCGTTCCTGATTATATTTGTTGGAACTTATGTGTTATTTTGTCTTAGATGGTGGTGGTTCCTTTAGTAGAAATAAAATAAAATTTAAAAAGTAAACATGGAATAAATAAGACCACACTTTATTGATTTTAATCTTTTAAAATGTTTAATTAAACAATAACATATTTTTGATTTGGCACTGTAGCAGGCACAATGTAGTTTGAGTCATAAAATGATTTAACATTTATAAATTCAAAAAAGAGCAGAAGGAAAAAATGTCAAATTTTGTTCAACAGCTTTTTCAGAAAAGTTTAATGTAAGTTGAGCAAGTTATTTAGCAGACAACTGCAGAATATTGAATTTTCTTTTTTAATCTATATATGCTCTTTAACATCACATTGTCACATTTCTCGCGTAAAATTTTGTCTCACATTGACTGCTATTTTCTTATTTGCTTATGCACTAAATACATCTTGCTCAACACATCCATAAGTCCATTTACAGGTTCAGTCAAGACTTTTCTAAATACATTAACTAATACCTCTAAAAAGGTTCTGGTCAAGTTCTAGTTAAAAGCCAACACGTCTTTAATTTCATTTGTCGCTCTAACTGCAACAACACACCCCTGCGCTGACGTCTTGTCCTTTGTGCAGAGGATGTCCCGTTACTTTTATTACTTGTTCATGCCTTTTTTGAGTTCATTATTGAAGTTTGAACCGACCAATAAATACAAAACAAGACACCATATTAATAAAAAAAAAACCCAAAAACTTTTATCTATTTTTAAATGACCAACAAAGGCTTTGATTATTTTAATTTTCCAATCCAGAAGTAAAATAAAAGTCACCATTCTGAATATTCAATATTTTAAAAATGTCAATCCAGTGTATATAAAAAAAAAAAAATATAAAAACAATCATTTACAATATCTGGTTGACAAAGCACTCTGACGAAACACAGAAGTTGTCCGGGCGTTGCAGTTACAAACAATGATTATCAGAAAAAAACTCAAATCTGTCAAAACAATAGATGAGAGGCAGACAAAAGGGTTTTATTAATATTCATTACGTTTAAGTGCTGCTGTAGCACTTATGTGGATTTTCTGCTTTTTGAACTCATGTTGGAATGGAAATAAAACGTTGACTATCCGGTAAAGGTTCCCCGTCTCCGGGTTAATGTTGAATGTTAATCCCTCAGCAGGATCTCAGCAGTTAATTTGAACTCAAGTGACACACCAATGTTTAAAGCAAAACTATAAATATGAAAATAAATTCATTTGTTAATGACTGAGACTGAAAGAAAAAGAAAAATAATGAACAAAGCTGCTAAATGAAAACCTCCAGAGTTAATTTAAACGCATTTAACTCAAAACGCTGTTCTAGTTTTTCTGAGCGCTTCTAAAATTAAAAAACAAAAATTAAAGCAAAGAACAAAAATCTTGTAACAAACAAAAGTCTGTGCATATTATTACATGCACTTCTCTGATGAAGCTAATTAAGATCATTTGAGGTTCCACAGCCCTTTAAAACGATAAAAATTGAAATGATTTATTTAAAAAACAGCTTCCGTTGGATTAAATGATTCAGCAGTGGCAGAACAGTTTGTTTATGTTTGAAACTGTGAGACTACAGTTCTGTAACAAGAAATGATGATGAGATTGTGAGTTTTAGCTATCGGTCCAGACAGCAGCGTTTCACATGAAGGGAAAAGACAATGAAGTACTGTCACACCAGATGGGACTGCTTTCAGATAAGCAAATAAGAGCCTTGTAGTAAGATAACTTCCCCGTAAAAGAACAACTGTCTGTCTGATCATCAAAAGTCATGGAAATTAAATGCTGAGTACCTGCAGAACTCCATGTTCACCATGGTAAATAAAAAATACCTGGAAAGTAAAACACATCATCTATTTTCTGTTTCAAACAATTAGTGCAGTAAACCACATTTCAGGAGGCAACTGAACACCTGGCATGAGTCGTAAAGGTCAAGGCTTCCTTCATGCTTGTCCTTCGTTATGTTACAGCAACGGTCAGAAACCGACATTCTCAGCTGCGTGTCGTCCGTTTCATTCAGCAGAAGAGCGACAGAATCCACAAAGTGACATCGTTAACGTTTCACTTTTAACTGCAGTAGCTAATGAGAGAAAACAATGAAAACAGCATTGATAAGGCAAACAGCAACATATGACACGGAATCGAGTTTCTACCACTTCTTTTTGTCTTGATTTACAAATATTTGCAAACATTCAATGTAATGAGGTTACAAACTGCTCAGAAGAGAAGCCTTAAATTATCACTGAAATGCAACAATTCAGAAGTGATGCTTCTTCATGACATTTAAAAAAAAAAAAAAAAAAAAAAAAAAAAGGACATCAGCATCATCTGAGGGGAATTTATCCTTTTGTAACGAAAAATTTTTAATTCAACCTCGATATTTGCTGTATTTTTCGGCAACATTTAATTTATAAAAGGAGGGTATTAACAGCAAACTTCTGCCAAAAAAAACCCCTCAGATGACTGATATTTAAGAGGCCCCATAATGTGAATTTAAACCACAAAAACATTTCTACAAGACTGTAAGGAGACATGAACGGTTGTTGAAGAAACTTGTAACCCAGAGAGGGATGGCCTGTGCTGCTCTGCCCTCTGCTGATGGACTTGTACCACTGGAATTACTCTGATCTTTCAAACTTGTCACAGCATTTCACACCCTGTAACCCTACAGGGGCCTCCGCATAACATAAGTCCCAGCTGTTATGGGGTGAACATAACACATGTCAACACATCGTCAAAATCTTCTGATTTTCAAACACGTCGAGGGTTGCTATTTTTAAGTCTTAGTTCATCAGTCATGTTTGCTATACTCTCAGACAACTGAACAGTTGGTGAGAAAATAAGAAAAATGACAAATGAAAAACATTCCAGGAAGTCAAATGAAAAAGATTTAAATAAAATTCACCCAGAAGACCTTTGTGATGAACATTTTGGTGCATGGTGCCAGCACGATGCTGTTGGATTGTGGTGAACAGGTGCTGTTCTCTGATGTGATGCACAGGATCCTTTACCTCCAGCTCTGCAAAAAAGATTGGAACCCCTCAATGATCCACCCTAAATGATGATTAGTAAAAGATACAGCAGACCAATGGATGCACCAACAACAATTTCTCAGCTGATAATTTATGGCAGCATATTTGTTAATGTGCAAGTTAATTAATGTCCACATGTTTGGAGCCTGCAACTGCAGACTAAGCAACAACCGATCGATCAAAGACAGCCGGAGATTTCGTTCCACTGCTGACTGAACTAAAAACGTTCCAGAGAAAGATTCCAGAGCATATCCACACTGAATGAACAACACATGTAAAAAAAATAAATAAAAATAAAAAAAAATCAATTATATCCCACCTGGCCAGCTATGTGTTACTGATTGATAACTCTTCCATTTTCAGCATTGCTGATCCTGGGGGAAAAAAACTAAACAAAAAACAAAAAAAATACACCACACAAACCAGCAATGGTGTATTTTTAGCTGTAGTGACAAGTGAAATTTTGAGTGTGATAACAACCTACATAAGATCCAAATATGCCAGCATGTCTGGTGTTTATGGGGCCAAAAAGGCCACCTGCCACTCCATTACTCAATCGTTGCGTTTCCACAAGCAGGAGTAGCGGTAACCCCGCCAGACCTCCCGCTGGTGCAAACGCGCCTATTACTCCACTAATGTTTTCCTACTGTGTGACAGCTGGGTGTTCACTTGGTTATTTAAACGCAATCAAAGGTTTGTGCCCATCCACTGGGTTTCGCTGAGGAACTTCATCTAGCGAGGTTTCCCGCTCAGCCTTCAAGAACCTCTTAAAGACTCCCTTTAGACAGCACCTTTCCAAACATCCCAACATGTCTTCATCTGTAGCTCAGCTTGGATGCAAGCACAGAAAGTGAATTCCAGCTGGAAAGCATTATTCAGTATATACCTCAGATTTGAGCTAGTGCTGCTTGTTTGTCCGCTTCAAATTCTCCTTCATTCTCATCATCCCCGTTGTAGTCAGCCAGTTCCTCCTCCATCTCCTTGTCTATCAAACAGTATAAGGAGGTAATAAACATGAGATTCATGTATATCCTTCTGCTGTAGAGTGCGTCCTTATTTCTATGCTATACACCAACACTACTGATAACCTTCAAACGGTTAAGTGCATTCAGTACAGATACACCTAGATTTATAGAAAAGAATGTTCTAACTTCACCATATTTCTTTTAGTTTTACCAAATATCAACACACATACCAACATTTTCTTCAGCCAGTTTATTCTCCTGCTGAGGGATTCCCCCTAGTACTTGCTCATCTGCATCATCATACTCTTGATCGTCAACTTTCTGACCGGGAGTCTCATCCAGCTTCCCTTGACCAATGAGCACATCCTCCATCCCAGGGTCAACATCTGAAAAAAATAAAGCACATTTATAGTTACTTTAATAAAATCAGTGCTCTGACTGTAAACAAATGGTTGCATTTTATTTGCATGTATCTGCATGAAGGAACATGACCTTTAACTTAACTTGTGAACTGAACTCCTGCGTATCGCTGACAAAAAAAGTGGCTACTAAGTGTAATGTTATGTATTTTTTATTTTCCCATTTTTCAAGATATTGGAAGTATTTTTAATTTCAAGCCATTTATTTATTTAGCTGGTCTTTAACCAGGAAGGTCTGCAATCATAGAGCTCTTTCAAAAAGGAGTTCTGGCCAAGAAGAAGCAGCAACATCCTCCAACAAGAGACAGTTGCAGTTAAAAAAAAAAAAAAAAAAAAAGATCCCAAAACAAAGTAAAAATTCAACCAGTTACTGTAGTGTAACCTGAAATTTTGCAGTCGTTTTGTCTTTATGTTGAAAAACATGAAGTGACAGAGTCCTGTGTCTACATCACAAATCATCCACTTTGTGGTCAAATCGCTTCTTCTGAGCACTGATACATGTCGTCCTTACATACTGTAAGGAAACTGGTCTGCCCTATACAATACCCTCGTCGCACCAGTACAATGACGGCAACACCTGTGTATGTGGAAACCTGCGTGTGTAAACATCCCTTAATAGCATATTGTCAACTTTGCAGTAGCTGTGGCACGTCGCCTCACTCACCACCTGTCCAGAGTGCACACCAGAACCCCCAGTCCACGCCAGCTAAGTTAATCAACAGCGAGTTCAACACGCAGCTGGCGACGAAAAACGGAACAGTGTTTTCGATTATTTGATTAACACTGATCAGAATCAATCCGTGAGAGAGAAGACAAAAGACCTTGAGTTATGCTTGGCCCCAAACAAGAAGCAGAAAATGAAGTGTCCTACTCTGAGAGGAGCAGGACGACAGCCCTGCAAAGTGTTCTCGGGTCATATTGCATCAATGGCTGTTTTAGAAACCACATACTGAACCCATGACAGTTTTTGTTGATCTGTTGCACGTCACCATAAAAAGTGATATCATTTAATACTACAGAGCAAGATAAGAGAAAAATATTAAATACATTTTAAATTTATTTTAAATAAATGTACAATTTCAGTGGAGCAGATAAAACACCTGAGATGCCACCTGAGATGGTATGTTACGACATTAAATCAGTGCCGTCAGGTTCAGACTTTGTCTCTCTGGTGCTAAACGAACACACGTGGCAACAATGACGCGTGTGCATACATATTATAAACTGCAAGTATGCCTCACGCCTTAGTCCGAAAAGCTAAACGTTTTCACAGCAATCAAAAATTTTAAATGTGGTACTTTTACGTTGTAAATGTCATGTCACATTTTCAGCGACACCGAGAATCATATTCACTTTTTCCAGACTGACTACAGTTGCGTGTTTTGTTTTCCACAGTTAAAATGAGAAAGAAACGTAATATTAATTTAAATTGATGAAATACGATCCAATTGTAGCTTCAGTCTGATGATTTTATCTTTTCGTTTAATCTTTTCGTGCAGTTCTTATCTTTTAATTCTTGGTTAAAAAAAGTTTTTATTATTTAAAAAAAAAAAAAAAAAAGTCTCTCTTTAATTCTAGTTCATGGCCAAGAGAAAAGACCTGTACAGAACCTGTTGGTGAGAAAGTCCTGGTGTTTGCAACGCGATTAAAGATCTGAATTTCTTTTTTTTTTTACCTTCCATCTGAGCATCATCTTCATGAGTATCCATCACCTCCATGTCTTTATCCTCAGTCAAATTATTCTTCAAGTGTTTACTGGTCTCGGCTTCAGCCTCGTCCGTTTTGACGTCACCCGTTTTGACATCTCCCTCTTTTGGCTGCAAAGAGTCCAGCTTGACAACAGCCGAGGGAGCAGACTGGAACTCTAGTGTGGAGAGGTCCTTGTTGGGAGGTGGTTCCACTGAGACATCCGAACCTGGATAAATAACGTAGAAAAATAAAAATGCTACATGAAGATGCATATTATTAATGAGCAGCAAGTGCACGAGTAAACTCATAACAGTCAATGTAATTTCATGCATTCATGTTTTACATTTCAGTCAAGAAGCCAGAACAAGATCATATTTATGCTTTTTTTTTTTTTTTTTTTAAAAACCTTTGCTTTTGATGATATCGTTGGTCAGCAGTTCAAGGGATTCATTTTCTTTGGGCAGAGAAGGGCCTGGGGTGTGGCTTAAAACAGTGGCTATTTGAAGTCCGTCAAGCACAGGCTTGATCGTTGCATCTTCTTCCACTGCTCCATTCTCCCCGTTTTTGTGCTGGGGGTCAAAAATCAAAAAAAAAAAAAAAATCACCATCATGTTCAATGAAGTCACAGCAGAAACAAAAAAAATAAACAGGCAGATTCAAGCTCCCTCACATCAGAAACAGCAAGACCTCCCTTGTAACGTGGCTTCTGTATTTACTGTAATCAATTGCAACTTGGCTTCAACACCTGAATAATGTACTAAGGAAAAGCTTAAAACAACCAAGAAAAGGGTGCAGACATATGTGTCCACGTAGGGCTGATCAATTTATTCGTGTTTATATTGATCAACAATGAACTCATCATCCATCATCTGTGCTCGTTTATTCCCATTCAGGGTGACGGGGGTCTGCTGGAGCCTATCACTGCTCTCTTTAAGCAAATTTTAGATAAGAGTTGTTTTGATGCCATTTTTTCCCTTTAAACAATTTAAAATAATAATAATAATCCTCAAATAAGTTTATATTTTGACATCTAAACACATTGAGAGCCTTTATGTCAGCTGTAAAGCTTATGGCCTGCACTTTTTAAGCTGACATGAAATATGATCAGTCTCATACTGTTTGAAGAGAGACGTTTCAGGTGCCTACTGGACCTGGAAACCACAAGGTGATCAGAAACATCCGCTTGTCCTTGATGCTACTGCCTGAAGCGTGTGCATCATTCAGAATACAAGTCAGATGTGACATATGTGGCAAAACATTGTTTTGTTTATTGTCCTAAATTATATTATTTTGTGATCTGTGACAGTTGAAATTATATCATTTTATTTATTTCCCAGCCAAATGTCAGAGAGGTGTTATTACAACTCTTTTGCTGAGTTACAGTCAAATAAAACATGTTGTAAAACACTTACAGATTTCTACTGAGCACATTGAAGGTGGTATGAGCTGCAACGCACCAATACGTGGTGATTAATGTGTGGTATATACAGATACAGCCAAAACCTTTTCCTTTGCTTAAACGGTTTGATTGATTGTGCCCCTCTGGCCTGATCCCAGTGCAAAAAAACCCCAACTCATGTCAGATCCCATGAACAGGGGTAGTTTAAATCTTTCTCTTTTTTTCTATCAAATAGGAAACCCATCTTACCTGTGAGGGAACACCCAGAGGTGGGATAAGCTTCTCCATTTTTTTCTGAACCTCGAGTTTAGCTGCGGCCACTCTCTCATCACACAACTCCTTCTGGGACAGGACTTGGGAGTGACAGTGTGTCCTGCACAGGTGCACAAACCAAAGCATTAATGTTAACCTGGACAGACAAAACTGACACACTCACCTGGAATAGCAATGCCCAGCACTGACTTAAGGATCATTTATAGTTTGTCCCAATTATATGGAGCTGTAAGTAGTCGTATTAAAACAAACAGAAGTCGTCCCCTTACGTGTCATAAGTAAGTTTGTTGTTGAGGGTACTGATGTTGTACTGACAACTCCACAGCTTCTTCTGAAGCTTTCCCAAATCAGCATTGAGCTGATTCAGCTGACCTGGAGTACACAGAAAAACGTGCACACAAACAGACACATGCAAACAGAAGCATTTCGTTTTCAGTTCTACTGTTTGATGCAGCAATTCAGTTTTTGAAAAGGAGAAAGTGAATTTTGGCATAAGTGTACCTTTAAGGTCCTGTATGGTTTTAGAGCTGGAGGAAATGTTCTGCTGTAGTACGGCCTAGAGGGAAATATAAAACAAGCATCAACATTTTTGTTGCTGAACAGTTTGTATCAAAACTTCCCTTCAAGACATTTGTTTATGTGAACCACAGCTGTGAGGAATCCCCAAATTCCCTTGTGGATTTACTTCAAAGACAATGGTTAAATGTGCCGCTTTAAGCACGTGGCACCAGTTTCAACTCTGAGTGGTGTCTGTGTTCACCTTCTCCTGGCTGCAGGTACTCCGGGCTCCCTCCAGCTGTGTCCTGTAAAAACTTTCCATCTGACTAATCTGCTCCTTCTGTCTCTGGATCTCCCCCTGGAACTCATTCTTCTTACTCTCTGCAGCACCTCGCTCCGCTGCTCCACGTCGCACCTGGCCTTCCAACTCGTACACCTTAGTCTGTGTGACACAGTATTTAGCTGAAGAGCTTTAATAAGCACAAATCTGTCTTTAGACAGAAGAGGACACTGTTTATCGCTTACTGGATAGGGAAATGCATTCTTATGATGCTTCACAGATATAAAACACCATTGAGTAATTTAAAACTCTTCTCAGGGATACCAAAATATATTTACAGAAACAGACAAGAAGAAAATATAAGCAAAAGCAAGCTTAATAGGTAAAGGAAAAATACAGTAGCATCCAAGAAACTAGACAAAAGCAACCAAATAATTCCTTGTAAGGTCACAGTAAGCTGAGAGAACATTTTTTTAAACTGGTCCTTTATTAAAACCTCTAAAGATGTTTACAATTGGTAGTTTATAATAAATACATTTTAATAACCTCCTCTTGTCTTTTAAGACATTCTAACTTTTGGCATGGCCTGATGGTATCATATGGTGTGTGTGTGTGTGTGTGTGTGTGTGTGTGTGTGTGTGTGTGTGTGTGTGTGTGTGTGTGTGTTAGGGTCTATCTGTGTGTGTGTGTGTGTGTGTTAGAGTCTATCTGTGTGTGTGTGTGTGTGTGTGTGTGTGTGTGTGTTAGAGTCTGTGTGTGTGTGTGTTAGAGTCTATGTGTGTGTGTGTGTGTGTGTGTGTGTGTGTGTGTGTGTGTGTGTGTATTAGAGTCTATGTGTGTGTGTGTGTGTGTGTGTGTGTGTGTTAGAGTCTGTGTGTGTGTGTGTTAGAGTCTATGTGTGTGTGTGTGTGTGTGTGTGTGTGTGTGTATTAGAGTCTATGTGTGTGTGTGTGTGTGTGTGTGTGTGTGTTAGAGTCTGTGTGTGTGTGTGTTAGAGTCTATGTGTGTGTGTGTGTGTGTGTGTATTAGAGTCTGTGTGTGTGTGTGTGTGTGTATTAGAGTCTATGTGTGTGTGTGTGTGTGTGTATTAGAGTCTATGTGTGTGTGTGTGTGTGTGTATTAGAGTCTATGTGTGTGTGTGTGTGTGTGTATTAGAGTCTATGTGTGTGTGTGTGTGTGTGTGTGTGTGTGTGTGTGTGTGTGTGTATTAGAGTCTATGTGTGTGTGTGTGTGTGTGTGTGTGTGTGTGTGTGTGTGTATTAGAGTGTGTGTGTGTGTGTGTGTATTAGTCTATGTGAGTGTGTGAAAGTGTGCGTTTGTGTTTCCCTGTCTCTCACCATTAAGGACTAGTAAAACCATTTTCAATGCAGTTCTTTTTAGTTTAATCTGTCATCATTTCAATCTTCTTTATACAGGCTGTATCACTGCTACATGTTTCCAGATTCACTTTAAGTCAGATTGTTTGATTGTTTTTTCCCCAGTTTGATCTGACTCTTGACTGAAGAATCTGCTCCTTCACAATATGACAGGTCACACTGAATTTTATTGTCATTCACTCACTGGTCTGTCTCAGATGCATACAGTGAATTCCTGTCTGGAATTCCTGTCCTCTTTAGAAATCTTATCAGTACATATGTACCTCCAACAATCCGGCTTCATGACAGTTTAATGTGTGATTAAGTGGTTGAACAAGTTTTCCCTGCAACTCTTGGACCACACTGACTGGATCTGCACATACAGTAAAGCTGCTGCGAGTGCCATTCCTTTTGGAAAGGTTTTCTTTTACAGCTAGAGTTCACTCACCATGTCTGTATTTGAATTGTTGTTGTTGTTGTTGTTAGACAGTGGTTAAATGCAACACAGGTTCAGTTGAAATTGCAGTAATTGTCACACCAGGCTGTACTGAATTGTTATCAGATGTTGTATAATGTTCTAGTAGAAAATTACACAATACTGAATACAGTACAGCAGAGTTCCTTATAACGCGTAAAAAAAAAAAAAACTATGCTGGAGCAATGCTGACAAGACTTGTCTTACATGTACCAGTGTTGCAAATCTGCACCAACAAAGCAATAACAGCATCCTTTCTATTGATTGCATATGATGTGATTGGGAATTGTGAAAACACTGGAGTCGGGCTGATGCTGGAACCCTGCATGATCATGCTCATCTTCTTCTCCTTCCCTTCAGGGGTTGCCACCATCTACCCGCCTCCATCCAACCCTACAACCCATACAGCATTGTTGGTCTCACCACCGTCTTGTACCATTTCCTTTCATTCTTGCTGATACACTTGTCACACATCACCCCTGACACTTTTCCCATCCTGTTCCAACCGGCTTGCACTCGCTTCTTCACCTCTCCTCCAGATTCTTCTTGCTCTGAACTATTGAGCCAAGGTACTTACAATCCTCCACTAATTTTTGTTGTTAATCCCTGCAGCCACCAGCCTCACCATTCAGTACTCTTTCCATCTTCCCATCAAACTTCTAGCAGGCCTCTCGGTGCCCCACTTCTTAGTACATGCTCCTGCACCTCTTCATTCCTCCACCAAACCTTTTTGTCTACTTTCCTACCAGAGGTCACACCAAGTACTCTCTTACCCATCTCCCTGATCACATTAGCTGAAGTTTTCCAGTAATCTCTGGTGGTGAGGACGATGAGGAGAACAAAGGCAGGGGAGTCATCCCACACCACCATCCTATACTCAAGAGTCAAAAGTCTGCTCAAATTATAGATTGAATCAGAAGGAATTAAACTAAAATGCACAAGAAACATGTGTATTTCAGTGCTCACTTTAGCCCTTAGTTTTAAAACATATGTAGACTAACCTACCTGCAGCTCCAGGTTGCGGGAACTAGACACCCAGTAGTTGAAGCCCAAAACCAAGATGCAGGCAATTAGGGCAGCAATCAGTAGAGGGGGGGACCTTCCTCCGCGACGCCCGTTCCCCAGCCCACCCATAATTTTCTAGAAACTAGAGACATACAGACACAAAAAAAGCAAGACATCAATGGTTGGGAGAGTTTCTTCTCATTCAGTCTGTAACCAAATGTTTAAATGAGATGTGTCTGTATTAATAACATCATGCAGAAACAGTTGTTTTTTTAACATTATAAGAAATGTTTATATTATTATAGTCTTATCTTGGTAACATTGTTGAGAAAGGTTTTATTAAAATATGTTTAAAAAAGATGCTTAAAAATACTATTTACCTTTTTAAGAACATTCATAACAGTCACATACACAGTCACACTGGCCAATAGTGTGTGTGTGTGTGTAGCAAATTAAGTTAATGTCTTCCTTAAAGTGCTACTGAGCCAATAAACATGCTGCATGAAAAAGTACAGGTTTGCAAAATATTTTTCGCTCTAATTTGTATCTTATTTGTGCAACGAATTGCAAATAACATACATGAAACACTATCATTTTCCATGTTTGAAGTTCTATCCAAATTTCACCCCGACTAAAATACAAACCATTCTCAATAGTCAGCTCATAAATCTGATTACTGTGTTTTTACTCCTTTACACCATGTCATAGCTACCATTAAAATATGTTTTACTTGGATCAAAAGCAGCAAAGTGTTCTCATCTGCAAAAAGATGCTTTCCTGTCTCACAGCAACAGTAACCGCACAGCAATAGCTGGCCATCCTACACCAAAATAACAAACAATCAAAACTCTGGTGTCTGCCACAAAGCACTCACAGCACAGCCCTGGAGCTAGTTTATAACTTAATCAAAGTTGGTAGTAATTAGAGACAAACATATCTGTCTAGCGTGATAACAAACATTAAATAATCCGCATAAAGGAGTCATCGTATCAGCTAAACTCAGGCCAAGGACGACATCGACTGCTGCAGCTGATTTTCATACGATGCCCTAAAAACACCGGCCAGTCCGTTTGGCAGACAGAACAACGGTTCTAGGCGTCGCTTTAAATAATTTAGAGAAATCTCGATAAATTGTCCAACGGGGTTAGAAACGGGTAGCAACGTTCACAACGCAGCGTAGCCCCTGTTAGCCGACGTTAACAGCTAAAGCATATACTTACCAGATCTACTCGAGTAAAGAAAGACAAAATAAACAAATCAGAAACAAATTCTTGGTCCGGTGGGCCGATGTCTGGTCATGTATTTGACAGTCCGCTCGAGTTCCTCTGACAGATACTAATGCAGTAACCTTTGCTGCCGACCCGAACCTAAGAAGGAAGAGGAATATGTGGCTGAACGAGCCAAACTAGCCCTCCTGAAGCAGCGCGCGCTCCCGCGACAACGCTTCCTCTCAGGCTAGTTCTACCGAGGCGCGTGCACAACGAGGGGGGAGCTCGGCCACGCGCCGCGTGCGACACAACCTCCGCGGAAACGACGCTAAAGTTTATGGAGTGCCATTTCATTCACAATTTGGTAAATAAATAAACATTAAAATTAATAAATATTCAGTTAAACACATAAATATGCCAATGAAAATACAAAATTAATTATTAAAAATTTTTTTTTAAATGTCAGGTATCATATTTCATGAAACTCGTGGGTAAATGGGTACATTTACACATTTCGTGATGCTTTTATTTCATAAAGGTACTTTTTTTATTTCATGACATTTTTATTTCATTATTTTTTTAAATTATTATTATCGTCATCACTAGTGGGACTTTTATTTTGAAATGTCACGTTCACCTATTTCAGGAGACATATTTTGCAATGCCACTCTTATTTCAGGGCTTCTTTTAATTTAAGTTCCTTGTTGGTAGATTTTCAACTTTTCCCGCATCAAAACACGCCTCAGCCAGATATCAGCGTTAATCTAATACCCTATTCACATGGGAGCATGTGAACGCAAATTATAGCAAAGCACTAACTTCACTTATCCTTTTTTATTGCACAATGGCATATCTATAATTTGATGCAAACACAAAGAGGAATATATGTTTTTCAAAATGTTTTCAAAAGTATCTGTGATAGCTGCATTGTAGATGTATGTTACTGTAAATGTCACAAACTCTCACAGATGTGTAGGATGTTTGTGTTCTGTCCTGGTGTGAGATGGCAGGGTCCATATGAATCAGGTCCAGAAAGTTGAGGCATAACGGAGGAGTCAGACAATAAAACAACCTGAGAAAAACAGGGAAGAAACTTGATATTATGATACGGGAATTACACTCAACGTGAGGAGAGCCAAGACATCTGTCTTAAACTCAGTAAGCCACAAAATTAAATATTGTGCACAAGAGTCTGTTAAATTTAAAGCTTTAGTTCTAAATGCCTCCAGCAATGTGAGAGTTGCGTACATGCCACTGAACTGCAGGTTGTAAGTATCAGTCTGGTGATCTGGAGCCAGATGATAGATGAAAACCGGTATCCTGAAGGTTTTTCTCCCACTAGGGCAGTTTTTACCTGCCGTTGTTTATGTAATAATTGCTCGGGGGTCATGTTCTGGGTCTCTGGAAAGGGCCTAGAGACATCTTGTGTTGTAATAGACGCTATATAAATTAAATTGAATTGAATTGAACACCGTGGAGTACACGCACCCACACATAAAAAGAATACTGACAACGCACGCCATCTAGTGGAAATAAACAAAAGAGCAGGTAGAGAAAGAACAAAGGTGAGATTTCATGCGGTTCGCATATCAGACGAGGGCTTTGTTCCAGAAATAACCAAAATAGTGCTTACCTTAATACAAACGTAGTTGTGTTGTTTTTCGGCCTTCTGAATGAAGAGGGCAAACAGCCAGAGAGCAGGGCGGGTGCTGAAGAAAGTGCACTCAGACCAAACTACTGCTGCAGAGAGGAGACACGGAGCACTGCCAGCAGCCTGCTGAAACCCGGCCCCAACGCACACTTACAGTACCACTCTAAGGGTGACATATACACGAATTTGAATCAGACCAGACATGTAATGGATTCGAAATAACTCAAGGGCAAATATTACTAAAAGTGTGTGTGTGTGTGTGTGTGTGTATATATATATATATATATATATATATATATATATATATAGGTCTAGGGTCCCTCAGGTCATTAGGGTCGCGCCTACTTTCTGTACAGAGTTACAACCAAACGCGGTGAGGCACTGTTCAGCTTTTATGCTCCTCACCTGTGGAACAAACTCCCAGAATGCATCAGGGCTTCTTAAATTCTCAGTTGTTTTAAGTCAAGGTTGAAAATCTTTTTATTTACTGCGTCATTTTGGTTATCCACCACAGTGCACTACAAACTACATTTCTTGCATCTCATTTGTTTTATTCTTTTTAATGTATGTCTGTCTGTTTTTAGTTCTTTATCCTACTTTTAAACTCTTATCTTATCTCTTATCACATTATGACGTCAAAATGAATAACTTTTTAATGGATGTTAATGAGGCCTCTTTTGGTTGGAGAGTTGTGTTCACCTCAAGAACGTTCCACAGTTCTTCCCATCTCTTCTTGGTGCTTAGTGGGACACTGAAACACCCAAATGAAGGTTGTGCCACTGAGCTGTGCATTTAATATTAAATTGCAGATGAACAGTTGACATAAAAAGAGCAGATGGGGATTTCTCAGATAAGAAACGAACTTATGTATTTCCCACCTTTGTCAAAATAGTGTCCACATATTTCCTGAGGCTGTGGTTTTTCCTGACAGTCTAATGGAGGATTGCAACATCCTGATTATAAGAAATAGTTGTGGTTTTAGAAGTACTAAATTTGGTTAATCTGTACAGAGTGTGTATTATCGTTAAAAAAAAAATAGAGCTCTTTGGAAGCCTTCACCTCCATAACATCTGCTAGGTTCTCCCCCGCTGCTGCCTTCTCAGTAGCCAGCTTTGCTGCCTTAAAGTAGGTCTTGGCCAGCAAGTAATCATGGCAGGATGAGAGCCAATAAGAGCGTGGGATCTCAACCAGGCCACAGCCTAGCAGCAGCATCAAAAGAAAGAGGCCCCATGTGTCAGCAGCTGTAATACAGATGGTCTGGAGCTCTGTCCTGCATGAGCTTCACAAAAGATAATTAACATTGTGCAACATAAGAAACAGGTGATAGCACTAATCTTCTTATTTGTAAAGGAAGTATGGTACTCTTGGCATACCATGTGCAGATCCACTTTGGGTGAGCACCCACGTAAATCAGCAAGGACACGAAGATAAGGAGGTAGGTTCCATAATAAATGGCATTTTCAGTGATAGCAGTTTTAATCTTTTCAACCACTGATAAAGCTCCTGAGCGTGAATAAGACTTCATAAAGGGTAACAGGAACCTGGACTCTCACACATGAAGGACAGGGAGACTCAGTGAGGAAACACTTACTCATCTTTTGAACTAAAAGCTGGAAAATGAGTCAGAGGTGTAGGATCCCACCATGTAAGATACTGGGAAGTCCAGTGCACAACTCTCCAGAACAGGGGCAGGGCACCATCCTGGATATAACTCCAGGGTCTTTCACACACATTTGTTACCCTGCTTGTTACACACAGTGCTACACATTAGTAGATGTGGTTTGTTAGTTTACGGGACTTACTGCATCACAATTTTCTAAAACAGTTTCAACCCAATAAAACACTAATTTAAAGCAATTTCCACTGTATAGTAGTTATTCAAACCACAATTTGTCGTGATAAAAAAAAATAAAATCTCACTTGCAGAACTCATTCTGTACACGTGTGGAAGTTTGGCATGTGAAGGAAAAGGTTTTGCGTTCATGCTGTTTACAAAGTTCTTCCATCTCAACAGCTTAGAGAGTGTACAGGTGATGCGCTTTGTGCTCTGCGGATCCCCTTATCTCCAGCAGAGTTCATGGATGTACTGACCACATTCAGCAGTTTGCTGGGCTGCACAGATTTGTTTGCAGAGCACCTGTAGAATACTTCATTCTGAATGACCAGTTTCCTGCAGATGAAACTCAGTTTTCCATCCAGAAGTCAGTAGCTGGTCTGTAAGAGAACATGCGTCCTGGGTGCCTATAGTCATCTGCATGTTGCCCACATACATTTCTGTACTAAAATATACTCCCAATCATTCACATACACACTCTAGTACATCCTCTGGTGATGACAAATTACAAACAAATTATACAATTTCCTTTGCAAATAGATAAATGTAGTATGGTCAAATATATACTTTCACACCCAGACAATCTACTGTTAAAGCTGTGATCTCACTGTTAGGTTCACTGTTTGGCCAGAGCCACAATATGTACCTTCATAATAAGCAACTCCAGCTTAGTTAAAAGATAATAATCAGTGCATCATATTGTATGGCCTTGGATTACAGTCTGGAGGAACCCAGTGCCTTCAGGTTAACTGTGTGAACATAAATCTGATGAATCGTGTTTTATTGACCTTCGAAGTGGGGATGACACTGAGATGGCCTTGGTCTGAGCAGACTGGCTGTAAACGGTCCAAGACAAAAGTAACGTCGACATAGTCAGGCAATCTGTTCACTGAAACCGAAAAGTGAAAATATTAGTCACTGCAGAAAGAAAAATGTTCATATAAAACAATAACCCAACTTCAGTAAGGCAGCAATTATCCTCAAAAACAGACACAAGCGCATAGCTTGCTGCTTCTGTTTTAATCTGGAAAAATTCTCAAAACCAGCTTGTCCAGTGGCATCATACCGTGCTGACACCAAGAGGCAGGATAAAGACAATCAGGAACCAGAGGCACCAGGAAAGCAGGGTTCCTAACAGGACAATCCTCTGCTGTTTTTGTAAATCACCGTTACGCTGGAGGAGGAACAGTGTCAAGATAAAAACGACTGCCACAACACACAGTGCAGCACCAGTCTTCAGTCATCAGTCATGATGGTGACGGATCAGATCTGATGTCATGAAGATAGTCTGAAGGTCCCAGGAGGAAGGAGATTGATGTGGGAAAAGCTCATTGGTGCAAACAGGTTGAATGTAATAAAAAAAAAAAACAAAAAAAAAAACGTACACCAGGAGCATCGATGCAGAAGCGACAAAGCGTTTCAGTATGCACGATCATTTGAACACCAGAATAATGAAGACCAAACACTTAATCATTCTCATAACAATCTTTGCAGCAGTGTGTGACAGCAGAGCAGGAAAGTCTCAGAGACAAAATATGAGTCTGCACAGGCTGTACCATAAGAAAGGTCACAGAATGGCTAAGAGTATTTCCATTGCATGCATTCATATCATTTATTTGAAAGCTAAAAATGCAGTAGCTTAAATAGGCTAAAATAGGACCTTAGAAGGATGTAAAATATTCATTTATGTTTTAGTTTTTTAAATGTCAATGTCGTACTTTTGGTTAACAATTTTCTGTCAAACCATGGACTCTATAAAACATGTCAGACACATGTACACAACCCTTGAAACGTCATTGTGTAACGTAGGCTTCAAGATGACAAAGGTTGCACCGCAAATAATTTTGGGTTTTGTAGGCAGCACATAGTACAACCAAGTACAACCACCAGGTGAGATAGTTTATAGTGAGGAGGCACAACCCCAAACAGCCAACAGCAATTTAAAATTACTCCAAATAGCCAACAATTGGTTATTGCAGATACAAAATTCACAAATTACACAACAATATACCTGACACATATGACTTTCATTTTTCATATTTACCTGAGTTTATGTTTGCAAAGGTACCATGATTTGTGCTTGGTATCAATAACGTAATATGACATAATTTTATACTATAAGCATTAGAAAGAAAAAAGAGTATGTAAGTTTGGGGTTGAGGCTGCTTGTAATGATACTGTGTTATGCACTGAACAATAAAGGTGGCTTGTTATACATTGTAATATAATAATAATAATAATAATAATAATAATAATAATAATTATAACAATAATAATAATAATAATAATAATAATAATAATAATAATAATAATAATAATAATAATAATAATAATAATAATAATAATAATAATAATAATAATAATAATAATAATAATAAACTGGCTTTAACACATTAGTTGGTACCCTTTTCTTGCACAACCTTTTAAAGCAATCACTGTGATCAATCAATTTCTGTAACGCTCAATGAGACAGGTATTTCATAGACAGGTATTTTGTAGACAGGTATTTTGTAGACAGGTATTTTGAAAACAGGTATTTTGAAAACAGGTATTTCGTAGACAGGTATTTTGTAAACAGGTACTTCGTAGACAGGTATTTCGTAGAGAGCTATTTTGTAGACAGGTATTTTGAAAACAGGTATTTCGAAAACAGGTATTTCGTAGACAGGTATTTTGTAGACAGGTATTTTGAAAACAGGTATTTCGAAAACAGGTATTTCGTAGACAGGTATTTTGTAGACAGGTATTTTGTAGACAGGTATTTCGTAGACAGGTATTTCGTAGACAGGTATTTCGTAGACAGGTATTTTGGAGACAGGTATTTCGTAGACAGGTGTTTTGTAGACAGGTACTTTGTAGACAGGTATTTCGTAGACAGGTATATCTTAGACAGGTATTTCGTAGACAGGTATTTTGGAGACAGGTATTTCGTAGACAGGTGTTTTGTAGACAGGTACTTTGTAGACAGGTATTTCGTAGACAGGTATTTTTGTAGATAGGTATTTCGTAGACAGGTATTTCGTAGACAGGTATTTTGTAGACAGGTATTTCGTAGAGAGGTATTTTGTAGACAGGTATTTAAAAAACAGGTATTTCGAAAACAGGTATTTCGTAGACAGGTATTTCGTAGACAGGTATTTCGTAGACAGGTATTTTGGAGACAGGTATTTCGTAGACAGGTGTTTTGTAGACAGGTACTTTGTAGACAGGTATTTCGTAGACAGGTATATCTTAGACAGGTATTTCGTAGACAGGTATTTTGGAGACAGGTATTTCGTAGACAGGTGTTTTGTAGACAGGTACTTTGTAGACAGGTATTTCGTAGACAGGTATTTTTGTAGATAGGTATTTCGTAGACAGGTATTTCGTAGACAAGTATTTTGTAGACAGGTATTTTGAAAACAGGTATTTCGAAAACAGGTATTTCGTAGACAGGTATTTTGTAGACAGGTATTTTGTAGACAGGTATTTTGTAGACAGGTATTTCGTAGACAGGTATTTCGTAGACAGGTATTTTGGAGACAGGTATTTCGTAGACAGGTGTTTTGTAGACAGGTACTTTGTAGACAGGTATTTCGTAGACAGGTATATCTTAGACAGGTATTTCGTAGACAGGTATTTTGGAGACAGGTATTTCGTAGACAGGTGTTTTGTAGACAGGTACTTTGTAGACAGGTATTTCGTAGACAGGTATTTTTGTAGATAGGTATTTCGTAGACAGGTATTTCGTAGACAGGTATTTTGTAGACAGGTATTTTGGCCCACTTCTCATGAGGAAACTGCTTTACCTGTCTCAGGGTTAAAGGAGTGCCTTCTCCAGATTGCATGTTTCAGCCTTTTCCGCAGTCATTCAATAAGATTTAGATCAGAAACTGCAGTTGAACCACAATTCAAAGCATCATCCTATTTTTGTTACTCAAATTTCTGATACATTTTTTTAAATACTTCTGTTTGTCAGTTTCCTGTTATTTCAATGACCATTGTGGGTTTTCTTGCTTTAAAGGACTGCAAACTTTTACAGTGAAATTTGTGAATGTAATTGTGTATTGTAGTGCTTGACAAATTATTCCCAAATGAATCACTTGTCCATGTGCTGCAGTACTGTCTGATAAATCAGAAATCACCAGTCTCCAGTTTTGACTTGCTTCCTTGATCTTCAGGCGGTGGTATTTGTCTTTGGAAAATTTCACAGTGTTAGGCATTGTGAATTCATTCAACTCTTTTTTGATTGATCATTTGATTATTTGACATTGTAATGATTTTCTGTTGGCAAACGTTAACATCTTTTGCCCATCTTTGATCTTCAAAAACTTTGCCTTCAATCCCAATCTTGATTCATTGCCTGCAATAACAGTTATAGTGAATTAAACAATCAATCCTTTTACTTTCTTTTCTTTCTTTTTCACCCATCCCCCACCCCCATCCCAAATTTATTGGACATTTTGTTGTTTCTTTGATCTAACTGATGAACCTAAACCAGTTTGTGTCAACATGGTGACTTTATATATTTTTGAGACATTTGTTTCAGTTTTTTAAAGGTGCAATTTGTTTACTTAGAAAAAACAAAAAATGTAATAAAACATTTACAAATGAAAATAAAATTCCTCTTTCTGATTTTAGGGGTTAATTATACGAACCAACATTGACTTTTAATTAATTATTCAATATATAGCTGTAGTTTACTGAGCTGCAAAACACTGAAAGGCAGTAATGCTGTAATATTTTCCTGGTTCTGCATGTGAAGACACGAGACGTATTTAGATCAAATGTGGGGATTTTGTGAGATGAAGATGCCACATGTTTGCTGACCTCTTTTGGCTTTTTTAAATTATTATTATTATTACTATGTAAACAATGAATAAATACATGAAATGTGGGGATAGGCATGGTGATACAGCCACATTTTACATCACACATTTTGTAGTTTATTACAGTGAAATGTAACACAAAACAATGTTTCTAGTCAGATTAAATCAAATGTGATTTAACATACATGAATAAACTGAAGACACATGTTCATGTTACACAAAGGTTTTTTTTGTGAGAACAAAATAGAAATTGCTCTTTATTCATCACGTACACATTTTTCTCTTTTTCTACGAAATGCCTCCTATGCATTCACGTTGACAATATTCAGACGATTGCCTGCATATGCAAAAAGAAATTGCAGTACAGATTTAAGCATTAACAATTTACTGTTTTATTACAGTTGACTTAAAAAAAAAATCAACCCATACGTGAGTTCTTTGAGATGTCCATAGGCCTCCATATGACAAATTAATTTGTTTTTCCTTTTATTTTGAAAAAAAAAAAAGTGCAAAAGACACGCCACTGTTAACCTCATGGTAAAAATAGTTCCTTGGCAGCAAAGTCCAAAAACACAGAAAAAGAAAAATCTTTAAAAAAGCAAGATAAGAAAATGAACTCCAAATCATTTCAGTTGTTAAGGAGAAGCCACACATATGGATCGTCAGCATACAGCGGGCCGAGTATGTTGAAGCACACTGCTCGGTGCTCCAGCAAGAAATCCATGTGACCCAGCAGATCCACACACAGGAGCTCGACAAGATTCAGACAAACTGTCCAGTCTTCCCATACTCTGTTAACACCCAGTGCATCCATCCAAACTGACCCAATAATGTCCAGAGACTCTGGCCCGTCCTCCAGAAGATTGTCCAGTAATTCCATCTGGTCGATAAAGCTGTTTCACATCTAAGCCTAAATAAGGCTGCTTTATTTACTCACACAAGGCTGTAAAACAAAGCTTCTGCATTTAGTTTGTCCATTTGGCTTTGATTTCTAACGCATATTTCTCATCTTTGTTCGTCTCCCAAGTCACCTCTTTCTTCGTGCTGCGCTGCTGTCTCGGGAATCTGTATCTGATTGGCCTGATTCGAACAGTTACGGTATAGATAAAACCCATTGACAGGTGCTTAGTGAGGCCATCTGTCAGCCTACAGTCTCACTTTATCCACCCCCGTGGCGTGGATTAGAGAAAGGTGCGTGGCCATTCAAGCCTGCATTTATATAGTATGTTCTTTGTGTTGTTATCAATAAACTTGTCTGAATGAGATTTATCCACTTATTTCCTGTTCTGTACTGACTGATCATTTTCTGATGAGAGGATTTCACTCAGCAAGATGTAAGCAAACTAGTCCAACGCATTTTTAAAGGAGTGATTCTACATTTTTGTTTCATTTCCCATAAAGCCAATGAACATTATTACAATCTCCAACAAGTCACAGTCATATCCTTCACTGTGAGAAATGCAGTTGCTTTAAACAAACACACTCTTAAAATTATAAACTACGGCTGAATATTCACTGACTTTTCTTGCAGACAGATGCATTTAAATATCTGTTAAATGAAGGACGTGGAATAACAAAGTTTCTATTATAACTATCAACTGCTCTGTCATAAATGACTGTCAAAATGCTATTTCTTTGCACTTGCCACCAGGTGGAGTTAGTGAATCTTAAACTTGTTTGTACATCTCGTCTTTAAAAGTAAAAGTAAGACATTTTTACCCCAACAAGAAATAGCCCTTGAAAATTATATGGTGATCATTTAAGAAAATTTTACAATCCATATTTCATATAAAATAATATCAGTTTGCTGATGGAGAACGTGACTAATGTGACTAAGGTGAATAGTATCTGGATTTTGTACTGATTAAGTTATTTTAACAAACTTACATGTTTTACTTATTGAGGTGAAAGTATGTTTATAGGATTGTCACTTTAATCTTTTTTGGAGCAGGGCTGTATTGGCATGTTGTTTATAACAGAAGATAATAGTATGATATTAAAAACTTTGAGAACCTCAGTCTTTAATAAAACCAGATCAGGTTTCTGGTTCCTCCCCTTGGCACAGGAAGTCACCTACTGTATCATTTGGGAAACTTAAACCTCAACAGTGGATCCTTTTTTTGTAAAGCTGATCCATAATTATTATTTATGTTTTTTGTTTAGATTTTATAAGCAGTTATGTTTTTAAATTTGTGGTCCGTTTTTATATACAGAGAAGAAATCATAACTGTAGCATTTGCAAAATTATACTTTTTGCACGATCAGTTCTGTCTTTTAACTTAATATTAGGCTGAATTGGATTCGCTCTGTGATTCAACATGTAAGTTGAGTTCAATCAGGATGTAATTGGGTTAAAAGAGTAACTTAAAGACAAATACATTTACTCAAACACATTCTGTATTCTTAGTCTTATTAACTTAAATTGTCTTACAGATGATAACAAACAGAAAGTGACTCAAAGGTACATCAGAGTTCAGACATTGTGACTTTCATCTCTGTAGATGACTGATAAACACGCACAAACATTCAAGTTATTGTTACAGTTATCATGGGACCCAAGTAGATATTACAACTCCAGTTTGTGACCTGGTTGCCTGGATGTTCAACAAATAGAAAAATACAATATGATATCATCTTTGCATGTCTTTATCTCATCATAAATGACAGAAATCACAGAAAATTGAAATGGAATGACAGCTTTTAAAATGATTTATTTATGATTCCCTGCTCACCATCCTCCCTAAGCTCCCTCTCCAGACGTTGAGCCACTGGGACTTTGTCCAGTGTGGCCTCATTCGGCTCAGTGAGAAGCTGTGTGTGAATTGCCTCGTCTCCCATCGCGCCCATTGAGCAGCTATGAGTGCACAGAGACCCCTGGGTTTGAAGCCTGTAACATTTGATCCATGGGAAACCCTTTTGCACAATGATGGCAGTGAACAATGTGGCTCCAGTTCTGTGTCCCTCCAGAGAGCCACTGTAGACTGCAGATCTGATGACTTGTCCTGGATACGTCGTTCCGCTGGGAGTGGACCACTCCCGTCTGAAACTACTGGCTTGGTAGAGCCACCGGAGTTCAGGTAGAATTACATGCACTAACTGGTACTGAGATGGAGGACATCATTTGTGTATATATATATATTTTTTTTTTTATCCAATGTGCTTGAGACCAAGAAAGAGGCTAGAAGACAGAGAGAGAGATTATGCGCATGCTGCACAGAGTCTTTTATAATAAACCTCAAATTTGCCGATGATATAAATCTTCCCTTAAGCTTTCAAACCATGACCTTCTTCAAAAGGACTTTCTAAGACATCATTCTGCCCGTGATTATGCAATATGTTAAAGTGCAATCACTGTTTCCTCTTAAAGACTAAAAATAAACATGTATTTTTAAAATGTATTTATCATCATTGTATGATTCCGATGATCCCAGTAGAGCATGTGACATTATAAAAAAGATACATTCTTCAACAGTGAATCAGAAATTTGTTTTTTTTTCCTACATTCCACCTTAATCAGCTTAACTGATTATATTTCTCAAAGAAATACAGTCCTCTTTTGATTACTTTCAGACAGGAACAAAAATTACAAAATGTGGTTATATAGAAAGGTTACTCTTTGGAGGAGATGTTTCCAGCTGTTTTTTCATTCCATGTGCTAAGCTAAGCTTTTAAATCGACAAGCTGAGATCAAATAAGGTATGATTAAAATAAATTGGTTAATGTTTTTTATCTACTGTGTGAAAAAAGTGAGTTTCTCACAAAAAAGGGAGAGTAGAAGGTTTTTATCTGGTGCTCTTATGAGATATCCTCATCAAAATATCCTGCCTTGGCCATATACGCAGGCGCGTAAAGGAACAATACATTGCAGAAAACCATCTACTCCTTTAAGAAGACATAAGAAAATGTAAAAAGGTTTACATTCCAGCACGTAGGATATTGCTTTGTTCCTGAGCAAAACACTTAGTAAACATTTCATCACAACCCATCACAACCCACAACGTCAACTCTGTTTAACACTGTAAGAATAGCTTTTTTAATAGCTCTCGTTCTCTATCATACTTCATCTAAATCCATCCTTCTTCTATTTGCTGAGGCACTTAACCGGTTGAGGCAGATGGCTGTTTCTTCTGAAAGTTTTTTTAACCTTAGTTAATTGGTCTTTTTGCTCTCTACTGTCACCTCAGGCTTGTTCAGGACGGGAGAATTGTACAAAAGTGGAAATTTGATCCAATCTGTTAGGCTCTTGGCACAACAACTGGACAACTGGATTGTCCTTTATATATTGAGGTTTTTTTCTGTATCAAGTGCCTTGAGATTACTTCTATTGTGAAGTGGAGCTCTACAAATAAAAGTGAACTGAATTCAATTTAGATGTTCACTTCCTCCGTCGACCCCATCACCCCATCCCCTGCTTTTGCCTTTGAAAGACAAAGGAGTCTGTTGTGTGTTGTTGCCTGTTGAGATCGCTGTGTGAGAGATACCATGTGGTTCGCTGTGGTGAGGGTGAAGAATGGTGACGACTGATTTAAATCGTTCCAGATGTGTAACGATGAGAAAGCCAAGAGTTTGAGCCTGTCATATTTTGTGTCGCACACACAATGTTCAGGAGGGATTTTGCAACATTAACTATGGAAATAGTCTGTTTTCATTGTAACTGGAACATTCTGCTGTAAATAGTGATGAAAGAGTCACTGGTCTGGAAGTTGTAGTGAAACCATAAACTGAGGGCTGAACTACCAACCTTTAAAGTAAAGGAAGAACGGTCCAAAAACCTGAAAGTGATCATATTACTTCCACAAATATGTAGTTAACATGCAGTTACACAATACATGTATTTAATTCTTTGGTATGGGTCTACGTGAATAACTGCTGACCACATGGTCTTCTGTTGACAAGTAATTCTCTGAAGTACAGCTCAAATAGTGAGTTTGGGGGGTATCAACAATGGTTTAAAGGATTGTTGGTGTTACTTATAGAAAGATATAACATGCTAAAGTAAAACAAAACAAATCTTAAAAGAGGTATTGCAAATGCATAGTACATTTATTCTTACATCAGTGCTGCCATTCACTTTAAGTTTGCTATGTTGGGGCTTAAATTTAAAGTGCAGCTGCTCATATGACTATTATTAGGCACAAGAACTTCCTTTGCAGCATCTAGCAGTATTTGGTTTTAGTAACGGATCGGAAGATGTCTTTCCAAGTTGGTCAAGTGTTTAGTGAAGAGACCACCTGTGGCAGTAGAAATAAAATGGACGTGCAGGAGAATTTGCTGCGCTGCATTTCTGTATAGCGTCAACATATTTTGTTTTTAAGAATATGTAGATCAGAGTAATAATTTTACAACAAGAAACTCATGACATGTTATTAAAAAAAATTAAGTTGCTAAGCAAACAAAAACATTGCTGGAAATCGTAAAGTTTACAGCGATTATTTTCAATTCATGCTATTTCTGTGTGGATCAAAGAATAGGATCAATTGACTAACATCTAGCAGCAAAGGTCATGTGGAATAAATACAGTCTGATTCATGTACATTGCATAAAATGTGCCCAAGGCAGTGGTTGAGATTGTCAGCACAGCTATCAAGACCAGTAAATTTCACCCCAGGAAGAGGTTTAGGAACTTCCCTAAACCTGTCGAGAAGCCCCCCAACCACCACCAAGGCAGACAAGAACATACTTTCCACAGCCCCTCCCTGACCTAGTAATCTTCACAGATTCCACCAAGAACATCATCTTATGGGAACTCACTGTGCCTTGGGAGGAACACATCGAGGTGGCTCATGACAGGAAGATAAGCAAGTACCAAGGGTTGGTGGAGGAGTGTAGGTACCATGCTTGGAAGGCAGACTGCCAAGCCATTGAAGTTGGCTGCCGAGGTTTCCTAGGCAGTTCCCTCTGCAAAGCCATCTCATCACGGGGTGTGTCCGGAGCAGTAAACAGGGCAGCCACACGATCCATCACTGAAGCCGTAGAAAAAAGATTTTTCTTAGGATTAAGAGGGGAGACTCTTGGCTGGTTGCTGGTGAGATGCAAGCTGGGACTTGATCGCCCCAGCTGGGTCACCTGGGTGAGGGTGTATGATGTTGAAAGACCTGAAACCCCCAATGATCCCTGGAACATTACTGAAGATGCATCCAGAATCTGGCTGATAGATCTCTATGTCATTTGGCTTCGGGTGATGTGATAAGCAGTACTTTTTTTCCAATTGACCTCATGGTGAATTCTCTTTAGAAACCAGCTTGTGCATTTACCAGTATTATTTCACAAACCTCTCTAGTGGCTAGTATCAAAGTTTTATATTTTCTTTTATGATCACATAAAAGAAGGACCACAAAAACAGTCTTGCTCATAATCCCTGACTTGGGTTTTCCTGGCTTGTCTCACTCCTGTACCTGCTGAATTACATGTGACTTCTAGTTTTACTGCAGTCGGGTCACACCTGCTTGTCTTCTCACAAAAGAGCATTAAAAGCTACTTAATTTACGGCGCAAAAATGTTGCAGTTCTACGATAACAACCTAAAAAATTGTACTATTCTGTTACTGCTTCCCTTCACAATGTCTTACTCATTACTCATGTCCAAATAGTTATAGGAAAACCAATGAAATAGGTTTAGAAAAATACACATTGTTGAGACTTACACATTTCACTTCTTATGGGATGTCATTGCCGTGATGTCTTATACGTCCATCTCAAAATTTCTTATCATGGATAGTGACATTATAATAATTTGTAAAGACAAATACTGTATAGCTATTAAAAAACTTTTGGTGAGACTAGGCTTAGACACCAGACTCATCCAGATCGGAGACACGGCTGCCTAGTTAAGAAATGTTGGAGTTGTTCTCATTTTACACCTACAAACAGTTTCTTTCTATCTTTACCCAACCCTCCAGACCCGACCTCTGCCACCTCCCACTTCTGAACCAATGGAGGAAGAAAGCCTGATGCTCACCCTGGACTCTGGCAGAGGGACAAACCCAGTGAAAATTGGACTCTGGCACAAAAACCAACGGATTTTCTGAATTTAGTTTCTGGATCCATTCCTTGCTCATTCTTAAATAATCCTGTTAAATGCAGACATCCAAGTCTGTTTCTGCTTAGCGCTGAGATCAAACCTTATACTCTGTGGCTCATAGTGTTCCTAAATGTTTAATATATCACTGCTGAATTTGGCATCCTGAATTATTCAAACAAAATGCTGAAAGACTGTACTCCTCTTTTGTTTTAACATATCCAAAATATCTTGATACCAATAAAAAACAGGACAAATATTTGCCAATTTGAGTAAACTCTGACCTACATTTATTCAAGTTTGAATACGGTTGCATGTGTTCAAAACTGCCAATGTTTCCCAGACACATAAAGAGTAAAAGAGATTATAAAGGCTCACTCAGATCAAATCAAACAGGAGATCCAGCGTGAGTGTGTTTGGACTCATAACTGAAACTCTTTATAAAGAGTCTTGTACCTTTGACGGTGTCTCTATGTCTCTATTCTTTCTTATTTCTTGCTCTATCCGGCTGGCCTTCGGCAGGAGGGTCCCCCCTCATGAGCCAGGTCCTGATCAAGGTTTCTTCCCTCTTAAAGGGGAGTTTTTCCTGCCACTATTGGGCTTAATGTTTTTCTTACCTGCCGCTGTTTATGTAATAATTGCTCGGGGGTCATGTTCTGGGTCTCTGGAAAGCGCCTAGAGAAAACTCATGTTGTAATAGACGCTATATAAATAAAATTGAATTGAATTGAATTGAAAGAGTTTCTTATTCAACTTATTGAAAAATGTCAATATTTCATGTAAATTTCACCACGCACGCCAAACTCAGAACTGCTGGCATTTGCTGCCAAAACAAATTCCAGCTCATTACTTTTTAACAGCTGTGGCTCTTGTAGTAAAGTCAAAGCAAGTCATTTGTTTTATGACATACTGCATTGCTAACTGTCGCTGTACTAAATAACTAAGATACATTTCTAAAAACCAGAAGAACAGACATGTGGATCATGATGTGAGGAGAATTTTGCTGTCATAAGCAGAAGTAGAGCACCCGTTGCCCTGCTGGCACCTGGCAAATATTTACCCTCTTGGTTTAGATTAACAAACTAAATTCCCCACAGTTTGTTTTTTTGAAGAAGAAGAAGACGATGTGTGCATCAATCCTTGATAGATGGGCCACTTGTATTTCTCTGATGACTCGTTCTGCACAGGAATCTTCAGTCAGGCTGAATTTGTCACGAGTGAAAAAACATTTCAAAAGATGGGCTGAGAGGGACACATGAAAACAAGAAGGTCTTTTTTTCTTTTGCTGCTTGGAAATCTCATTATTCCTCAAGTTCCCCTCCATTTGAAAAGCTACCCCCTCCTCTACCTTATTTCAGTTTTTAGGCCCCGCCTCACTACACCACAAGCCCACTCTGGATGACTCCATGACTGGTTTCTCATCTAAAGCACCGCCTCCTTTCTCTCACTGGCTCCGCCGCTCACTCATCCCTATGCCTGCTCCCTCCTCTCCTTTCTCCTCCCCTCCTCTCTTTCACTGCCGTTCCTCTTCATTGCTGGTTGTCCACACCAACCAGCTGAAAGCCAAAGAGCCCTTCTGCCCCTTTCACACGGATCGAGCTTTAAACCTGAACCTTCCCCTGAAAAAAACTGAGATATTGCTCCAAAGGAAGTTTTTGCTCAAGGCTCAAGGTATAGAAAGAGAACTTCTTCCTTAATATTTTAACATTAAATATGTTTGCAAATGCATTTAATTATTTGACCAGTAGCTGAGTTTGTACAGGCTTGATCTGGGTGTCTGAGTTTGAAGCAAACTGTACACGTGCGTATTACTGCACGTAAGAGGAAGTTTGCAGTCCTTCACAGCTGTGAGTGAAACACGTGTACTCTCCTCTCAAACTGCAGCATTTCTTGACAGAAACATTTAAAGGATGTTTTGTAGATGATGTCATTAGTACTTTGTATTTGTATGTGAGGACAGTTCCTGCCAGATAGGTTTGCAACGAGATATTATTAACTCAATTTGTATTTGCTGCACACAAACTACAGAAACCCTCTTTTATCTGACAGGACATTGTGGTTGTCTACCTGTAGTTAAATATCTACAGACCTCTTAGATTTTGTCCCTTTCTCTCAAGCAGGTAATTTGTATTTTGAACCAAGGAGCTTCGGAAGAAAAGAGCAACAGGAGACAGAAAAGTCATCAGTATCTTTATGGTGTTGTTGCCACAGTCAAGTGAAGTTTCTGGACGTCTGAAGATCTGAAGATCTTTCAAGCTGCAGAAATGACTCAAAGCAATGGGGAGGACTCACACAGAACCCAGAGCGGTCTCCACCAAATCCGTGCTGGCTTCCAGTCCCGATCAATGCTGGCAAAAAAGAGAGTGGAGAACATCACAAAGGATGATGTAAAGGGATTTTTCATCAGGAATGGTTTTGTGATCCTAACCATTGCTGCTGTCATTATTGGTAAGTAACTTTTACATGGGATATGCATTCATGTGAGGCATTGTTTACGCTGAACTCTTTCCTTTATGACAGAGATTATTGCATTTTTCCAGGATCATAATCTGTCAGCCTTGTGTAACTTACAGCTTCATTACAGGACAGAAGACGAAAAGAACTAGAAATATATTCACCGGATGAGCAAACAGTGGGAGCTCTGTTGATCTTAGCAGACTGGTCTTAACTTGACCCTGTGGCTGACCTTCGACCTGCGGTCTTTAAGCACTGAATTCTACACAGGATGAAGTAAAGCTGGCCCACCCACTGCCTGGACATCTGCAGTCCGGCTAGAATGACACCATTTCATGACAGACATATTTGACCGACAGGCACATTCGGGATATTCTTCATGATGGGCAGCAGGGTCAGCCACCTGGGCTTGTCAATAGTTTAGTGCTAAAATGAGCAAACAGCTCAGAAAAAAGCAGACCTCACTGACGATGAAGAAAAGAACTTGCACACGTCTGATCAAGAAAATGTTACTTAAAATCAACTGAAGCAGGAGTGAGACTCATTTCACACAGGGCAGAAACGTTTACCTCACTCTTTAATTTTACATTTCACCTGTTTTTCTTTTTATAACAGTGAAGCTGTATGTCTCTTATGATGTGTATTATTTTGAAACTAACAAGATTTTGATCAGATTTTATAAATCCCAATGGGCAATAATTTTGTAGTTTCCACATAACCAAAAGAGACAGAATGACCCGCCATGGGACAGTAAATAAATAGGATAAGAATAAAACAATGGTGTTATATTATTCATGAGTTCTGTGGATTTCTCAGTAACAATAATCTAAAGCAAGTATTGTCTGTGTTAAGCAGCCTAATAGTAGAGGGAATGAAAGAACTGCATTGCGGTTTGTTCTCATTTGAAGTGTTAAATCTGTTTTGCTCCCACATTTGATTCTCACTACAGGTATAATCCTGGGATTCGCCCTGCGTCCATATAAGATGTCTTACCGTGAAGTGAAGTTCTTCTCTTTTCCCGGAGAACTGTTGATGCGAATGCTCCAAATGCTGGTAATGCCCCTTTTGGTCTCCAGTCTCATCACAGGTATGAATGTTTGTGCAATCAGTTTGCCATCTTTTTTCTTTTTCTCGGTTTTCATTCAGTTATTATTATTAGTAACTGACAAACAAATTTAACATTACCTTTTAGTGTCATGCCATGGACTTGCAGTCTGAGTCAATAACTACATCATACTGTTACCGTCACAACTTTACGCAACAATGTTGTACACACCCAAGGCTGATGTTATGCACTCCTACATTACTACAACTTTATTTTATCAACAAAATCATATAGAGCTCCACAGTGAAGAAATCAACCCTCCACCAAACAAAACATTCTTGTGGTCTCCACCAGTGTGTCACCTACAGTATTAATCTGTGACTCTTTTAAAACTTTGCATTTATTTCAAGCATGAAGCCTGTTTTTTCTTGTCAAGAGATGACAGCGACTATGTTATTTGTTGTTCTGCGGCTCCGCTGACCAGCATGTACCTCATGATCTGTGGAGTGAGGCAGCTGTTTGCTCTGTTGCCACTATTTGTTGCTTTCAGGCTCAGTGGTAGATGAGGTTAAGATGACCTCATGAGCAAGAGAGGGACATTTGACGTGCATTTCTGTTCTGAAGCGCATGATTGACTAGTGAGGTAATAGTTTCAGTACTGAAACATTAAACTAAAGCAGTGAAACTTACCAGTTGAAGTAATTCAGAATTCCTGGAATGAATTATTTCACTACTTTCTTGCATCAGCTGCTGCTGACATGAATATAGGTCAGTATTTCTGAAAAACAAAAGCACATGACATGCCTGTGAGCTCATGGATCACAGTCTTTATTCGTTTTGTAACGCATGTATAAACAGACATATAGTTTCTAAAACCACCAGTCAGCCGTGACAGTTTGTTTGACTCTGACTGTGTTGGTCAGGAAAAACAAATGTCCAACGTGTACAGTGATTGGCAGGGACAGAGGCCAGTCCCCTTATGGGAACGACAGAGACATGCTGTTCAATAATGGTGAGCTTTGTGTTGCAGTGGGGCGTAACATCAACATCGGTTGACATCTGTCATGTGATCACAGCTACAGTCTGTGGAAATCAGGATTGAGTGCTGCCCTGTATACCCTCCATACAACCACAAATTAGAAAAAGCCCACAAAAGATTAAAATGCTATTGATAAAAAATTCATTTACTTAGATTTTTTTTTTTTGATGAATCCAGAGATGTCATGGTTTGGCTCGTCGTCCTTTTTTGATTTGTTAGTATACATACAATCCTGCATTTTGTGCCAGGAGCACATTTCCATAAAAGTTAGGACTAGATTTTACCACCTTGTAATGAGGCCAATCCTTCTCACAACACTTTAAAGATGTTTTACAGTTGAGGACACTAACTGACAATTAAATATTTCATTTGTGCTTTGTCTGACTACTTCTGCAAACGTATGACTTATACAAATGTATAAGTCACCGTCACATTTTTGTTTTAAAATAGTCCACACGTTGTCTGCTGGGGAGTGATCAGAACTGCAGACAGACCAGTCTGTGCCCTCTTCTTCCTCAGTCAAGCCTTTGCAATATGTGCAGAATGCACATATTAACATTAACATGGATTAATGTTATCATCCAACGGTACTGATAAGACTCACATTACATTGCAGTCTGGCTATTGGATGTGTTGCTGACAACAGTCCTTATGGACTACCTGCTCATCTTTAGTTCAGAGTTGGGACCCTTGTCTTAAATAAAACTACAGTACTATATACTATATATACAGAGAGAGAGAGAGAGAGAGAGAGATGGGGGGGGGGGGGGGGTGTTACTTTGTGTTACCTTTGTGCAAAAACTACCCTAATGTATATATATGCATAGATACACACCATACATTACTTTTTTACCTGTGTATCTATGCATACAACAGCTAGAAGAACAATGACCCAAAGAACTGGTGGTTTATTAGAGTTTCTGCAGATTGTGAGAAAATCACTATTTTTTTTTTAACTTATCCATCCTGCACAATTGCACTCTTTTCATTGAAAAGCAATGGACGTCACATTCTCCTGATCCGCAAGGATATTTTGACCAACCTTTATATGGTTTTGCGCCACATCATAAGCTGGGCTCACCAATTGCAACCAATATGTTACAGGTTGACTATCACTGTACTGCAACTGTTCCTTTACATACATGACCAATAGAAAACCATGGAGAATAAGATAAAGTAAAAAAGCATTACAGCTTCTGCTGACATGTGGATGCTGTGGAAAATTACGCTCATGCTTCCGAGACAAAATAGCACTTCTGTGTGGAATGGGTTGCCTCTGAAATGATTTGATCTAAAAGTGAGGCTAAGCCGAGAACCCGAAAGATTCAGCAGACTTCAGAGGGGCCCTGAAAGGTAAACTGAGTAAATGCAGAGGGGGCCCTTAGAGGTAGTTTGAGATGAATGCAGACGCCCCGGAAGGAAAGAAGTGAAGGAAGCTGAAGCTAAAGAACAGAAACAGTGCAAACTAAAGATCAAGGCTTATGAGAAAACGGGTCATATGGGTTGCATTCAGTGCACTCTTAAATTAGAAATATGCAGAGTTCATAATCTGCAAAACCACATCTCTATATTTCTCTATTTGTATAGCTCCATTTTACATTAACTAAGTCATTAAAAAAAACTCCTTAGACTAGAAATTTGATACATGTTTGCAATTCAATTAACATGGCTCAAGACGTTTCACTGTGAGAGTCCGAGAAGCTGCATTTATTGATCTGAGAAGGTAGACAGAGAAAACAGAGGAGGGCAATAAAAAGGGAAAAGGGAGAATTACGGCAGAAAACAAGCTTTCATTATTTATTATATAACAAGTATAGGACAGAATAATAGTTTGTGGACTGAACTAAACTATAAATATTTTAATTTTAGAGAATGACTTACAGATATATTTAGAAACCCAGTCAATCTTCACCCAGCATTGGCTAATGCTAAACATCTTCTGGAAAGACCTCGACTGGGATTGTCCCTCACTACCCCAAAGTGAGGCTACTTTTGTGTCTGATGAACATTCACCCCAAATAACAAAGAAAGTCATTTTATTTGCTCCCCTTTAGTCTTAGTTATTTTGTTCTTTTGAACAGATTGAATTGGTGAGGCTGTATCCTTTGTTGCCTGGACAACAGGCCGGAGATCATTGTGTATAAGCATGGGGCTGAGTGAGTCAACAAGTTTTCCCATGGCTGTAGGACAGAGGATAGGTGGAAAGAAGAAAGAAAGAAACGGAGGGGAGGTGGGCAAGAGGGACGGGGTCGATAATGAAAGAGAACTCCAGCAATAAGTTCAGCATGTACAGACATAAAAGTAAGGGGCAATATTTCACAAAGATCAGTCGAGGGCTGCAAGGGAAACCAGAGAATGTGATAGAGAGGCTGTGTAGAAAGGAGGTTAGGACTTTGGGAGACTTAGATGAGGAGGGGAGGGGAGTAGGGGAAGGAGAAAATCCGAAAGAAGTCCCGGGCTTGTTAAGACAAGAGGAGCAGAGAGGGTCAACACTGGGGCAGGAGGGAGATACACCCATCTATACACATTTGTACTTCATGTTGCTCATTCTCATTAACATAACCGGTTCTCTACAATAGCTCCTTCTTGGCCTTCAAAACTAAATGCCAAATACCATCCAATACCTTTTATAAGCCTTCCTAGACCCTGCTGTGAGCTCGATTTGACCCTGATCTTAAGAATCAACTCAACCCCCCCACCCACACACACACACACACAGATACATAATACACATTGCACACAGTAGTGAAGGAAACTATACATTTGCAGCCACACAAAGCTTGTTTACATAGCTCTGAACACAGATAATAGCAATAAGCAGAGCTGACACTTTAAAAATACAGTATTGTTATCATGCCTGTTGAAGCAGTCTGTCATCTTTAAATCCAGTCCCTTTCATTATCCTTCTTCTTTTTGCAACCACTGTCCCCAAAGTATCACCTTAAAACCATTTGTTATAAAGAGAGGTGTGAATTTGCGGTTAAAAAGGGAGCAGCGTTACTGTATCTCTGTTGTGTTTTGACCAAAACATGTCACAGACATTTCTTTGAGTCCTCAGAAAAACTCAAAACTCTTTCTGGAAAAAAATATCACTTATTTAAGGCATAAAGTATTGGCATAGAATTTATTGTTTTTTTGTTTTTAAAGAGGCAACAACTTACAACATAATTCAGGTTTGATATCATGTGATTGAAAACAAGCCCTACAAGTGCTAAATTTCCCAGACATGGCAGACGCATTGTTATCTTGTAACAGGAAAATTAGTTGCCGTTCTGAACCCTGCTGTTATGCATTTACTCTGTAGAAAACATCAGTGTGTGCAGATTTTTTTTTCAGGTACTTGAATAACTTTGCTTTTCACTAATTAAGCCACATGGTACATGCAGATACACCTTTCTGTACTATTTTGTCTTTTGCACAAATATTAACTTTGTTAATCTATAACTGACATCTTTAGACACTGTATTCAAAACAAACAGCACACTCAGACATATACAGGACTTCCCAGACACAGAAAGACAGAATGTGCACTGATTTGCAGTTTAAACATACAGTATCAGGCAACGAAAGTACACTTTCGCAACATTTGCAATTCAAGAATCACATTTCTGGTAGTTTATCTCTGCAGCTGTATATGAATATAAAATATTAAACAGATTTCACTGACTTTAATGTTGTACAGTAGGTGTTGTTTTTCCAGCTGGAAAGGTCAGTCAGATTGTGTTTCTTGTCGCTCTTTGTTGTCAGAGATAGGGACTCAGATAATCCAGATGGGTGTATTCCACCCATAATTGCAGAGCCTTTTCACAGGGTAACTGTATTCACAATGGGACTCAAATTAGTGACACATCAATGCAAACTCGAATGTCATGGGACAGTGTGGCCAAAGATGATAGAGATGTTTTCCACATCTTTGTGGAAACAGCATCAATAGAAACAATTCACTTTATTCTGACAGTGTATTAAGATGAATGGTATCTTTTAACCCTTTTGATTTTACTTCATATAGACAACAATCACGTTCTTGTTATTCTGTTAAATAACACTGTAGGAGGAAAAAGGTGACTTTGTGTCTCTGTAAAGTAAATGTATATAAATAATTACCCATAAAATGAAATGCAGTTGTTGACTGATTGCTAATGTGACACTTTTAACATTGAATGATAAAATGAGGTAGAAAGCAGATAGATGTGGATAAAAAGCCATTTGTTGAACCTGTTATTGAAAGAATATTATATATTGAAATGATTTTCTTTTTCAGGTATGGCTGCTCTGGACAGCCGTGCCTCTGGTAAAATGGGTATGAGGGCAGTGATCTACTACACCACCACCACGGTCATCGCTGTGTTCATCGGAATTGTCATGGTGCTCATCATCCACCCTGGAAAAGGAGTAAAGGATGAATTCACCAAGCCGCAGCAGATAGAGCAGGTCAGCGCTGCTGATGCCTTTCTGGACCTTATAAGGTACCTGTGCACATTTGAACATGGTAAAAAAATCTTCTGCCAACAAAAGAGCAAATATGCCAAACCAACTTCATTCTTCCTAAAGTAGTGGTGCTCTTTAATGTATTTGATTGAGCTTTAAAATCCTCAAAAAGTCAAATAAAAAAAAGTAAATCAGAAGCATTTAATAGCTTTTAAAACAGTCCACTCTTTCTCTTTTTTCTTTTTCTTTCTTCATAAGAGTTACATTCAATTTTTAAAAATGACCTGTATTGTTGTCTTTTCCAGAAATATGTTCCCCCCCAACCTGGTGGAAGCTTGCACCCAGCAGGTACATTTCCCACCACATCCTCTTTTTCTTGATCTGTAGTTACATAAAGTGTTTTCTCACTTATCTGTCTCACTCAGTGAGTCTGTGTTTCTGTTTTAGAAATTAATTTTGTATTAGCAGATTAGAAACTTCATTTTTTATATCCTTATTGAAAGAAAATGCTTACAAAATGAATTGTAACACAAAGAGACAAGTATCAAACCCAAACCAAAGTAAAACTGGCAGGGATTGTGTTGTTTGTTTTAATGACATCAACGTCTTGGGATTTTCTTTTATCATGAAAATATTTCTCAGAATTCAGAGCTGATAGTTTAATTAAGGTAACAACTAATGCATTCTTTTATTCTGTGAATCAAAACTACTGCTCCATGCAGTCTCTTCTCATAGCATCCAAAATACTGCGAGTATTTTGGAACGGGATGGGAGGTTTTTGGCCTTACCGGACATTTTTTAGTGAACCCCTTGCTTCACACTACTTCCATTTCATTATTCCAACATATATTAGGCACATAGAGGTGCTCTGGTAAGACTGTAGAACTTTGCTCATCAGATGGACAACACAAACAACTGCATCTTTGTTCATTTTCTATTCTGTGCATTCACCTTCGAATCTTCTTTGAATTTTTTAGACTTTGTTCCTCCATATTTACAAGTTGCTTGCCATAATAGTCAATGGTCTTAAATATAATGTATTGTTCTAAGAAAAAAATGATGAAAACATCTATATGAAATGATATTTAACAAGCATTTAATCACTATTGAACAAATGTGTCTCTCTTTAAAATCCAGTATAAGACGCAGTATGCCAAGAGAATAGTCCACGTGACAATGACGGTGAATGACACAATATTCACACTGAATGGTAGCCAGCAGATAAGCAAAGAGGAGATGATCCCAGTGCCAGGAACTGTGAAGGGGATCAATGCACTTGGCCTGGTTGTGTTCTCCATGTTCTTCGGTCTGATCATGGGCAAGATGAAGGAGGAGGGACAGCCCCTAAAAGACTTTTTTGACTGCCTCAATGAGGCCATCATGAGGCTGGTTGCCATAATAATGTGGTGAGTGGCAGGATTATTATCTTCTTAGATGGATGACTGGATAGAAACAATAAGTACAATATATTAATCAAAAACTGGTAAAAATACATCGATCCTCAGGTACGCCCCAATCGGTATCTTGTTCCTGATTGCTGGTAAGATCGTGGAGATGGAGGACATTACAGCCATGGGTGGACAGTTGGGAATGTATACAGTGACAGTCATCTGTGGCCTGCTCATCCACGCTGTCTTTGTCCTGCCAACGCTTTATTTCATCATTACCAGGAAGAACCCCTTTGTGTTCATTGCAGGTCTGCTGCAGGCACTCATCACTGCCCTGGGAACATCTTCTAGGTATGTAACTGGACTGAGAATGAAAATATTAGACAGGAAAACCAGAAAAAACCCAACATACAAAATTCAGGCTAACATATAGGCATTACTCTTGTGTTTGAGAGACAGATTTGTTGCATATGATTTTATAGTGTATGTATACAACGTTGTTGCAGTGACAGACGCAGCTGTGGCTCACTCTAATTGGCCCCATTATATGTCAAAGTGTCTCAGGGCAAGACGTTGACCAACAATGCCTCCCAGTGTGCTTAATGGAGTATGAGCGTGGAAATCAAAGTGCTGCTGGAGCCTGTATATAGTGTGACTATGTAATAAAAGTGTGTGTGTTTTATATGAATGGGTTGTGCAGAAAACATAATGAAAAGCACTTTGTAGAATCTTGTAAAGATTAAGGAGTTGCTGTATAAGTACTAAGTCATTTATGTTGTAAAGGGAATAAGAACCTTTCTTGAAAGTCTACAGATAAGAAGTGTTTCCTCTTAGTTTTCTTTCTCCAGTCTCTTACTGTTCCCTTCCTCCTTTTCACGCCCTCTCTCAGTTCCGCCACATTGCCCATCACTTTCAAATGCCTGGAGGAAAACAACAAAGTGGATAAACGTGTGACCCGCTTCGTGCTCCCTGTCGGTGCAACAATAAACATGGATGGCACTGCTCTTTACGAAGCCCTGGCAGCCATCTTTATTGCCCAGGTCAATGATTATAACCTTAACTTTGGACAAATTCTCACAATCAGGTATGTGATATATATGTTATTTCACATTTCAGCTTTCGCGCTAAAGAAAATCTCTCTTGGGGATACCAGTTAGTGAACCTTGTCTGATGGGAGACTCAATAAGTTTAGTGCACAAGAAATATTTCTATTGCAAATGCTTTTAAACCATCTGACACATTTCAGAAACCAGTGCAGTCCGAGCTATCTGAGAAAAGCTCAAATTTCATTTATTGCACCTTTCCCCTTCAGCATTACAGCCACTGCAGCCAGTATCGGAGCAGCTGGGATACCTCAGGCAGGACTGGTCACCATGATGATAGTGCTGACATCTGTGGGCCTGCCAACGGATGATATTTCACTTATCATTGCTGTGGATTGGTTCTTGTAAGTATCAGTGGCATGACTATTTAGAAAACTTCTTTTTATATGATGAAGCCAATTCAAAACATAATCAAAGTCTAGGTCTTAAACCCAGTAGCACCATTTAACTTTATAACTTGAACTTGAATCATTCTACCTACTGGAATTAGTTTGATTTTAGTAACTAATATATAAATATGGTTTAATAATGAGAAACTAACATTTCAAGTGGTATGAATCCTATCAAGTGTGACCAGCAGTTTTTTTCCGTATGTTACAGGTGAATTACAGCACTATGTCCATCGATACTCGTTTCACTTTCCATTTTTATTAGTCCAGTTGGTTTTTGTGTAGTGAGCAACCAGCCCTTATGCAAATATTTTTATGTCCTCCTTATTGGCTCTGTTGTCCTAGTATGCTTAAACCCAGCCCTCCATTTATCTAATTACACTTTTAGGTAATTGCAGAATGATTGACGTCAAAATGTTTATAATTGTTTTGTCTTGTCAGTTCACCTTGCCATTTTCTCTGTCCGCTCTTTGTCCTCACCTCATCTCTGTCTGTCCTCAAAATTAGAGACCGCTTGCGTACCACCACCAACGTCCTCGGAGACTCCATCGGTGCAGGTATCGTTGAACACCTGTCTCGCCATGAACTGCAGAAAAAGGACCCCGAGGTGGGAAATTCGGTGGTGGAGGAGGCTGACAAGAAACCGTACAAGCTCATCTCCCAGGAGAATGAATATGAGAATGAGAGGCCCATTGACAGTGAGACCAAGATGTAGGGGCAATATCTTTGCTCATGGCAGAAAAAACATTATTGCAAAAACTGAAACCCATTCTTAGTTAAACCCTTTTGGGTTTTTTAAAATATCCATCTTGCAAGACGGAAGAATTTGAATGAAATTAAATCTACAGTTAGAACAAATATCAGCCAAGTGAGTTCCACTCATGGGTGTGGCTTCCCTCGCACACTGTGGAATGGAAATGGTTCATGGTTGCATTGTTTTTCTAAGGGTTTGCGTTATGAGGCTTCCTGGGAGATATAACTGCTATAGAGTGTCAGCTGTTTACCATTAAAAACGACTTACAGGGCTCTGTGGTCCTCGGCTTACATTCCAGATCCAAATTCTCTCATAATTGTGATGCCACATATCACCCACTAGAGGCCAGTATTGCTGTGACTGTAGACCCACAGCATGACAACTCATGGGCGCACACGTTTTTTTGTTTTTTTTTCTTGTCTTTAAACCCGTTGCCTGTGTTTTGTTTTACTGGTGTTGTATGTAAAACATGACGTGTAGATGTAGTATAAATCTATCTGGGGACTGGTTCAAATGTGTTTTATATCATGCAGATATCATGCACATGATCTGGTCAACCAAAGTATTTGAAAAGGGCTTTTTCAAACCTCTGTACATATATTTGTGGCTTTGTTTCAAACAGTTAGGTGTATATATTAGTTTAATTAACAAAAACGTGAAAGAAAAACATTTTCTGCCTTTTGGCACATATAGTTTTAAATTTCCAAAGCAATAGGTGCCATTATTAAAGGTCATATTTTCTCAGCCAACTTTGTTTTTGTTACATATTTTCCTCAAACCAATGACTACAATCACTAAGAATGACACAGCAAAATTACTCTGTCATGTTGTTGCATTTAAACTGAATTTGTTGAATTTGTGATCTTTCATGAAATTTGAATTATAACCCGTGAACTTCAACCAAATAACCAAATAATATTAACCAAATTTTCACGCAAGAAATGATTTAATTTATACCTGAATTATTCAGCCAAATGTTGCACGTACATTTCATTTCTTGAAAATGTGACCATCGGGTCTGAAATTCAACCCATTAAGTTTAACCAAAAATATGAACAAGGTTTACTACAAAATGTGACATGCTTAGACTTTAGTTTATAGCCTGACCAAACAAATGATTACAGACATGCTGCAGTTTCAGTAGGAGAATAATAATATGGCAAGCTCTAAATCCTTCACACTGGCCCTCTAACATAAGCGTTACATTAAAAATTATTTGGTTTAAAAAATAAACATATAATTACGAACTGTTTTCTATAACTCCAGTGTTCTTTAGTCCAGGCCCTCAGGACTTGCTCCCCTGCATGTTTTGGATGTTTTCCTGCTCCAACAGACCTGATTTAAATGGATCATAATAACATTGACAGACTTGTACAGAGCTTGATGGCATGGGGATGAATTTATTTAAGTTATGTGTGTCTGAGCAAAGCAGCATCTAAAACATCACCAAAAAAACACATGTGGGTCATGAGGAGCTTGATCTCGATTGCAGAACACCGCATTGCAGAACCTTTAGAAAATCTGTTCAGGTTTAAGGGTCCATTAGAAAACCATGTCTAAGACCGCAAGGTTTTCAGGAAATCTTAAAACAGTTCACTAAAGCATTTTCTTTTTCTGCCTCTAAATAAGCTAAAAACTAGAAACAATGAAAACTATTTCACAGTTTAAGTTGACTGCATTTATTGTAAATTATTGACTGTCCCATCATGTTCATCTTTAATAAAGCCACTCTAAGTAGCAATACCACGTCTGACCACAGAGAGGCAGCAAAGCACAAGAAAGTCCCTGGCTTCATACGCAACACAGCTCATCTCTAGTGGGACAAAGTGGCATTACCAGGCGCGTAGACCTACCTCCACTCATCATCAGCATAGTATTGGCAGATGCTCTTTTTTTCAATGCAGCAGATCTATAATCTCCATGTTGTAGGAAAGGAATTGCAACATAGAGTGGCTTTATAACCATTCCATTGTGTCTCTTTTCTGAGTTTTGGTTGTGAATGCTTTATAATCATTTGTGTGTCTTAGAACTGATGATGTGGAGCTCATATTGCTTCAGGTTTGAAAGACAAAAGCAAGCATATATGGCAACTGTACTAATAGATTAAATTAGCAAAGAATGAGGCTGAATGTATCATTTTCATGTTTTTCTAAATTACTTTCTTGTCCTGGATTCGTTTAAGTAATTTTCCTCTAAAAACACACATTAACATGTATTTCTATTGATTTAATATTTGATCACATCAAGTAATAGATTTAATTTCAATGTAATTGTTTATGTGAGATAGTTTGCTGATTTGTACGTCACCAATTCATTATAAAAAACAGATATTGTGTTTGCATAACTATTGTTTTGTATAGAAGTTTGATTAGAATGTAATATGCTTGTATAGAGAAATGTAGATAAATGTGTATATTGATTGTAGATTGAAACTGCAGTGAAAACAGTTGAGCGTTGTATGGAAACAGATGACATAACAATTTTACCAAACCTAACGATCAAACTAACAGTTTTTGCAGTCCTAACAAATGCAAAAGAAACCTGTTTTAAAAGACCAACTTGTTTCCTTCACACCCAGTTCCTTTGTTTACAGTTATTGGTGCCTCACTTAATATTAGTGTTTCTCTCATAAATTCACATGCACATTACACTAAACTTATTTTTTTGTTTTTTAAATAAAAAGATGAAATTGCTGGTTGTGTGTTTATGACTTTATCATACACATCAAAAAGACCAATCTTTTTTTTTTAATTCCTGTTTAGACCTGTGGGATATTTTTAAATGAGCTTTTTGAAAATTCTGTTTATTGTTCAGATTCTAGTCATGTTTGTGAGTTCAGGAGTCAGTAGTTTGCCAGTTGACCTCCTGACCGCCAGTTGACCTCATGAGCTACAGCTGCCCTAAAGCACATGCTGAGATCCTTTATTAAGCAGTTAAGATGCTGATCCATCCATTGTCTAAGGCCGGATTGTTGAGAGAATGATGTGAGTAGTCCTTCCTCTCGCCGGCCACCTCTCTTCTGGCGCGACTGTTCCCTTCACAAGCTGTGAGACGTCGTCTCTCCAGTGAGTCCAAGGGCTGAACCAATGCCACAACTGGCTCTTTTCTATACAGTGGAGAGTAACTCTAGTCTGAGCCTTGTCCAGATGACTAACCTCATTTCAGCCTCTTGCATGTGTGACCTCATTCTTTTGGTAACTGCTCACAATTTATTAACATAGGGGAGCGTTACATAGGGGAGACTTACATGGACTTACTGGTGAAATTAGCAGTGTGTACAAAGATTAACGACTGAGGTGAGGTGCAAGTGTTTTCACGTTATGGCATTTGTATTTCAGATGCTAAAAAGTTCTGGGTTCTAATTTTTCATTTATCTAATCTCTTTATCCCATTTTTTTTCAGAGACAATCTAGGTGAGCACTGCACCAAATAGCATACTTTTCCCATTTATTCATAGGGTTTGTAAATGTAATCTGTATGTGTGTGAATGTTTTTCCAAAACCTGTATGTCAGTTTATGTAATTGATGCTTTCACAGATGTCCATGCAGTGAGCTGTAATCCATCCCCTTACCATCAATAACACTGGCTCTTGAACTCTGCGGTGATGACAACCCAAATAGTACCTTTAGTGTTAAAACCAAAATATGAGGTATCCATATTATCAAAACATGATTTTAAAACTGAATTCAATAGAGCCTACTGAAACATCACCTAAACCCATCTGATTAAAGTTTGTACTCAGAGACAAAACTCTTTGCGCATATTTGCATTATATATATATATATATATGATTGTGTACATAAGCCCATGTGATGAATTCCAGTATAGAATAAAGTCTGTTTTAAAAGCAGTGTCCAAAAATCACAAAGATTGAATTTTGTTTTTCCATCTTGTTGTCAAGTTGAATTTTTAAATTAAATTATTTACTGTGGTGGATGAAATTTTCAAATACTTTATAATTTTGTGTGGAAAGTTATAAGTTTTTAAACTGCTTTAGTATAGCTATGCACAATCCTTTCTCGGTCCTTGCACTTAAAGTGCATATATATATATATTTATATATATATATATATATATATATATATATATATATATATATATATATATATATATATATATATATATATATATATATATATATATATATATATATATATATATATATATATATATTATTTTTTTCATTTAAAATGCTTATATAGATATTTAAAAAACATTTTGAACACATTTATGTCCTTTATTTTTATACATTTTCTATTGTATAAAACATTTTTAATATGGAGGTGGTTCAATTAAAGAGTCAAATATGATACGCGCGGCATCAGGAAGTGAGCATCCACAAGGTCTTGCAACACCACCTAACGGAGGACGAGAGTATCGCTGCATGGCGTTTTGTTTGGCGCCGATGGAGGGAGTCACTCCTGAGATCTTTGGTCAGTCAGACGGCAGAACTTCCGGTCGGCATTTTGTTCTACGAGAGGAGAGCCTCTTGATGATCGCAACAATCGTCATATTTCTCATTTACGGACGAAATTGGCCGAAAACGTTGTTTATGGCGACACGGACCGACTGAAATTCCGAAGAACGAACGCCCCCCCGCGAATATACGTTGGGAAATTCAGCCTCGAGTGACGGAAGAAGAACGAAACAGTCCGACCCGGATTATTGTTGATAGCTACCAGGCTAGCTCGTCGGCTAGCTGGCGAGCCAGTCGAGTTTCTGGAGGAGCTGCGAGAGAAGAAAGGGGGAGCTAGAGATACGGACACGGGCACAAGCCAGGCTAAACCTTCCCCTCCCTCGAACGCAGCATCAGAGGGTAAATATCACCGCGCGACTGCCTTTTCGACTCGTACTTTTGCGAAACGCGGCCGTTGGGAATAACGTCCGCATATATCCGCTGCGAGACCACCTACGGCGTCGTTGATCGTTGACCGGGAGGTAACGGAAGCTAGCGCACTAGCCAGCCAGGCTAGGCTGTGTGTGTTTTCGCTCCGCCGAGGCGCTCGGCCTCCACTGGATGTCAGTTGTCGAGCCCGAGGATTGGGCCGTCGCCACGGAATTGCAAACCGTGCCGTTGCCCGTACATGCACTTACAGACCCATCACTTTTTTTTTTTTTTTTTTTTTTTTTATCCCCCCCCACACAGCTCATAGGAAATCGGCTAACAATAATTTACCCTGACTAGCGCTTCCTTATATTATTTGAATCCGGTTCCCTTTTATTTGAAAGAGCAGCAGCGTTAGAAGCTAACTAATAACTGTTACGGCTAGTTAGCACAACTAGCCGTATATTAATACATGACTATTGTTGTTATGGAGCTATCGGTTGCTACAGAGAGCGGTTTTTAGTTTGAGGTTGGCTTCGCAGTTTTGTCCGAAAGGTCCGGGCAGTCAACAACTTATCGGCAGTGTAACAGCGATGGTTTTGTTTGTTTGAAGTGAGCTGCAGCTCCACGGTTCAGCTGAGATAGACGTTGACATGGATGCTAATGTCATCTGTACGGTAGGATTTTCATCATTTTGGATTATTACGCTTTTGACGTTGTGTTTGGGTTTACTGGAGTCTTGTGCTTTGGATGCGACCCTCCTCGGGAATATTTTGACAGCACACACCCTACTTTGCCTCAGTTTTAGTTACTTTGCTGTTTTGGTTTGGTGAATATGCTATTGTTGTGACTAATAACTGGTGAGTTTGCCTTTTAGCAATTCGGTTTGCAAATTGCGTATGGTAGGTGTTTGCTTCTGGAGGATGCAGCCCCCCACTACTACTGCCACCATCACAGTGCATCTGTTCCTTTGTGCTGCCTCCTGCCTGTCAGTCTCACAGCTGTCAGCCAAAAGCCAAGCCCCTGCGTACAGAGGAAAACCACACAGACCGAGCATGCAAGCGATGGCCCGTTGCTAAAATAGCATTTATCTATGTTTGTTGTGCAGAATAAGTTTTACTATGAAGTAAATAAGCGTGTGACCTCAGTATTTGCTTGCTCTGTGGTCTAATTGAGTTGTAACGTTGTATTTACAGATTTACACGGCATTGGAAAAAGAGCAGAAGTTGCTCAAAAACACTGTTGCTATCATAGAAGGGTGAAGCACTTTTTCCCCTCAATTCCCCGTGTGACATGGTGTACCAGAAAGCATGGAGTCGTTGCAAATGTGAATTGCACGTGCATAATGTGTTTACCTTGTCTTGCATTATTTTGCTGTTTTGTGCTAGCTTCTTGTAGGCATGAAATTGTCCAAGGGGAGTAATGAAATGCAAAATTATACTACAGAGTTTGATGCAGAGCCATGTTCTCTTTCAGCAGATTGACGGTGTAAGACTTTTATCTGAAATGTCAGTGAGTCCACCAGAGACTGCACAGAATTCAAAAAGGTATTATTATCATAATTATTATTATTGCAAGAGTCACAGTGTTACTGGCCTGTTATTGATTGTTATAAGAGTTTGGATGTAGTTTTTTTTCCCATATGATTTTTTTTTCTAATGCATAAATCAAGATTTTATGTAATGCAGACAACATGAGAATCTGTGAAGAGTTTAAGTATCTGTACACTGTAGCAGAGTTTAACTCCGTTTAGTTTAACCTCTTGTGCAACTACCAAGTATTGGTTTTAAGACAAGTTTACCTAAGAGTCCCTATGTGTGCAGCTATATCATTAATTGTCCGTATGACCTTATAACTTGAAATTAATGAAGCATAACATAGTTTTGGTACATACATGTACATACATAAAGTTGGTCTTCGTGTTGCTGTCATAACAATAATGTAGCTGTGTATACTACAAAAAATGTAGCTGTGTATGCAACTGCTGATATGTCTACTGTTATACATATACCTCTTACGTTGATTGAAATTAAACAATATAGTGTGTACACCCACATATTGCATAAAATCACACAGGCTATGCATTATTCAGAAACTTTGTATCATGGTAATTCCACATGAGTCTGTGCAAATTTCTAAGCATGATACGCCAAACCTGAGAAAATTTGTATCATGTGTTTATATTCACACAGTAGTCATTGTAGTTATTTATTTCCATTAAAATATATTTTTCTCTTTCATAGTAACCATTAAAATATGTCCACATTGTATATGTGCTACCATTGTTTAAAGGCTCATGTTACCTTTTAAATTACTGATTATCAGCAGGGACCAATCTGAATTTTGATTCACTCCTACATGTGGCTTTTTTTTTTTTTTTAGCAAAAATGCCAAATGTATATTAGAATAGAACTATGGTATTATTTAGCTTCGGATTTGGATTGTAGTTTCTTCTGCAATAGTAAGGCCAATGTCTAATTTTTTTTTAATCTCCTAGATTAGACACATCTCCTACTTAGACATATTACTAACTCCATGTTAGTATTAATATAGCAGGCTCTGAGATTTTACCCACTCACACATGGGTTTCATGTGACTACTCATATATGTGTGTATATGTATGAGATGAGAGCTTTTTTTTATGTATACTGTGAAGAACATTTCATTTTGTGTTCCCTAAAAGCAATCTTGAAACACGTTTTGTTAAGATTACACAACTGGCAACATTTCTACTTAGGATAAGGTAATGTTAGAATGAAGGCAGACATAGTATGCACAGCAATTATGTGCTTATTTAGAGTTTTGTTGAATAAGATTTGTAATGCTTGATAAAGGTTGATTATGTTTTTTTTTTTTTTTTTAATCAGACTCTTTGCTGATCTTTTACACTAATAATAATAATTACAATAATAAAATGAATAATGGACATCAAATAGATTATGCAAAAATGAAAAATGGACAAATATGGATTATGTCAGTTAAAAATATGCGCAACTAAAACACCTTTCTGTCTATTTTTGTCACCTTGATATTCATCACTCAACATGTATTTGTCTTTTTCTCTTTCATTAACCATCTTCTTTCAAAGGTGCCAGGAGATGTGAGGACGGGTGTCGTCCATCGACCCCCTAATCTACCTGTGTATCAACACACTCCCCCACCCTCACCTTCAGCATGAATGGGGATATGCCTCATGTTCCCATCACCACTCTTGCTGGGATCGCTAGCCTCACAGACTGTAAGTGTCATGGAACTGTTCTAAATATATTGTCACATACTATTTTTACTTCATCTTCTCTCCCAGTGTGGTATGGAGAAATATTAGTTTTGAACAAATGTAAATTTGATATTTTGCTGTGATGATGCATATTAGATTGTTCTTCTTTTCTACTTTTCTTTCCTACAACCACATGTTCGTTTTTTTTTCTCAGTTTTTCTTTCCCCAGCATTATTTTTTTGCCCATCTAAATCCTCTTGAAATTTTTTCTCATCATAGTGTTGAACCAGCTGCCCCTCCCTTCCCCTCTACCTGCTACCACCACTAAGAGTCTCCTATTTAACGGGAGGATTGCAGAGGAAGTCACCTGCTTACTGGGCTGTCGAGATGAGAATCTGGCTTCCCAGCTAGCCCATGGCCTCAACCAGGTCTCCACAGAGCACATGTGAGTGTAACAATAAATGCACCTGTTTTATCAATAAATCAATTTGTAGAAGTGTGATGTGATGAACGGAGAGACAAGCCAGGATAACATTGTGGGACTGTCTACGGTGCAGTTTGAAGTTTAACATTAAGGTATGGCTTCAACACAACACAGTAGTATGGTGGTTAGCATTGTTGTCCCTCTTCAAGGAGATCCCGGTTCAATTCCTAGCTGTTTCCATTCTGTTTGGAGTTGGCATGCTGTTTTCATGCCTGGATGGATTTTGTACGGGTACTTAGGCTTTCCTACACAATTGAGAAAGCAAAATTCATGTTATGTTACATATCCCCCATGACTCTGAACAAGATAAAACCGGTATAGAAAATGCCACTGCTGGCTTGTAAAGAGGCATTAAAATTGTAGCTTTAAAATGCTACAATTAAATGCTTATTTTTTCCCTGTGGGTATATTTGCTAGAATCTAATTAATACATTAAAAATTAATAACAAAAAATTATTTTCTTTGAAATAAGAATTTAATACAGTTCATTGTAATGTGCTTGTCTTAACATTGTGAAATAAGGATAAGATTGCATTACATTACATGTAATTTTAAATCTTGTGACAACAATTTCTTTGAAACATTTAATATGGTCCCAATCAATTCACTAATTGCACTTTTCTGGTAGTCTATACTTTTTAACTTGCCAGAGTAATGCTGAAATAAAGTTGCAGTTGATGTTCTGGATGGAAATGTCCAAAAGAACAATGAGTGAGCAACACATAAGAAACACTAAAATTGTATGTTTTTTGAAAGTATAATTTATAGCATCACTTTGTTGGATTGGATTAGATTGAATTGGTATTACTAATGATTTTCTCAGTGCTTATGCATTCACCTAAAACCAGTAGAATACACACAGCAACTCCAATCTGCTGTGCACAGCAACACCTATACCACGGCCCTTCTGAAGAAGTGGTCACAGTATGGTTATCAGATGTGGTTTGTGGTGTGAAAGCTCTGTGACCTCGATTCGTACCAGCTATGCATTGTACTCCACATGTTTGAGCTAAAAAGGCTGCCATAGACAGCTGGGTCATACCTTTAGATTTCTGAAAGAGCACATAAACAATTATGAGAAAAGAAATTAAGCCCAGCAGTTGTGGACAAATTACTTCTAGTCTCAGTCGTGTTTCATTTGCAAATTGTATTGCTTGCCTAGATCAGTAGGAACAAACGGTATAGAAAAAAAATGTCCAACTCTAGGATCAAAATACGTAGTTGATGTGTTGCCATCCTTTTCAGCTCTTTGCTTCAGGCCAGTTGTCATGGAAACATGATGCTCCGTCGAGACTGATATTGACCTATGGCAGGATTGACCATTGTCATTTGGCTTGTGGTGTGGTGTTCAGGAGGGAGTGAAGACAACACTTGTAAACATGAACTGAACTGAGAACTTGATAAAAATGTAATCTGGTGTGCACCATCATATGTGAAAACAACCTTTAGAATATGTTAATGTACTGCTTAATTTAAGTTACTCCATTAATACCAAAATGTTTTTAAACCCCTTATTGCAATTTTGTTGTAGTTCTCATAGATTTGTACATTTGCCTATAAAGGAATAATACAGACAGATCTTGAAACTGCCAGCTGACAATGATGGGTTACACATCAAGAAAGAACACTCCCATTTTAAAATGTTAATACAATGTATGTTTGCATTTGTACTGAAACATTTTTAAATGCTTGTTTGTCTGATTTTAGCTATTCATTTTGATGCCCATCTTTTGTTAAATATTTCATAATGATGCAATGTTGTTTTTTTTTTTGTTTTTTTTTTTTGCAATGTATTTTAAGAGAGCTGAAGGACAACCTGGGTAGTGATGAGCCAGAGGGAGATGCACCACTGTTGCTGCAGACAATGCTGGCCAGGAACCCTGGCATCTTCAGGGAGAAAAGTATGAAGACAAGTACTAATCTAACATTATAAAGCATCTTATTGCTATTTTTAATATTAATTAAAAGGTCATATAATCATAAAGACACAATTTATGTTGATTTTAAATTTAAAACATTTTCTTGAGCAGATGTTATGCAGCAGCCAATGGTACCACCATTCAAGATTACCCCGAACTCCATGCATAGCCCTGCCCAGTCCGCAAACTTCCAGCCAGCTGCAATTTCTCCCAATCCATCAAGGTGAGTTTTGCTACAAAAATTCACTGCGTGTGATGTGCCAGAGCATTAAGTTGTTTAAACTTGGTACAAGTGTACTATTTAATAAGTTGAAAAATGTTACACATTTCACATTTGTTGATGAAAGTGTTCTTGATTTTCCTTCCCCATTTTCTTCTTTTCTTCATCCAGCAGGTTTGTCACCCCGCAGACCGGTTCTAGTAGTTGTTATATGGGCCAACAGAACAGTCCAGTACCCAGCCCCTACACTCCTCAGAGCCCTGCACCTGGTTACATTCAGCAGTATCCCCACCAACAACCTCCCAGCTACAACCAACACCAACAGATTCAACAAGGTGAGACTATATGTGTCAGTGCGTTGCATGTAAATTTTTATGCATGAGGAGATGGGAGTCTTGGAATGTGGATCAGTGCATCTTTGCTGGTGTGTGCATATACTGCATGTGTAAGTCGAAAGTACACTGTAGCAGAAACAAAGTTTCCGTGTTAAGACTCTTTTAAGTCTCTGGATAAGAATAGTATGTTGTAAAGGGATATATCTAGTTTTTTTTTAAGCTTTCTAAAATGTGCAAATAGTTTAGATCTTTTTGTGTACGGTGAGGATTTCCCTATCTCTGGAAATCAACCATTTGCTATGCTTTCATTGGCTCTAATTTTGAACTTTTCTCTGACGTAATGACATCTCTGGTCAGTTGATCAGCTAAGCAGTAATTGTAATTTAACCTTTTGATTTTTATAAGATGTTTCAAACCCAAGTTCTTGGTTTTATGACTTTAGTACAACTTGTTTTGCTGCTGCGTGTGATATACTCCTCATTTTGTGGACAAGCCTTTTGTCAAACTATAATTTATGTAAAATTGACACTTAATTGAGTTACTCTGTGGGGAAAGCTCTTGATCATCAACATCGCTGCCATTTGAATCAACTGTTTAGATAGGAATTGCTCAAATCTGTTTAGACCTGGACAGTTAAATATAATGCATTGTATTGAGGAAACATGTGTAATTAAAAATAGATAAACCACTGCTATTAGAATTACAAATTGATAAATACTTGAATGTTGCATAAGAAACAGTTTATTTGATTGAATAGGACAATGTGTGCATTTCAGCTTTGTTGCCCATGTCTATAACAGGGCAAACATAATTTACCATTTGTGCTTTTGAAGTTTTAGAAATCATTTCTTTCTTTAAGATTTTGCGATGGTGAATTTAATTGTTCTAATTTCTTCTCTTATGCTTTCTGTATTGTCTTTAGTTATAATTGCAAGGATCCTGTGTAGTGGGTTTGAATATGATCAGGATTCTGTTTTAGAAATTAGTGCACAAAAAAAGGATGGCTAGATAAGAGAATGAATGAAATATGTTTGCAGTGTATATAAAGAATTTTTGCCATTGTTTTTACTGCCACTTAATTGTACTGGCATTTAAGCAAACTAAGTATTCACTGTAGCCTTTTTTGAGTGCAATATCATGTTTGGAAGTAAGCACCTACCAAGTGCAAGTTTATTTTGTGTAGTTACTGGTCAGTTTGCTCAACCTACCAGCCAATGTTGAGTGTCAATAAAACTATATATAATAATAATAATAATGAAATAATAGAATAAATAATAACTTTGCCGTTTTTGACGTCTTACGAGGGAGATTGTATCCTGAGTCATTTTACATAAGACATGATGGGTCACCACCAGGCCACCACGGCAACACAGTGATGCTAGAACTACTTTTGTGCAATTTACTAGATGAAAAAACACAGAGAAGGAGCTAAAAGATGTGTGGAGTTGGACAAAAAGCCTCTTTTTTTTATTTATTTTATTTTTTTTGTTGTTGTTGTAAATGAACAATGGAGCTAATCCTGCATCTGGTAGTGAAACTCGCATCTGGTTGGAGTATGATGAGACAAGATGGACTATCTTGTGTTTTGACAGCATCCTTTGCAATCAAATGAAACAAACAACTTTATTGTGGGGGCCAAAAAAACCCAAAACAGTTAAAATTAGAGATGGCAATTTCTGATTATCTGATTACCGATTCTTTTTTTTTTTTTTTTTAATTTTTTTATTTTTTCTCTTTTTCCAGAGTGTGTGACCCACCTGTTCCAATTTTTTGGAAACATTTTAATAATCCTTAAAAAACATTTTTTTTTAAATACTCAAAGCTCCAGTATTTATTTTTAATAATTGATTTTTTTAAATTTGGCATATATTATATGATATTGTTTTTTTTTTTTATTTGATTTTGTAAATTCTTTAATATAAATACTGGTTATATAATTATTTGTTGTTTTTTTTTTGTTTAAATAATAAACAGCTGGAAAACTGAATCTAACTTGCTTGTGATCAACAACCAAAGTGAACTGTAGCTTCTCTTCGATGTTGGTGAAGCTTCTTTGAAGCACATCCAGCAACCATGCAGCTTAGCATCAGAAGTCAACATATTTAAATATTCATTCAAAAAACATTTTTGGCCTCCATTGCTAGATTTCACATCCAATATGGCTCTAATACTACAGATGGTGGCCACGACTAACTTTGATTGGCATAAGGTGGGTGCGTTTGAGACAGATTCAGAGGCTCGTTTGCCCATTTACAACATGGCGCCCCACATTACCAGAAACCTATGGCTTGAGGTTGGTTTGTCCAACAATATTTTAGTCTATGGTCAGTATAAACATGTTGCTCCCGCTATACACAATACCTTTTACATTTAATGTACTGTGTACATTATACGGTTCATGCGCAAAACGAACCGGAATGTAATCAGTAAAACAGTGAGGGTGGCCTGCTGGTCAGGCCGGTCAAATTTTGGTCCCTGGCTGGTCAATCGGTGCATCTCTACTTAAAAGAAAAAGTATTTGATGACTGAAATCATCCAATTGTGACATCCATGTTTAAAAAAAATAATAACAAAAAAACATCCAGGGACAATCAGTGCCCAAGGAAATGACTGCCAGGATAAGTGCAGATGGAGAAGATGCCTCTTGCAGAGAATCCACAGAATCTGCTTCTAGAATCTTGGCTGTCATTAGGGATCACTTTTGTTTTGGTTAATCGAATGCTCATTTTACTGTGTGAGCTATGCATAAGGGAGAGAATATCAAGAATGTAAATGTTTGCTGTGAAATTACTTTTTATATTTGTAAATTTCATTAGCATTTAGCTAATGAATTAAAGTCTTTGGCTAAATACTTGTGCTTGAATATGAGAGCATGTATTATATTAATTTTCACATGCAGTTTCATAGTTCTAGGTAAAAATAGGGTAAAAAAAAGTGGTAGATTTTCCAATCTCCCTGTGGCAATTCCCAGCCCTGCAATAGAATAGTGTTTGATCAGTTTCTTTCCAGACTAAAATGACTAGCAGCATCAGACATTAGACAGACGTATAACCGAAGATGTGTGGGCGTGAAGAATGATATATTATCCCTACCTTTAGTAGGAATAAATACGTCGTCAGACAGGTGTAATTTTCAAAATGAGGATGATTGAACATTGAGTATTTATTGGCTGGGTTTTTTTTTTTTTTTGGCAAAGCCACGGTTTGTCCCTTTTGTGTCCAGTTGTTTAAACAATGCACTATCCTTTATGGTTCCGGCCATAGGCCGGTTTATGGCGGCCTGGACTCTGAGGCTGAGTAGCTCTCGGATTTCCTTATCTCCCCAGTTACTCATCTTGTACAAATCTGTGACCTTCTTGTATTGTTACTCTCATCAGCTGTTAACTTATTTCATTTAGATTTTGCATCACATGACAGGAATTAAAAGAACATTTTTGATCTTTGCTCTTTCAGTGTCTGTAGCGAGCCCATTGGTGCCTGGTGGGATACGAAATATCCATGAAGGCAAAGTATCGGGGCAGATGGCTAACGCTCCCAACCACCACTCAGACAGACATGGTACTGAAGACTACCTGAATATTGTGCAACGACTGGGTAACGAGGTATGAATAACAAGCTATATTAAAAATGTTTTGCCTTTCCTGCCTAAGCAAAGAAAAAAAAAAGGGTGGTGGCGGGCTGTGTTAAGAATTTAGGAATAATAAAAAGAAATATTAAATGTTATCCTGTATTCAGGATATATTGTATATATCCTGTATTCAGGATATATTGTATATATCCTGTAAATCCTGTATTCAGAGTATTCCAGTATGAAGTTATTGATGTTACTCTCTGTCTTGTTCAGGAGGGTGACTCCACCATGAGAAATCCTTCTTTTCCTCTGAGGTCTCCACAGTCGGGCTGCTCTCCGGCTTCAAGTGACGGAACACCTAAACGTAAGGACACTGGAAGAGTCAAAGTTATTACAGAGCATAAACATGGTTTCATTTTCTATACTGAGAAGACGATTCAAACTGTGAAATAGTAATAAGAATTTACAGCTTAGTTTGAGATCATTATTCTTTAGTAACAGGATCCTCAGTCATGACAGTACCTCTATTTTTCCCTTTTTTTGGGGTGTCTGCCTTTTTGAATGACTTTTTCTTGTGGTTTTGATCTTCTCCATTTGGTGTTGCGACCTTTTTAAGCGGGTTCTCGGCCACCACTGATTCTACAGTCACCGCCTCCTTATACACCTTCGCCAAGGGAAGGAGGACCTGACCAGAAGCAGCAGCTCCAACAAAGGAAGAAAACCCCAACAGTGAAAGAAGAAAAAGATATGTATGACATTGTTAGATCTCCAAACAAAGACTCTACAAAACTCACCCTCAAACTGTCCAGGGTCAAGTCAAATGAGTCCGATCCTTCAGGTAAGCGCCTCAGCTGTTTCAGTCAGGCCCTCCTTCCCTTTTTTTAAATTAATTTTCTGAAAGTTATATTCTGTATGGGAAATATTTTTGGAACAAATGTAAATTGTCCCCATTAAATTAGACATTTTACTGCTGTGTTTATTTGTTAGGTGATGTTGTGCCAGGTATGGATCAGAACTCGGACAATATTGAAGCAGACATGGGCTTTCAGCACGTTCCTGTTCTCCAGCAAAATCTTGCAGCCCGGCTTCAACAGCAGCAGGTCTCCCAGCTGGCAAGTGGTGCTAGTGGTCTTCAGCATCCCAGTTCCCCTAATGATGATGCTGAGCTTGATGCCCTTGCTGAAATTGAAAGGATAGAACGAGAGGCGGCTAGTGAGAAATGTTCAAAGGAGGTCCAAGATAAAGGTATCTAATATTCCTTAATATAGGTTATATAAGCCATATCTTTATTATTGTACTACTAAGAAAATATTTTATAAAATGTCAGAAATGCTGTTGGTATAATATATTTTTCTTTTTCTATTTTTTTAATAGACAAGCCATTGAAGAAGAGAAAACAGGACTCTTTTCCATTGGAGCCAGGAGCAGGGGGACCCGGTGGCCCCACAGGTGCCCCAGGCAGTGGATCAACAGGAGGGGGCAATGCTGGAAAACTGACGCCACAAGAGGCCACAGCAGCTGGAAATGGTGCCAGCCGCCCTCCCCTCATGGTGAGCATCGACCTCCAGCAAGCAGGCCGAGCTGATGGGCAGCTCGACCCCTGTTTGGCTGCCCCTGTTCCTGCACTTGAGGCCCAACGCTGGCCTGAAGAACCAGCTGGTGGGCTGGCTGCAGTGGAGGGTTCTGACACAGCTTTGCGGCTGAAACCAGACGGACGACCAGAAGTCATCAAGAACAGGGTTGATAAACATGACAACAGAAGAGAGGGTCGGGAGTCATCTAAACACCGTCATGATGAGAAATCCTCAGACAGACGGGGAGAGATACCCAAGTCATCAAATCGAGGGGAGCATGGACGAGACAGGGACCGTGAATCTGACAGGGATAGAAGGCATCGGAATGAAACTAGCAGTCGAGATAGACGGTCACCAGACTCTCGTTCCCGAAGTGATCGAGATAGGTCTGGCTTCCAGGCCTCTTCCGCAGGAGAGCCTGGTCGGAGTGGCAGTAGGCAAGATGGTTCCAAACCGGCCTCATCTGCTGCTGGTGCTAAAATTCCAGATTCTTTCCCTGCTCAGCTCCTGGGAGGGCATAGTGGAGCTCTGAAGAACTTCCAGATCCCTAAGGTGATCTGGGCTGTCCAAACCAAATACCTACCCACCTACCAATCATTCAGCTGTCACTGCCTGCAATCTTACAAAACCAAATCACTCCACTGCTGTCTTGATTTTGTTTTCCCATTTTGTCTTTTTTTTTTTTTTTAACTTGTGTGTGTATCTATATATATGTGTGTGTGTGTGTGTGTGTGTGTGTGTGTGTGTCTGTGTGTGTGTGTGTGTGTGTGTGTGTATATATATGTATATGTGTGTATATATATATATATATATATATATATATATATATATATATATATATATATATATATATTAACCATCATCTAACCATTTGTTGAAAGTAGTGATTACTTTGCTTTTGTTTTTTTAACACAAGCAAATGCCTTGAAGATATATTCCACTGTAGACAGGTGTTTGCTGAAATCTGGACTGAGAAGAACTAATCGTGTCTTTCAATTCGCTCTCATTTGTTGTCAACACAGTGTTCACAGATGCTACCCTCTGCCACATGCCATGATGCACAGCTAAAGCTTGGTTTGTGCTTCTGTCATCTTGATGCAAAGGGAATATTGTTGGCTTGACACTGTTGTTTACCTTACAGAGTTTGCATGGAAGTGTTTTGAAGCAGTTCGCTGCCAAAATGTTTGGGGTTATTAAGTTTCAGAATGATCTTTTGTGAACTCGATTTTCGATGAGAGAATGGAGTAATGTTGGACTGGGAGTTGACAAAATTTTGGAACAGTAAATGGGTTTATGGCAAATGTTGCTTTGTAAATGAAAGGGTCAGGTTTAAGTGCATTGTGACATCACCTACTATGTTGATGTAATATATTTTACTGTCTACTTATAATATGTAGACTATTTTGCCTATTCATATGTGCTCACTTCATAGAAAAGATAAATTTGATAATATGCTGTCAAACAAAGTTGCACTGAGAACCATTTGAAGTGGATCGAAATACAATTCAAAATTGGTAGCAAATCACCAGCAAACCAATCCTTAACTAAATACCATGTTTTATGAGAACTTGGCTGTTCGTAAAAGTCACATTGGTAATTTAAGTTCAAGTGTCTGCAATAAAAAAATTACCCTGAAAAGAGATATACACCAGGTATACCCGCTCTACGGGATCGTCCAAATGTTGTCTGTTAATTTTAAGCCTGGTCCTGTGACGCAACTGTCATACACCAGGAACAATCAAATGGAGCTGCAAAATGTATTGTTTCCCTTTGTAGCAATAAGGTATTATTTGTTATGAGTGACAAAATTGTTCATTGATAGGTTGTCTGGTTTTGTTATTGAGGTCAGGTGTGAAACGGGAATGCCTGTAGCTGGAATTGATGGCACGCAGTTGTATTCCGACTAATTTGTGTTTGGGATTTCTTGGACAGCCTATCATGGAAAAATCAAAAACAGTGTAACCTTTTTAGTGGATTATGGCAGCTTTTTAACCTATTTCTAAACTACAAATACCTCAATAGCAGGTTTATAGGTCAGATTTACTTATTATTTTCTTACTATGTGAAAGAAATTATCTATCACGGTATGCATCACTTTTCTGGTTAAAACCTCAATATGAAAAACAGTAACAGCACTCATTCAGCGTTATTAAAACATCAAATCTACATTCAACAGAATATTTGTTTATGCTGCACCGCTGATCAGTCTTGTTATTATTAGTCCTGTCAGTTGCCCTTTCTTTTTAATTGTGTGTAATGTATGTGTGTAGTTCAGTGTTAGACATTCGTGCTGGTGGTCAGAACATGGGTATTACCTCAGTAATACCCAGAAAACTTTCTTCTTGCTTTGTCTGTATTGTGTGAAGATTTGGCCCATCATTTCTTGTGGCAGGGTTTTTTTTTTTTTTTGTGACCTTTGTAGTGTTGACAACAAATAGTGGATCGACTACTATATTTTAACTTAAGCTATGGCATTACTGGAAAATGGTGGAATATATCTTTCTTTGATTTTGGGTCGATGGAAACAAAATCACTAATATCATATCAGTTCAAGTCATCTTTTACTTATTCCTACATTGATTATTTTGTTATGTTAACAAAATCATATTTTTTGCCTAAAATTGTGCGAAACGTGAACATCATAGATGTTTGATTCTGACTCTTTTTCTCCATTTCCTCTTCATTGTTACAGATAAATCGTGATAAGGATGGCAGTGGTTCAGTTGAAGGTCAACTGTGGGGCCAACCTAAGGTTAAACTAGAAAGGCTGGGTTTGGTCAAGGACTTTGAAAAGCGACCCAAACCTGTTGTGGTTCTAAAAAAGTTGTCAGTTGATCAGATTCAGAGGATCATTCGACACAGCAAGTCTGGAAAGAACAGGTTCTCATCAGGAAGATCAGGAAAAAGTAAGAACATATAAAGCTGTGGAATTACAAGCACTATTACACGCCTCTCAAATATTTTTACAGTGCGTGTTTTTATTTATTTTTTAAATACTTTTCCATGTTTGTCAGTACACTACAAAAAAAAATTGTCTGTTTTAAATATTAGGTGGTATGGACCCATCAGTTCTAAAAGAGCTGCCTCCAGAGCTGCTGGCAGAGATCGAGTCAACCATGCCCTTGTGTGAAAGAGTAAAGATGAACAAGAGGAAACGAAGCACTGTAAATGAGAGGCCCAAATATGCTGAGGTCAGCTCAGATGACGATTTTGATGCAAACGGAGAATGTAAGTAAATTCCTTTTCATGTATTTTCTCTTTTCTTATTTTGTTTTGAAAATACTAATTTGTACTAGATGTTAGATAAACTAAAGCCCCTTTTTCACTGAGCGGTTTGGTCCAGGCTGGTACAGTCGGGTACACTATTACGCGTGTTTCCATTATAAAAAGGTCCCATACAACTGAACCAAACCGTACCCTTTCTGGGTCCCCTTCACTTGTTGGTCCTTAGGAAAATGGTACGGTATGGTTAGGGCGGAGCGACTCGTGTCACACGATACAATCCATTGATTGGCAGACAGATAAACGTCAGTGCCCACAAGAAAAGCAAGTGTGAAACAAACACCAAGTTGCTGTTCAGTTGATGCCAGAAGTTCTCTAGTTTTTTCGGCTGTGTTTCTCTTCGCCGCCCGCAACCTTCTCTCATACAATGTGGTATGTATTGTAGATTCAAAGAGCCAAAAGCCAAGCAGAACAAAAACGACCTGCTGGATGATCTCCATTGATGTTGTTTGTAGCGTCACGTTTGTTGTTGTCACACTAGTATGACGCCACGCTAGACATTTGGTCTAAACCCTGCATGCCAAGTGGCGGTCTGACCTGAAGTAGGAACGCTCATCTGAATTGGCTGGACCATTCTAACTGTTCCAAACCGTACCAGCCCGGACTGATCTTCAGAGTGGGCTTTATGTAGCATTTTAATGTTGTAGGTTGCTTTCACAGATTTAAGTTTGTTTCTTGGTCGAATTTCTACAGCTGCAAGAAAAAGGCATCGCCGAGACAAGGACAGAAGCTGGGAGTTTGAAGAAAGGGAGAGACGGGGTTCAGGGGATCACCGGAAAAGTGGGCACCGAGACAGCCGACGAGGCTCAGGAAGCCGCTACCGTGACTCTTCCGAAGAAGATTCACCGCCACCTAGCATGAGTGAAGGTATGTATTTAGGTTTTTAAGTTATGTTTTATCTGTTGTGACCCAGACTTTTATATGTGTCTGGGCTTTTCATAGTCAAATCTAATTTGCATTTTGGATTGAACAGTAGTGTTCAGAGTGTTATGAATAAAATAATCAAAGGAAAATAATCAATATTTTTACTTTAAAATAACAAATCCAAACCTTCAAGACGAATGCACAATAAGAAACTTCAGATATTAAATATTTTAAAAACAACTTATTTTGTTCAGTTGCGAGAAAAATGAAGATGAAGGAGAAGCAGAAGAAACGGAAAGCATATGAACCCAAACTGACCCAAGAAGAGCTTATGGACTCGTCTACGTTCAAGAGGTTCTTGGCAAGCATTGACAACATACTAGAAAATCTTGAGGATGTGGATTTCACTGCCATGGGTAAATATCAGTGCTTAAAGTACAAGCTTTGCATTTACATTAACATCTGATTTCACTGTGAGTTTGTCTAATGTGTTTTTTTGCATGTGTGTGGTTTAGCAGCAGATGATGATGAAATACCTCAGGAACTGTTGCTTGGCAAACACCAGTTGAATGAGCTGGGCAGTGAGTCTGCCAAAATCAAGGCCATGGGCATCTCCAGCAGGGTATAGTATAAACTGATATAAAACATTATTTGAACTATTGTTGTCTGATGTTGTTTTAGATGTGGACACAAAGGAAAATAAAAAAAAACCTTATCTGGTCTGTTTTCTAGATCCCATCAGACAAGTTAGTGAAGCTCCTGAACATCCTGGAAAAGAATATCCAGGATGGATCTAAGCTCACCACCATGATAAACCATGTGAGATTCTTTTCTCTTTACCTTTTTTTTTTTTTTTTCATCCAATATAAAAAAAAAACAAAAAAAAAAACGTTTTACTCTTTACACCATATTGTTTCTGGTGACAGCACTATTGATCATGTGGATGGTGGGTCATTATTGCTGGGAAAAGTATTTAGTCCTTTCCTGTCTAACCTCAGGACCATGATGCTGAAGATGAGGAACGACTTTGGAGAGACTTGATAATGGAGCGAGTCACAAAGTCTGCAGACGCCTGTCTGACAGCTCTTAACATAATGACCTCAGCGCATATGCCAAAGGCTGTCTACATCGAAGATGTCATCGAGCGAGTTCTACAATACACAAAGTTCCATCTTCAGAACACACTGTACCCACAGTATGATCCAGTCTACAGGGTGGACCCACATGGAGGTGATCATTATTAAATAGCATTATTATTCCATATAATTTTTGTTTTAATGAGCAAGGCTTTTACATTGTTGGGATTAAAAATAGATTTAAGACTTGCAGTGACAGTAATGATAACAGTAGTAAACACTAATAAAGAATATTGTTTAAGAGAAACTGCAAACCTAAATTTGTGAGATGAGAATAATAATAATGATGAGTTTGATTATGTTATTATATGATGATATTTTTCTACTTCTGCAGTTAAGGTGATTGTGAGCCTTGGTGTGCAGATTTCTGTTGAATTTGTGATTATAGTCAACTTGTTGAATTGTGTCAAATTATATGAAATGGATCTAGTTGGAGAGCTCTTGTGATACACCTTTTAGCCATATTAAAGCCACCTGCTTTGTGCCCCTTCAACTGGTGAGGCATGGGCATAGGACCTTTGGTGTTTTTGTACAATCTGGTACTGGAACATAGGGCACCAGGTCTTGTGGATCCTATGGCTTGGGGGATTTCAGATGTAGTTTGTTCATTCTCAGACTTAAATATAGGGTTTTATTGGGCTGGACCATCACTTTGAACTTGCTATTGCTTAACTCCAGTGATCTTTGTTGTGTCATGGGATCAAATGTCTGGCTGGATGAAGCTTCTACCATTGAATAGTCTCTTGGTCATAAAGTGGTTTTAATATGTTAATCCCTGCAAATCAAGCAATTTAAAAGTCTATTGATTTTAAAATGGATAATACATTGAGAAATGTTTTATCTATGTATGATCTGTTGATGATCAAAAGAACTGGAGTACTTTTTAACAGGGCTGCTTTATTTGTCTAGGTGGCATGTTGAGCTCCAAGGCAAAGCGTGCAAAATGCTCGACACACAAGCAACGCGTCATTGTCATGTTGTACAACAAAGTTTGTGACATTGTCAGCAACATTTCTGAGCTCCTAGAGATCCAATTACTTACAGACACCACCATTCTCCAGGTAAAAAAAAAAAAACCCAACATGTTTATAAACAAAACTACATTTGAATCAACATTTCAGAAATTTAATTGCAAACCAGATGATGACTTGTGGACTTTTTTTTTTTTTTTTTTAGGTTTCTTCTATGGGAATCACTCCATTTTTTGTGGAGAATGTCAGTGAGCTTCAATTATGTGCCATTAAACTTGTTACAGCGGTGAGTCTTTAAGTAGAGAAATTCAATGTTTATCTAAAAATACTTTAAGGGACCATTATGATTGTTAGGTCAAAATCTGAAATTATTTATGTCACTTTTTTATTGTTGAATGTCTCCCCCTCACCTGGATATACTTGTTTTTACTATTTTACAAAATTGAGAAGTCAAAAAACATGTATTATTTTTTTGTCTCTCCAGGTGTTCTCCCGATATGAGAAGCACAGACAGCTGATCTTGGAGGAGATCTTTACCTCTTTGGCCAGACTGCCCACCAGCAAACGCTCTCTCAGGAATTTCAGGTAACTTGTTTAACAGCCATTCACATGGATTTATGGCTATGTAGTAATGTATGGATAACGCATGACAAATTCCAAGACCACTGTTTTTCCAAATGTTGCTCTTAATAGCAGCTAAGCAGTTATTTTGATCCTATGCGTCTTAGGCTGAACAGCTCAGACCAGGATGGAGAGCCGATGTACATTCAAATGGTAACTGCTCTGGTGCTTCAACTGATCCAGTGTGTGGTACATCTCCCCAATGACAAAGATGTTTTTGACGAGTATGAAACCAAGGTAAGTGGTTAATCTGGCACAAAGAAGTATCACAGAAGAGATTATAACCTGTTTCTGAATTAAAACACCATGTACAGAGTACGTTTACAAAAAAAAAATCCCTTTTTTTTTTTTTTTTTTTTTAGGTGGATCAGGATGTCTTGATAACCAACTCTTATGAGACAGCAATGAGAACAGCACAAAACTTCCTCTCCGTCTTCCTCAAAAAGTAATTACTGTTTCATTTGGCACTTGATAATGTTGGATGATTGTGAAACTATACAGTAAACCATCTATTTGGCACGTTACAGATTCCTGCCATTAATTCATTCTCATTATGCTTTCTTTTTGTTTTGTTTTTTACCATTATTACCCATTTCCATCCTTTGTTGCTTACTTACTCACTTTTCCCGTCTTCAGGTGTGGCAGCAAGCAGGGAGAAGAAGATTATCGGCCATTGTTTGAGAACTTTGTCCAGGACTTGCTCTCAACAGTAAACAAACCAGAATGGCCTGCTGCGGAGCTGTTGCTCAGTCTACTTGGTAGACTGCTGGTTAGTGTTCTTTCTTTATCCAAGAAAGCAAAGTCTTTATGCAAAGGTCTTCCTGAGAATGGATTATACTATCTGTGTTTCATAAAATTGAAATCTCCCTACACAAACAGGTCTAGACTCACATCTGCTTAGGTGTCAACAGATTTGTTTTCTAAATTTTGACTTTGTTGATAAATGTCTTTTTCCGTTTTTGCTCTTATCAGGTACATCAGTTCAGTAATAAACAGACAGAGATGGCTCTAAGAGTGGCATCTCTAGACTACCTGGGCACAGTGGCTGCCCGTTTAAGGAAGGATTCAGTCACAAGTAAAATGGACCAGAGATCTATTGATCGTATTCTTCAACAGGTACAAGTACTTTTCAGTTACAACCAGCCTCAATATCAGGTGATTGTCTTACAGTGGTGATTCTTTAGGCAGTATGTTTTAATGTTGAGGCTGTCTGCTGTTATTTGATTATGTTGTGACTAAAATTAAGTTAATTGGACAAGTAAGGCTTGTTTAACCCATAAGACCCCAGATCCATTTCTACATAAAAATATGGGTCGCATAACGAAAATTTAAAATAATTTAAGGGCAGTGTGACACCTGTGTCACCATGGGTCCTTATGGGTTAAAAGCAAACTTTTTTTTTTCTTTTTTTTTATCGACCTGTTTACTAAATATGGATGTGTGTATAATGTATATCTCTGATTCTAAAGTCTCCAGGCAATGATGAGACCCAGCAGCTGCAGAAAGCTTTACTGGACTATCTGGAAGAAAATGCTGAGACAGATCCTTCTCTGGTGGTGGGTTTATGAAAGACTGCATGTGCCAGTGTAGATTTCCAAAACTATTTTGCATGTTCTGTCCTTAATTTCATTTTGTATTCTACATTTGTATAGTCGCATATCCAAATACTTTTCAAGCATGACAATGAAAATCCTTTGAAAGTGGATACATTTCTTTCTATACTGTGCTCATTGTGTTTGCCTTATGCATGAAAGTAAAAGTGCTACATAAAAAACATTGCATAACATTTCTTTTTCACATTGGAGCCATTTTCAGTACAGTCATTACATACAGATTTTTTTTCTTTAAGTCTTGTTAAATACTTTTTTCATAAATTTACTCTGTTACTGAGTTCTTCTTTGTCTTCTAGTTTGCTAGAAAGTTTTATGTAGCCCAGTGGTTCCGTGATGCTACGACAGAGGCTGAGAAGTCTATGCGGAGCCAGAATCAGAAAGATGAGGACTCATCAGATGGACCACAACATGCAAAGGAGGTGGAAACAACTGGTGAAATCATGCAGCGTGCAGAGAAGCGCAAGAAGTTCTTGCGCAACATCATTAAGACAACACCAGCTCATTTCACCACGCTGAAGTAAGGATTGTTTCAGCAATGTGTGCCTTTCTTTTCTTCCTTTCTACGGTGCACTTATTTTTGTCTGATTTGCTCTAATAGATATACAGTATGTATGTTAGTCTTAATAACCTGTAACTTTATGTCTCTTTGTTTTAATTTAAGAATGAACTCTGACACTGTGGACTATGAAGACTCCTGTCTCATCGTGCGTTATTTGGCCTCCATGAGGCCGTTTGCCCAGAGCTTTGATATTTATTTAACACAGGTAAGAAGAATCTGTCTAGCTACCTATAGGTGCTTACATACTGGCATTTCTTTGTGAAACATTTCCCTCTTTTGCTGGTCACAATGCCTGTATGTAGGAGCCTCTTTCTGGAAAGGTGTGAAATTAGAGCACATCTTTTTTCCATGAGCCGAGGTAGATCAAAAGGTGTGAAAAGGGAGAGACCAGTCGTGTATGTAAGAGCCCCCCCCCCCCCATTCTGTAACCGAGTGAGAAGTGCGAGAATTGAACAACTTTGAGCATGTTGTACGTGTGGCGACCAATGTCACACACGCTCCAGCGATGAACAGCACTTATAATTAAAACTCGCTCAGAAATGAAACGACAGCTGGGGAGGAAGACCCGGACACTTCCTCAGCTGGGGAGGAAGACCCGGACACTTCCTCAGCTGGGGAGGAAGACCCAATCAACTTCTTCACATCAGCATACTGCACACGCATATCGTTACTCTCTCATTCACGCCTCTCTTGTGCAATTGCACATGGGCGCTTACATACACTCCTGTTTAAAGGATTGTAACAATATAAAAAAAGCTGACAACATCTTCTCCTCCACTGTTTTTATTTTAATTATTATTATTATTAATTATGAGCGCAATGAACATGATTGACCCCTTCTGTCTTGTTTCACGCACGTTGTCGAGTCGCACTTTGGTTCTGGAATGGCGGTTTTGTGTATGTAAGGACACACGGGTGCAGTATTTTTCTCTCTTGCTTGGGCCAGTATGTAAAGGGCAATGGAGTACAATTGGTGGCCTACTGTTACAGAAATGTTATAGAACGCCAGTATGCAAGCACCTTATAATCTATCTCTATTTAATGGAGGCACAGCAACAGTAAAATAATTTTATATTTCACACATGGCCTTAGTAATAATGCTGATTGATTTGTCTGATCAGGGTAGAAAGAAGGCAAATTTTATATTTATAAGCTGTTTGTTTTTAATAGATATTACGAGTTCTTGGGGAAAGTGCCATCGCTGTGAGGACGAAAGCCATGAAATGTTTGTCAGAGGTTGTGGCTGTGGACCCCAGCATACTGGCAAGGGTATGTCTGAATTTATGTTTACAAGAAGGGCATGTCATACTTAAATGTTCCCGCCTTATATTCTATACAATATGTGGGCTGTCCTAACTCAAATGCTCATTATATGTATGTACTGTGGGAAATGAGCCTTTACTTTGCTTTTTGCAGGGCTGTATGTAACTTTTTTTTTTTTTTTTTTTTTTTTTTTGCCTATAGCTCTGGTGTGATTGATGAAAAATAATTGTAACATTATAAAAACGTTGTTGTTATTATTACTATATATAATTCCCTCTATGTCTGTAGTCTGATATGCAGCGAGGTGTCCATGGTCGATTAATGGACAACTCCACCAGTGTGAGAGAGGCAGCTGTAGAACTATTGGGCAAATTTGTGCTCAGCCGACCACAACTCACTGAACAGTACTATGACATGCTCATAGAAAGGATACTGGTAAGTTTCCCAGCCTCTCATTTGCAGTGATGTTATTGTGTGTTAAGTTGTAAAATAATGCATCATTATTTATAACATATACTCATATTTGATTAGTACTGTAAACGAGTCCACCAAGCCACAGTTGCATGCCATTAATTTGTGAAGCTGAAACTATTTGTTAACAAGACACATTACCTGTTAATTTGGGTATTTATTGATCTTGATTTAACCTTTTTTTCCTAATGTAATGATGACTTTTGTGCATCTCACATCTGCATTGTGCTGCATACTTTGGATTAGTATAAGATTGGATTTGCACAAGCTATCTCATGTCTCAGTAGGCGTTTTTAGATCAGACCCCCATTATTATCCTTGGATAATGAATGTGTTTTGGGTAATGTAAATGTAAGGCATTGTCTCCCCGGTGCCTGAAGCCAAGTTGAGGAGAGGGAAGATGAGTCGGGAGGTGTTATCGAGTGGTACTACGTAACATGCCAGCTTCACCAACGTCAGAATAGCTGGCTGATGCAGGAGATGGAGCGGGTGGCAGATCCATGCTGAATACCAGTGGGATTTGCGTAGTGAATTCCCCCAAATTATGTTGCACAATTAAGACTAGCAGTGTTCCTCTGCCAGTTGTCCTATTGTGTTTGTTAAATGCAAATAACTTCTTTCTGAAGCTATTCAAGTTTTTTAATTACTAGATTTTTGTGTATTGCAAAGTAGCAGTCTTTCATTTTAGTAGCCAGTTGCAGATTATAGTTCTTTAATAAGCTGATTAATGACGTCCACGGCTCTGAGGATGAGGAGCTCGCAGACATCCTTTTCTTGTCAACAAATTCCACCAACGACCAACCATCCTGCATCAGTTCTGTTTACATTTGTCCTACCCGCAATTAAGTGTACCCCCAGAGGAGAGTTATTCGCAGGGCCAGCTCGACATTCCACCTCATGTCAGTCAATGTAATGTAAAAAAAAAAGACAAGTGACCCACTAGATTTGCATGTTAAACGCAAGGTATGTAAAAGGGGCTATTGGTAAGTTATGTAGTGCCTCCATCACAGAATGATTTGATGTAGATATTCTTAAGCTGTTATCATTTCATTTTGCACTGGGACAGTGTTTACTTCAGAATGATGGCAATTGTTTGTCAGTTAATGGTAATTGGGAATTGAGAAGAAGGGTCCTCCAGAAGAAGTAGCTTTTAATTATTTCTATTCATTAGTAGTGGCTCCAAGCTTTTGAAATAAGAACAGAGCCAGTTTGAAAGCAACACAAAAGTTTGAAGTCAAGGTCTAACAATATGAAAAGTAATGAAATTAGCCTACTAGCATTTATTTGTTTTCTTTTTTTTACTGCATTTCTAATCTGAAATGTAGTCAAAATGAACTGATGGTTATATGAACATCACATCTGGGAAGTGAATCTATTTACATTGTTGTATCTGTTGTCATGGAAATATGAAGAAGGGTTCATATGAAGTTCACTTTTCATTAGTCTGTAATGCCACCTGGTGGCAAACAAATGCATTTGCGCTTCATGAATAAATGTCTTCTGGAAATGTAAATAAGAGTTTTAGTTGCTTTATAGAGTGATGGATTGGCATCCCTCTTGTGAGTTTAGTTTTTTAATATTGTTTTTAATGTGCAGGACACTGGCATCAGTGTCAGAAAGCGGGTCATTAAGATCCTCAGAGACATCTGTCTGGAGCAGCCAACCTTCAGTAAGATCACTGAGATGTGTGTGAAGATGATCCGCAGGGTTAATGACGAAGAAGGTATTAAGGTACGGATAAGTAGCACACTGTACTGCAAAACATATTTCACATAAGGTAGAATTAGAAAGATTTTTTTAATAGCTTTAAATGTATTGTATTTGATTTTTTTTGTTTTCTTTACAGAAACTGGTGAACGAAACATTCCAGAAGTTGTGGTTCACTCCAACTCCAGCGCATGACAAAGAGACCATGACCAGAAAGATTCTCAACATCACAGATGTTGTAAGATAAATTGTTGCATATGTAATAGTGTTACTCTACTTTATTTATACCATCAGATTCCCAGATATTAACATCAGTAATCAACCTCTCATTTCTTTGGTAATCTTTGGTGGGTATTCTTCATCTACCTGTGTCATTACTACTTCAGGTTGCAGCATGTCGAGACACTGGCTATGACTGGTTTGAACAGCTTCTTCAAAATGTAAGAATTTCGTTATGCAGTTAAGCTTGGGTTATTAGTTTTCTAAAACTTTAGGCAATATTGTACTAATACATTTTCTGCTGATCTAGCTTCTCAAATCTGAAGAGGATGCATCGTATAAGCCAGCTAAAAAGGCCTGTGTTCAGCTAGTGGACAATCTGGTTGAGCACATTCTTAAATACGAAGAGTCTCTTGCAGGTATGAATGTTTACCATTTATTTATTTAATTTATATATATATATATATATACACACACACACTGTGATTAGTTGTATGTATCAATACATTTAATAAAATAATGCAGATTTGATACCTTAACATGGAACTTCTGTAAAGGTTAGAAGTAAATGTTTCCTTGTATATTAAGTTCCTCTTTTGATTTTATTTTATTTTTTTATAGAAAACAAAGGGGTCAACTCAACACGGTTAGTGGCGTGTATCACCACCTTGTACTTGTTCAGCAAGATCAGAGCCCAGCTGATGGTCAAACATGCCATGACTATGCAACCCTACCTAACTACAAAGTGTAATGTAAGTTGTTACTCTAATTTATCCTTTTTTGCAGTTAAGCTATAGTTTTTGAGTTTAAGATCATTTAAAGGCGTATTATAGAATATTTTAAACAATGTTTTAATACATCAGCAAGCAAGTACTTAGCACATGAACAGACTGAATTACTGCTGCTCAAACACAGCACACAGCAGTTTCCTTGGATCCTGTATTACCACCTACTTCACTGTGTTACTCCTGTACTAATAACTCCTGTGCTACATTCATGTTTTCTCTGCAGACTGCCAATGACTTCATGGTTATCTGTAATGTGGCAAAGATCTTGGAGCTTGTGGTGCCCCTAATGGAGCACCCCAGTGAAACTTTCCTTGCCACAATAGAAGAAGACCTCATGAAGCTCATCATCAAATACGGCATGACGGTCTGTAACAGTGGCTTTTTCATATTTTTTTTGGTTTGCACCAAAAACTATATTCAAATTTATTATTATTATCCTGACTTTTTTTTTTTCAGGTTGTCCAGCACTGTGTGAGCTGTCTTGGAGCTGTTGTAAACAAAGTCACACACAATTACAAGTTTGTGTGGGCTTGTTTCAACAAATTCTATGGTGAGATATACACTTAACAACTTGATACTGTTTTTGATGCGTCACCCTAATCGAGATGAGGAACATCTTCCTAAGTAGTGTATTCCTATATCCCTTTACAAGTGTGGCTGTAGAGTTTGACCTAGACGTAAGTGGTACAGAAAGCATGATTAAAAGAAACAAGACTTGCCACTTATCAAAGTTATAGTCTTATTAAAAAAAATGTAAACCTTTCTTTTTCCCCAGGTGCACTTAACAAGCTCAAGATTCAGCATCACGAGGATCCTAACAGCACAACGTTGGTAGCAAACAAACCTTTTCTGCTGCGGTCGCTCTTCACCGTGGGTGCCCTGGCCCGCCACTTTGATTTTGATCTGGAAGAGTTTAAGGGCACCAACAAGGTAGTGTAAAGTGTGATTTACTGTCCTGCTTCATAACTATCCAGAGTTGCTATAAATGCTACCTAAGTAGTAATAATCATTTATGCTTGTGCATTTTTTGTGTCATTCTGTATTTGCACCATCAGATGTGAGTTGGCAGTGCAGGCCTTTTGTGCAGCACTTTACCTTGAAGTGTTGAGCTCTCTTTGTTTACTTCCTTCATGTACATCAAGCATGGTGACTGAAAGGAGCAGCTCTTGTGTCAGGTGGTGCTGATTAATCTTGAACAATAGTTAAAGTGAAATCACTTGAATCTATCAGTTTGAAAATGGCAGTAAAGCAGTAGCCAGAAGTGTGTAGAATGAAATGCACATTGCTACATATTAGAGATGTTCTGTACTTGCACTGTAGCTATGGTGTTAACCCAGAAGTATAAATTAGGCTTAACAGTTGCAATATTAAATATTTAAGTATAATTAGTAGATTTCTTTTCTGGATTTTGAAAGAAAATACATTTTTCTTTCCAGAGAAGATAAGTTTTTGCATTTCAATACTTGTGCACCATCTCATCTGTCTTTTTTGTGTGCAGGTTGTTATCAAGGAGAAAGTTCTTGAACTGCTGCTATACTTTACAAAACATGAGGATGAGGAGGTCAAGACCAAAGCAATCATTGGCTTAGGTAAGAAGACTATTAATCCATTCACACGTGTGATGAGTTCTGCAGCTTCAGGCCTGGAATTGGTTTTGGGTTGTCCCTAACTCACAGTATGTAAAGGTTGAAACATAGTTGCTGAGTGGGCAGAAAATTACATTTTATAAACATTTACATGTTCATCACATTTAAACACCTAATGTTATGTGGCTGATTAGGTGAGACATGTGGCAAACTATAACCATAAGTCAGGCAATGTAAAAGAAGCTTCCTTTTTTCTTTTTTTCTTTCTTTAAGATTTTATTGTACCATATTTTATATGAATAGTGTCTGCATTGTTTACTTTCGTACATGTAAAAACCTTATTCTTTTTTCTCAGGTTTTCTTGTGATCATGCATCCCAGCCAGATGTTTGTACCTGAGGTCAAGTCCTTGTACAATGGAATCCTGGCTGACGCCTCCTCCTCAATCAACCTCAAAATCCAGATCCTCAAAAACCTGCAGACATACCTTCAAGAAGAAGACACGCGAATGCAGGAGGCCGACCGAGAATGTAAGTAAATCTGATGTTGCCCTTGCAGTAAAAACAGCATTTATTTTGTGGTACGAGGTTGCAAAACAAAAATGTGCAGTGATTGATGAAATGCTTATTTGTGATATTAACCCACTGAATTGGTGCATTAAGACTGTTAGTTGGTATGTTAGTTCAATATAGGAATATATTGTAAGAAATGAATTATAAACACTTTCTATTTTGTCTCTTTGCAGGGAAGAAACTGTCCAAACAGGAGGATCTGAAGGAGATGGGAGACATTTCTTCAGGGATGAGCAGCTCCATTATGCAGCTTTATCTAAAACAGGTGTTGGAGGCGTTCTTCCACACCCAGTCCAGTGTACGGCACTTTGCTCTCAACGTCATCGCTCTCACGCTTAACCAGGGTCTCATCCATCCTGTACAGGTAAGAAGAGGAATTCTCAATGATTTTATGAGGCACAAGATTTCTTTTCTGTTTTTTGCATATTCACATGAACATCACTTCATAAATTTCCCTCTGGCAAAAAAACAAGAAAAAAATTATTCTTTGTGTCCTGCCATGTTGTAAAAACTTGTTTATTTATAATATACATATATGAATGTTTTTTTTTTTTTTTTGTTTTGTTTTTTATTCTGTCTTTGCAGTGTGTACCCTACCTCATTGCCATGGGAACAGACCCAGAGCCCAGCATGAGGAACAAAGCCGATCAGCAGCTGGTGGAGATTGACAAGAAATACACAGGATTCATTCATGTGAGTGGCTTGTCATGATTACAGATTTTTAAAATTACAGCTTACCATCACTTAATGAACAGAAATGTATATATTATATGATGAGTATATTCAGTTCATACGTTTCCCCAAACAGCACCCAGTGAGGCTTGGATGATGCTTTACCTTGTAATAGACAATTACTCTAGCACTCACGGCCATTTGACCAAAATCAGATTAGTGCATTTCAAATGCTTAACAATGATTTTTGCATAGAACTATTTTAAATATTTTTATATGGATGGAACTTTAATGGTGCTGAAATAATTATGAAATTTAAATTATAATTATTTTCTTTTTGAAAATTTCCCTGACAGCAGTTTTCTGAGATGCTTAATATGTAAAGCTTCTTTATCACCTAAAATCACAGATGAAGGCAGTTGCTGGGATGAAGATGTCATACAGTTTGCAGCAGGCCATCAATTCATCTCGCAAAACCATAATAAGAGGCTTCAGACAGGACGAGACCCACTCAGCTCTCTGTGCCCATCTCTATACTATGATCCGGGGAAACAGGCAGCATCGGAGAGCGTTTCTCATCTCTTTGCTGAACCTCTTTGATGACAGTGCTGTGAGTGAACCTGCACTTACCTTTACTCCTCTCCGCTCTGTATAATGTAAAATGATGTTTCTTGATACTCCACGTGCCAAGTTGAAATTTAACTTGTTTGTTACAAATTTTCTGTTGGTGTAACATGGCAGAAACTATATAAAAATTATGTATATTATGTATAATTTACATCTAAGAGATGACACTGATTATTTATTTTAAGATATGCTTAACACTGTTGGGTTAAATTCATAGCTTCTCTTTCAAATTTACCAAGAGCAATGGACCCCCCCCATGCTTTAAGTTTTATTTGTTATTTGAGTTTGTACCAGGCACTGACTGTTGTTTATCCTCCTTCCTTATTTTCTGTCTGCAGAAAACCGAAGTAAACATGCTGCTATTTATCGCAGACAACCTGGCTTGTTTTCCATACCAGAGCCAAGAAGAGCCTCTGTTTATCATGCACCACATAGACATCACGCTGTCAGTTTCAGGCAGCAACCTTTTGCAAACCTTTAAAGAGGTAGGATAGTATGTCACTTCTAAGAAACAGTTTCCAACTGTCAGATTTAATCTGGTTGTGTGCCTTTCATGTAACTGGGGCTAAAGGAAATCTTAAAGCAACACAAAGGAACGTGAGTTTTAGCTCAGAGGATTTCCCCATAGCCGCAGGGCTTAACTTGCTTCTCTTTCACTCGTTTGCTTTTTTTCCCCTTTCCTCCTTCTACCTCATTTCTTCCCTCATTACTTTCTTAGGCCTCTGGCATGATATGCATTCCAGCTGTGTGACCAAACTGCATTGTGTAGCCATCATTAACTATCATTATTGATTTGCAACATAGTGCTGTAAAGCGATACACATTTGTTGTGAAAGACAAACGACTTGAGGCCAAACTTACTTAGTGGTTTTGCTGACAGTCGTTACGGGAGGCCACAGAAGCTATACAATTTATTCTAAAAATAATCAGATATTTCTTCAAGTGAAATTTAAACTGATATTTAAACATAAAAACTCCTTGATGTTGCTTTAAGAAATGAATGGCATACAGAACTCAGTACAGAGAAAATAAACAGTCATCAGTGCAAGTATGAGGTTTGTTTTTTTTTAAATGTATTTTCTTCTGTGCAGCTTCTTCTGAAGGAGCCAAGACGTAAGGAGAAGAAGGTAAAGAAGGAGTGGAGACGTGCATCTGATGGGGAGGACAAAGAGGAAAAAATGAACTGCGATTCTCCCAGGAGTGATGAGGGAGAAAACAGCAGCAGTGAAGACGAACATAATGACGATGACGATGTGGTAAGGCGGCCAAAGAAGACCAGAAGACATGCTGCAAACTCCGAAAGCTCAGAATCTGAATCTGATTTCGAAGATTTGGATGTGGAGGATGTGGACAAAGTCATGGCGCTCCTCCCTGATAATCCCACTGGTCTCTTAGACTTTGCCAATGCTGTTCAGGGCATCCTGCTCCTGCTGGTGCTGAAGCAGCACCTGAAGAATCTATATGGATTCTCTGACAGGTGAGATCTCCCTAACTCATTGTTATGGACTGATAACTATGCCAAACAAAAAACACACTCTGGATAAATAGATGTGGAAAAAAGACAAGGCATTACCAAAAAACATTTAAAAGCATTATTTATAATAGTAATGTGTTGAAAAAAATTAATGAACAAATGTGAAAATTATATATTTTCTGTTTCATAACCTTTGTAAATGTTTTTTCTTGTTCCTGAACAGTAAAATTCAGAAGTATTCTCCAACCGAGTCAGCCAAGGTGTACGATAAGGCAGTGAACAGAAAAACCAATGTTCACTTCCACCCACGACAAACTATCGATTTCATCTCCAACAACATGGCTCGCGCCTCACTAACGGACGATGTAAAAAGACGGATAGTTAAACAGTACCTCGATGTAAGTAAAATAAGCTTAGTCTGACAAAAAAATGACTGATGACAGTCTGATGACTGCTTGCTAGTTAGTGTTTCTGTGAGCTTTGGATTGTGTCAGTTTCTGGATGTGTATGGACGACTACTCATTTTGAACCGTGTCTTTTTAATGCACACAGTTTAAGGTTCTGATGGAACATCTGGATCCAGATGAAGAGGATGAGGAGGGAGAAGCATCTGCCAGTGCAAACATCAGAAACAAAGCCATAAACGCTCTTCTGGGAGGCTCTGGCACCCTGTCAGGACCCAGTCCACGCAATCAAGCGGGGCCAGAGACAGATGATGATGATAGTGATAGTGACGATAGGACCCCAGGGGTGAGATGATAAGTCATACTCTATCTATAAAATGCATTTTAAAGGATGTGAAGGAAACAAAATTTTGTCTAAATTTTTGTTTGTTTTTGTTTTTTTTTTCTTTTCATCTCTTCTCCAAAGTCTTCTCGAAAGTCGAGGCGAGCAGGTGACTCATCGGATCCCGGTCGCATGAGTGAGACGGTGGACGCTATGGATGTGATCGCTCTCTGGTGCCCCAAATACAAAGACCGACCGCAAATAGCTCGAGTCATCCAGAAGACGTCGAGTGGATACAGCATCCACTGGATGGCAGGTTCTTACTCTGGACCCTGGGCAGAGGCCAAGAAACGCGATGGCCGCAAAGTGGTGCCTTGGGTGGACACTATTAAAGAGTCGGACATCATTTACAAGAAGATTGCCTTGACCAGCAACCACAAACTGAGCAACAAAGTAGTACAGACTTTACGCTCGCTATATGCAGCACGGGAAGGAGGGGCTAGCTAATGGCTCCTTTTATTTTTATTTTTATGTTTTTGTTTTTTTTGTTGTGGAGGAGAGTGGGGGTATTCTCCTTACTCCATTTCTACTTTATTGAAATCCTCTTCCCTGCTCCTGCTTATTCTCCTCAGCCTGCCACCTCCAACAGCCAAACTTCACTGGATTCCTACCATGCCCTTCTCCTTCCTCATTTTTGTAAGAGAACACAAGAGGGCAAGAAAATTTGACACTACATACTTTTACATGAGTTATTCTTGCAAAAATGACACAAAACATAAGACTTATATTAGAGGGACTGCTCATGTTTTGTTTGTGTACATGTTAAGAGGATTGAATCCTGAAGGCATTAAAGGAATAATTCACCCAAATTATCCCTTAAAAGGCTATCGGTAAAGAAATCTGGAGGAAATGTTTTGTCAACATTGTTGTGGGAGCTCCTTCGCTGTTGTGCAGCAGATTCTAGTCGCTCATTTTTACTCCCACTGTATAATAGTTTAACACAACAAAAAAACTAAAATGTTTATATCTCTGAATACAAAAAAGCTGTAAAAAAAAAAAAGAATAAAACCTTAAGTGAATGTTGGAAATTAGTCTTTTTGATGTTCTTATTAAAGTGTTTTTGGAGTTTATTATACTACTTGCACCCTGATGGTTTTTCCTTTTAGCTTTTAGATATTTGGAAAAAAAGGAAGAAAAAGTAAACAAAAAAAAATAATAATAAAAAATAAATTTTTATTTTTGTTCACGTTTATTTGTCCATGCTGTACAATGGCAGAGTCCTCTGAATATAATTTATTCTATTTCAAACTACGCATGCAGTATATGTGGCCTATTGGAGGAGGATATTTTGTAAATGTAGATTTTGTTGTATTAGGTCACCTTAGTAATAAGCAGAAAAGGGATTCATACCCTTTTGGTGGAACAAATACTGCAATAAATTTTCTACTTCTCTTTGTCACTTGTGTGCTCACAGTGTTAATCTGAAGCTCTCATTTTACAAATGCGAAAAAAGCTTTTGAGGATGCCACAATTGATTATCATGTGAAAGAAATACACAAATGATGTTAAACATGAGTACATAAGTAGGTCTGATCATATGCAAATCTAATTCTAACAATGTGTAGAAAATTACATTTTGAAAAATGTATATAGACTATATACCTCTTACTTTTAATAATTTAAAGACATTGCGTAATTGGGTAACTGGTATTCGTCTTTATATTTTCTGGATGATCACTTTTTTTTATGCCTATAGTTTTATAGATCATTCAAGGTTTCACGTGTAAGGGAACAAACGTACCCAATTCATTGAGCTATAACTTTACCCCCCCAGGCCAACTCAACGAATGTCAGCGATGCCGTAGACAAGACAAAGCGAAGTGTTTTGAGCCCCTGCGCTCGCCGTACTGTTGTTGCTGCGAACCGTTTTGGCGGGTTTGTAAAAACGCTCCGACGTCGGTTCGTTTTACAAATATTTGTAGCTGCCATCAAGTCTACGGAATATGGAGCGGTACGTGTAAACGTCTTCTAAAAATCACACATACTTGCCCCGCACTTTTGAATGAGTTTTCTCAAATTACGGTCTGACATAGATGCTTTTATCCATCAATGTTTTGTTAAATGTTGCCGTCGATTCGTTTTTATTGTTAACTGACGCTAGCAACCGTTTATTTCGGGAAACTCGATCTGCGCGGATGTTGCTTGGCGTCAATAAACATTTTCTAAGCTTTTTTTTTTTATTTTAATTTTTGGTCCCAAGTAGCTTAACTTGGTTACACGTTGGTTATGTTGAGTTATATATTAAATGTTTGTTCACTTGGAGTTCTCACAGTAGCGCCAGTGCTAATAGGCTATCGGAGCTGCTTTTGACAGCTGTCCGTAACATCCCTTGACTTTTATAAGCGGACACAACTTTACTGCCGTAGTAACTGCTTTTATGTGATATGTCCCCGGTGAGTGGGATAGCGTTTACAAACGCGCTGTGTTTTCGTTTATGGTGGAATCCAGGGGGAGGATGAGCCGAGCTGCGGCCAGCAGACCATCGGAGCTGCCGATGCGTGTGCAGGACAGCAACAGGATCAGCATGGTTTACACAACACCCCAGAGGTTGGCGCAACTCAACCCGCATGTAGTACACCGCTAGTAAGAACTAACGATGGCCAGAAAATACACCGTTTTTTGAACTCTCTTCTAAACTTTGAAAATTTGTGATTGGCATTTTGTGATTACTAGTCACGCCCACATAACAAACTTTGTTCTATGAGTACATACTTATCACACACATACAACTTATCACATACTTATGAAACTACGTAGTAATATTGAATGGGAGTTTGTTACTTTAGCCCTGTTTTTGACAAAGCACAATGGGTGGATTTGATTTTGTGTAAATGCAAAAGAAGCTTGTGCCTGTTGTCAATTTTTTTGTTTTTTTTTTGTTTACAATATGCCTTCTTTGCAGTAAACAACCTTCCTTTGGAAAGCTCAACATACCAAAACCCCCCTCTGTGACCTCTGAGAGGCGGACCAGCTTCTTTGGTGCTCGGTGTGTAAATAATATTTCTAAACTTACAAAGCAGCACTATGGTTTTACTCCTGCAGAATCTTAACACTTAGGATATATGCATTATATACATTCATAAAATGAGCCTAACATGTAAAAAGTAACTAGTGATGATGTAACTTCTTCCCCTTTGGATATGATTTGTTGCATCTTTTTGAAAGCCTTACATTTCTTAATTTATTTTAAACAGTTATTTCTCCAAAATTTTGCAAAACTGATACGGAAAAAATACACAAAAATTTGCATAGCTGATCATTGAACTTAAGTAAAAATCTATCTAATTTATTGCAAATTACAAGCAGTGTTACAGTGCTTTTCTGTTAATCACATTTTCATAAAATGCAGAAACCAAAATGAAGAATTTGACATTCAATATTTCACATGTTATAATAATGTCAGCAGGACTAGTGGAGCCAGCATGCCTCGTAACAGCACCATGTCGGGGTTTGGAGGAACGGAGAAGATCAAAGATGCCAGACCTTTACATGATAAATCATTTGTTCAGCAGTGTATTAGACAGTTGCATGAGGTAAGACATTTATTTATTTTGTGTGAGTAATGCACTTAATATGCGTGTGTGTGTGTGTGTATACACATACATATTAGGTTGTTTGTTTGGACATTGATGCTCTTATTAAACTGCAGAATAAACCTAATTTGTGTGAATTTTTGAGCAGGTAAGTTTTTATTATATTCTTATTCAATAAATATTGTTAATGTCTCATCATGTCTTCATTATGTCTCATTGTGTAGGAAAGTGTAAAGCTTAATCTTCATTATAGCTCCATTTACACTTTTGAAAATGTCAGTATGCGTTTGTTTAGTTTATTTTTTGTATGTTTGTATATTTTCCTAGTTCTTGACAGAGCAGGGTTACCCAGGCACTTTGTCAGCCAAGACCCTTCAGTCACCTTCAACCAAGGAGTTTGTGAAGATGTTTGAGTTTATTTATCGACAGCTTGACCCAACTTTTGAAATGCCAAACTCCAAAGTAGAGGAGGAAGTTCCAGCTATGCTAAAGGCCTTGAGGTAAGAAGCCTGGTTTTTATTGTTACAGGTATTATGTGTATTTTATTACTGCTTTGATTCATGTAGAAATAAATAAATAAACTTTTGAGACCATAATTATCCTTATTAGCTGGCAATAGAAAGATCACTGATATTTATGAGTATATAAATTATGTACAAAAATGCATTTGGAAAAAATGTTGCAGTACACACAAAGAATAAGTGGACATAATTAGAAAATAAAAAGTAAAACGGATGTAATAAATATCTTAAAGCCTTTGCCATTTCTTACTAACTGTATTTATTTCTCTTCATGTTTCTTGTTAAAGGTATCCATTTGTGCTCTCCAAATGTTCGATGTATTCTGTTGGAGCGCCTCATACCTGGCCTCAGGCCCTGGGTGCTCTCATGTGGCTAATTGATAATGTAAAGGTAATAAGGAAGTGCAATAGCCTTGGACTGAGTGCTACTTGAGTGTGACTTCTGGTGATTATTTCCCTTATTTTGTGTTTCAGATCAATTGGAGTTTGAGTAAACAGGAGCTGCTGTTCAGTGACTTCTGTGAGGACAGTGACAACATTGAGGAGGGGCCTGAGTATAACAAGGTACTCAGATTGATTTCAACAAGCTGTTGTGGTGGACAAAAACAAGCTTTTTTTGTACTGGTCCTTGTTGAAATGAACTTAGATTTTTAAAAAAAAATTTTTTTTTTTTGGTGTTAATTCACAGAAACCGCAATCTTAGGGCATTTTACATAGACTGTTTATATTTAGTACAAGTCCAGTTAAACCCAGCTCAGTTCAATCCAGTTGTAATCCAATTCATTTAAATACATCCATTTCAATGTAATTATAATGAAATGAAATTCAGTCTAAGGAAAAAGGAAAAAGTGGAATTTCTCCTTTAATGGGGAGAGGAAAGAGAGCTAAAGCAGATCCAGAATCTAAGTGAAAACACTCTGTTGTTTTATGAATATATTATGCAGATGTGCACTGTTGTTATGTTCATTCTTCAATGAGGAGTGCGCTCCAGAGGCTCCAGAGCAGTCCTCAGCTCAGAGCCAGCCTTCTTAATCACTTTACTTTAGTCATTGGCTTAGTTGCTTTTGCTCAAACCAATCACTTTAGATGAAACTGCCATCTCCACCAAACACTTACTGAAAATATGCAGTGTTGTGCAGTGAAGATCAAAGGACCTGTGCTTCCTCAGCAAAGAGTCTACTCTGCACTCTCTTGTAAAGTACCTCTGTGTTTAATTTTTAGTCTCTTATCAGTGTTCACCTTATTCAAGGCCCTCCTAAAGTCTAACCATCTCCTAAAAATGTTCAAGATGAAGTTATTGTTCTCACACCATGTCACAAAGGAATTCATCTGTTGTCTGTACACAGCCTTTCTGTGCCACCATTGGCACACCCCACAACTATTGAACCATCAGAGTATTTTCTGGAGATGATAGGACACGGATTTTTAGTGAAAGTCTGGCATGCACATAGTGAAGAGATATGATGAGAGCAGCCTGTGGTGCTCATGTGCTGTCAAACACACAGCCCTTCAGTTTCACAAAGTGGGGTCTGTCTGTCAGGTTGTCAGTAAACCAGGTGATGGTGGAGAGTGGTTGCTGAAGTTTTTCACAAAACAGTACAGACCAAATTCCATTAAGAGGACTTGAGGGAAAAAAAACATGATCCTCTCCTATTTTGTTCAAATGAGAGAAGGTTTGCTGAAGTAGGAATCTAATGACATCTTGAACCCCAATCTCGGGGCTATGAGTAAATTGCAGTGAATCCTGGTAGGTCTTATCTGCTCATTCACATGGCCAAATAACAGTTTCTCTAAGAGTTATATGATATGGGATATTATAGCAGCTTGTCTGTAGTTGTTGAGGGCAGATGGATGGCATTTTTTAAGGTACTGGAGCAAGGCGGGATGTCTACTACATCACTGGAAATGTCACCTGAAGCAAAGTGATGATGCCAAGCTGTTATGGAATCTCAAAAATGTTGCTCTACACAGCAGGTTTTTACTATACACATGACTGAAAGTTGTGAAAAAGACCATGTTGTTTACTAGTACAGTAAGTAAACCTTTTTACTTAATTTACTTAATTTTACTTATTGTTATGTTTTCTTTTTATCAGTGATCATTATTTTGTCTAAATCATTTTTTTATGTTCTTGTGCAGCTCTTTTTGGACTACACAGCTGAAACATACTCAAAGTTCATGCAAGGTGAAGATTCGTTTGAGGACGAAGATGAAGCATTTATCACTAAACTAAGTAAGAACACCCGGTGATTTTTCTTTATTTGTAAAAAAAAAAAAAAACTTTTTTTTTTTTGAAGACATGATTTAGTTTTTTTCCTGTCATTTGAAATTGTTAAAATACTTTAAATTGAAAAAATAAACTCCAATGTTTAAGAAATAATTAAATCTCCTTAAAAAACATACCCAAATCAAGTCAAAATATTTTGTTTTCTCCGCAGAGAAACTTTACAATGTCGATGAAGCAGTGCTGGCCTCGATGGAAGAAAAACACCAAATACTCAGTGAGGAGGTTGAACGTCTGGAGAAAGAGAGTCAGACAGTAAGACCTTTATGGTGACGCCTTTGTTTGCTTGCTCAGATGATATCTCAACATTAGAATATTAATATTCAACAAATAATTTCAAAGAGAAAAGAACGAAAACATAAGCTTGCTAAAGCCTAATTATTTCTCTCCTCAAAAGTACTGCACAAAATTAATGGAAATGAATTAATAGAAGGTCCCAAGAGTTTTAAGATGGTACAGTAGTGTTGTCTGCCTTTAGGCTTTTCATGACCATATGATGATGATATTTTTGTGAATGTGTGTGTCTGCCTCTTCCTGGCTAGGACCGTCTAATGACCAAGAGGATGGAAAAAGTGAAATTGCAGGCAGACCTCAAAAAACTCCAGAGCTATCGAAGCAGCTTGGAGACTTTTAAAGCCAATCTTGAGAATAAGGCTTCTGAACTGGCAGACGAACTGGAGACCACTGGTAAATATAGGTCACACATTGTTTGCTTAGCTACACACAGTACATCCACTCACCCAACACTAGTGCCTAGTAATGGGTGGATCTTATTGTTTCATTCACGCAGCCAATTCATTGTGACCCTGCATCGTGTGTATTCCACTGGAATGACAACATTTCATTTTGGTGCTATACCACCTTGGGAGGTAGTGACAGCGCTGTAATGGGAGCAAAATGGGGAAATGAACAAAACATTACAGTTTTAACCACAGTGGATGGAGAGGCCGAGCCCAGCAGGACAGGCCATATTTCCAACATTGTCACTTGATTTGGTGCAGTAGGTTCTGGGTGTTTAGAAACCTGAAAGGGCCTTCACCTGCTGCAACCAGGCCTTCTCCTGCTTAAGGTCCCACCTCCAAGTGTGGTGTTTGTGTCCCAATAGGAACAACCAGATGGAATTTGTTTTTGTTGTTTTTCGTACGTGTGTAATGCTTTGTGAAAGCTCACTCTGGAAAGGGAGTATTGCACTTTCCCGGGGTCACACTGGATGCACATATGGAGTGTGGAGCTCTGTCACTGTGAAATTGGCTATTGGCTCTTATACAGCATCTGTATTTTATTCATTCATTCATATATTTATTTATTTTTATGTTTATTCTGGCCCATGACTGATCAGATCTCAAGGGCTTCTTGTGACTTTTCTTTTTTTACCTTTTCAGTCAGTCATCTGGAATCTCTGAAACATGAGAGTGATGAACTGCAACAGCTCCTGAAGAACCAGAAGTTTACTCCAGCTGATGTAGAGAGGATCAACAGAGAGAAGAGGGAACTCCAGCAGACCATCTCCAGTCTCAGCAAGTCTCTTGAGGATGCTGAGCAGCACAAGTGGAACGAGGAGATTGCTCTGGCCAAAGTGAAAGAGAAGGTACTGTATGCACCTTTTGCATGTACACTAAGTTAAATAAAGCAAGCATAGATCTAGTTGGTTAGGCTAAGATTTGCTTTTGACCTTCAGTGTTTAATGAAGGCATCAAATCTTTCTCATCTATTTGCACATATTTGACCTGTGCTTTTCCCTCACTTCTTTTTTAAAAAATATTTTCCTTTTGTCACTTTTTAAAATGTTTTTGTATGTGTTATTTTCCACAATTTCAGGCAGAGTTGAAGGTGGCAGAGTACCACAAGCTGGCGCGTAAACTGAAGCTGATACCACAGTCTGCAGAAAACGCCTGTGGCCACGATTTTGAGATAAGGCCATTTGAATGTGGACCTGGCAGCATGGTTCAGCATAAAACACAGACGCAGGTACCTCCAGCTAATGATTCACTTTACACAGCCATTTGTCATAAGAACACAAAAACAGATTTTGCTGATTATCTTCGGCTCAGACAAACTGACACTACCTGTGGTATTTTCATGATCAGTTGGTTGTAACATTGGTGAATAAATTATATGTAGATGTCAATGTTAATTTTATCTACACTAAAATTGTGTTTTCTTTATGTTGTGGTTAATCGTAGTTTTATGTGTACTTTTTGTGATTTTTGTGTCACAGATGCTTCTGAGGAAACTTATCAGTGATGTGGAGGAGGAGAACAGTCGTTTAGCCAACTTGAAACTCAGCCTGGAGGAGTCTTACGAGCAGGTGACAGAACTGTTTACTGCTGTATTTTGGTTGAAAGAAATATTGCCGTTGGCAGCATCAGCAACAGTTTTGCAAGTTAATTTTTTTATTATTTGTTTGTTTTGTTTTTTTGTACTGTTTTATATTTATTGTCTTTATTTCTTTTAGGTAAATTCCAACATCATGGACAAGTCCAACGATCTGAAGCAACTTCAGGAGCAGATCCGCAAGCTGGATGAACGGCTGGATTGTGACATGCAGGTATAGTTTCTAATTCTGCCACATTATGACACCAGAAATGATTTCAACCTGAAATTTAAAAAAAACAGTATCCATGTTCTTTTTTTTTTTTTTTTTTTTTTTTTTTTTTTTTTTTTTTTTTTTTAGGAGCTGGCCCGAGAGGAACAGGAATGGGCTGTAGAGATGGAGTCAGTGGAAAACCACCGCAAACTTCTTGAGAAGAAAGTAAATTACGGTTATGATGAAGCTGTGCAGCAGCTGAAGGCAGCGCAGCAACAGTAAGCAAATGCCATAGATTTACCAGCAGGATTTACTGTATATCTTAAGGATTTCTTGCACTGCCGGGTGCATATTTTCACTCTAAACAGTGACAAATGGTGCTACAAATGCTGTTTTTATTCTATTCAATTTATTATCTCTGGCTTTTGTGGTTATTCTTTTCTCATAAGGAGCTTTGAGTGTGTGCTTTGTCTGCTAGTGTTTGACTCAGTAGTCCTCCAGGCCCAAATTTAACTTTTTTTTTCTGGACCATCTAGTCCCTCCCCAGTCAGTAATGCCTTAAAACTGTACCTGTCTGTCCAGAAGTCTGCAGCTGTTGGTTGTTGCAGTTCTTGACACTTCATGTGTTGCTAATGTGATTGAAACTGTGTCTGTCGGTGTAGATTCTTCTTAAAGACTTGTCTTCTCCTCTCAAGGTATCACCTTGTGCTGCAAGAGACCAACGAGGAGAGGCGAACTGTTGCCAACAACCTGGCGTCTGTTTTTACCACAGCTGCAAACCATTTGTCTGTTACTGAGGTAACTTTCCTAAAACTGTCTTCAGTAATGGTTTTATCACAAAATAAACGTATATTTACCAGTCTAATCTTCAATACACTTTTCTAAGCCCGAATCATTTATTGTATTAGACAGAAAACGGACTAATGCTCTGTGAAATAGATTTTTTTCCCCCACTATATTTCTGTTCGGGTAATTGTTGTAAAGCAGTCGCTTCCTTTCAGTTCTCCACTCATGTCCTGTTGTCCTTTTACAACAGAAATGCCTGGAGGATCTGCACGGCAGAGTGCAGCGCATCTGTTCTAAGGCAGTTGAAGAAGATGAAGCGGCTGTGCAGAAGCTGCGGGAAACTCTGAAGAGCTTCACGTCTATGGCAAGCAGTATTATAAAGATGCACCAGAAGATGATTTGAAGGACAATGGAAGCAAGTGAATTTTCACCTCTGCTTTGTGTTAGTTGGTTTAGTTGGTTTCCATTTTGAAAAAATAAAATTATTTTAATTCATTCATTCATTCATTTGTTCAAAACAGGTTTTAGAAATATGTCACACACACACACACACACACACACACACACACACACACACACACATATATATATATATATATATATATATATATATATATATATATATATATATATATATATATAATTATAATTATAATTTGTTCACATTCACAATACCCCAATTTTTAAACATCAAACACTCCCGTTTCTATTTTTAAGTTTATAAAAAAGTTTCTGTTCATTATTTTCTGGACTAATTAAAAAAAAAAAAAATGTAAATCGTCTGATTTAATTGCATATTAAAAGAAAGATAAATGGTCAGAGAATTGTCTATAAACTGCTCCATCAGCATCAGTTCTTCCTCCTTGTGGCAGTAATGTCGTATAGAAACCACTTGGTGGCAGCCTGCTTATTGGTTGACTGGCAAACAAATTGTTTATTGGTTGTTGGTTTTTTTTTTTTTTCAGTTTAAGTGATATAGTCTCGGAAAACAAAAACCTTAATAGTTGTAGCGAGCTTTTGAAATATTTTTCTTTATTTCTGTCTATCCAAGCCTCTGAACTGTAAGTTATTTTTACAAAGGCCGTTTAATGACAACCAATAAATTCAAATGTGAAGAGATGTGTTCTGCTTGTGTGGGTGTTTGGGATTCAACAGCAGCCCCCGTCTAGTTGTTCAAAAGTAAATGAAATTGTCCTGCTGTGGGGAATGTTCCTGCACCACAGTCGGTCCAAGTCTTTTATTTCTATTAGAATAAACTGTTAAGTCTGAGGTAGATTTTGCCTAAAAAAAGAAATATGCAGTTTCCGTTTGTGGCAGTGTCAGTTATGCTATTTTTTTCATAAACTGACCACTCATTTATTTATTTTTCTAAGGACGAATGTTTTCTTAACTTCTGGGGGAAACATTTACTGAAAAACTTTTTAAGCGGCAGATGGCAGTGACGTGAACAGGAAGTGGTACAAACATGACATCCACAAGGCTTTGTCCATTGAACGCTTCATTCTTGGCCCCTAGAATCAGTCTTTTTTTTTTTTTTTTATTTACACACCACTCAGATGTTCAATTTAACACTGCTTCAATTCTTTCCATAATTTTATTCTATTTTATTTATTCCCTATTGACACAAGTGTGTGATGCTCTCATATTTGTAGCTCCAAACCTCCTTATTTTCAACAAAATTACATATGAAGATTAACAAATGAAGGAGGATGATTTACACAGGGCTCAAGTGATCACTCAATTGATTAGTCCTTTTGCAAAAATGAACAATGAAAACTTTTTAATATTGATTAAAACTGAGCACATTCACATTTAAATCATAATCTACAAAGTAGTCTGTAAATGCATCAGTTATTAATGAAAAGGAATATATAATAAAAAAATGTAGGTGCAATCAACACACAAACACACTTCTGTAACAGAAGACTGAAGTGTCATCCTAAAATTTAAAGTGACGCTCAAACTTAAGATTCAGCATCATGTCAGTAATGCACAAGATGTCTTTTAAAAAAGCGATGCAGTAAGCGCAAGAGGAATGTTTTGGCAGATGTGACGAGGCGGGATGATGCGACTGCAAGGGGATGTGGGAGAAAGCGGGAGTGAAAAAGTGATGGATAACTTCCACCACTAGCAGAAAGCAGTGTGTGTGTGTGTGTGAGAGAGAGAGAGAGGTGGAGTGAAGAGTGGCTGTGCTGAAGTTCAAGGACAAGAAGAAGGGTGGTACTGTATTTTAACAGCTACAGAGTCTTCATGAAAACCCACATGGACAGGTGGCATCCATAAAAGCCGTTTAAGAAGTCCTGTCTGCATGTGAGAGTAAATGAATGTCCTGGTTTGTCTGCAGTCCTCACGTGTGGATTTTGAGCTACTTTTCTTGCAACCCTGTCCTGCCTGTGGTCCTCAGTTTGGGTCACTGAATTCATGCTTCATGAATTCTGTTTACACTGCATGTCCCTGCTCTCATGCAGGTGAAGTCAGTGTGACCGGGCTGCGGGCAAAAGCTTAACTCTTTGAGGGACCTTGGGCCCTCTGGTAGACCGTGTAAGGAGGAGGGCATAAGCAATAACTCCGAGGTGATCTTGGTCTGCGCTTTGTAACCAGAGACAGACAGAAAGTAGATCTCTGAGGTGTAAACGCGCAGTCTTATTATGCGTTAAACTCACCCAAACACGACTGGAATAATCTGCTTTACAGATGTGAAAAGAGAGAGCAGAGAACAGAGATGATAAAGAGAGAAAAATAAGCTCTTGTGTACTTTCTTTCAAACAGCTCCCTGTCAGAGCACCACTGTTTATATTAAATCTGTCCTCCTTGAAACCTACATTTGGACTAGCTCTGGCATTTTGATTTTTTGTTCCAGCAACTAATTGTCTCCAGATTCAGAAGACGGTTCGGCTGCTGCTGTACCTCTGTGGAAAAACGTGCACAGAAATGACCGAGCTGCTGTAATAGGATTCAAGCTAACAAAAAGAAACTTTATACCATCTGCAGCACAGTCTCTAATAATAACAAAAACCCTCATGCAAGCAATTAGGCTTCTTTTTGTGGCTGTCAAATATTTTTTTTGTCACGATTTCTGTCAGGTTTTTTTTTTTTTAAATAAATACATTTTTTCAGTCGAGATTATTCAAAAGATTTTCAGTTAAAAATATATTTGATTAAATTGCAATAATACAGGAGGAGAGAAATTAACCTTGCTCTAAACAAAATTTTGTACTATTATTATTATATGTCAAAAACATAAACTGAGAGACTGAAGAGGTCAAACTTTGGCCCCCAAAACAAGTAATTCATACACAAAATAACGACTGATAAAACATACCGTCTTTAAGCAGTTTTTAATAAACATATTTTACCCCGGTTCAAGAAAACTGTTGGATTGATTGTTGGATTTCACAAATTTGTTTTGGTTGTGTGTGTGATTGACATAAGGTGGGCGTGTCCATAAGAAAAAGAAGTAGTAGTAGAGGCTGTTTACAAAAAACAACAAAAAAGATCTTTGGTAGTTTGGTTAAATCTAAAGAAAAGCAGGTTTGTACTTAAATTATCTGTGAACTGAAGTAGCACTGAAGTGTCTGCTCCTGTCATCCCAGGTGTTTCGTGACGCCTCAACCTGCACGTGACAGGGCCATGCTTCCTTCTCACTCCGCTCCTTTTGATGACAGTGTGCAGTGTTGACATTATGACGGCTTCCAGCGTGATTTCATTGCATGGTGACAGTGTGCTGAGTGCTGGGCCTCAGTGTGAAGGGCCACAATCAGGACAGCTTTTGTTAAATAATGGATCCGGTGAGTGACTGGTTTCCATGCAGCAGGTTTTTCCATCTCAGCTTGCCTTGCTTGTATGTCATCTGTAAGGTGTAAAACATGACAGTTTTTGCCACAATAATTTGTCCACAGAATCCAGGATCCACAACAGAATTAGAGAGAAAATAAGACAAAAGGGGTTTCTCGGGACACAACCACGCAGAGGCCGTGTAACCTATGTCTAAAGGACATCACTGTGAAAGACTAGTAGAAACTCTTTACTGAGTAACTAACAGAATTCCTTCAAGTGAAACTGAACTCGTGACAGGAAGGATTTACTGATTTCTTTTTTCCGTTTTCTTTTTGTTAAGTAATAGTCTTGTTTTCCTGCCCTCATTTTACTGTTGTTGTTCTTTTTTGTGTTTAGCTGGTTTGTTTGGATTCCTGTTTTATTTTGAAAGTGTTTCCCTTTTTTGACTTCCTTTGTTTCTTTCCCGTCTTGATTACGTCCACCTGCTCCTAATCAGCCCTGAATGTTTCCACATGTGTTTATATAGCCTTGTGTCTCATCTTTAGCTGCTAATTTAGTTGTAGTATTAGTAATCGTGCTTCTTGTCGTGATCCTAGTTTATGACGGATTTTTGGTTTGGCGTTTCTACCGTGGCCGTGTTTTTAATTTCATAAAATAATTCATTTCTTTTTTTGTTATCATTAGGACATCTCAAAAGAGGACATGTTAAACAGAGTTCAACAAAGTCGGACTCTCTCTAAGAGAGTTGGAAATAAAAAATACAAAGGCAGGAATCAGCGATAATTGAGATTACAGTTGTGGTGATGGAGCCACATTAATTACATGGAAATATTGGCTCAACAGAATTTGCTAATCCGCCTAATTTTCTTTGTGGTCCTCTCAGGAGGGTGTACCACAAACCTGGGGTTATTTACAGACAGGGAAGTAATAGCAAATTAATAAATCACAATATTTATATACAAGAAGGCAATAGGAAGTAATTACTTCTGAATTTTGCTTGCACCCAAAGTACTTTTTTTTTTTTTTCTTTTTTTAAACCTGCTGGCTAAAGGATATGTTTTACGAGAGATCTTCAGTCCTGTCCTGTACCTCAGAGGTTAAAGCAATTTACAGGGGCAAACGTTTTATTTCCTGTCCTTGTGATGTCAGATGAAAATGCAGCCACTTCACATGGATATGCAACGGCTTCCACCATATGGCACAACTTAAGTGAATCAATGGATAAATAAACATACCATGCGAATTCCCTGTTTTCTTTCTGCTTGAAGAGTGAAGAGTAGCTTCCAAACATGCAACAATTACACATCGGCCAGTGTGTGTGTGTGTGTGTGTGTGCATGCATGACACGTATCCTGGCTAGATGTTTTAATACTCACACGCAGATTATTGTTGGATTTGGAATTTAGTCTGAACTAGACGGTGTTTGCCTGGAAAGTTCAGAATGAGCGAGCATGAGATATCAACTTTCCATCGGTTTGTGCGTGTCTCTCAGGCTGGATGAGGGTTATAATGGCACTACTAGAGGTCCTGAGAAGGCCGGTTCAGATGATGAAAGGTTATAGAGAGGTTACACGGGTGCTGTGAGTCACAGGTTTGAACGGGTGGCTCTCTGTGAGTCATTTTCTGGTTTAGAAGGATCCATTTCAGGGTCCATTCACCTCTGGGGAGGAACAGATGTCTGTCAGGCTACAATGAGGATACTAAACTGTGCAGATATTTTTGGGAGCTTACACATCAGGTTTGGATTTGATGAGGGGTTAATAGCTCCAGTGTTCTTTAATTAAATCTAGATAAGTATCTGTGCCACGTGACATTCCACTGAGAGGCAGGTCTGTTTTGTAACGCATTGCAATCTCTTCTTGACTTCTTGACAAGTAATTTTCTTGAGGGACAAAGATGAAGAAACATTTATTCAGTGCTGGAGGAACGATAGTTTATGTGGCTGGAGGCCTGTGTTGTTTAAGCAGGTAGACTCATGGCTCTGTGAAGTGTGATTGAGTTTTTTCTTTCCATTTGGTTCGAGAGTATATCTTTGATTTTTGTTGACAAATGAAAAGAAAGTTATCATAAACTCTCAAAAGTGTGAATTCATTTGTTAAAAGTCTTCAGAGGTCCCAGAATAAGACACTGGTTCATTTTTTGACCCCAGTTTGACTAGTGAGTCACTTTGAGAGACGGGTAAGTCAACCTTCTTGGATTAGCTTTCTCTTCCAATCGCTCATGTTAATGGGTCGGTGTTAAATCAGCTAGAAATATACCCTCAAAATATAGATTTATCATCCCAATTCTTTCTTAAATCTTGGTTACCGTGTTAGACTTCCTTATCTATGGACATTTGTTTGAGTGTTTTTTGTGTGGTCCCCCTGAACGTTTCTTTTTAGACCATATCCCTCGCGTTCACTCTAAAAACTATAAAAAGTCTTTATATCATCTGACTATTAGTGTAAAATATTACAACACATCTCTTAAGTAAATTAGTTTCATTCATTTCTTATTTTAGTATGAACTATAGCAACATCTGTTGTGTTATGGGTTAATTTTGACTGATAAATATTTACATCGAGAAAAAGTGTGTTACTTTTGTTGCTTTTCCCATATAAATCTGAAGATACAAGTACAGCTGGTTTTTTTTCATCACAGGCTGTCAAGATCTTCACGCCCGGCCTGCTGGGTGTGCGTTCCCAGAAGGGACATTTTCAACAAAAAGGGACAAGGCGTTCGTCTACTGTCCCGTCTGGCCCTGAGCTGAACATCAGCGGAGCTTTTAATGATCCACGGTCATCAAAATGATCCCAGGTGTCATTTTGAAAACTTATACAGTGGCTGCCCTGCCATGTAAGCCGGGAGATACTGAGCTCCAACAGATGTTACCACTTTTGGACTTGTAGGTTCCACCAAAAACCGGAGATCAGACTCAGTTGCCTCTGTGTCCCCTGGTTGATACTCTATATCAGTGGTATCCAAAGTCAGTCCTTGAGGGCCAGAGTCCTGCATGTTTTAGATGTTTCCCTGCTTCATTGCATCCTGATACAAATGACTGTAATGAGTTGTGCAGACCTTGATGACATGTTAATGACGACCATTAGTTAGAATCAGGTGTGTTGAAGCAAGGAGACATCTAAAACCTGCAGGATACTGGCCCTCGAGGACTGACTTTGGACATCTCTGCTCTACGTTGTCCTCCTCCTCCTCAGGAACCTGCTCATCCATCTCCCCACGCAGCTCTGTGCTCCACTGCCTCATCTTCATTAAAAAAACGATCCAAAGCTTGGCTTATTGGAAATCTTTTCATTTTTTTCATGCAGCAAATTGGAGATGTGTTTACACTTCTCCAGTTTACACTGAGTTGGTCTATACACGCGTTATCTGTATCATATATCATATCTGTACATGTCTGTCTGGATGCAAAACGTGAGAGGTTATCAATAAATCGAGACAAACAGTGTCTGTGAACTGACAGCACATTTAAGATTTCCGCTTTGGATGATCACTTAAAGATACATGTATGTATATTTCTATACACAGACAATATGTACATGGTACTTTTACGTAATTAATATGTATCTATGTATGTATCTATCTATCTTCGGGTTTTGCCAAATTCAGTATTAACCACTGATATATATGCAGACAACTGGAGAAAAAAGAAAGAAGATGGAAAAAAAACGGATTTCCGCTTTGTTCATAATTATTGTTTCCTAATCTTATATTATTGTTTTATTAATTTTAAATAAGGGTTACTGATAAAGTCATAGCATTGATGAAATAAACACATTTAAATGGTACTTTTAAACATTTAAAACCTAAAAATGTGTCGGTGATGACTCTAACACAAGACAGGTTAAATCCCATTCTAAAATTAATGAAGTTCTTCTTTTCTCTTTTGTGTCTGTTTGTTTTTTAATGGAAAGGAATGAGAGTTTTCATTGAAGTACAACTGCAGTTACAAGGGTGAAAGAGTTAGAAGCCCCCACTTCACATCCTTTGCATGCCACTGAGGCGTTTATGGAAGAAGCAGGAGGATTCCCTCCTTCCATGTCAGGGAACTTACAGAAACAGACACAGGTGCAATGTGGATTTACGCATAACAAACACAGAAGGTCGTCGGCTACCAGCCAAGCTTTTCCATTTCTTCTTCAGAAGTAAAAAAGAACAAGAAAACAGACGTTTGGAGACTGGAAACATTAATGTACAAACCTACGGGACACCAGAGGGACGCGAGGAAGAGGTGGGAGGGTATTTCGAAAACCATGGGAGGGTTATGAAGGAGGCAGGGAGATATGAAGGAGTGGGAAAAGGATACTAGGAAGTCTGCTGTGTACTCAAGAGAGTAGGGGTGAATGGTGGGTCTGGTTTACCTCCTGGAGTCTTAGAAACACATGAAAATAATGTGTTTACAGAGGAGATTAGAACGGTTCCACTCTGTACCTAAGCAGAGGTGCTGCAGAGCCAAATGTGTTAACCATGAGTGGAATGAACACTGGCGCATTGACAATGTGTGCGGAGTAGTTTTAGTAGCATTCATAAACTTTACAACCCCCGCAGAAGCATCTGCAGTGTGTCGCCTTGTAACTCCCAAACTTTCATTCGGATGTGACAGAGACCTTTATGAATGGAGTAAATACCACGTTTGAAGATCTGAAAAATTAAATTACTGCATAAGATATCAGAGACTGAAGGTTGGTGTGTGATATTTATTGATATTATTTCATGTTTTAATTTGTTTTTAACCCAACCACAACAGTGGAATAGCAGATTTGTATACATGCTGTTTGTGTGCCTGCCCCCAGTTTTCCCCATGTTCCAGGAAATATAAACCACAGCTATCCACACTGGAGCTTCGTTTTCGGTCTTGACCTACAAAACCGCAGTTAATTAGCAGCTTTTGATATGACACAGTCTTTCAGCAGAAAAGAAAATTCTTAACCGAGTGGTTATGTTGCACTTTACCAAAACTTCAGTGTGTTGATTCAGATTCGCAGCGAACTGTGAAAAGATTTGTAAGCTCGTTGTTTCTGTTGAGAAGGCACAGTGGCTGCAGGGTAATCGTTTTTTTTTATAATAACCAGGTACAAAATGCCAGGCTGTAAACAGTTAACTGTGTGAACTGATTCCGACCAAAGATTACCATCTCAAGAATCTGCAGCTTCTCTTATCCCAAGTACACGCTGCACGATTTTTGGGCTGATGAGACATGGGCGTAAACATGCCAGCTGCATCCCAACACAAGCCATCTCAACCCTAATTAACTCAGTTGAAATCCTTAAAGCTAACTATTTTCAATTCAGAAACAATGCTGCCATCTGGACTCATCGCAGGCCTCATCCCCAGAAACACAAACAAAGCTTTTTTCTGTGATTCACTTTATTGTCCGCAGGCAAACGCAATTTTTGGTCACTAAAAACAAGTCTTCGGCGAAACGGTGTCCAGAAGAAATGTAGAAGCCAGTGATTAATGTTGCTGTGCAGGCAGGGAATCCAGACTTTTTTTGTTTGTGCGTCATTACCTTTGGTTGATATCAGCGTGTTCATCGCTCTTGTCTTTGTTTCAATGCCAGTGGCAGACTCAGAATGGATGTCGGTAAAAAACATGTCAGCAGACGTCCTCTAATGTAAATACTTGTAATGGTTACTGTAGTGAACAATAAAGATGTCAGGATGTGCTGGAAACTGTAAAATAAAAAATAAAAAACAGGCTGCGAGTCAAAACTGGCAACAATGAACCAGAGATAAACCATAAAAATTCTACAAATAAGAAAATTCGAACTAGAAATTACAATAACAAAAGATATCACATAAAAACTGAACATTTCTGAAAACGTTTTATGTTTAATGAAATCTTATTTGTTTTTTTTTGTTTTTTGTGAGTGCAGTTGATGTGAATATTTGTGTGCATCTCTGTTCTTGGTTTTGCGGTAGTGTCTTTTGTTTGTTTTTTTTTCTTCTTGTTATCCAACCCCCATAGTTTTGGGGAAATCATAGTTTTTGATTCCCCTCCTTTATTCCACAGACGAGCAGCTGTGGGTTCCATCCTCCACCATCACCACCCACCGAAGCTGCAACCGATTTGATCAAATGGAAATCAAATGTTCTTTTAAAAAAAGAAGAAAAAAAAATGGATGTAGTTTTTACCGTAGCAGTGTTTGCATTTAACGCCTGTTGTAATCAAGATTTAAAAGCACTGTATACATTAATAAATACCAGTGTGAACAGAAGCAAACTGATTTCCTCTCGTACACAGATTTGCCGATGCCTGTCTAAACACACCCAATAATGCAGCGCAGGTGTGACGCAGTGGCAGAGCGCTGTAAAGCACGTGCTCAGGTTTCACATGACTCTTTTACCCATCTGACACCTCTGACAAAACAACAGGCTGCTGATAGTGTTACATTCACGCAACACACGATGCCACAAGTCATGTGTTGAAGTATTCCTATCATGGTCCTGTGTGTTACTACAAGATCAATGATCCAAACAAATCAAATTATTTAGGTATCTGTCACAGCTTGACCGTTTAGCTAATTTATTCCAGGGTATTAAAATTTCTCTAAAACTCTAGTATACGCTGAACTCTAAACATATGTATAAACTATAGATATCTATTTATAGTTGTTACGGTTACCCTTCACATAACGTACACTATACGGCCAAAAGTATTCGCTCACCCGCCTCGACTCACATATGAATTTAAGGGACGTCCCATTCCTAATCCAGAGGGTTCAGTATGACGTTGGTCCACCCTTTGCAGCTATAACAGCTTCAACTCTTCTGGGAAGGCTGTCCACAAGGTTTAGGAGTCTGTTGATGGGAATTTTTGACCATTCTTCCAGAAACACACTTGTGAGGTCATACACTGATGTTGGACCATAAAACCTGGCTCTCAGTCTCCGCTCTAATTTATTCCAAAGGTTTTCTGTCTGGTTGAGGTCAGGACTCCGTGGAGGTCAGTTAAGTTCATCCACACCAGACTCTGTCATCCAGGTCTTTATGGACCTGCTTTGTGCACTGGTGCACAGTCATGTTGGAAGAGGAAGGGCCAGCTCCAAACTGTTCCCACAAAGTTGGGAGCATGGAATTGTCCAAAATGTCATGCCGAGGTGCTTGATTTTATACACCTGTGGCCATGGAAGTGATTGGAACACCTGATTCTGATTATTTGGATGGGTGAGCAAATACTTTTGGCAGTTTAGTGTATTTATAACAAATTGGATGTATACCCAACATATACACAACATTTTAAAACTCATACAGAACATTTTATTAATGTATAGATGATTTTTACAAATGATTGCTTTGCATGACAGCGCGCCTGTCATATCCTACAAAAATGCTGCTGCTCGAGGCCACACTAGACAGAAAACATCACCGCATAAAAGAATGATGCCAAGAAGTCTCCTAGCCGTGGGCGTGGACGTGGACCACGGAGTATGCATCCAACCCTCACCCTCATGCTCATCTTCTGATAGAGTTGATGTAGTTTCAGTTATGATGGATCCTCCATCTCTTGGTTGGACATCTACTCACCGTAGAGTCTTGAGGTGAGTACTGACAGGTTCCTCCAATGAACTGTATTTTTATATACCAATTCCCCTAAATGCTGCCAATTCACCATTCCACGGTAGCTGTACGTTATTTAAGTCATTAGTTAAGTCATTTGGAACACGTCAAATACGTCTACATACATCAATATGTGTTGGAGATAAGTTTGATATATGTTACACATAGGTTAAAGTATATTACTCATAGATTAGAAATACGTTCTGGCTTCGTTAGACATTATCTCAAAGTATTTTGACTTGTGATCAACTTTCAAGTAACCTCTGAATATGTCTGCGACTTATGGCAGCGTATGCAGGACATTTGACACATATGCTGGCATCCGTTGAAAAATTTTTGTGCATTTTTCGATGACCTCACCATGGTACAAGGTATGCCAGTGTACTTCATTGTGCTCTTAACTTTTGCAAAACCTACCCAAAACTTATATGACTTACCACTGTATTCACTAATTTTTTTCACACATTTGTCACACATGCTGCTTAGCAGACCCCCGTGATCTTTAATTGGATTGAAGTGGGTACAGAAAATCGATGGATGGATGGATGGATGGATGGATGGATGGATGGATGGATGGATGGATGGATGGATGGATGGATGGATGGATGGATGGATGGATTGATTGCTCCTCTCCCAGTTAGATGTGTGAAATGATGGTGCTGACTTTTCTCCCTTTCACTTTCCACTGGCTGAGTCAGTGTTTATTCCATCTGCAGTTCACTACAACAATGACTTATGGCTCGTGAGTGGGCAGTCTGCGGCTGGTGGTCCAGACTGAAGATTTGGTGATTGGCTGCGGTTACAGCTCACTGTTAGACCCCTCTGACTCTGCTTTGTGTTGCAGTCAGACAGTGACAGTCCTGAGGAGTCTCCTATACCACAGCACTGAGCTCCCACTTGGATACAAGGTCTCTTTTTGTGTGTCACATTCCGATCATTTATTCTTTTTCTTTTTTGTAAAACATGGACATTTGAGATTTCTTTTTTTTTTTTTTTTTTTTAGGTAAGGATATCTGCTTGGTAGACTCATAAAACTACTTTTTTCAGCTATGATTTTAAGAAGCACTTGGAGTTTTTTGTTTTTTAATCTAAAAAAACAGGGTGAGGCAGCTCTGGTATTATGTTGTCATCATATATCTGAATTGTTTCGGTCTTTGATGACTCCTTTCACCCTCTGTGGTTGTCTCTGCAATTGTCCCACAGACAGACTGCATGCTGCGGGAGCGGCACAAAGAGCCCCCTATTGTTTGTATACTACACTAATGTATGAAGACACTTTTGATTTAACAGTGATTACATTTTAGCTTATTGTTTGCATCTTTTCTCATGCCAGCTGCCACCGTAGTGGTGAACAAGAGCTTCCCACAGTCATTTCCTCTCATAAACAAGCCACTCACTGAATTTGAGTCCTATTGATGATAATTTCAGCTAACATGCTGAACGTCTGTTACTATGTAAATCTTGAAAGAATTACCAGCATTGAGGCTGAGATGCAAAGGCATCTTTCTTTTCTGCTGAAAGAGCATTTTCCATTTTCATTTTTGCTTTCATTAAATACTACAGAAGGCTTTGGATCGCTTAGCTTTTCTAGAGATAGTCATCAAAGTATCCATATTTAAAAATATAAATATGTGAACATTTCATCTAATAAATATAACTATGGTGCTTTTGTGACATACTGGACCACTGCCAGAGTTATGTTTTTTTTTTTTCATTATATTATTTTATCCCCAAGCTGGCTTACTGCCTTGCTCCCCTTCCTCTACTCGCCTCTTCCAACAGAATCTGCTCCTCCTGTCGCAGGTTGCTAAGCAACTGATTACCTGTTGTTAATCAGATCACCTGAAATCTGCTGATTTCTGAACATTGTTATGGCTTTTAGCAGTTTTTTTTATAGCAGTTCTGTTTGCCATACACTGCAAAAACAAATCCTCTAGAAATATATGCCTAATATTGTAATAATCTAGTCAAAATTGTCTTTTTTTGAACAAAAAATACCTGTGTCAGTGAGGTCAGAAAATGTGTCTTAACTGGAATTCTGTTAAAACTAGCAGTCTAATCTTCTAATATTCTTGAAACAAGGCTCTTTTTTTTAACTTTCTTAATTTTTTTGCAGAATATAGTTTCTCTGAATAAAAACAGTTTTACAGTGTCTGGATGATATTTAAAAGATTTGTGTGTGAGGTCTTGTTGAGCACTTATACACTTCAAGTCACATCTTCAACACTGGCCATTATCACCCAGCATCACTTTCAAGTCTCACATTTCTTTTTTTTTTGGTGCACCAAGCTTTGTTTTCTTTGTAATTGAGGCAAGACAAACATGTGGTTGACTGATGTTGTTCCCAGTCCATTTTTACTAAACCAAAGACACTTCAAAACCTTAATTAAGCCTTTTTTAATGGTTAAAAATTATATTTTATGTCTGTGTCTTAATGTTTCTAAAAAGCAATTGAAAGTGGGGAAAAAGTGAGACTAAATTGGAGGCGCAGAATAAAGTGAAGTTTAAACAGGAGTTGTCTAGACCACCTTGGTTTCATAGAAAAGCATGAATACCTTAAGTCATCCCATGTGTCATTTTTAATATTTTGTGGTTGTGGCAGAGACAGTGAGAGCGAAAGCTTGTCCAGTGACCGGATTACCAAGCGGATGGGTTTCCGTAGTTACTACATGCCACTTATGCCACTTTAGTCACATTGTTTTTATCCCCTTAACTGCTGACACCAAACTGCTTATTGACTTACAAGGGTTTTTATTTCCATTTTTGCAGATTTTTATGTCCGAAAGTTTTTCCAAACCAATTAAAAAAACAAAAACCTTCACAGACAGTTACCTGTTGATTACAAGAGCCCCTGTACAGGGGCTCATGTGAACTGAGAGCAGAAGCCTGAGAACAAGCTGGTTCCAAAGGCTCCAAATGTAACATCAAGGTGTCACCACGTACAGTTGTGCCTATGTTTAGCACCTGTCTCGAACATCTTCCCCTTAACTGATAACACTTGTGTTGTGTTACACTACAGGGGAACATTATCCGTCATTACGAGCTCCTCTGACACCGCGAACAAAAGAGCAGAGGACTCACCTGAAAACGACACTGTCTTCTGGATGTCATTTGGCTCTAACCGTTTCCTCCGTTGTTCACGGCTATAGCTGACAAGCTTGTGATTTATGCTTTCCACATTGTTTTCCAGCAGCAGTCGGCACACATCTCAGGAATATCTGTGCCCTCAGTTTTTAATAGAACATATTTTAATGAAGCGTTTGGCAAACCCCAATGTGGTTGATTATTATTTTTTGAGGCAAGTTGACCCTGAGTCTGCAGTACAACAGCTTCATCTGTGGCTGTTATTATTGTAATTAAAATCACGAGCTACAAAGTGTTGACTCACATAACCGAAAGACATCGAAGCTCAGAATAAATTTTGCTCTGGATCTAATTTTTCTTTCATATCCTGTTTATTTCAGGAAATCAGTGATTTGCACGACTGGTTTATTACAAAAGATATTAACCGCATTTTTCTTCACAGTCACGTTCTAATGCAGTATTCATTAACTTTGTAGATCAAACACAAAGACGTAAACTTTATCATGAGTTTACGTTTTGTAGCATTGCCCTACAAGTAAAAACACCGTGACCTTAGAAGTCCCAGATGTCAGACTGAATTAATCAGAGCTTTGATCCTTTTCTTCGAAAAAGAGTAGTTTGGTTTGTAGATTTGATAAGCTCAGTTAAAAGAGAAAACATAAATAAAGTACTTAGTAAACCAAGTTTTAGTCTGCAGTTGTTGAACCATTTTGGACTGACTCACAGTTGAGGAGACAACAGGGTGAAATACGAGGAAGCAGCAGTGGATCAGATGTTGACCACACATAATTTAAGCAATACGCAGCTTCTCATCTCTCGTTCTCCAGTTCCTTCATCTTTGTCTTCATTGTCTTCTCTGGATATTTGTCACCTTTGAATCACGCGGCCTTTTCACTGTCATGCTTTTCTCTTCCAACATCAGTTTTTAACTTCAGTACTCTCTCATTGGTGTTGTTTTACTTTATGCTGTAAGATCCACCGACAATCACCTTTGATCCATTCTTCTTTCGATGATCACTATCACTCTCTCTTTAGTCCTTAGTGTGGGTACTACACTTTGTGTGGAACATAGGGTCTTTCCTACGCTCAGTGTTGATGACTAGCATTCATTCTAGTCATCTTTTTATGATTTTCCTCAGTAGTTAAGCGATGAGACTGAGTGCGCTTTTCCTCTTACAAAAGAATCATTGAAAAAAAAAAAACAACAGAAAACAAAACAGTGACAACTTTCTGTAACCACTGAAGTTCATTACTTCCCCACTTTGGCTCTGATTAAGATCAAGAAAACGGATTCTGGTCTCAGACAAGAAACCAAAATATTTTCTAATGCCACTGAAGAGAGATTAAGCTCACGAACAGACAAAAAAACCTTCATACAAATATGTTACAGAATAAACTACACCGTACAAGAAGGCATTTATTTACGGTCAGATCAGACAATTTGAGGGGATATTCTCAGTTAATGATGAAATTTAGTTTAACTATAATGGAAAGCTATGCATGAAACTAGCTTAGAAAAAAAACCCTTTTTTAGCCTTGAGAGAAAAATTATAGTTTCAAATGGTTTTCATAATTGACTAAATTATTTTTTTAGTATCTACCTAGTTTGATTAATAGGTGATAATGCTACTACTACCACTGAATGATCAATAACAGATGACAATAACAGTTAAAGAAAGTAGCAAATAGCAAAAAAAAAAAAAAAACGCAGAAAACTGCAGGTTAATGATCACAGCATATACTACTAATTCTGGTCTTAAATTAGAGATATTTTGGTCGCGATAGTTATGTGCTACATGGCCTTTAACACCTTGATTAACATCTCACACATTGACCATTAAACAACACAAGTGGACACAGAGACACAGCAGGATGGGTGGGTCAGTAATATACATTTGACTTGAACGGCCCAACAACAGTTTATCAGCCTTAAACTCCTCACCAGGGAGTGTCTCCAAGGATCAAAAAAGAAGTCTAGCTGCCCATGGCATAAGACATTTACCTGCCTCATTATTTAGCAGTCAGTGTTTTGGAATCCAGCAGGTAACATTTGACATATTTAAAGCGAACGCATTATGAGAAACAAGTTCTTCTGTGTGTGACATCATTTATTGGGTGTTCTGAAGTCACTACCAACTCAAAAACACAATCCTATCACATCATTTTGGAGTGACTCATTTCTGAACATTTCTAATTTATTAAAAGAGTCATAATATGCTTCCTTTATTACATGTTTTCTAATTAAATGTCCTGTAGAGTTTTGACTACTAGTACCGACATTTATTTTACCCCAATAGGCTGGTTTCCACCATCATCATGGTTACAAGGTAGATTTACAGGGCCCTAAACATGGTGCGTGTCTTCATTACCAGACAGTCCCACAATAAATTGCAGGAACGTATATAGGCCCACAAAAACTCCCTGTCTTGGAGCCCCCAAAAAACTGGTTAAGGGTGATCCAGAGCTGATTGGATATGATGTAGGCAGGAGATTACATTGTTCAGCTGTCAAAATGTCCCCTTTAAGCGTGAGTTGTCTATCTAATTCATAGCCACCTCTGGAGTGCATCTAAACAGCAAATAGAAAAACAGCAACCATCTCAGCTCCTTTTTGCTCCATTTTGATAGTTTGCTTTTCTTCTTCTTAGGAGCTTACTGGACTCTTTATTTATTGATGGCTGGCAAACCACAAACGTGGTGCACTACTACCACAAAGGAGTTTTGCAGTAGTAGTTCGCTAAGTCAGTGGATCCTACCAGGTCCATCACTGCAATAGAGACACAATGCATGAAATGAATTAAGGAGAAGGTATAACCTGTTAGAATTTCAGCCTTGTAGGCTTCACCCTGGATCCAGGCTTAATGGAAGCCCACCTGTTGCTTTCACATGGCAAAAGATGATATGCCAAGTAAGATCTCATTTCTACATTTTAACAAATTATAATTTCCTTTCATAACCTTATTTCCAAACATGCGAAAATGGGAAAAGGTGCAGTAAACATTTCACGCATACCTCTTGGGCTCAAACACAATGTGTCATGGTGAATAACATTAAATGCTTACCCAACTTTGTCACTATAACTTTGTGATGCCCATTTAATACCCACACGTATAAAACATCATATTCCCATCTGTCTTCCTCTGCGTTTCAGAGAAAATAAATCTATTTAACTGAAACCTTTGGCGCACTCTAAGATATCACATCACAGCAATAAATAACATTTATTCATTTTATAAAAGCAAAATAAATATCAATAAGTTAATAAAATCAACAATTCATAAATAAATTTCATGTGTAAATAACTTTTTTTCCAATAATATATGGGCTATACAGTAGACATAATGAGTCAGCTGGTTCTTCTGCTATGGATGAGTCCAACTGACTTAAGTATTTTGGAATGAATATCCATGGAAACATCAGGTTAAATCATAATGAAAACATTACAAAAGGATATGGATGTGGAAGGCATGGATCTTGTGCTGGAATAGAGCTGAGGAAGAAGAGAATCATAAGGACGCTTAGGAGTAAAAATATGAGTGATGCCACCTGCCGTACTTTATTTATCCCTTTACTGGTGGATTCAAGTAATTCACAAGGACGTCTTGCCAGAAAGTTTCCTCATACCATGAAAAATCTAAAGAAGAAATACTCAACATCATACTTCAGATGACACAAAGCTGGGTACATTCTCACTCACTACACACAGCCACATTTTCTGGCAGAGTGCTTCCTCAGGGTGTGATAAACAAAGCTGTCATCCAGAAACGAGAGGTCATCGTCAAATGCTATTGGCCGACAGCAAGCCTGCAGGGGTGTGTCTTTCGGAGGAAGATTTCTGTTGTGAACAAGGTGAAAAAGGATTTTGTCATAGTTGTTATCGGAGTTCCTGCAGTGTCCAGAGCAGTATCTGAATATGAGATCCTCACTAGAGTGGTAGCCCAGACCCAGGTCTGACACATTGAGGTGGATCTGCTTGAGCACGCAGCCCTGTCCTTGTCCACTGACACCTCCTCCTCTATTCCTCCTGCCCTTCTCTTCCCCTCTAGATCCTCTTCTTCCTCCTTTGATATTCTCCCGCTTTGCCTCCTTCTTCAGTCGAGTTCTGCTGCTCAAGTTTTGTCTGAGGGAGGAGGTAGTGTAAGAGGAGGTAGATGAAGACACAGTAGATGAGGAGGAGCGTTGTATTTTACTGACTGTAACTTTGATGAAGTCCATTGCATCATCAAAGTTGTCTGGGATGGATTCTTCCATGAGGTCTGAAACACACAAGGAACAATCACATTTTACAGCAGATGATGGTTCACACTGATGTCATGCTGAAAACATTAAACAGTGTGCATTGAAACTATATACGTGTTAATGCAGAACTGGAGCCAGACAAGATTTCTTTTTCTGCTCACAAGTAAAGCCCATTCTCATGTGTGCACCAAATTGTATTTTATCCATCCATTTTCTAAACCTGCTTTATCCTTTGCAGGGTCACGGGTTCTGTCAGAGCCTATCCCGACTCATTAAATGCGAGAGGCAGGGGTCCACCTTGGACAGGTCATCAGTCCATCACAGGGCCACATACAAGGACACACAACCATGCATGCTCACACAATATATAGAGAGAGTCAGAGCACTGACTGTCCTTTATCTTAAAAGCTGTGAAGTTGCCACTCTTTAAAGGCAAAAATATGTTTCCTTAACTGAATATATATATATATATATTTTTGGTGAAATTTGGTAAACATTCCTTTCATGTTATTTACACAAATGCAACAAAATTGCACCCCTCCAGTAGATGTAATTTCTTTTGTTTGTGAGCATGAAAATAAGATAAATTAGTGCCTAAGATAATGATTTAAAGGTTTTGCTCCAAATGCCATATTATGTGAAAAATCTCTAACACAGCTGGTTTGTTCGTTGTAGTCTTACAAATGCAGTGTGTGAATGATTGCTGTCCCCATGTAAGACTGCAGCTGTTCTCCTGCCAGAAATAACAACTTTCTTTAAGCTGCATCGCCGGACTTACCACCGGGCTTCCACCAAGATTGGGCATTTTTGTTGATTTTGAGTATTCCACTTTTCCTTGTCATGTTTCTAATCTCTGCCTTTTTTCCATGAGATTAAAGTTGCACATCATTAGCACTGAAGTTGAACTGGTACCCTGTTTTTGACTGAAAACATAACAAAGAAGTGTCCATTGACTTCATCCTATGACTTCAGCTATGGAGACAAGATGGGAGCCATCGAGGGCGTTAAGTGCCCAGTGTTTCACTTTTTTTTTCTTTTTTTTTTTTTTTTTTTACCATTTTGATTTTACTATCCAGGTAATTGCAGTGGCAAAAATTACACTGTAAACCCACCTCTGCCCTCAGCAAAGAAGGCTAAATGTAAGTGCAGAAGTGGATGATCTGGAACACAGCCAGAGATTTAGCTTCTCAACAGTTCATTTTGCCAGGATTTATTTTTATTTAAATTTACACCTACCCCTTAAATGCTTTACATAGGAAATAATACACTTTTTTTTTTATTTTACTGGGAGTATTTATGAAATATTGAAATGAAAAACACTACTAATTTGTCTTTAACCGTTTTTTCATTAAAACATGTATCTCTCTTAACACATTGGATAATTTTATTAATTTATTTGTTGAGTTTTAGAAGTTTGTTAATTGTATAAAACTTGTCATTGTTTTGATTATTGGGGTGCTTGCAGCGATCTTATAAATGAATGTATGAAACATGATACATCAGGCAAAGGATCAAAATTGTTTCCCTTTTTTTCGACATCATTTTGAGTATCTTGAATACATGTTTACATTTTCCTCAATTATCACCTTGATTGGAAATCAACCTGGATTGTAGCTACTACATCCAGGACCTCTCCATCACCAGCAGTTCATGCAATCGATCCACACCCAGCCTTTCATCATTGGAACATTATAGTCCTATATCATTGATAAAAAGGCCAATTCTACAAGTACAACGTTTCCTATACAGCACATTTTTGCAGTAAAGGCAAGTTTTAATTTTATATGAATACCCAGTTGGTGGAGGGGATTATTTGTAACACTCTGCACACGCGTTCTACATTTTGGAAAATTATTTATGAAACGCAAATGTAAGTTCACGATTATTTACGACATCAAAGTATTCCAAGGGAATAAAGGACAGACGCGTCTCTTCCAAGAGACCTTGTAGTCGTGAAAAAATGTTTCAGTAAAATAATTGTGAAACCTCCTATTTTATCAAACAGTGTAATATTTACAACATTTATCGCCGTTTTAAGGCTGATCAAATTCTGTGAATAAATAAACCAGTGTGACTCAGCAAGTCTTCTCAGAGCAAATTATATAGGTTTGTCATTATGGTGCTCCACAGAAACCACAGGCACTTACATTTTTCGCCTCTCGTCTGTGCGTCTTCTCTCTCTGCCGTGTTTGCCAGCTTGATGTCCGGGGAGATGACAGACAGGCGGATCTGAACCGGCGGGATCTCCAGGGGCCTCTCTGCAGCTCCAGAGGACTCTCTTCTTTTGGGTGCCGTGGGCTGCGGTTGGCTCCGGAGGAGTGAGCTGGTGCGCACCGCACTCAGCAGAATCAAACAAGTGGTCAGGCTATCCCATAACTTCATTGTCCACTTCAGTCCGACAGAAGGACATCGCGGGATGCACGACTAACGGGTCTCATCTGGCCAAAAAGGTTAATGCCATTGCAAATGCGTCAAGCTGCAGACAAAACGGCAGGGCGCTTCCATCAGCTCTGGTTCCTGTCTCTGACAATGCTGGTCTAATCCAGCCTGCGCACTGTAAACTGCGCGCAATCACTCGTGTGCCTTTTTGGCACACGGCGCATCTTGGCGCAACAACCAAGGCTTCCGAAACCAAGAGACAAGTAAAAATGCAAAACCGGTACTTACTTCTTATGTTTCCTGCAAGAAAAGGTGGGTATGACAACACTTTTGATGGGAAAATGAACCCAGTTTAGACTCCTCGCCAAGCAGTTTCGAGTGCACTTCAGTCTGTTCCACTAAGCATCAATGATCTGCAAATGTAGACTAGAGAAATGTGGAGAGGTGGTGACGTCTGGTGGCCCGTCCTTTGAATCTTGGTCTCCACCCATGCAGACCAAGCGAGTCATAATCCAAGATCCAAGACTGACCCTCACATCCAGAGCTGGTGGGAGCAGAGAAATAGTTTCAGAGCTTCAGTCTGTGTGGATGGTCCAGAGAGAAACCTGTCACACTTTCCACATTCTTCCCATCCGTTTCGTTTCAGATTCTTGGCCTATACAGTGCTGGAATCATTCTGTAGGACAAACACTCTCCTTGCAATAATTCTTACAAATGTTTAATTTCACTCACTCATCAATAACGCTGAGTTGCACTCCATCTAAAATAATTTAAATCTTCTTTCTGTGGACTCGGAGGTCCAGGAAGTTGACCAAATGAAACAAACATGCAACGATTTAAATGTTAAAATTTACAAAGAAAATGTAAAATTATAATTCTGATCATTGCAAATTTTAGATAAAAAAAAACAAAGAACAGCACAACTTGTGCGTATATGTATAATCTGTACAAATGTGCAGCCTATTCCCTACTTTCTTGTATACATTCTGAACAAGAAAATGCCATGAATTTAACCAGTGACCGTGTTTATTTTTTCTTTACTTTTAGAGTCTGTGATACGTGTGACTCTGCTATATTTAAATACTTTTTCTCCAATTTATTTTCTATCAATTTATGCCCTCGAGTTCTGATTTAGATGTCCACAATATCATCAATATCTTTGAAATGCTCACAAGCCTTACGTTCACAACCATTTACAGGCAAAGTTGATGGGAAACACAGTGTATCAGAAGCAATGCAGACATGAAAATATACATATCTTGGTTGAATGTGACACTGAATGCAAATATTATTCATGTTTAGCTGATTAGACTAAAACTTAAGTATCTGAAAATGCCCTTATTTTCATCTCATACCATTTATTTCCCACTAAATACTCAGAAGAGGCTTTTATTTCCGCTGTCTTGCCAACTATATGGAAATATTTATTTCTCAAGCAATTCCACCCTCACCAAGCTGCAAATATACCAAGCACATGTTAATTTCCTTTAATTTTTTTTAAAATTTTAAGTCACTGGTGGTACTCGGGATAAATTTGAATTGACCTTAAGCAGGCATTTTGAGGCTTAGTTTGAGTAACATGCAACAAGCGAAGCTGAGGTCATATTCCCCTTAGACATCAACCAGCATGGGACTGCTGCCCCAGAACTGCTTGTGGCTGCAGGTGCAACAACATGTAAAATATCTTTACAAGTAAATATGAAATTAAAAAAAATAAAATTCTCTTTGTTTAGATTGGTCAGTGACAATGCACATTAAACAGCATCACTGCAAATATGCTGGTATCGCCACTGGGATCGGGGTGTTTTTGGTAGGACAGGACAGAGCAAACAAATTCAGTCTCCTGGATTTTCATAAAGGGATGTTCCAGAGTAAAACAACTCTAGGTCCATCATAAGATGAAACCTTTATGGCGTCAATTCGACGCCCAATCGATTGCAAATCCAAACCCAAAACCTGAGAATCAAAATAAAAAATATCTGAGAACCAAAACCCAAGAGCTGTGACCAGGAAATCAACATCCCTAACCGAGGTTAATAATTTATCTCAGTTACACTTTCCTTTTCTCGCCATCAGTTCCAAAACCATCTCCGTTTTCTCTGTTGCGCTTTTATTCTTTTGCGGTTGTAAATTCAGCGCCCCGTCAGTCTACAGCGGGGAGGCGGGACATTGCCGATATCGAGCAGCTCATTGGCTGCTGAACCGCGGTTCCTTGCGTCGACATTAAATCACCAAAAACGTGCTTGTCGCGGTCACGGAGAACCAGCACGTGGAGGTAAGTCAGTGTTTATGCATTCTTTATCATAAATGATCAAGTTGTGATAAAGCGGTTCCTGGCATTAATGACGTAAACAACCTACCCCATCGACGTGAGCCGCTGGGTCATTAATTATCTTGGTCCATCTGTAGAGACCATGCCCACACTATCACTTGAATTATACTTTTGAGTCTTGTCAGAGGCATAAAATAATATTTTATTCTTACTTACCTTACTAACATAAAAAACCCCTTTTGCTGCAATTATGTATTCTGTTTTAACCCACAATCTAATTTCCATATTGAGCTCAACCGGGAAGTAACAAAAATATTAAAATGTTCAACTTTGGAGCAGGAATGAACATAATTACAGCCTAATAAAAAAATGGTTTCGGTTTCCATAGTTAGATTTCCCATCCATGACAACTGTGAGGAGGGTGACGCTTTTTTGTGCCACGTCAGGTGGATTTATATAAAGCAACACATTTATTTCTAAAATGGGATGTAGACCTTTGAATAGCAGTCGGCTTAGCCAGTGGCTGATCAATGTCACGTCCTCGTCAGTCATCGTTTGTACTAACCCGGTGACGGTTAAATACAGCAGTCCTTTTCTAATTTTCCACCAAAACAACATCAGAAATACAAAAGTTCTTACTCTAAACTGTTTTGATTCACATTGATTTTGTCCCTAATGAAAGTTTATATCCTTAACTTCTATTAATAGTTTATTTTTAACTGCAATGTTCATTTAATGCACATTTCTCTTCTATTCTTGACCAGATATGTATCAGGTTCATCTGAGGGAAGCGTCTGTTATAAAACTTTGGCATTTAAGCTTCACAGTTTGTGGCAAAACTTCAAACGTATTATTTTAAATGATCTAAAAGCTTGTTTCTGTAACCTGGTGGCCTGTCCAGGGTGTACCCCGGCCTTTCGCCGCTAGAGAACTGGTATAGACTCCAGCAGACCTCCGTGACCCTGAATAGGAATAACCAGCTACAGATAACTGGTGGACATTCAAATCAGTATCATCAGTTTTTACTTTGAACAAGTTTAGATTTTGGTGTAGTAAACCTGATAAACATCAGCACAGACGTGTTATAGTTGTAAGCGCATTAGCATGGTAACTTTAGCCTTTAAGGTCAGAGTGAGTTCAGAATCGCAGAAACATTTCCTGTGCTGCAGTTTCTTAATTTATTAGTGACAGATGGGTGAAGAGTAACAGCTAAGCTTGAGTATTTCCTCAGAAATCACTAAGATTAAAGCTCAGGGGCAGCTAATGATTTTAAAGCTCCTAATATCGACTGTCAGTTCACTTCGGATTAATAAGAGGATCTTCGCAAGGCATTTTCAAAAATGTGGAAAAACAATAACAACAACAACAAAAAAGATCTTCATTAGAAATGTATTTTTAATTTGATTTTAGCCTCTCTTCGCTCATGAGCAAGAGATATTTAAATAAGTACATGTTAGTCATGCTTGGATGTTGCCGGTTCCTGTCAAATGTTGTGGAACCACACTGTGGTAATAAATATAAAACGTAGTTTTCATTAAAAGAGGCACACACCGATAAATGTCATGTTTAAATATCAGTTTCAGTTTGCACTCAGAAAGCCTCGTCAGCCTCTTTTCGTTGTTACCATTGACAAGAATCAGCAAAAGCAGCTTTGAATGATGGTGATGATAAAGTCAGTACAGCTGATGCTAGCTGCCCATGGGACCCGACGATGTGGTCCTGCCTTCCAGTAGGTTCACCTCCCACAGGAAGATTCATGAAGGGCCGGTGGAATGTGGTTTGGATAGCGGTCGTGGCGGGGTGCCACAGTCACAGTCTGTCCATAACGAACACCATGTTTGAGCATAAGGGTGTCCACCAGTGCGGCACCAGGATACCCTGGGCCGGAGGTCACTGATCGTCTTTGTTGTTGTTTCATCTGATCTTTGGCCGTATGTCTTGGACACTCATGTAAATAGAGGGGCTGAGCTGTCAACTGATCACTACCTGCTGATCTGGATACCGGGTGAGTTGAATACACTGGCGGAGGAGGAAGCTGGACAGACCGGGCAGGCCCAAATGTATTGTGAGGGTCTCTTGGGAACATCTGCCGGAGCCCTCTGTCTGGGAAGTCTTCAATTCCCATCTCTGGGAAAACTGCTCCCAGATTCCAAGGGAGGCTGGGGACATTGAGTCAGAGTGGACCTGCCTCCACTTTCAATGCAGCAGCTCAAGTTGTGGACGCAAGGTCTCTGGTGGCTGTTGTGGCGGCAATCCCTAAACCTTGTGGTGGACACTGGAAGTGAGGAATGCAGTCAGGCTAAAGAAGGAGTGCTATTGGGCCGTGTTGGCCTGTGGGACTGCTGACAGGTATCGGCAGCCCAAGCAAGCCGCAGCTCGGGCGGTCGTGGAGGAGTTCAGTGAGGCCATGCAGGAGGATTATCGGTCGGCTTTAACCCTCCGGTCGTGTTCGCATTCAGCCCCCTACTTTAGTGTTCCCGGTCAAAATTGACCGGTCTGTTTTAACTGCTCTTAAATTAGCACACAAAAAAAATTTCACCACCAGTTTTTTTATTAAACATTCTTTAGTTGAGAACAACATTTAAAAGTAGTGTCTAACAACAATTTGTAGATGTAAACATTAAATAACATCAGTGAAAATACAATTGGGCACTGAAAATGAACTACAAAATGAACATATAATACAAAAAATAAATGGAAAACCAAACACCAAACTCAACAGGGTGTCCCCAAACACACGCTTCCCCTCCAGATTTGTCATCTCAAGTATAATTTCCTCAATGGACTCTGGTAAAAAGAGTTGGAAGCTGGACTTGATGTCATCCACACGAGATGCTGCATAACGCGTTGGTCCTGGTGTCATCTTTATGATGTTTTCCACTCTCGCTCTACCTCCTCGGTCCTGGGGGGATGATGACCAGAGCAAGTGTCCACTTTTGGACTGAAATGTTTCCTCAGGTGCCTGTTCTTCAGGTGCCTCTCCCTCTCCATCTGTTGACTGGTCAGTCTCCTCAGAGTCTGGTTCAAAATCTGTGATGTCTTCCAATTCCGAGACATCCTCCTCTATCTCTGGTTCAATTTCAGTGCCCTCTTCATCATGCCCAAGAACCTGGACCAGAACCTCTTCCACAGAAAAACCCTTCAGTCGTCTACTCATTGTGCTCAGAGTAAAAGGAATGCAAGGCAAACATCGAGCTATATATAGTATGGGGTTGTGTAAAAATGATACATTGATTAGTCTGGAAGGTGTGGTTCACGTGTGATAGGTACAGAAGCGTGGGAAAGAAATGGGTTCACATAATAGACACCTGTCTAGTCTGTGTAAACATATGATACATTGTATCATTAGGAAGTTGGTTCACGTGAGAGGATCGGCACATAAGCAGAAAGACATGTGTACCCACAAAAGACATTGTGTGTGTGTGAGTGAGTGTGTGTGTGTGTGTGTGTGTGTGTGTGTGTGTGTGTGTGTGTGAGTAAGTGTGTGTGTGTGTGTGTGTGTGTGTGTGAGTAAGTGTGTGTGTGTGTGAGAGAGTGTGTGTGTGTGTGTGTGTGTGTGTGTGTGTGTGTGTGTGAGTAAGTGTGTGTGTGTGTGAGAGAGTGTGTGTGTGTGTGTGTGTGTGTCTGTGTGAGTAAGTGTGTGTGTGTGTGAGAGAGTGTGTGTGTGTGTGTGTGTGTGTGTGTGTGTGTGTGTGTGTGTGTGTGTGTGTGTGTGTGTGTGTGAGTAAGTGTGTGTGTGTGTGAGAGAGTGTGTGAGTGAGTTGGGGCAGTGTGTATGGGGATGTTTTCTGTATGTTGAATGAATTTACTCTGGATATACATTCATTTCCTATGACGGTCACTTTTGACCGGGAACACCACAGGTGTAACAAGGTTGATTAAAACACTCAAAATTGAATGAAATAGGTGATCATCACTTTTATATGTTCAAGTACACAGTGTGAAGGATACCATAAGGTCTTGAGGTAATCAGATGTAAAACATAATATTTATGAGTATTATAAGTTGTAAAACGGTCAGATTTGACCCGAACACGACAGGAGGGTTAAAGAGATTCTGGCGAAACCCCCGGTGCCTCAGGAAGGGGAAGCAGTACTCTGCCAACACTGTTTAGAGTGCGGGTGGGAAGCTCCTCGATCCCACCGACATGCCTTCCACTGAGGAAACAGAGGCTGGGGACTCTGCGTTGGACTCTTCTGTCACCCAAGCTGAAGTTACTGAGGTAAGTATCTCAGGGTCTTGACAGACAGATTAGTGCAGTGTCCACAGTCATGCGGTCCGTGTACCGGACCGTAATGGTGGAGAAGGAACTCGTCGTAAGGCGAAGCTCAATTTACCAGTCAATCTACGCTCCCACCCTCACCCATGATCATAAACTTTGGGTAATGAACAAAAGGACAAGATTGCAAATACAAGCGGCCAACATGAGTTTCCTCCGCAGGGTGGCTGCGCGCTCCCTTAGAAATAGGGTGAGAAGCTCAGTCACTCGGGAGGGGCTCGGGGTAGAACTACTGTTCCTTCACATCAAGAGGAGCCAGCTGAGGTGGCTTGGTCATCTGTATTGGATGCCCCCTGGACACCTCCCTAGAGAGGTTTCCCAGGCATGTCCGACCGGGAGGAGACCTCGGGCAAGACCCAGGACAAACTGGAGAGACTGTCTCTCGGCTGGCCTGGGAACGATTCAGGGTCCCCCCTGGAAGAGCTGGAGGAAGTGTCTAGGGTGAGGGAGGTCTGGGAATCTCTGCTTAGACTGCTGCCCCTGCAACCCGGTCCCAGATAAGGGGATGAAAATGGATTGATGGATGGATATTATAATTTGGGCATAGAAAGTGGTTACACTAATACTATATACTATACTATACTAATGTTTGCTTGTTCACACAGTCTGTTAAAACAGCTTACCTGTTCCTTTCATACAGACGGAAGCAATACCCTCATCAGCACTGGCCCCTGGCTCTGCTTCTGACACTAAATCACATTTTAAAAATAGTCGTGATTCTGAGCACAAATCTCTTTTTTACAAAGCCTTCTGATCAATTCATATCAACTTAATTAATATAGTGCTGAATCATCTAGTATCTCAGGGCACTTTTCACATGCAGGTCTACACCATATCTTTATTACATTAATTCTAATAATTTTCACTTAGTTAGTAAAACTACCTGCCCATTCTGGACTTGTGGGCTCATGGCTGGTGCTTGTAGCTGGATCTGTCTTTTGACTCTGAGGGGATACAAGAGATCGACTTGATAATTAATTAACTTGAACTTTGCCTGAAAACCACCGTTCAACATCTTGCCTGACCTGTTTCATTGTCCTTTGACGTTACAAACTGCAAACTCGTTTTAGTTGAAAAGTTGCCAGTTTTTACACATTTTGTTTTGTCTGTTTCCAGAGCGTTCCTCTTTTTAATTCCAGCCTTTTCCAGGCCACCCTTACTCTTTTTACTTTTCATTTTTCAAGCACCACCGACTGAGTGCACTGACGTGCTAGTTAGAGTGCATCTGCCAAAAAAATACAAACAAAAAAAAAAAAACAAGAGCTGCCAGTGGAGGCGGGTGGAGGCAGGCCAGGGACAGCGGAACCAGCGTACGTGACCAACCCAGTGCCATTACTGAACACTGGCCGCACATACACACACGCACACAAAAAACATCAGCGCTTGCAGTCCAAACATCAGTCTGGCCACTGGGAATTGTCCCGGTTGCCCAATTAGCCATTCCAGGCCTTGTCTCCTGCAACGACTATAGCACAATGTCACACATCGACGACAGTGAACAGTGAACATCATTGCAGAGGCAAGTAAGAGACTCAAAGAAATTCATAGTGGAAGAGAAAATGACAGACTGATCGACAAAGAGACAAAACAAGAGTAAAACTTAGACAATGTTGTAAAGTGAATTTAACCTCTCCACCTATAGGGGGAGCCACATAGATAAAAATGACAAAAGTTGTTTTGTGATTCTTTAAAAGTTAACAACATATACAAAATGTCTTATCCCTGGAAGACGGTGTTATTCCAGTTTTCACCAAGCACCTAACTTCTCACTTCTGGATTGACACTCATACGGAACTAAGTTTCGTGCACTTCCTCGACTGAGCGGTAGAGGCTGGCTCCAAAGGAGAGTCGATCTCCATTGACTCCCATGTTAAAATGTCCATCTTTAGAGCAGAAATAAACATATTTACAGCCTGGTTCAAAAACCCATTTTGGTTTTAATCGATTGATTTCACATCCATGACAACTCTGAGGGGGGTGTATTTTTTTGTACCACGCCAGGAGAGTTTATATCAAGCAATAAAGTTATTTCTAGTATGATTGATTGGCAGTCGGCTCAGCCAAGCACCTGCTCTATTAACTCACCACGGGCTTAACTCTATGGTCGGTTTTGATATTGGGAACAAAGCTAACTGACATGTGGTGGGCGTGTACCTGTACCTGCGCCACGTACGAAGGAAAACGGGCTGCAAAACCGGTCTTCGAAAACCAATGGGTGACGTGCATCGTCCATTGTTATATACAGTCTATGGTTTCCACGTGGGTAAGTTTAAAATTTGGAGACAGAGACCAGCTGCCACTGAAACTCCTAGGTGAGATCAGAGAGACATTCCACTTTCAGTAGAGAAATGTTGTGTGTCAGTGAAAATCAGTCCAAACCAAAAAATAGTAACGAAAATACTTTGAAGAAATGGGGAAGGGCTTTAGTTCAGCTTCACCATTGAAAATAGAAAAAAACCAACAAACGGCAATAAATAAATAAATAAATCTAAAAAAAAAGATTCCCATAATGACAATTTTATAGCTACAACATGGGTTGTTAGTGGATGGATTGTTAAATACAGTTTGAAAAAAAAAATTCAACTCCTTGGTGGCCCATTGCAGTATTTTAGAGAGCAATCAACACCATGTGCTCTGTGATGCTGCTCCAGCCTCAGGGTCAGAGGGATCAGACTACTGGAGCGATGAGTACAGAGAAGTTCACGTTGTGCTGCAAATCTCTTGAACTGCACCGGGCCACAGAGAGTTGAATCTGAAATGTTGAAGTAAGGTCAGTAACAGTTGTGATGTTTAAGCGAATAAAGCATCCACTCCATATATTACTGGTTTAATAATGATGTAGTGTGACAACGTGTGTTGGACGTCTGTATAAAATCAGCATTAGGTAAACAAATATATGGCCACTGATGAAGTTTTCCTAATTTATCTGTTTATATATAAATCGGCATGACCACGACTATTATCTTTTATACTTTGAATTTGACATGCACCGGCCGCTCACGTCCATGCACCCTAACTGCCTCCAACAGTACACTCACCGGCCTCTTTATGAGGTACACCTAATGTACTTAATAAAGAGTGTATATGTGTACACTCAACAATTTGTTTGGTATGGGTGTCACTTTTACTGCATTCAGACACAAATGCCATTTATTTGCACCATTGCAGCAGAAGACAGAAAAAGTGAGCATTTAGATAGGCCCTTAAATTCCATTAAAATAACGCTATGTAGACTCATTTGTACTAAATGGGATATTTCAGGGCCCTCTTCTTCATTTTGTGTTGACTGCTGGCTTCTTCTGTCTCTTGCCCCTCTCTACTGCTGCTTTGGAGATAACGATCATTGATGCCATTTAAATTTTATTCAGTGATTTCACTGAGTTTCCAATCAAGACTTTAAAATTAGAGGAGGGGGTTGTTTGAATTGATTACTGGAAACTGATTTACCGAGCTTTGTCCTGCACGCATCACTGCTGATTTTGCCATTAGATACCGGCATAAAAAAGCAAATCTTAAATGTACTTGATGCGTCTTCCGTAGTTGTCCAGTAGACAGGGCACCAGAAAGAACAAAGGGTGGACGGTAGAAGGGAGAAGCTATTTCCTGCCTGTGTTTTAAATGTATTTGTGACGTTAGAAAAGGATGCTATTATAGCATTGCAATTTAAAGTCATGTTATTCTTAAAAGACTGGAGGTCTTCCAATAAGACCCGATATCTGTATCCTGGAGTCATGCAATGACCATGGTCCCAAGACTATTTTGCAGCTCTTGCTCTGACAGGTTTATATTCACGTTTTCATTTAGTGAAATAATGGCATTTTACAATGCCAGAGCTGGACAGTGAGCTGCAGTGACACCTGGCTGTTAGGTAAGCCAGTTAAGCCAAAAAGGTTTCCATATCTATGTTATTTGCTACACAGATGCTAAGAGCTGTTCTTTATTTAGGTGTGCCGTCTGATTCTAGACCATAACAAGAAAAAAACATTTGATTAGAGTCAAAATAAAGCATAAAGTCCTATATTATTCATATAAAAGTTGGATTAAAAATGAAAGCTGTCAAAAACATTTTTTTTTTAATTTAATAAATGAACCAAGAGTGCATCTTTAATATTTGAGATAAATGTCCTCAATTAAAGTGATGAGTTTGCACTCAAACCAATACTGATTACATGAATTTAAACACTTTTGTTGAATAGCTTAAAAACAGACAAGAAAGAAAAACTGTATCACTGCTTCAGTGACTATAGACACAAGTTTCTCATTATTTTTAAGGAGTCAGAGAGGAAGAACAATACATTTAGCATTTTAAAATGCAGAGCAGAACCCAAGTTGAAATCAGTCAATTCAGTTGATGCAAAACTCAAATATTGACACTAGTGAACACAATATACAAATGTGCAGCTAACATTTATGGCATTCACAACTCCGAGTAATCTTTTCATTTTCATTAGTTTTATTTTTAAGCTGCATGCACTAATACAATTTAATGCAATACAACAGAATACACCATATTGTCCTCTCAGGGAAAATTAGTCTTTAACAAAGGCCTCCAAGTCACAGCCGATACAAGCAATACATATTTCATGCTTTAAAATATTTCACACACCCCCTAGAGACACCATAACATTATGAACAATTCCTTCAGCCTCACATAATTCTTAAGCGTTTGATGGAAATAGGAATAAATACATTTTTTAAATTGTTTGGTTGTCGTGAAGGATTCTGTAATTCTTCCCGCAGGATGACGTTTCTTACCCTGAGCGAAGGACTCGCGGTGGATCAGTCAAAACCTTCTGACCTCGTCTGAGAACAGAACGCTTAAAAAACGGATTGAAAGTTGACATATTTCTTCTTTCCCTATCGCCTTCAGAGCCCTGAGGACCAGACTGACCAGTTTGGTCTTCAGCAAAACACTTTCTTTTCTGAAAGATCCAAAGGAATTATTATTTTATTTGGGAACATTTAAAAGCATTATTTATTCAAATAAAGAATAAAATAAAGAATAAAATAGTGGTTTTGGTTGTGGGGAGTTCACTCGACATCTAATAATCACAGGCAGCTGCTTTTCTCAATTAGATCAACAATTTTCTAAACCACTTATGATGGCTATTTTACATTTTTAGGCTGAAGAAGAAAAGGAGCAAATGCCATTACGTGTCTACTTTGCTAGGCTTGTATGAAGGTTACGCAAAGTGTTGCAGAGCTGCGTGCATCAGTTAGAAATGTATAAGATGTTAATTTGCATGCACTTTTATTTTGAAAGGTAACACCATCACTCTGGTCAATAGATTAAAAATATTAATTGAAAAGTATTCATGTCTCCTTGTTTGTTCTTCAAAACGTTTCTACTTCTCTGTTGCTCTCTTTCTCTGACTCAGTCTCTCCATCTTCTCCGATGTGAACGTTTTTGTCCAGGAGATGGCGCCATCGAGTTCCGTGACTCACTTCAGCCGCTTCACATTTTAATACACTATACTGCACGTTTTACAGGTATTAAAAGTTTCACCTAGTGACTTCCTAATTTTATATTCAAATGACCTTACTTTAGCAAAAAGAAGAAAAACAACAACAATAAAGGGTCCATTCATTTACATTCCTGTTCCCACTGCAGTCACGTATATCAGGGAAATAAATTCTTGAGGAAATCAAAGACATAAAACATAAAATACAGCTCCCTAAAGGAGTCCAAGGCAACAAAAATCTTCTAAACTGTGTAAAATACTTCATAAAGTAAATACACTGTGTTTGAAATGGTGGTTGTAAAAATTGTGCATTTTGTTGTCTTTTTCTTTCCCTTTTCTAAACACTAATATTTTAACACAGAAGATATTTTACTCTTCACATCATCCTCTGACCTCTGCTGCTCTCTGTCTGCTTGAGAAATGTTTTGGCTTGTCGTTTGCATTATACAGTGAAAATATGACATGAGTTAATTTCTCTTGTGGAACTTAATGGAAATGAACAGAATTTGAGTTAGCACAACTTCGATTATTGCAATCAGAATGAGTAAATGCTGTCTTATTTGAAGACCTGTCATTATAAATGGCATAGACTTTTATTTTCTTCTGATCATTACTATGCTCTGCTTATAATGATGATGCCAGATATGCAATATATTTCTTTGACAGGGTTATTTATAGAGCGACCATTACTTTCTGTTATGAGACAGCTTTCCCCAAAGACAAATGCCATTACTGAAAAGAAAATGGAAGACAAGCTTTTATTGAATGTAGTCAACACTTCAATCAGCTGCAGTCCTCGAGGGAAACATCAGTGAGACAGGCTTTGTGGATTCAAAGAACAGACACTTTTGGTTGATTTTTCTTCCATTTTCTTTTACTTTCTTTCTTTCTTTTTTTTTGCTTCCAGTGGCATATTTAACTGTTTAACTGTTGTGATGAATAGAGGCAGAAAAGAAAGGGAGATCATTAGTGGAGGTTTCAGTTAACATAATCTGAAAATGATGTATCTTTATCATTTTGAAAAGTGTTTGGCCACTCAAAGAATTGTGGGTGAATTTGCTTTGAAAATTTCACCAGAGGCAAGTCAGACTTGGAAATGATGGAAGCGTTCCTGATCCTGATCTTTATCTTGATCCAGGATATTTTTTTTTTTATGCCCCACTTAGATTCAGCTTTGGAGGAGGTACATTGTCTTACTCTTCTCTCGCTAAGGGAGCGACCAGATCTGATAAAACAAATTTAAATAAATCAGCATAATTTCAAATGGGTGATTCATGGTTTTGTTTATGTTCCTGGTTTCTACAGTACGTAGTTGGTGAAGCACTTTAAAAGTCAGCATGTAAATATCAACCCTGCCTCTTTTTGCACTTGCAGCAGTGAAACAGCTGGGAGCAGCTGAGGTTTACTAATCTCCTTGTGGAGTACCACGAACCCCAGACTGCATATCATCATCACTGCAGCACCTTCTTGTAGGTATGAATGTGAATTTTGTGAATATAAAGTGCTTGAAGTAAAAGTATTATATAAATGCTGGCATCAGTAATAGCCAGAGCCAGCTTTCTCAGGAAATATAGTCAAATTCTAAGGGGCCGTGGCCTCCAGGGGGCACCACAAAATTGGGAAAGAATTTCACCCTCAATATAATTATGTTAAAACTAGTCATTACTATTAACTTTTTAAATGGAAACACTACCGTAGATTAAAATGTAAATCAATGCCCAAATAATATTACTACAAATGATAATCGCAGGTGAAGTAAAATGATCAAATACAACGCAGTAATAAAAACTACCACTAGAGGTCTGTAAAATCCATTTTTTTTGCTGCACCATATAAAATCTCACCTAGGGCGCCACATGGGGTAAAGCCAGCCCTGGTAATAGCTACCGTTTAGTAAGCCCAGTGTTCATTATGCTTTTACAATACACACCATAAATGTGTTTTGATGAGGTGGTGTCGTGATATTTGCCGTTTCTATAAAATTGACTACAGAGAACATGTTTAGCTCCAGGTAAGTTTCTTATTTAGAAACAAATTGTTTTCTCTGAAATATATTCTTGGAAAGATGTCATTTTACAAGTTTGTGTCAAAGTAAACATCAGATCAAAATTTAATGGAGTGTTTGCACAAATTGATGGCTTGCGTAATCTCCGACTTTCATACACCTCTCTTGAATGAAGCTGGAATATGCCTTGCTCGGAAAATTAAGCTGAAGTAGGTCGCCAGCAGAATGAAAATGAAAATAGCTGTACAAATGAAGGTGATTCCTGGCTCTGTGTATTATTATTATTATTATTATTATTATTATTATTTTACTGTAGTAATACAACTTTAATTAGATTATATGGAGAAAATAGAAATAGAAATGGGACAAATTCATAAATGTGGCCCTCCATGTAAAGAAAAAGAAAGTAGTGTAATTTTCCCTCAACAGTGTTTTGAGTTTTGTTTTTTTTTTCCTCTTTTCAGGAGAAGTAATGAGCCAAATGGCATTTTTGACAAAACATGTTCTGGGAGAGGTCTTCAGTCTATTTTCCCATGTAAATGTACACTTTTACAGGTACACATGCCCCAGTATTGATCTGCCGTGCCCCAAAAAACTTATCACAGATCCTTTACAGTATTCCACGGTGGTGTATTAACTCAGAGTGAAAGCACCAGTTTTTGATGAGTTGTTAATAAATATTTTCTGTTAAAACACCACGTGAAAGCAGCACACTTTACCTCAATGTACAAGCTGAGGTTTGTGGCCTGTTTTCCAAATTTATGCAAACACAAATGTGTAATTTCCTCATAAAACACATTTAGCCATCCATTTACTATATTTCCACATTTGAACCTGTTGTAGGACACAAAGAACCTCCCGTGATCAAAATTAAGTCTGGGCTGAAATTCCAACACTACCAACTTTAGGTCAGCGATAAAATATTTAGGAATAGGACAGTCATAATTATAATAATAAAAACTGAAAGCCTGTCGTGGTCCACTGAGAACTCGTTGATAAACCCATTTTAAGAGTAAAGGGAGTCATCATCTTCATTGGTATTAATGCCAGTGAACAAGCAAGATAGTCTATTGTACCTAATGAAGTAGAAATGCCCAATTTTTATACATCTGTGTCCAGTGTGTTTACTCTGGTGGTGGTGGGGCTCAGCTTATTTAGTGGTTTGTTATAATAAACTGAATTTATTTATACGCTCTATATTAATCAGTCCAACTTGTTGACATCGAGAGAGAGAGAGAGAGAGAGACAGAGAGAGAGGATTTTACTGTAACTTATGATGGAATCATCAACAATGATCAATAAATTGGAAGCATGGCAGTCAAAGTGTGCAAGTGTTGTCATTCTTGAATGATTTTAGTTGTGTGTTTTGGGTCATTATCCTGTTGGAGGAACCATGGCCTGCAGCTGAGTGTCTTTCTCACACTGGGCAGCACATTTGGCTCCAGTAAGTCTTGATAGTCTTTACATTTCATTGTACCTGCAGAGATTCAAGACACCCTGTATCAGACACAGCAAAGCTCCAGAACATAATCAGGCTTCCGCCGTGTTTCACAGTAGCTACAGTTTACATTTCTTTTAATTCTTCATTGTTACATCTGTAGACATAGAGCTGATGTGGTTTGCCCAAAAGCTCCAGTTGTGTCTCATTTGTCCAAAGAAAATTCTCCCAGAAGCCTTTTGGCATGTCAATATGCATCTTGACAAATTCCAATCTGTCTTTTCCATGATTTCTCTTGAACAGTGGAGTCGTCTTCAGTCGTCCACTTTGTGTTGGGCTGCTGTAAAATCTTCACTTTTGTTCTTGCTTTCAAATTTTGTTTAAAAACTGTTTTATTTGTTCACATATAGAGGATTGTTGTCTTGTTTGTATTATCATCTTTTTAATCAGTTATCTTAAAATAACAGTCCACCTTAAGATGTTAGGCTACAGGTCTTGTAGTAAAGTCAGTCTTGCTTGTGAAGTGTAATAGATTGTGGCCTGTTCATGGATCATCTTACAGATTAGGCATCTCCACATTGTAGTTTAACACATTAGGGGCCCCCAAAAAGCATCTTGTGTAGGGCCCCCAAAAAGCTAGACACAGCACTGGTCCATGTGCTCCAGACAGTCATTTTCTGCAAAGGCTTTTCATTCAAATATTCAAAGTTATGATTATATTCCCAGTTATATTATAGTAAATGTCATGTTTTTTCTAAAACTAAAACAGAAATTCTACTCTTTGTCATTTTGCATGGTTTAATACATACTTTCACCAAGATTGTATTTTTACTCTTCTGAGGCGTTTTCCAATTTTAACACATAACGAACAGAAGATAAGAAAAATGCATCTATTAGATTAACTGAACAGATCTTTGTGAGAATTTGTGAAAGAGTGCTTGACAAAGAACAGATGCAAAAGCAAAAACACAGCCGATGCTTTGGAGCGCGTTGGTCACTGAATTGCCTTTGTTGTGTGCACAAAACACTCAATCACACACGCACAGTATTGATATTAAGAGTCTGTCGCTTGCGCGGCTCCCCTGCTCCTGCGTCAAGACATGCTCCCCATCTGTGTCCAGTGCGCGGATTAGACGCTCATTATCCTCTTAGCTCTAAATGGCCCCACGTTCCTCGCACTCGGTTGTCCAGCTCATCTGCTGTCTAAGACGTGGACCGGGGCGTGACAGAACAGCGATATTCATGCGTAAAAATGATCGCGGCCACCATTCAGCTGCGTTAGGGATCGCGATTTACGCGTGAATTGTCCGGACAACCCTTTTTCCATCGTGTGTCAGAGCGCCTGTCTGACTCTGGGCACATGCCCGTCCGTCCGTTCATGAATCCAACCCACTGATCTTTTACAGACCGTAATCTTATCAGTGTCAAACCGTAGCTGTCCTTTCTTCTAGGGCAGAGCTCGTGCGGGTTTGGATGGCATTTGTCCCTTTATTTGGATAAAAAAAAAAAAAGAGCTGCTGTCTGTGAAAACTTTCACCAGCGAGGGAATCAGCCATTAATACACTTACATGCCAGTTTTGATTGTGCATTAAAATGGAAATTTGACTTGTTTAAACTTTGGACGAAGAGAAGACATGGATCTTAGGTGCAAAGACAGGAGTCTTTTTTACATACTTTTCCTTGCAGTTTGCACAGCCAGCGTTTGTTTTGGTGCAAGAAGATCAAACGTTCGGAGATCTGGTAAGTTTGTCCTTCAAAACCAGCATAGCATTAATGATAACAACTTTAACAGGAATGTTCCTGATAATTGTGTCGTTTCTGAGAAATATGCATGAATGCAGCTTTTGTGTCTACTTAACTCTATTTCTTTGATAACTCAAATAACTCCAAACCCTGATATACAATTTTTCCATCTGACATTTTAAGTTATTACCTTTATCCTTAAGGAATGGTTAAACATGTTTAAATATTTAAGTGTTAAAGCATGTAAAGTCAAAACTTTGTTGGATGTTCATTGCCTGAGAGACAAATAATCCTTTTGTAATTCATACTATATAACTGCACGCAGGCAGTAGTGATTATTCCACAGCAAAAGCCACTTTGCAACATCCCACTAAGACCTTTCAAAACAAAGGTCTCGTCCCTTCTCTCTGGATAAAGGATCACATCTCTGGGCTGTAAGCTTAAACTGATCAGGTATTTAAATATTATATTTGAAATTATAATGGTATATTTGTTATTCACTGCTTACAATCCAGGGACTTTTACCATTTGGACAGTTACATGTGTTTTTGTTTTGGTGTGTGTATTAGAATATTCATTTTTTAAATGAATGAAGGAAGCTGGCAGGTGCAACAGAAAACCAGATAAAAGATGTAAACCTCTTTTAGAAGCCTCAACAAAAAGATAAGAATGTTCTTTTCAGAAACATACAAAAAGAAATGACGAGTTTTGAAGCAAATTTAATTAGCAGGAAGAAGAATGTATGGAAAGATTTGCTTTTCTGTCAGATTGTAGTGTTTGTGTTTTCTGTGTTGGATGGAGCATTTATAACCTCATCATTCAGCAAAACAATCCAAAATGTATGACAAAAAGTCACTAAAAGAGGTGAAGGGCTGAAACCTCTCACCGGACTGCTCATCTCCACTCAGTCTACCTTCGCGTGTGAGTAGAGACGACTTGAAGTAGCAGCGTACACTGTAAGGTTTGTGCAGTAGTCTAAAATTAGATGGCTGCACTCATTAACTGCAAAAGGTTTCCCGTTAATTGTTACATTTAAGGCTTTTGTTGAGCTTCTTTTTAATCTGTTCAATTGAATCTCTTTGACTTTATCTCCCCCAGAAATGTTTCTACACTCATTAAAAAACTAATCAAATTAAAGCTAAGACATATCACTTGAACGAAGCATCAGTCACTCAACTTCTAATTAACTGTGCTGAAGTACGGCACCAGAGGAGAAAAAACGCAAGTAATTGTCCAAATGTAGAGGTTTGTGATAAGTTATAACTACTTTCTGAAGCCATGGGTCGTATCCATATTTGTTATAAATTTCAAAAAATGTGTTACCTTTCAAACAGAAAAAGGGAGTTAACTTTAGACAAACATCGTCCATCTTCACACTTGCCAACATGCTCCTCTGGGGAGAAATCCCTCAATGTTGACTTTATCATCCCTACACTGTATCTGTTTCTGTCTTTCCCTTTCACCCTGTCCCAGTTTCCTCCCTTTTCCTACTCACTCTCTCTCTTCCCATCACTTCCTTTTTCCTTCACTGTCACGCTCTCTGACTGTTGAATGCCCGTGCCCCTCACACTCTCAGACCTTTGGGCCATTGCAGGCTGACTTTTACATGTCTGTCAGCTCGGAGGGCCATACAAAGGGCAGCTGCGGCTCTGTTTTCATGAATTCCAGTGACATTTGTAGCCTACTTGTTTTCTTTGTGTGTGTGTGTGTGTGTGTGTGTGTGTTGAGATCTCTCTGTCGTCGTTCTCAGGGAGGGGAGAACGTCAGCAGGACTCAGTGTCCACATGCATCACATCAGACTTAAACAACAAAGCTGGTGGTGTCGAACAAGGGTTAATATTGAATGACGTCCCTCCCCAAGGTGGTCTTCCATTTGCAGTGCTTTGACAGCTTTATTCCCCGTTTGAATACGCCGTTGAATTATTGATAGAATAATTTCAGAAGCTTTATTTATTTCTTTGTTACACTCTACAAGTTGTTTTTTTAAAACCTGCATTTTAATGAACATTTTGGAGCTTTCTTTGGTAAAAGATGATCAAAATCTAATCAATGTCAGAAATGGTTTTCTTTCTTTCTTTTTTCTTTTTTCAAAGAAAGGTGTTCATATTTTATTTCCTCAAACATTGTGTACAAGTATATGTTCACTCCTTCCCAAGACAAGAACAGCTCAGATCAGTACCTTTGGGCAACTCGGGTGTGTGGAGAGCGCCATTTCTACATGACTGACTCAAAACTGGAGATCCAGACTCGAAGAGATCGTACCAGTGTTTTAATTTATGAGGTGTCTGAGTGTTGCACATTTGTTGAACAAGACACAGTAGATACATTTCCGAGGACCAGAACGGTATTAAGGTCTGAGAGCGATAGAAATGCAAAACTACCAAACAAGAAGCTCCTGTTCATACCTCGCTTCAGATGAGTGAACACTTTGTATAGATTTACATACAGAAATGTGTTTGCACAAGGTCCAAACAAATAACTCTCACAGATACACTGGTGTCACCATATTTGTAATTTGTAAAAAAACACTGATAAAATTAAGAAAATAGTTTTAGGGTGTTTTTAAAAGAATGTTTCTGTAGACCATAAATGCTAAATGAATGAACGAACAAAGAAACTGAACTAATTCCATCCTCTGAAATATCATAAAGTTGCTTATGGTTTAGTTCAGACTGCAAACATTTTTATGCTTTAGTAAATGACAAAAGAGCAAAAGCCTGCACTGTAGCGGCGGAGGGGTGGTGATGGAAAGATTTGTTGGGCCAGCCATCCTTATACTGTTCCTCTTTGAAAGAAATAATAAGTCTGCTTCTTCTGGATTTGATTTTGATTTTCAGGGGGCACGATTAAAAGACACATGAGAAATTACGTCTATACACCGTTGGGCAGTCATACAGCAAATCAGGAAAAAAAAGAAAAAGGCACGAGCCATGGGCAGAGCACCAATCAGATTAGTATCAACAAAAGACATCCAAAATGTCATGCGGTGTAGTAGGAACATCGGTTCATGGTGAATGCCTGCTGTTGGTTTTGCACTAAAACAATGATGGATCCAAAGTGTTATTAGAAAAAAGGCAGTCATCTGTATTGTTTTAAATGGTGGCTCTCACATTCCTGAAAGGAGTCATTACAAAAAGCCCACCCCAGTGAAAATAACTTTGCATGGGAGTTGTGCAAAACCCATTTCACAGTATTTTTCATGAAGTGTGAATGTATAGCTGGATAGCAATACTTTTCTTTAGTTCTCAGGGGTGCCTTTGTTTCATTTAGACACCAAAGCAACTTCCTTAGGGTAAAGAAAAGATTTCACCTGACTTAGATGGTTTGTTACGTAAAAATATTACCATAAAGTCCACCATGAAAAATAAAAATGACAGGGAATTGGATTGAACTATATGTTTCGTGGAGCCACCAATACAAAATATTGAGATTTTAGATATTTATCATTTTCCTAAATGTAAAATCTTAGCATTCAACCATGTTCATCTGTCCTGTAGTGACAATCAGTAAGTATTAAAAGAAAGAAAAGTTGTAATTACATGTAATGTTGTTTTTAAATGTTTCCATGTCTGGGTTCAGCTTTGGTTAATTATTTCAACAAGACTTTAATTGCTGAATTAGATAATAATAAGTACTTTCAAATTATTTTGCACTTGTGTCATCTACCAATTTCTTAAATAAATAGGCATTTTCTATTAAAACTCATTTTTACTTTGGAGACTACGCTAATGCCAATATTTTTTAAAATTCTCTTGACATGGTATTTTAAATTGGCATCTTTCAATCCTCTCATTGTTACCACACGTGAGTATCATTATGATTATTATTATTATTATTATTATTATTATTATTATTATTGTAAAAGAAAAATCATTTTTCAGTTTCAGTTGCGAAGTTAAGTGTAATTTTACTAATTTCAATCTTCTCTTCTATTGCCACCTGTCCTGAACAGTAGTTTCTTTTGTTTAAGGCTGCTATTAGACAAACAGATGCATGCAATATTCACACAATACAGCAGAGACATTATAAAACCTTCACCTTACTATTATTTATTTAACAAAAGAAAAAAAAAATCATGTGGACAGTACAATGTACCCTTTTACTGCTCCCATAGGATTTAAGAAGATACGTTGCAGCCAGGTTCCACCAATCATTATGATGAATCAGCAGGGGTGCAGACATGTATAAAAGCTGGCATTGAGTATTGTGTGCTAACGCTGTGCCAAGAAAAACGGCATAAGCCATGGTTGTAAAGAAGCAATTGTTGGTGCAAATCTACCCAAAAAGAACAAGAAAATTATTTCCAAACAATTTCAATGTTCTACAGTGAGAAAGTTTATCTACAAATGGAGAGCATTGAAGATAGTTGCCAAACCTCCCAGGAGTGGATGTCTCATACAATTTAGCCCAAGTTCAGACTATACAATGCTCAGAGAAACATCAAAACCCCCAAGTGCTATATCTTAGACTATACTGGCCTCACTGAGCATGTTAAATGTCAAACTCCATGACAACATAATCAAAATAAGATGGAATGAGTTCAGTTTGTTTGGTAGCATTCCCAGGAGAAAGGCTCTTCTGTCTAAAAACAACATGGAAGCATAACTGAGGTCTGTAAAACTGCATCTGAACAAACCACAAAACTTCTGGAGCAGTGTCTTATGGGTAGAAGAGATCAAAGTGGAGTTGTGGAGTTCCTTAATGGCCAACACCACGTTTGGTGAAGGCCAAGCGGAGCATTTGAGCAAACACCACATTCCCACTGTCACACACAGCGGGGATGGGGTGACGATTTGGGGCCGTCTGCAGTTACAGGACCTGGCCAGTTTACAATCATTGAGTCAACCATGAAGTCCTTTTATTTACAAGAGTGGTGAGAGGCAAATACATCTGTCCATTTGTTCTTTTGTCCATCAGCTAAAGCTTGGTTGAAATATGGTTATGCAACAAAACAGCAATCTGAAGCCCAACAGCAAATCTGAGTCAGAATGGTTAAAGAAATGAAAGAATCAAGGTTTAGAAATGATCTAGTCAAAGTCCAGACCTCAGCCCAACTGAAACCCTGTGACAGGATCTCAAAAGAGCAAATGTCTTAAACCTCAATGGACTGAAACAAAGTTTTAAAGAAGAATGTGTTAAGATGTTTCCAGAACGATGTGTGAGACTAATAAAATCACACAGGCAAAGATCATTACTGCTAAAGCTAGATCTAATAAAGTTTGCTCATGACTGAATCAACACAATTAATCTTCATGAATGAAAATAATCAATTAATTTCAAAATTAAGATTTTGGACTATATATATATATATATATATATATATATATATATATATATATATATATATATATATATATATATATATATATAAAAGCAAAAACTCTTCCCCTCCAGTCCTAACTTTTTTATTAAAAATGTGTCCCTGTCGGACTGTATCTTGCGTATAGCTCTAATACTTTTTAGCTTGCTGCGTTTTTATCAAAAATCACAGAAAATCTGTGATCTGCCCTCAGTTGTGTTGTTGGGCTACACCTTAGGGGAGATATGGATGATCAGGTGTTTCAGCTGACATACTGCATTAACCACTTCGATGTCATAACAAGGTGAGGTGAAGACAGGAGAGGACTGATGAGGGAAGCAGAAAGGTCATCTCAAGGGGATGGAGAAGGATAGTCAGAAGAAATAAAGACAGGGAGGGGAAGTGGAAAATAGCTGTGTCGACATGAGATTTCCATTTACTGGCCTTTTTCTACGTTTGCTATTGTTTGAGCCCCACTTTACCATCAGCAGAGTCTGCCCTTTCATTAGTAGACGAGGAAAAATCAATTGCGGTTTATTCATGGAATTTAAACTAAATTCCAAAATGATCACGCAAACAATTTTTGGATGTAAAATTTATGTAATGAAAGCACATATTAAGATTCAATTTATAAATTAAAAGAGACCAGTTATGCTCTTTAATATACATATGATCTAATTTTCAAAATACATCATATGGCCAAAAGTATTGGCTCACCTGCTTTGACTCGCATATGAACTTAAGTGACATCCCGTTCCTAATCCATAGGGTTCAATATGAAGTTCAATTAATCACTCCAGAGAACGCGTCTCCACTGCTCTAGAGTCCAGTTGTGGCGTGTTTTACACCACTGCAACGACACTTTGCATTGCACTTGCACTTGTATGTCTTGGATGCAGCTGCTCGGCCATGGAAACCCATTCCATGAAGCTCTCTGCAGACTGTTCTTGAGCTAATCTGAGACCACATGAAGTTTGGAGGTCTGTAGTGATTGACTCTATTGATGGTTGGTGACCTCTTTGCACTATGCGTCTCAGCATCCGCTGACCCCGCTCCGTTAGTTTACCTACCACTTCGTGGCTGAGTTGCTGTCATTACCAAACACTTCCATGTTCTTATAATACAGCTCATCTAGCTGTGGAATATTTAAGAGTGAGGAAATGTCACCACTGGATTTGTTGCACAGGTGTCATCCTATGACAGTTCCATGCTGGAATTCACTGAGCTCTTGAGAGTGATTCATTCTTTCACAAATAGTTGTAAAAACAGTCTTCATGCCGAGTTGCTTGATTTAATACACCTGTGGCCATGGAATTGATTGGAACACCTCATTCTGATTATTTGGATGGGTGAGTGAACACTTTTGGCAATATAGTATAGATATTTTGAGAAGATTTGTAAAATCTTGGTTTGTAAATGAATATGTAATATGAATTGAATGAATCTCACGAGTTGTCCATCAGCTAGTTGATATATAACAGTTAATAACGGCTGTCTGACAATTCCACGTGCACTTGTCCTCTGTTTTGTGTTTTGTAAATCAGATCGTTTGAGCCCTCCGTTAGACATCCAGTTGGAGACGATCAACTGCACTGCCTTCAGTGTACGATGGAAGATGCCCCGGAGACACGTCAGCACAATCACCGGGTACAAGGTAGCTACACTGCATACAATGCATGTGACATGCGCATGTAACATTAACTAGTTTTAAATATCTATTCTGTTATCATTTTTAGGAAGGTGACTATTTCATTATAAAAATTTTCTTTCACTGTTATGTCCTAAAAAAAAACATGTCAAAAAAATGTATGAAACCAAAAGAAAAGTACTGTAAAGTGCTTAGAGAGGGCATTTAAGGGCCATTTAAGTACAGTACATTCAGAACTGGCGACCTTGAGGAAATTTTCTCTGTTTTTTTTTTCCTGAGTGGATGGTCGTTTCTTTCCACAAGGTCGCCTCATTCTTTTTTATGCCTCTAAAGTGCCTGTCAAACTCGCTGTCCACGATGATGGCCTTGGGGACTAAAACGATATTTTGACATTTTTGGTATTTGAGTAAAACTCTTTCACTGCCAAGTGTATATTTTTTCAGGTTCAGTATGTCTTTGAAAGATGTCACAAATCTTAATTTAATATCATTGTAGATGTTATTCCACTCTCCACAACCTGAAATTTAAATACTGAAGTGAGATTTTTATTTCTTCTAGGTAGAAAGATAATGAACAAAACATGTATGTACAATAATGGAAATGCGTATTAATGTCCACGACCTGAAGTTGACAGCAAGATTTATTTTTACTATTTTTGAATCAACTAGTCACTTTTGTTTGACCTCTCTTAATTGGATATGACTCACTGAATCCATTTCCTGTCTTTCCTGTTCTTCCTTCCCTCTCCAACTTCAGTGTCTTTTTTTTTTTTTTTTAATTCAACAATTAACAAATTGTGGCTCAGTATGACTGTGTCCTCTCTGCTTTTGACCATATGTCTTTACTAAGAAGATTAGATCTACCTAACATCCCCGAAACTCACAGCTTAGCATGCAGATCACTGAGCCTGTTGTTTTGGATGTTCATAAACACTCCTGTTTCTTCAATGCATTTTGTCTTTGTGAGCCATTGTTTACATTTTATTGTGATGGAAGTGCGAGTGAATAAAAGTGTTTGTGTTATTCAGGTCTTTTACACAGAGATGAAGAACAGTCGTCCAGTCAGCACAACCTCCTTGATGGAAGTGCCCCTCAGTTTGGACATGCTAACCACTGTGAGTATCCAACACAAACATGTTCGCTTGCAGCAGGTGTTTGTCAGTCTTTGCTCGTCAATGAGATTGGAGTAAATGCTTAGAAAAAATATTTTTAGTGCAATTACTATTAAATTCTGAAGTGACACCTCCTCTGAATTTTACATTTGTTCAAACTTGGCTTCCAGCTAACAAAACATCAGCAACTCATGCCCGTAGATACTCAGCTGGTGCAGAGATGTGTGTTTAGGTGCATCCAAGATATGTTTAAAGCGCGGTGGATTAGTGGTTAACACTGTTGCCTCACAGCAAGAAGGTTCCTGGATCGATTCCCGGCCCGGTGGTCTTTCTGTGTGGAGTTTGCATGTTCTCCTCATGCTTGCGTGGGTTCACTCCGGTTACTCCGCCTTCCTCCCACAGTCCAAAAACATGCAAACTAGGTTAATTGATCGTTCTAAATTTCCCATAGGTGTGAATGTGAGCGTGTATGTTTGTCTGAATCTGTATGTGGCACTGTGATGGACTGGCAACCTGTCCAGGGTGTACCCCTGCCTTTTGCCTGCTATGCGTCAGGATAGGCTCCGACAGACCCCCGGGACCCTGCGAAGGAGTAAGCGGGTATAAAAAGCACTATCTATTTAGTTAAAGCCAAACATACTTATACAGTAGTTTTTGTTTCTTTCTATTGATCTTCTTGCTTATATCAGGACTGTACACATTCAGGTGCACTAACATTTGGGTTTTTTTAATTCCCAAAAGGGACAATTTGATGGACAAGCAAGCTTTGTAAGTGACATCTCCAGTTTTTTTTCAACCATTTTTGTCATCTCCCTCCATATTTACACCTAATTGTCCACCCTTTACCATCTTTTTTTCTTTTTCTTTTTAAATCATCTTTATGTCTTTTCAACATCCACCTTCCAGGATGTGGCTGTCAGTAATTTAAAGGTGAACACAAAGTACAGAGTCAGTGTTGGAGCTTATGGTTGGGCAGGGGAAGGTAGACCCAGCATGCCGCGGGACGTCAGCACTGCTTCACATGGTAAGAAAAAAGAGCAGAAGAATTTCAGAAGATAACACTTGTTAATGTCTTTTATGAACTAAATTCAGTTTGTTTTCTGACTTTAGAAACATGCCTGCCCCCTTCGCCCCCAACTCAGCCTGTTGTCACGGCTGTGTCTGATACGGAGCTGGCGTTGTCGTGGCAGCAAGGAGAGACTGAGGGAAGTGCGCCAGTTCTGCACTTCTTGGTGGCCTACATCAGGTCGGTCATAACTAATTATTCAGTTACAAAAAGAGCAATGAAAAGAGCTTCACATTTGCTAAACGTTGATCTCAAGATCTCAGCAGCTTGCTGTTGCTTTAAGTACACAGACACACACACACGTCACCCACTTCAATAAACCGGCTTGTATAATCACTTACCTGCATGAAGAGAAGGTGGCCTTGTCATTGAGGGGAAATAATAATCCAAAAAGAAAGGTGTTCCACCAGTGGGTTTTGCAAGAGCTCTCTGTTCATCAGTTGATAAGCCATCTGTCCTTGGACTAAACCGGACATTTCAGAGTTTCTTCTAAAAGCACAGGTTCTTGAAACATAACGTACATTACATACAACTTTATGAAATGTTTGTGGCAATAAACTCAAACTTCAGAGATAATTCCAAAGATTCAGAGAAACCAAAGGTGAAAGTGGTCCTTTTAAAAGTAGTTTTAATTTCTTATGTAATGTTGCATCAAGAAAAGAATGATAAAGTCTTCATTAACAGTTTAAGAAAGCCCCCTATTCACCTTAGCTGACACACAGGGTAGTAATCACTCACCACTCGGATGACTGTAAGTCAAATAATTAAATGCGGATGGCAGGTTATAAGCTGAGTTTAGCGCAAAGATGGAGAAGAGGGAGGCAACGCTGCCCTGTAAAGCAGAGATTGTTAAGCGTTGGGCAGTAGACGTTCCAAAAACTAGTAAGTCAGGGGCCTTTTCAAAACGCATATTTAAAAAGTACAACTCCTTCTTTCCAACGTGCGTCTGGACCCACACCTCCATCAATGCTTGTCCACTCAAGAAAATAACTAACAAGCCAATACTTTAATGACTTTGCTTGGGTCCACAAATTGGTTAGATTTTTTTTAGTCCTATTTCTTTAGTCCTATTTTCTTATTTATATTTTGTTTTGAAGTGAAAGCATTTACATTACATTACAACTCTTTGCTACCAGCATGTAAAGACAATCTCAGGTTATCTAGCAAGAAATATTTCCGAAAAAAGGTATTCTAACATTGGGGTTACTATGGAAACTGGGCTAAGCAACATGGTTACTTGAAGAAGAAATAGATGGCTTTTTTCTAGTGACCATACACTAGATTACTTTTCAAAAATGTAAAGATTTTTTTTAAAGACTGACGTATGACACCCTCTTACATCTCATCGAGAGACTGCAGTTTTTGAGTTTGAATCAATACTTTTTTAAAGAGTCTTTTTGCAAAAATTTTCTTATGAGATCACTATTCACATGAAAATACCTAAATTCCTTTGGAAATCAAAGGATAATGAATCTCTTCATTGTTAGACACAAATTGTCTTCATGAAGCAACACAATTTGCATGAGACAAAACTAAATAAATTCTATAGTACTACATATATTTGATTTTTTATTTTAATGACAATATGAGGAAGAGACTGGCTCCAATTTGTTGAATTTTGATGAGATCATGCGAGCGTGTTTAACCACCTTTGTCTGCAAGTTTAAATTTGATTGTAAAAGCTTTAATTGTAAGGTAAGCTTAAATTAATGAAAATTGTTTGTTTTTTTTAAATTTAAATTGATTTTTGCAATTATAAAATATAGTTGTGAACAAAATGCTACAAACTGGAACTTAAATATCTTATTTAAGTACAACTAAGCATCCACTTCCACTTGCTTCCCATTAGCAACACGAGGATGGAGTTTGTTGAACGCCATTGGTTTCTCAGAAACTTGGAAACTGTATATTTCCTGCAAAATATAGCAAGCTTTCCATGATCTCCTCTGTATTTAGTCACCGTAATGATGTAACTCTTATTTTTCACTGTTTGCCATGAAATTCTTCCTCAGTGTCTGCATTTATGCTCGCAACTTTTACAATTGTCCGTCTTTGGCTCTGACTGACTGTAAAATTTCACAAAGCTGCTTGTGTGCAGCCTATTTATCTTTCTATTACTAAGCATTTTCCATTAAATGTACATACCACACTACTGGGCAGAAAAGCATGCCATGCTTTGGGGTTTTTGTGTCAGTAGTACCATGTAACTGGTACCGATACTGCTTTCAGACACAAAACCCTTTTATTTAACACTTTAGTGACACAGCAGAGAGAAAAAATTGCCTTTAAATACTGCTGAATTAATACTAGCCGACAATCAGAGTAATATGTGCTGAACATTTAGCCTCTTTTTCATTCTGAAGTGGACCAGCTGCTTCTGTCATCCCTGTCTTTCTTTCTAAATGTTATTCAAACTGCTCCCAGAGCTGCAGGACTGTGAGTTGTATGGATCAGGAGTTGGCTGTCAAGTCCTGACTGATATGGAACTGCACATATCAAGATACAGTATGCCCACTGCCATGCTGCCCCTGAATCAAGAGAGGATGAGAGTGAAACCTTCTCCTGCTTTCATAACCAGTGAGGCTGCTTGTAAGGCGCATGCACCACTCCCACGGTACACGTCCCTACAGCAGTGGAACGTCCTGTCAGCTGTAAATGAAACTCATCTTCTGCTATTTAAGCAATGATGATCACCAAGTGTCTTGTTCTGCAGAGACGTATCTTCCTCTTTATCGTTAATTTTTTTTAAAGAATTTATGAACTGATGGTAAATAGTGATTCAAAGCCAGTGCTGAGCAGTGATGTGATAGATGACTGTAACAGGAATGATCACAGCACATGTGCAAGGACTTCATAAATGGCACCATTTTCAAAAGCAAAAGGAAAACTGTGGGCAACAGCCATTTCTTTGTTCTTAGTATATATCTTTCAACAAGATCTATGCCATCAGTTTCTGGGACAAAGTTTGTCGTCTCTGTGCAGACACAAATAGAGGATCAAGTGCAGCATTCCCTACATAGCTTCCATTGCTCAATATAATGGACCGCCAGACATTCCTTGCCATAAGAGTCTTCAAATGTGACTCTTGGCTAAAAACAATCAAACTAGTGTTTCACCACTTTCTTAAAATTCAATGTTATCAGCTGGAGCAGGGAAAGCGCAGATGATAATACAGATAATACATGTTTAAAATTTGACTTAACAACTAAAACAATACCATTTAATTTATAATAAAAGTTATAATGGAACTCCTAGAAGATAATTGTCAAGCAATAACAATATGATAGGTGAGTGTTTCGCAGTGTTTGGACTTCTAACAAAACACTAATAAAAAATTCCAATTGGAAAAAAGGAGATTTTAACAGATCTTTCGCAACTGTGGTATGTGTATGAATGGGGACATTTAGCTGCATATTCAGCACTCGCAGTCGGACTATGCACTTCACAGTGAAATAACTATAACAAAGAATCCCAACTTCTATTTTGCTGTTGTTTTCTTGCATTTTTGCTGGTCTGTTTAGTGTAACCACTTGTGTTTTGACATGAGGGTCAGTTATGACATGACGAAGAATGTGTTTTGTTCTCCTACTTGTGTTCAGCCTCTCACACTCACACGCTCACAATAAAGACCTCCCATGTCTTGAGTGTCTGCAAAGTGGAGGAAGTTGAGGTCAGAAAAAAGGAGCATGCATCCCTTTGATGATTTGCCAGATATAAATATGCAGACAGAATTTAATGGAACTGTTTAAAAGGAATAACACAATAAAAAGCAGTTGTGAAATTATAAAAGGAAGCAAGTTTGTGAAAGCCTGTGGCAAAGCCCTTGATGGTGCAGAGTCAACACCCTGTCATTGAGCACAGGAGAAGGAACAAAGACAGAAAAACTGAGGCTGAGAAGTTGACTCTTACCGAGACTCTTACTGTGAGAGGGCAGACATAATTCAACGTCTGTTTTTGCATGTGAGGTCATTTTGCACTCAGAAGGGCCATCTCAGACACAAATCTGTCTCTCTTAACATTCAAAGGAGGGAACAAAAAGGTCTTACTGGAGAGTGTTGCTGAAGATGACTCTATTCAGCTGATAGCTGTGGCTCCCGGCTCTCTATAGGAACACAAAAATGACTATTCCAGAAAGAAAAGAAGACGGAGGAAGAAAAGTAAAATGGTTTAGGAGTTCATGGTTTGTTAGAACCCCCCCCCCGTCCCTCGTTGGTGAATAGTCAAAAATGAAACGATTCAAAATGAGCACAATTTGCATTTGCAAGCTTGCTTTTTGGAGGTTTTATTTTAGATCATGTAACAAAAAGACATGTTATGGGGAGGAAAAATACTTAAACTGAAGTCTTAAGTTGTGCCCCAAAAATATATTTCCATTAGAAAGGAAATCATGAAAAAAACATTTGAAGAGATTTTTTGAGATGGTATTGGTGATTTTTAACGTTTAATTACTGTTCGCTTTGCTATCATACTGATTTTTTTTTTTTCTCATATTGGCAGATAAAGTTGTACAATCAATCAAGATGTACAACCGAAATGCAAAGTTTGAGGCTTGGAAAAACACATGATGTATATATAAACATAATTCAGGCTTTTGTAACATAATATGGGAATGTGATTATATGAGATAGAAACAAAATGTTCTGCTCTCTTTTGATCTTTATGGCTCTTTTTCTTTCTCAGGCCAGAAATGGACACGGAGTGGACGTATATTCGTGAGCCTATTGAGACCAACTCCATGGTTTTAAAGGGGTTAATACCAGACACGGAGTACCAGTTTATTGTCAGAGCGGTCAACATGCACGGAGTTAGCCCACCCAGTCACATCAACAGCCCTGTGCGCACTCTCAGTAAGTTTATCTCTGAACCATTGTGACAGCCAAGAACGCGTGCACACACACACACACACACACACACACACACACACACACACACACACACACACACACACACACACACACACACACACACACACACACACACAACTGTTTCAGTTTAGTTTCAACAATGCACCCACACAAAACCAAACAGACTCTGTTCATTTTTGCATCACCAAAATGAAAACATTTACTAATCTCGACCACTCTGCAGATACCCTGGCGTTGTTGTGGAGACGGTCACATTTTTCTCAGCAGTTTGTATCAACGATATGTTCTATTTCAAAATGGGTTTTGTGACAGCAGAGGCATAAGTTATAAAGAGAAGCAGCGCATTGTGAACTGTACTAATAAAACAAAAATGTACTAAATGTAGTAATATTTTACATTTTGCACTACTCAGATTTAAACCTATTGGTCTGAAAGACCCTGAATAAAATGTCTTATATGAAAATCTAATGTATGATATTTCGAGATCTTGGTCTTTGTCTAGCTGCCTTGAAAAGTTTGCTGTACTTTTTGTTTTCTAGGTCTTTAGGATGGTCGTGTTGGTGAAAATAAATTAACCAGAGATACAAACTCCAGAAAAAAAAAATACAGGATTGGGCACATAAGTGGCGTGCAGCAGTTTGTCTTTCAGTGTTTACTGTGATGTTGGCCAACATGTGGAAGTGTGTTAGTGGCTCTTTGTTCTCGGAGCCTTCAGCGACAGAAGTGCAGAGCAACATTGTCATTATTACTTCGAATGTACCTGGCTGCTGGTGGTACAGTAAGGGGTTAGTGGCGGGGGTGTCAGGGATGATCAGTGCTGATTGAGCTTAATCAAACACGCACATTTACACATTCATGTTTTATTAATGCGCAATGAAATGAGACAGATTTGTAGGTGGTGTTTTTGTTTGTGTGTTGAATTTGGTAGTATGACATGTGAATGACTTTGAAAATTAGACAAGCCTGTTAAGCACTGATTACATTATCCAGCCATTCTGCTGTGCTGTATTAGGAAAATGTCACTTAAGTTCTTCAAAAGATTAAAAACAAATGTATTGTTTAGAAAAATGTGTATGAAAGTTGCTTAAAATGAGATGAAAAGATCCATTTAGGGAGTCGCAGCGGCTCAGACTGGTGGAAATGAAGGGATACAGAAGCGTGGTTTCTCAGCAGGGGATAAAAGCGGGTTATGTCCGAGTCTCACCAGACAGGATTAAGGACGGGATGCCAGACCCCGTCCCTGTCCATTCACACTAATGGACACATAAACACATGCAGACAATGTGCCACTGCCTGAGTGAACAGCAGGGGCTAGTTTGAGTGACTTTTCTTGTCATGTCGCTCTCTTTGACGGTTCATGTGTTTTGGTCAGAAACACGAGTGCTTTTGTGGTCTAGATTGAAAGGAAATGTTACACAACAGCACAACAGCAGATTAGTTTGCTGAGGGTTTTTCGGGTACGCCCCCTCCCTCTATGCCGGCACTCGATATTTACGATCTAATGTTATTAGTCAGTGCCAATTAGCATTTTTAATCTCTGCGTCCATGCAGGCTTAAAAGTCACTTTTTAAAAAAAAATGTATTTGATGGATGAAATAAATTTCCATCCCATTACAAAAGGCTGTCTTTTATCACTCCATGACATGACAGATTGAAAACTTTTTCTTTTTTTTTTTTTTTTTTACCCTTAAATGTTCAGCATTAAATACATTAAACAATTAAGACAAATGGAGAGAGAGGAAGAGCAAGGAGGCAGTAGGTGGGGGTGGCTGTAATGGGTGGTGGAGGGGGTATGTTATGTAAGCTCATTTTAAGCTTTCTCAAAGAAGATAAACAAGAAGAGATGCGCTGCATTGTGTACAAAGTAAACTTTGAACATCTCATAGCAACATACGCTGGACATCAATATAATATATTTTATAAGGCTGCAGAATTTATAATCTGCACCTCTCAGTTTTTTGAATGGCTGCTTAAGTGATTTATGATACTTGCATGGTTCAAAAAGTCACATTAAGTTAATAAATGTGGCCAGTTAAAAAGCAAAGCATAGCTATTGGTCTCAGTTGTCACTGTCTGGCGTGGTCTTTGTTCTTTTCGAGCTCACTGTGTTGATGTTCTGTTTCGGTGCAGGAGCCTTGCAGACAGACTCACTCGTTTAGCAGCAGCTGGATCGCTGTTGTCGGCTCACAATAATCCTTGTCACACCCAGTGACAAAACTTATCCCCTCTGTGATCACCTTCCTTTGGAAAACCACATTACAAACTTTATAAAAATTCTGACACTGTTTTGCAACTTCACCTGTGGAAACCTGTTACTATTGTTTGCCATTTGGATCATATTTATTGTCATGTCCATCAAGTGTGATGATGGTTCTGTAAATGTACAATAGAGGAAAAATACAAACTTACACTTGCTGGTTCTGTGTGTTCATATTAAATAGTAATGCATTAATGTTTAGAAAGTTGATGTAAACACATGACTGTTTGGCATAATAAATACACAGAAATTAGGACATTACTCAACCTTTCCTCAAATAGGTTTCACCCCAGAATGTGTAATGGGCAACAGTGGACCACAGTTCAAAATGTAGCATTTTCATACTAAAAGATCAATTGTAGAAATTAAAAATAACAGTTCCTGCGCTCTGAAAGCATTTCTATGTAGGCCTGAGTTATTTCATCCATGCTTTATACCTTCTTTTTCCTATTTAGGGCCACAGGGATCTGCCACGGGGCATCCCAGCTCTCTCTCAGAGAACGGCAGGGGTACACCCTACATGCAACACTGAAAATCAACCGCCACTTCTGGCTGACTTTTAAAATGATAAACATACCGTTGCATATATTTAGTGTTGCATATAACCATTGTACAAGGTCGGAATTTGCATAATTACAACAATGATCATGTTTTTGAGTGGAGCTTCCAAACTGTTGGAGAAGGTCAGTGATTGGGGCCTTTTTGATCCAGTGGATGAGTAGTTGGATGTTTCACTTTCCAACTTTGCTGTCAGTAACGATTGGTTAGGTAGACATAAAAATAAAATAAATAAATACATCAGAGTTAAATATTAACAGGGTCATGTTTGGTATTCGTAAAATGATTTGCTCAGAGATTGTAAATGCACGATTACAGTGTTGCAGCACATCATGTGAAAGCTGCCCTATGCAAAACTACCAGCAATATAAAATAATGGGCTTTTATTGTGACTACATTTTGGACATGTGGACAAAGGTACCTATTACACATTTGTTCTGGCATTTGTCTGAATTCCCTGATTTGCATTTATGTGTTGTACTTTTCATCTTTTTTTAAATTTTTTCCTTAACTGAACTGTTGTTGCAAATGTTTTAAGCCCTTTAACAGAATGCTGTAATGATAAAATACTATTCATTAACCAATGGTTTCAGGTGCATCTGATGTTGGCAGTGGTGACTTTGGGAGTTACATCACTGATTCCAAAATCAAAGATGAAGACGGATTGGACATTGATGACTCAGATTATGATATTTTCATTGAAGAGGTAGGTCTTAGATGCCAGAGTTAAAATGTTGTTAATAGGAATCTGGCAAAACATTTCTCTTAAAAAAACAAGACAGAGAAGTTTATATGAGTATCTTAAACCCTGGAAAATGACATTGTATCATAAATGAGTCAAACTGCAATGACAAAAATATTTTTCTCTTCCACTTTTGATTCTTTACAACTTTTGTCTCCTAGTTGAAGCCATTCCCAGGTATCAGAAAGGACAACTCAAAATCCCAGCTCCGTTCACGCTCCGGTCCACCATCTGGTCAAAATGTCATTTACCGTATGAACACCGTAGCGCCTCAAAGTCCAACTGACCCACTGGTTTCCACCAACACCTCGTCCGTCTTCCCAGACTTCACAGATCTGCTCTTCTCAGTCACATCAGAGACCAGCAGCCCAACAGACGTCGCAACTACAGCCCAATTCATGACTACGAGGTAGGACGGGTCCAAAAGGGATGCTTGGTGTTGCTGAAGTGGGCTTAAGTGTGAACTGCTATGAAAAATATATGGTTTTAGTTGTTTGAGATGGTGCAGCAGTCTGTCACCGCCAACTCCTCCAGGTAAGACAAAACCCTACTCAAGAACTTCACAGGCTTAGTGAAAGGTTCAGTAAAACAACTTCAACAAAACTAAATTGTCTTTTGTAAGATAATACGCTTTAGTTTGATGTCAGTGATTTTTATCAGCCTCTCCAATATTAACATATGTCAGATAAATAAAAGTGCAGTGGAAGGATCTGTATGCTGAGCCCCTAACCCAATCCTGATCCCTATTACCTTATTACTTATTTACCCCCCCCCCCCCCCCCCCCCCCCCCCCGCCCCCTAATGTAGCTTGTTGTTTTCATGCCCCTGCACTTAATCATTTGATACTGGAGACTGGAGCAGTGAAATATTGCTTCCATTTAAGCTGTCGGTGTGGTTGCGATTTGTGGTGTGCCCTTGAATGGGACAAATAAAGGATGGCCTTCAATTTAAATGAATTTAAATGAACGTTTTTTTTGGTTTTTGCTGTTTCTAAATAAATGACTGAAATAATACCTTAGAAAAGGAAAGGGAGAGACACTTTAAAATCAAATGTTAATTTTAAATAAACCTGAGGTCAGGACTGATAATAAATGTAATACATGACTGATTTAGTTATTTGTTTTACAGAAGCATAAACTAAATATTCTTATCCTTCCTCCACCTTTGATCTACCTCAGCGTCCCTCTGCCCGTCACCACGTCAGCCCCAACCCTGTCCCCCTGGAAAGGTGAGGTACCACGCGTGTACGACCTGGTCTGCGACGATACCGTGTGCCCACCTGACAGCTTCTGCCTCAGTGACTACGACGGCGGAGGTTCCCGTTGCCACTGCAACCTTGGACGAAGAGGGGACATGTGCTCTGAGGGTGAGCAGCTGACGAATGGAGCATCAGCTTCTCTTCATTCACATTATTTTTCCACGTGAACAAAGACAAATAGAAACAGACACAAATGTATGTCTTCTTTTTAAATGCTTTGACTGTGCGAGGCAAACCCGCCAGTACTGTAACAGAGCCGCCACGTGTTGCAAGCTGCAAATGTGTGATGTCCAGTTTTTCTCCAAACGACCGTAACCATGACGTCAACATGCGTCTTTGTTCCTCCGCAGCAGTAACAGTCAACTTTCCCAGGTTCTACGGCCACTCTCACATGACCTTTGAGCCCTTGAAAAACTCTTACCAGACCTTTCAGATCACTTTGGAGTTCAAGGCAAGATGATTTGCTGTTTTTTTTTTTTTTTCTATTTCTCTTCCACTTATTTTCCATTCCAGTAACAATGAGCGTGTATTTAAAACCACTTTTCTTTGGTACAGGCAGATTTTGATGAGGGCTTGCTGCTATACTGCGGAGAGAATGAACATGGGCGGGGAGACTTTACCTCTCTGGCTTTAGTCCGAGGCAAGCTTCACTACAGGTGAGGACCGCAGTGACACACGCCTACGGAGTTAAATCTGTAAAATAACTGTTTTGCTCTGTTTCCCTGTCAATGGCGCCATGTTATCCTTCGCCTTACTGAGTCACAACATTATATAATACAATACCTCTCTTGGCTGGCCAATATTCATTTAATTTTTTAATTTATTTCTCACCATTTCTCAACACGGTAAACAAGCAGAGAGAAAATTTACTTATAAATTACAATTTCAGTTCAACAAACCCAAGCCAGCCGCCAACCCATTTCAGAAGGTGGCTAATTCGACCAGCGCTTTTCTTGTGCTCTCACGCCACACTTCTTTTTTTTTTTTTTTTTTTCTCACACAATGACAAACAAATTAAAAACGAATAAGGTTACAGCACAATAGCAGGCGGCTGTCTGCGTGCATACAAGCGGCACAAAGCAGCAGTGTTCAACAACAAATGGTTTTTAATGAACATTCAGGAGTATATATATAAAAAAAAAAAGGTAGTCATAATTCTATCACATTGTAATTTATTTCCATGCATGCTGCTCATAATTATCCATTCAGTAACTCAACTTTAATGATTAAATACATTTACTGAGCTTTAAAGAAATTGGCATACTGAGTTCTGCTATGTGCCTGATGTAGAAGTACTGGCCGCCTGCTTGGTTTACGTCTCCTCAGGTTCAACTGTGGTACAGGAGCAGCGCAGATAGTCAGTGAGAGTCGTATCGTTCTGGAACAGTGGCACACGGTGACTATTTTCAGAGATGGCATGAGTGGCTGGCTGCGTCTGGACAATGACACCCCCATATCTGGACGTTCACAGGTAACTCTAACACATACAAGTTTAACTAAGATACATAGTATAATATTATACATGTCAATAGGATTTTAATAGGGATTAGCAATATTGTTTAGCACCACTTCTCCCGCCATACGTAGTAATAAAAAAAAGTGACTCAATTCACAAGAAAATGTTATTTCCTGGAATTTGTGTGTGCAAACCACCGCTGCAGATGAGGCACTTTTTGCTCTCTTCAATCTTACTTTTTCAGGGTCAGTACTCTAAGATTACTTTTCGTTCCCCGTTGTATTTGGGTGGATCCCCAAGCGCTTACTGGCTGGTCAAGGCGACAGGAACAAACCGCGGTTTTGTGGGCTGCGTTCAGAGTCTAACCATCAACAGCAAGGCTACTGACATCAGGCCGTGGCCTCTCGGTAAAGCTCTGAGTGGAGCTGATATAGGTGAGGAAGCAAGCAGACCGTGGACATTTGGGATTTGGGATTTATTCGACAGTTGGATGTCATTCAATACATACTCTTGTGCTAGTTGCAATTTGAATATGAGGACAACGTTAACCTGCTTGTTAGAAAGAAATAAAGCATAGACTTTTGCCAGTTTGGATTTTTTTGTGTTGCAGACAATTTTCTGAATGTGATACAAATATTGTATATTTGTTTTTTAAGCCACCTTATTTAGCAGCACTTCTGACCACATGTAGGGGCATCTAGAGCTGCTATGTTGACAAAAGATCCACTGAAAATACTGTGCTTGCGATTGGGGACGCCCGGCATATGTTGTAATACCTCTTTGTCCGGCTGGAAGTGGACTATGTTGTCTTACTCCAGGAGCTCACGCATGAACTTTCTCGTGATATGCTGCCCCCTATGTCGTCAGAAGCGGTATTGCTACATGGAGTCACATTTAACACAAAAACAACAAAACCAAAAAAGATATCCCAATACACAGCCCCCTTTTTTCCCCTGTTACTTGTATATTGTACATACATTTGCTTCATCTGTCCTGGTTTACCAGGTGAGTGCAGTGACAGTGTGTGCGACCTAGTCACCTGTGCCAATGGTGGCGTCTGCTTTGCGAACCGTGCTGACGGCTACATCTGCCTGTGCCCACTCGGCTTCAGGGGAGCTCTTTGTGAAGAAAGTGAGTTCACTTTGTTAACCTCTCTATAGGACACACAAAGAGCACATTATTTATTTCTAAGGAGAGTTTTTAGCAGATACAAAATAATGCCTCACGATGACTGAGCTTTTAAAATGAAGAAAATTGATTAAAATAAGGATTATTGTTTCTACTATCGTCATTTTAACTAGTTGTTGTCCCTTTTCTTCTTCAGGTTTCTCGCTGTCCTCGCCGCTCTTCAATGAAACCATGTTTTCATACGCGGTCGTCCCTTGGCCTCTGTCCTCTCAGAGCTACCTGTCCTTTATGGAGTTTGAGGTCACATTTCGGCCGTCGAAGCCCGATGGGGTGCTGCTGTATAGCGACGATGCCGGGAGCGGAGACTTCCTAGCTATAAACTTGGTGGACAGATACGTAGAGTTCAGATTTGACTGCGGCTCTGGGGGAGCTGTCATTCGGTACATAGATCCAGTCTTATTTAATTAGTCTAGATGATAACTTGTTTCTGTTGTTCTAAAATGATCTCCCCATATTAAACACTAAATTTAATCTGCGCAGGAGTGAAGAGCAGATTAGTCTAGACTCCTGGCATGAGCTGAGAGTGTCTCGTACTGCTAAGAGCGGCATTCTGCAAGTGGACAGCCAGAAGCCGATGGAGGGAATTGCCGAGGTAAAACTGGTTTATGTTACAGGTGAAAAAGTATGCATGCCTTCTTTTTTTTTTTTTTTTTTCAAACAACAATGTAATGTAATTTCTTTTGCACTTTAAGTAGAGAAAAAATAATACCATGACATGTCAAAGCCAGGTTTTAATGTTTTAAACAAACATTCTTTCTTACTTCCAGTGTCTAAAGTGAAGAGAAGAACATTATTACTTCCAGCGTGTTTGTAATTACTTAACCAGTGTGTTTTCTTGAAAGGCAACTCCCTGCTAAATTTGACTGTTTAACAGCACAGTTTGCTGTCCTTGTAACAAACTAATTGCTTTAGAGAATACTTTTAATAACCTAATGCAGAGTGTGTAATATTTTCATCTTTTCTTCCTAACTCTTCTTGTACTTCTATACAGTCTTATACAGTGGGGTGCAATGCAAGTGCAAATTGCATTACTGTTTGATCAAACATAATCATTTTTAAACAAAACAAATTAATTATTACAAAGCAGACCCTTAATTATATTGTGGTTAAAAAACAAATTGATTTGTGCGATGTAATTAGATTTATTAAGGAACGACATAAATGAGTCCATCTTATCCTGCGTCTGTTTTTCAGGGAGCCTTCACTCAGATCAGCTGCAGCTCACCTCTCTATGTTGGTGGAGTGCCAGATTATGATAAAACTAAAAGGACGGCGGGAGTAACGAAGCCCTTCACTGGAATTATTCAAAAGGTGAATTCTTCTAAACAGGCACCAACTGCAGTATTTAAAGCTACAATGCAGTAAATGTACATGTTCAGCAAATTTAATTCAGATGTTTGCCAAACCTTTAAATATTTTCTCTCTCCTTTTTAAATTATCATTATTATTTTTCTTTTTCACTAAGCATGTGTCACATTATATATGATTTTAGATCCATTACATTAGCAGTTCATGATGCATCATTTTGTTGCACAGGTCAATAACATGCAGCATCTTAGATCAGAGCATGAAAACGGGTCATTATGAAAACCTTTTGGTCAACATGAACCCCTTTTTTTTTTTTGTTTTTGTTTTGCTTTTTTCTCCTGTCACTTTCCCAGATGATTCTCAATGACCGCACCCTCCTGATCACTGTGGGCTCAGCTGCTGGAATTAATGTTGCAAATTCTGCACATCCCTGTGTGGAAAGTCCCTGTGCCAATGGAGGGACCTGCAGGCCCAAGTGGGATGGATACGAGTGTGACTGCCCCCTAGGGTATGATGGGAGGCATTGCCAGAAGGGTCAGTGAACTGTTCCCTAGCATTGTTTTGTACGTCATTTATTCAGTGAACACAATAATAGATTATTAAAAAGGTTTGAAGGTCAGTGACAGGTTTGCTCAAGCAATTTCCAGAAAAAAATTAAAGAAAATACAGTTTTAAAGCATTTTAAGGTTGTTGCTTTATGATAAGAGGGCATTGCAATGTGTTTAACCCTTTGACATTATTTTTTTTCTCTCATCGGAGATTAATTGCATGTATCTTTTACCACAACGTCTTACAAGATGGTATGTTTGATAACCCTTTACCTTAAGTCTGTCTGTATTCTCTGCTTTTTAATGCTTTCATTCAACAGAGTGTGGAAATTACTGTTTAAACAGTAAGTTTTTTTTTCCTCTGTGAAATAAAAAAATAAAGATCAATAAAGATGAAAAAAACTTCTTTTCATGGAGTCAGATCTAACACTCTTGCTTTGCGTTGTGTGCTGATGCTGCCACCTTGTGATGATGCTGAATTAAAGCTTTTTCTCCTCTGCTCAGCTGTGACTGAAGCCATAGAGATCCCACAGTTCATCGGTAGAAGCTACCTGACTTACGACAACAGCGATATCCTTAAAAGGTAATCAGTCAAAGGAGCCAAAGTTACACGTGTTAAATGGTTTGTCTCTCTTTAGTCTTCCAAACCGTTTCACCTCCATAAATACTGGGTGACGTAGTTATATTCTGAACATGCAAAAAAAGTTTGCACACACTGACATGCTGTACATATCCATTAAAAGAAGGCAGAATTTTTTTTTCAGTTGTATTTTTAATTTTTTTTGCGAAAGTAATGTGCATTTTAATGTCCTTTTTTACATCTGGTAAAAAGCTTCTCCTTTTGTTTTTAGAGTGTCTGGATCCAGAACGAACCTCTTCATGCGTTTTAAGAGCACAGCCAAGGACGGTTTGTTGCTCTGGCGAGGAGACAGTCCGATGAGATCCAACAGCGACTTCCTCTCCATGGGGCTCCAGGATGGGGGTCTGATCTTCAGGTGCTTGTTTAAAATACGACAGGCAGTTATGAAAAGAGTAAAATTTGTTAATCTCATTCATGTTTTTTTTTGGCACATTCTTAGTGTGGAAAAGTTAAAGAAACCTTGCCTATCAAAATTCTGTGTTGCTGCAGGGTTTCATGTGTTTCCTTTGATGGAAAAAAGAGAAATTTCAGCACTAAAGAGGACAGTTTAGTGCTTAAAGCAGGATGAGTATGATAGACAGGAAGGCTGATCCCATCAAAGACTGTGTTAAACATCCAGAAGGTATTCTTGGGCACGACAATGATGTCTAAAAATGAATTATTCTGATTGTAGGGCTGGGCAGTTAATTGGAAATTAATCACAACTGACATTCAGTGCCTATTACTGTCATAATCTTGCCCAGTTCAGTTATTTCAGATTTTCCTCTTATTCTGTCATTACTTCTTCCACAGTGTGTGTTCACTGTTAAAAACATACGACCACATGGGATCCTGCAATATGTTTTAAAAGTTAACATGAAATTCCAGCGAGTCTGTGTAACCAGCTAAGTCACTCGTATACATGGTTTTGTTTGTTTGTTTTTTTTGTTGCAGTTACAACCTGGGCAGTGGTGTGGGTACCATCATTGTTAATGGGACCTTTGGTGATGGAAAGTGGCACAGAGTCAAGGCAGTGAGGTAAGTGCCGTAAAGCTTATGAAATCCTGTGAAACTGAGGTTCAGCGTGCTCAGCGAGTCATACCACATCTTTGCGACTTTCTCTTGTTTAATATGACATTTTTAAAGCTGCTATAGGTTAGATTTACAGTTGAAAATATTTAAAAACCAACCAAATCAATTTGAGTAAATGTAAAAAATCGGCAAAACCATCACAAAACCACATCTGTGAAGGAGAAGGAGCAATTACAAAAGATTAATCAAAACAAGGGTCTCAAAGCAAAAAAAAACAAAACAAAAAAAACAAACAATAATGCTTCTTTTCCTCGAATTGAAATAACCTTTAGCAAATAAAATAATGAAATATGGTGCAGACGTGGCAACATTTCCTCCAGATTGTTAAATAGGCAACTGTTGTTGGTAATGTATGGTAATATTTATACTGTTATAATGGTTGTTGTTGCACAAAAGCACTTCACAGTTGGGCAGATAAAATATGCCTAATGGCGTTATATGAGGTGTGTATTACTGCACTTGTTGCACTCTGTTGCGTCATTCTCCAAGGGTTTTTGGTTTCATAGTGGTAACCCATGGTTACCATAATGTTAACCATAGTTAGATTTGTATTGCTCCGGCTTGAAGAAGAGGGTGTTTTGCATCCTTGATAGGGATATGAGACACAGACTTTTGTTCTGTTTGGAAAATGGAAAAGCCATTCACTGTTGTCTCTTATTTTTTCAGGGATGGCCAGTCAGGGAAGCTGACAGTTGACGATTATGGAGCAAAGACAGGAAGGTCACCTGGCAAGATGAGACAACTCAATATCAACGGACCCCTATTTGTTGGTGGGTGTTCTTGTGCTGTTGAAGCTGTCAAATACATTTTTATTCTTTCCAGTTCTTGTCAGTCTTTCCCCTCTTTTTTATATGCTTTCTGTTTATTCTTTACCTTAAGGTGGCATGAAAGAGATAGCTCTCCACACAAACAGGCAGTACATTGGAGGCTTGGTGGGGTGTGTGTCCCACTTCACACTGTCCACTGACTATCACTTAGCTTTGGTGGAGGACGCGGCTGATGGCAAGAACATTAACACCTGCTCAAACTAGAGAATATCTTCAACATGTGAGGCTCCATCTTCAGCACTGTTTCTCACTGGACCATCTGATGTTTCACCTTGACTCCAACTAGCCAGCACCAAATCAGTAAAACCCAAGGGATGTTCTTTTTCTTTGTGAAAGGTACCAACCCTTACCTGACACGGTTCAAACTCGAACTAGAGAAAAGAACAACGGTGCCAGTTGGAGTCATGGAAGTGTTTCCATGTTGTTCTTACATTCAGCTCTTTCATGCCAAGTTTTAAGATTTTTATCCATGTTTTTTGAATTTCTCTGGATTAACACTTTCTATCCATGGCTACAGCAACGCATGACCATAGGTCATTAGAGGAGCGAGAGAAACTTTTGAAAGACTCTTTTTTATGGGATGATTCTCATTGTATTTTTTTTTTTTTTTTTGTACTACAAACTGCTCTGTCATTGCTGGAAGAACCAAATGATCCATGGGATCAAAAGTCACCGTGAACCTGGCCTGGAGGAGAAATAACCTTCTTCTTAGAGGATTTTTAGAGGATTTTAGTTTTTGCCCTAGAGGGTTTTTGTTGTCTTTGTTGTGGCATTTGTATTCTTGATTGTGATGTTTCCCCAAACCTGATTGATGTCAGGTTTTAAGCGTGTCCATTTTTGAATGGAAAATAAATCAGCTGCACCAAACCCTTTTTATTTATTTTTTTTGTTTAAACCTTCTTTAAGTTGACCTTAAATGGAACTCTCAGATGTTAGTCACATGAAAGTCTGCTGGTGACACACTGGAGCAGCTAAAGTCTTTGATAACATGGGCATGACAGCGCGATATTGTCATCTGACCCAACCACAGCGCAGTGGACTTCAGCCTTTAAGTTCATTTGCTATGCATCTCTTGTCATCAAACTAAAAAAGCAAAAACAAAATATATATTGTTTACATCCCTTTGTATAAAACGATCAATTTATTGTTTTTTTTTTTTTTAATTCTTCTTAAAAGAAGAATTTTGCAAATGTTTCTTTTACATTTCCTGAATTTGCTTGTTCAAAGTCCCAGTGTGTAACACACAGGGGAATCAAATGGCATGTGTATATAGTGTTTAAACTATAAATATAAGTTTTCAGTGTAGGATTATGTGACAATAAGAAGTGCGTGTGCGTGTTTGTTGTGTTTTTGGTGTGATCTGTGACTTCGCGAACAAGATGTCATCACAACCTACAAACTGGGGCTGTTGAAGGAATATTTCGGGGGTTAAAACCTCCACAGGTCTGTTATTAGATGGTACAGAGTGTAAACTGTCATCAAGAGCCAAACTGATGCAGCAAAATGGCAACTGATGTTAGCCCAGGTAAGAAGAGAACTACATCAAAATAATTTTTAATTTTGAGCCTTTGAAAGGACCTGTTTGGACTGGCACCTCTGTTCAGTCGCTGCCAGTGAAAGGAGCTTATGGCCTCTCCCTCTAACACTTCCCTGCTTTGTCATGTTTAAGTACATATACGAGTTCTGGAGAAGCAGAGGGGATGAACTCTCCTCCCTTTGCATCTACTGACAGTAGAAGTTGCCTGTACAAACTATCCTTACACTTTTTGTACACGTGCATCGTTAAACTTTACTTCTGTTTGTCTGTACGGACTATGATTACACTCCTAATGAATGTTTACACTCTAATAATAGACCAAGGGATGTTTTGACTCCAGAATGCTCCTACACGTGTCAGAACCACCTTAAAGGCGTGACACCAGTCTCTGGACTGGTTGGATAAGAGCTAAAGATCCTTGTCCTCCAACAGAGGAGCATTTGTTAAATACACCATGTCAGTGTGGAATATTTGTACCTGTAGATGATTATGGTGATCTCCAGTTGTCTCAAACGGAGTAAGTCACAACAGGGTTTGAAATGTAGAGTAGACACGAACTTTAGGAAAATGTTGATTTTTCTGTTGTGATTCATATGGTTCCTGTGTAGCTGTAGCTTTAGTTTATGCACACTGCCAATGTTGGAAAGCAGCATTTTCTTTTCTTTTTTTTTTTGCTTTCACCAGCCCTGAGCGTTTTTAGAATTACTGGAGCAAGCAGGTACCATGCATCCAGACTGAGTGCACAAACAAAATGTACTGCTAGTCAAGCCTTAATGCCCCCCTGAACAACCCCCTCAAATAACAATTAGCACTTCCTAGTTCGGAAGAGCTGCATCATGATGGTGACTCTTCATTAAATTATGAAAGATAATTTGTGGGCGTTTTTCACTGTGTAAATTTTCCAGGACGGCAGTGTCTTCCTGTTCCAAGTCAGTGGAAAACTTTACATGAGTTAATTTCTGTTAAACTTGCTGTGCAAAGACCTGACTCTTGCGATTTATATTTGTAATTAGTTTACTGTGACTGCTGCTTGTCAAAAACTAGAATCTGCAAATAAATGGTAATGAAAAAGCCTGCTGATTAAATAACTTACCTGCCAAACATTTGTGTAGTTTTGTCCTTTGTGTCAGTCGTGCGTCTACATTCATAGGAATTATATTATTTATTGGAATGCATGATGTTTTCTGTCAGGCCCTCAGTTATGATGTATTTAATTTGTAACTTATGTGGTTGCGTTCCTAAAAATATCTGAATTAACAAGCCAAAGCCAGCAGAGGAAATATGACATTAATCCACTTAAATAATTCTTATTTCATTAAAAGAGTTCTATTTCAGTAGAAAAAAAAAGTATTTAAATAAAACTCATCTAGATAAAATCACATGTGACACCTTCTGCTGTGATATGGGCTAGTTCTTAGGTTCGGGTAGACAATCCAGGATTGTGTACCAGAACATTGCATTAAAATTATGAAAATCAAACGTCAGTTAAAAAGAAAGAAAAGAAAAACACCGTCGACGAGCACCGTCTCACGTGTGATGTGGTGGTTATGCTGGCAAGATGCCTCTAATTATTTGTGTGCAACTGACTCAGGGGTCATTTTGGAAAAGTATTGTGAAACTCCGGAAAACACACAACAAATAGAATCCAAGATGTGGGCTCGTGTTAAAGGTTGGTACAATTTTAAGTCACAACACAAAAAAGAACACAATGTGTTATACAAGAGTGGTCTGCACACAAAAGGTCTACAGTACTTCCAAACTTCCATTTTTTTCAATCACAACCAAGGTTAGGAGCTTCCACATTACATTTCAGAACTCTTCTGCCATTATGTGACATCCTGGCAGCATCGTTGTTGTGTTGTGCTTTAAAAACAGGACTGTTTGATGCATTTTTGTAACCTGCGGCAAAGCCATTTTGAGATCCTGATAAACGGCGTCTGGTGGTATTTCATGTGTGTCCCTTGGTTTTCTATGTCTGAGGGCTGGAGCAACCGTATGCAGCTGCAAGGGGCAGCAGAACATCTGTATTTTTGAGAAAAAGCCTTTTTTTTTTCTTTTTAAAAAAAAATCTATTTGGTGTGTTAGCTTTTTTCCAGAAGACAAGAACAGAGACAGTCTCCAGCAGCAGTTGCTTTAAAGTGGTATTAGCAACCTGCATGACCCATCTTGTGATGTCTAATATCTAAATGATGATCATTCATTGTTTGACATCAATAAATACATTGTCTTGCTTAAAGTCAGAGCATAAATTCAACTGCTGGTCAGACAGAGCAGGAACCTGGTGCAGAAGAGCTGGCTTTGCCGGAGGATCTGGAGCGCAGGAGAAAAGCACGGTTACAAAGCTGTCGGAAAAAAGATTAATGAGGTGATCCGAATAGACATTTAGATAAGACCGGATTGTTACTCGACTGGCAGTAAACAATGACCTGGCGATGAGTGCTACGAAGATGTGGGCCGGTGGGTGTGCTGTGCAGAGATGAGCTCATGCATGGGTGTGCCAGGTAATAACACAGGAGCCAGGACGCCATTCCCACCGGCACAGACGCACACATACATACACAAAATAAAAGAAAGATCTGCTTCTGAAACCTAGATCCACTTAAGGAAATAACTTCAACCACACAGACTACAGAATTCAGTTGTTGGAAAAAAAAAAAACAAGCTATTTATTCATATTGATGTCATCTACATCTTATCACACTTTAAAATCGAAGGTGTTTATAGTGGGATTTTCTCGACTCTGCAAAGTTCAACTCACTGGTAATAACCAATAATGGAAAAGTAATAGCAAAGCTGTAATTTATGCCATATGCTCCTTTTTTTTTTTTTTTTTAATAATGCTGTTAATAAACAGTTACCTAACCAAATTCCATTTTATCACTCAGGACATTAGTATTGACTCGGATACCATAACCAATCACATTAGATTGGCCAAGAGCATTATGACCTCATCCCAGCTGTAACTAGCACATTTGAAAGAGCCTGGAAGGGCTGCCTTCTCATTATTGACAAACAAATGTTTATCTTAGATACGTTTTCAATTCATCCAGGTTTGGAGTTGCTCTGCTAACCCACACAATCATTGTGCAAAGAAGTACTTACTTTTATTATCTTTGCATGCAATAGTTTTTAGTAATTGCATCACCAAACAAGGTGATGTTCTGTTCCCCAGGACAACAGAGGATACTCTGTTTGAGGAAGGCATCTTGCCAAATAGATTTTGTGTGGCAAAATATATACAGATTACACTGTTGAAGGATTTTCTCCTGGTCAAAACTGAGCTCAGCAGGTTACCTCCTGAATTTCTTTGTCTACCTACCACTTCGTTAGAGTTATACCAAGTTGAACTGAAAATGCAAGCTTTTTTAAGAAGTCATAGATGAATACAGAGAACAGATCCGCTGCTGTGCCATGGTGCTGGTGTGACAGTACAAAGGGAATGTGGAGCTCATCAATAATTCCATAATCAGATGGAACAAAACATTATTTCTCTGCACAGTACAGAGTGTCTGCAAAAAGGCACATTAAGCTGGATAGAAAGGTTTGAATAATTCAACCCATGATTAAAAAAAAAAAAAATGAAGGAGTGCTGTCCACCTTCCCTGTAAGATGTAAATTTAAAGAGGCGAGACCGGAATTAGAACCCGTCATGGGTTGATGGGTGTCAGGCATGCGTGGTACCTGCAGCACTTAGACTCCAGGGCCTTTTCTGAGAAACAGCAAAGGTTGCTTCTGCCTGCTATTGGCAGAGTTATGCCACAGGCAAAAGAAATCATTTTAACTCCTATGTTTTTCAAAACATTATTTAAAAAAAACAACAAAATATTAGGGGAGTGTCATGTTTACATTGAATAATGAACAATTTTCTGTCTTCATGATGGAATCACATACCAAAGTTTTAGCTGAGATTAATAAAAAAATACAAAAAAAAACAACCAACAACTCAGTCATGAGATATTTAAAACAGATTTGGAGATGCATTAGTGAAGCTTGGAACATGACTGGTTGAGGTTTGGCGCAATATTGCCTCAAACCATGTTGTCACATGACATTTCTCAACTTTATAAAGGATTTGCTGTATGTTTCCGTGTAAATACAAAACAGATTTAATGCCAATTAAATGTACATTTTATACATTTTGTAAACGCTGCAGTAAACAGTTTTAAAAAGATAATTAACAGATTTAGAAATCATTTGCTCATGCTTTTCATGTTTATACTACAGTGTTCATTTGAACATATTCGTTCATTCTTTATGAGCATACTTATTTACAAACTTAATAATAAAGAATCTGGTGATGTGTATAAGTAGTTTGTAAATTAACCTAAAGTACGTTGTTATTAAGGTATTAAGGCACTGTGAATTGTAAACATCTTCTCCCCTGTCAAATTCATATTAAGATTATTCCCTGGATTTAAGTCATTCTTTTTTATTTGAAGAACCTCACTTGGTTTTTTTTTTTCTTCTTTACTTTAGATTGATAGCATATTGGGATTTTTTTATGTTGTTACAGTGGTATGTAAACGAGCATGTGCTGCTTTCTCTCTTATCATGCTCCTGTTCAGGTCGGCACAAGACAGACCTGAACAGGAGCATGAATGTTTCTCCACACGAAAATCAGCCCTCTCTGCATGACTCTATGACTCTGAAGGATGGAAAAATGCTCTTTCTTGATCAGGATCAAAGCAGTTAATTCCTGTTGTGGTTTTTTTTTACTTTACTTCTGATCTATGAAGGTGATTTTGTCACAATGTCACATATGTCTGTTCACCTGGGCAGTGTGACTATTTTTGTTTTTGTGTTTGTTTTTAAATCTTTCCCATCTTTTAAAGTTTTCCATCCATGTTCACGTTTACATGGAAATATGCCAGATTTTCTATGGTGGTTCAGACCTCTGAATACCACTGTGCTTTTTTTTTTTTTTTTGGAGAATAGCGACTTTTGTTCAGTGCTAAAATGCATAAATATTGCATCATATTTTTAAGAAATCATAAGGGCATTCAGAAAGTCTGTTTCATGGTTACAGATATCACAGCCGGAGAAAATGTGAATGTTTTGGTTGTGTGACTCAGCAACAGAATTTTTTAAAAGTTTATCTCGAGACTGAGTTGTGCCACATTTGTCTTCGCTGTTCATTCAGTCTCATGGAGATGTTGTTTCCTGGTTTGATCTTCCTTCAAGTGCTCTATTTTGCTGATTGCTATCCCAATGGGGCTCCCACTGGTGCCTGTGAGGACATGTTACCTCGCCATGCTGGAGTGGTGCCTCAGCCTTCACAGGCTCCCTACACTCTTCTTACCAACGCAAGGACATACCAGCCGGGGGTGCCCATCACAGGTAAGATACCCGTGGTTTCTGAGATGAAAACAGATGCATCTGGATCAGTTCAATGCTTTTATAATATACTCCAAAATTATTTAGGGTTTTATATAAGTTAAATGTCCTTCCCTCATACCTCTGTTAAGCTCCAACTTTTTTTTTTACTGTTTTAGAATGCTTTTTATTTATTGGTATTATTAACAGTGTTTATACAGATAAACCGATATATGCTTGTCTGGATTTTCAGTGCATATACATTTATTTGACACAAACGTCAGACATCATGGGTAACTGCTTTGCTTTCCTTCAGTGGCGATTGTTGGACCAGATTACAGAGGGATGCTCCTGGAGGCGCGGACAGGTGCCAGCACCAACGCCCTGGGGAGCTGGATGCGCCCTCCTCCAGACACTAAATTCCTGCAGGTGGATTTTCCACGTTGGCTATTGTTGATTGTATCAAACTGCTGCTTTTTATTTGTCACGCTCCTCCCCAAAATACAATGAAGATGTATCAATAAATGCAAAATCTAAAATTTGTTGACTAGATTAAACATAGCAAATGGAAATACCAGCTTCTTATGAGGGTTAATATGTTGTGCTCACAGTGCTCAGGGAATGCACAAGGTGCTGTGACTCACGCCAACACCAACCTGAAGGGAAACAGCTCTGTCTACACCTGGGTGCCACCGGACACTACAAGTCCTGTCTATTTCATGTAAATATATATTTTACCTGTGCTGTATTTTGAGATAGTTTTGCAGTTTGATTAGATAGAATTTGCTTCCTTCATTATTGAAGCAAATGAATTACCAGAAGACAAAAAAATCTCTTGAGTTTACTTTAATTTCCTTTATTGTTTTTATCTTTGTTTTCAGGGCCACAGTAGCTCAACAGCGCACTGTCTACTGGATCAATGTGAGGTCCACCACTCTGTCCAATGGTAGGTACAGCACAAACGAGTGATAAATGAAACTTAATGTAGAGATGAATTTCTGTCACGTGACCACCTTGTTTTCTTCTTGACAGGAAAGCCTAATAGTATTGGCCTGGCTACAGGCGCAAGCGCAGTAATGGCTGATCGGAAACCTCTTTTTCTGTTTTTAATTTGCTTTTTGTTGTTACAAACTCTTGCATGAATAAAGAATATTTATTCTGCTGTTTTTCCCTCTGACTGTTAAACAATATTACGAATAACAGACTTCTGAAGCCATATTAAGCAGTTTTTTTTTTGTTTATTTGGTACACTGAAGACTCACATAATTTATATATTAGAAACGAATGCATTCTGCATCCCTCATATCATCTAAAAGCTTATTCATATATATTCACTTGCCACGGACATAAATTATAAATGTACCTGAGACCTGATTTAAAAATAAAGTCACATTTATAACATTTATGGAGCGTGTTCTATTGTATTTATAAAACCATTTCAGCACTTAAAAATTCAGTGTGTGAATGTGAATAGATGTAACTGTCCTGGTGACTCACTTCCACTTTCATTGTATTAATATTTTACTGTAATGAACTGAATAACCAAAAGGATTTAATCAATTTCTATTGTTGTACATAATTCATAAGAAAAAAAAAATCCTGCTTGGCAATGGCATGCGCTTTATTATCATTAGTTAATGGTTTATTGTCTAGTTTCTTGATTTTTTTTTTTTGGTTTTTTAATCAAATCATCAGATTATGGTATCCATGAGTCTCAAAATGTTGCAATTTGATGTTGCTGGAGGTCCCAAATGTGGAAGACAGGGAGGCAGGAGTAGTGAGCTATCAAAAATATTACCCATGAAAAATTAAAAATATCAAGAAAAGGTGTTGCGTGACTGTACAATCTGAAAAGCCACAGACTTGTAAAACGCAGTGGGTGGAAAACGACACTTAAGAGCAAAGTAGCACATCAGAACAGGAGGGACAACAAACAGACTAGTGAGAGAACAAAGACAGACGGGACGTTAAACAGAAACATACCAGAACAAGACACAGGTGTGAACAATCAGAAAAGGCCACCGCAGAGAGGACACAGACAAGAGACACTTTTAAGAAATAAACACAAAAATAAAGCATCAGAGAGAAGAACACAGGAAAGTCATGCACAACAGAACCCTTACATGACATAAAACATCACAGCAAAAATCTATACAAGCAAAATATCCAATAAAATCTATTTTTATGAATCTATTTTCCTGGCTGGACAGGTCACCAGTCAAGGCCACACAGAGAAAAGCAACCATGCATGTCAGAGGCTTGATTTTATTCTTCCAACAAATTAATTTGCCATTTCTAAAGATGGTAAAGCATATGAAATTAACACTAACCTCACAAAGAAAATGAAAAAAAAAAAGGGATAGAAAAAGAAGACTGATGGATTGATAGAGAAGAACAGGGGTGTGCGTGAGATGCCGAGCCTAACTTTGGTGGCTTGTTATCGACTACATTTCATTCCACTTATTGGAGAGCATGCTATGGCCTGTTTTTTTTCCACATGGTTTGATCTCTAACCCAGATTCCTCAGCTGATGGTGGACAGAAACACTAAAGAGGCTTAAGACAAGCATCACATGTGACATTCAAAGCTCTATACAATAGTTATAATTCCCTGCGTCATTTCTCGGATTGAAGTGGTGGCCTGCCTGCACTTGAAGCTGCAAAGCATGTGTGCTTTTGCTGTAAATATCAAGTCTTTTAGCAAGCAATAATACCAGGAAGGCTTAAAGATTAAGTTAAAATTCAAGCATCCCTGTCCTTGCCAGTACTTTCAAGCCCAGGACTGTAGTATCTGCACATCAACAAAACCTCCTTAGCGTAACGATTGCTGATTAAACAATGCATTTGATCACATAATTTTAACAATATCACATGGTTTTACAAGGACTACAGAGCAGAAAACAGGCTTCAGGTTACAGGTTGCCTGTCTGAAGGCTTTTAAGGTTATTGCCTTCGAGCATCATCTAAATCTAATTTGTTTACACAGTGTTAGAAAAATAGATAAAGATTGAGCAAATCATCAAGCGACGCTACCTCCAAGCAATACACACCTGACAGTCAGCCTCCTCGTGCTGAGTCATGAGTCTTTTGATGGTACTCTGCTCCGCATCTGTGACTTGTGTGTCCCTGTCTCTGGCTGTATTGATCTCGTGCTGACCCTCATGCCTGAATTTGCAGCTCCAACCAGAGAGCATGCAAAACTCAATTATAATTAGTTTCTTTCCACCACACGCCTGGTTATATATTTAATGGGGATTCAAGCACAGACCCTGCACACCAGCATTACCAGCCAGTTCAATAGCAAATGACTCATTGACATGTGGAACACTGAACCCACTGGTCAAGGTCATCCCTCATGTACCTCACACCAGTGATGTCTTTTCCATCTAGACAAGGTCATTTGTGTTGAGGCAGTGGGACGGACTGGAAGCTACAACCAGCAACAGTTAACCTGACAAACCGCTACTGCACATCAGAGGGAAGAGAAATATTGTCACTCGCTTCTGTGACTCCGTTTTCTGCACTAATGTAAAAGCATTACAGCGTGCACGCGTGCCATGTTTTTAGTTCAAGTGGATTAAAGGTAGTTTTTTAATTTCAACTCTAAAGTTTTTCTTGTTAATTTTAATTAAACAATATGTCATCACTTTGCCTGCTGAAAGAGATGCCCGTTATTACAGCAGGACTTGATTAGGAGTCTTCTATCTTTCATCCTTTCCTGATTTATCTGACTGAAGCGTGTGACACCACCTCATCACTTCATTTATATATTAAAAGGCTATGGTGCTTGTCAAATGTTAATGGTTACTTCTTTGTGTAGAATGTTGTATTTTGTTGAGTTTTGTAGTAATTAAAGAAGACATATAATTCCACAAAATGACACCATTTCCTGAGGTGTTGATGAAATGTGTGTGACACACTTCCAGTCCAATCCAACAGTTCGCTTTTCAGCCATTTCATTGTATTTCAGTTCGCAGAGTGCCCCATTTCACCCTAACCCCTCTTCCATGTGGGTCCCAGGTAAACCCCTTTCAGCAGAGGCTGCATGATGTAGCCTTTCATGACATGGGTCTGCAACCCCACCTATTCACAGCCTTTTCCACAAGTAGAGGACATATAGAACCTAGTGCAACAGGGCAGATGCGAACTTTATGCACCGGCACATAAAGAAGCATTTAACAGACACTATTTGAAACAACAAAGAAAGCTGCAGAATTATTAATAACACCTTGGCTCAAATGGTTTTCACTCTAAAACTGACAACAGTCATGCACCGTTGTTCTTATCCCACGTCTTTTGTGGACTTTCTTCCCATATCAAATTTTTTTTTATTTTTTATGAATGGCTGCATGTCTGTCCGTTGCCACATAGATGCAGCTTCTTCTGCGTCCGTTAGTACTGCCCCTCAGAAATAATGTCAAATCAGAGGAACTAGACTAATTCTTTGCATTTAAGAGGGAAAAAAAATAGATGGGTGGAGATGAAGATAACAAAGATGGGTGATGCTACTTAGGTCTGGGTTTGTGATTTAACAGTATCCTGAAAATCTGAATCACACAATAAAGTATTTTTCACACCAAGGTATCCCCAAACAAGTGATAGAGTCAACAACAAGTGATAGTGACTACAATCTTAAGCTTCTTAAGATTGTAGTCACATGCAAATATAGGGTCTTAAGCTCAACAGCTTTTTCTTTTTTGCAGGTTATTTTCAGATTAGTTCTAACATATTTTGGCTTTCAGGTTGATGTGGTCAGACACAGGAATTAAATACAGTTTATTCTTGGATTTCCTGCCTTATGTACAGTATCAACAGATTACAATGATGCATATTTCCCAGCTGTGGAGATTTGTACAGTAGACATAAATACCACAGCAGTGATTGCAGTGATTGGGTTTAACAGGACCGACAACGATAATCCCTGGAAACAACTGCCCATCTGTCAACTCCTTTACATATTGCACACAAAATACATATACGTACACAGAAGTTTATGGAAGTACCCCCCACACACATAAAACAACACAAGTTCTTATATGACACAGATCAAACACTCCTCCACATGCATGCACAGTGTTCAGATTAAGGCTATCCTTTCCTGTAGGGGCTTAGCTGACAACTCCATCTAAGCTCTGCATTCCTTGCTTCCCTCCGTTCCCTTTATCTCCTTTTATTAACATGTCCAGACCATAAATAGGAATATCCAGGAGCTGGGCCCTTCTGCCCTGCTCAGAAAAGCCAGAGAAACATCCTCATGTGCTTCCCACAATTGATTCCAGTTAAGTGAATGCCATTCTTACATAATTTTATTCTTATTGTTCACACAACAGATGGCACATGAGGTGACCGAGAAATCTCATTTGAACAAAGATCTGTGCAAAATTGGCCTCTCTTCGGATGTATAATCAGTTTCTACAGCTAAAGCGGCAGTAGGAACTGTTGGAGACATGCTTGTGCATTCAGTTTAATGATAAGTGTTTTGAGAATCAGAGCTGTGCTGAATTAATCAAAGTAGCAGATTTGGCTTTGCTGCGCTAACTTAAGTGACTGAGAACGGTCGTCTGCATGTTGAGAACAATTACATGTCTCAACAGTGTGTGCACTGGTTGGACAAAATCAACTTCCCTGCGCAGTCTGCATGAATGCATGGATACATATAGGAGGTCACTTTTGTCAGTTTCTAAAAATCAGTAATGATTGACAGGATGTGAGTTTCATGATGAGTTTCATGAGTCATCATTCTGTCCACGTCTGCTTTACAGTTTCTGAAGGATTCTGAGCTTAAGAAGTTTTCATATACATGTAGTGAACAAAATGTCTGTTATGTAAGAATTTGGTAGTTAAAGGGTTAGAGCTCAGGGCTGGGCCATTACATGAAGGGAGGGTAGGGGGTGGGGGATAGAGATGTGAGAAAGGCATTGTGTGAGTGTGTGTGAGTTGCACCACAATGCAACATGGGACAGTGAGAGAGATGCACACAGAGAGGAATGTGAGAGGATAGGAGTCGCTGGTTCACAACATAACCAGGGACAAGCCTTAAACTAAACAGCTGGTGCGATGGGTGAAGATGCTGCAGGCAGATGCTGCAGGCAGATGCTGGATGGACTGACAGAGTTAGTCTCATTTGATTAAGACCGGGATTTAATGTGCAAGAGGACATTATCATCTCAACTCTTTAAGTACCAGAGAGGACATAATTGAGGACTATAGGTGAAAGATCAGCTTGTGAACTGAAGAACAAAGGAGAGCAACAGAGCAGATGTGCAGATGCTGCACATTTGGACATCATGTGGACATCATTTTACATTGTCATTGTCATTAACGATTAACATTAACAATTCCACAATCCATATAATTTTGTGACAATAATTTTGAACAGCTTTTCTCTGGAATTTAATGTTATTTAGCAAATCCTGTTATCCAAAATCATTTTGGGGTATTTAGGGTGCAGTGTTGGGTTTAGCATCTTGCTTACTGATACTTCAAAATGTGACAAGACCTTCCTTCCTTCCTTCCTTTCTTCCAAATGAAAGGCTCCACCTCCAGACCTGCAGTCATCTGGTTCAACTGTATCGATGGATTAAAATAGGAAGGACAGGGGTTGCTTAAAAAAATCCTCAGAGTGAAACATCACGCAAGACCTGGACATCTGGATACTGGATATAACCACTGTCTCTTTTGTTCAAATGTTCCAACTATGGGGGCTCCAAACTGTCAAAAAGAAGTGGATTATCAGCTGGTCAAAGCATTAGATCCTGCCAGGTTGGAAGTCTTGCTGAGGTGTTTGAATCATGTGGTCCACTGAGAGCATGGAGCCAGAAAAAGCACACACACAGAGCAGCCTGTTCAGCAAGGTTGACGTGCCTGACCATGCTCACTACATTGTTGCTCTGTTTGTCTTTGTTATTGGGGCACTAGGCATCACTGGGAACATCCTGGTTATGTTCGCCTTCTACAGGTGAGTTGTAATGAATGACTTTTGTTCTTCATATCACTTGATGAAATTACATTTACACATACTATTTACACATACTACTTACTACTTTTATACTACTCACAGAGTCCAACACAGATGTTAGTTTGACTGGGGCGACTTCATATCCGAGGGATCTTTTATCCAAAGAGGCAATTTTTCCCAATCTGTTTTGTTTCTTGTTGTTTTCAGGAAGCATTTATAATTCTTGTTTGTGAGACATAAACAGTAATGAAAGAGGATATTTTCTTTTTACTTCTAAAATGTGTATCATAAAGGGCAACAGAATTTGTTGTGGCTTTAAACCTTTAAGAGGACAAAATAGGTTCCATATGCAATTAGACACAAACCAAAGTTTCAGTCTTTGTGTTTTAGCTAATAGACTTTATATTTATAACACTCTGCAAAGAAAATTAAGTGAGGTTTCAGTAGGAGCAAACTAGTTTCCTGAAAAAATTAAACACACACACAAACATGAATAGGAACTATAAAAAGTAGCAGACCTGCTGAATAATAATAAAGCCCTCCACTCTGAGACAGCTACAATACAGCACTGCATTATATGAAAGATATCAGCCTAATATATTCTTAAGTGACTCAGAAAATAATGATAGTTGCATAAATGCACATTTCACCAGGAATGAAAAGAACCATGCAGCTTAAATTGACCATAAAATGTACGCAGCCTTCTTGTAGTAATGAGCAACAGGTGATGATAAAAATACAGGACCATTGCGTTTAATATTGTTTGTCCTTTTAAATCACTGTTAATGTGTGAAACTCTTTTTCAGGAAGTTTTAAGAGATTTGTTTGCTAAGTGTTGTGTAATTTAACTGACCTCGGTTTTGTGTTACTGACTAAATGGTTCTCAGAATCTAGGTCAGTTTGTGTGTGTGTGTGTGTGTGTGTGTGTGCACGCCCGGGGATTGTCAGATGCTCTCATATTCCATCTGTCCATCACTCTGCATGGATTAGATGGGTTCTCCATTTTGCTGTGTTGATGATTTGAGCTCACTGAGTCAATGTTGTGAGTTCCAAGAAAATTCATTTCCATTGAAACAAGCACACACATGTATACATGTACAGAGAGGTACACTGGGAGGGAGATAGAAAGTTAGGAGCGGATGGTGGTGTGAGACTGAAAAATATTCAACCAAAGGATATAACTTTGTTTTTTTCATAATACAATGTATAATATGTAATACATATAAAACACGTTTTTATCCAAAAACAACCGTTTCAAAGTAAAAAAAAAAAAAAAAATAGAGTAGCACATAATGTATGAGGCTTAGCACAAAAAATGCACCAGGACTTTACTGCAAAAGTGTTTTATTTGTTAATTGTAGCAGATTCTGTGCAGTAACCCTGCAGCACGGTCCTAAAGATTATAGACATTTCCTATATTTCTTTATAGTCAGGTTGAACAAAGTTTTTCAGCTCCATATAAACATATTTGTTGGCTTTTATTTAATTAGAAACCATGTGTTCAAGCAGATGCCACATTTCATATTAGTGCAGCTTCCCTGTTTAAAAAGCCACAAAACAACAGTAACAAAGATGATATCTCAAAAATGTCCAACCTGGGGGCAACTTCCCTGATGCAGCGGTTCACAAATATTCTTTCAGTGGTTTGGTGACATAAAAGTGTATAGATGACATAGGCCAAAAGAGTCAAACCCATGAACTATGCTAAGATGGTTAGTTATTATATTTCTTAATTTTGAAATAACTTTAAAAATCTAATGAAATTCAAACAGTAACTGGAACTCAGTACAGTGTCTTGTTTTAGATTTTCCTTAGATGTTATTCAAACCGAGAGCTTGAAAATGTTTCCTGTTGCCTTAAGCGGCAAAGTCATTCGACTGGAATTGATGCTCAAAATCCTACAAATGAGGGTAGACCTTCTTGAAAGTTTGCTTCAAGCTTTCATTGTCTCAACATCATCGTTGCTGATGATGTATGTGTCTTTCTCTTCCTTGTGTGTTTGCATGTCTGTAGTAATAAGAAGCTTCGCAACCTGCCTAATTACTTCATCGTGAACCTGGCGGTCAGTGACTTCCTCATGGCATTTACACAGTCCCCCATCTTTTTCATCAACTGCCTCTACAAGGAATGGGTGTTTGGAGAGATGGGTAATTCTCACCTTTGTTTTCTAAGACTAATTTGTGCTTAGTGTTGCCCTGCTCCCACATGCCAGATAAAATTGTGTTCTGCTGCTAAGCTGTTTGGACATTTGTATCTTCCTTTCCTGTAGGGTGTAAGATGTATGCCTTCTGTGGTGCCCTGTTTGGTATTTCTTCCATGATAAACCTACTGGCCATCTCCATTGAACGCTATCTGGTCATCACCAAGCCCCTGCAGACCATACACTGGAGCTCCAAGCGAAAAACCACTATCACCATCCTCCTGGTCTGGCTCTATTCTTTGGCCTGGAGTCTGGCTCCTCTGGTTGGCTGGAGTGAGTTTCCTCAGTGTGGAGGCTGTCTTTCATCATACCCCTCTTCTGGACACAGAACAAAAATACTTAATATTGTTCACCTTTGTGCCTGCTGCAGAAGGGCTTCTTTAGGAATGATCTACTTTATCTTAAGTCGACCTGCAACATAGTCAGGTCTAACTCTACTGTAGTTGATTTTCTTTCATCATTTCAGGCTCCTACATCCCTGAGGGTTTGATGACATCTTGCACATGGGATTACGTTACGTACACTGCAGCCAACCGGAGCTACACAATGATGCTGTGCTGTTTTGTCTTCTTTATTCCACTGGGAATTATCTTTTACTGCTATCTTCGAATGTTCTTGTCTATAAGGAAGACTAGCAGGTACTGCAACTCTTATGTCAGGAGGTATTTTTGAAGTTCATAATTAAAGAATAAAATGGGTTAAGCTTTGCCACAGTATGTACATTTAATTGTTCATTTCATCCTGTTCTACTTACAGGGAGGTAGAACGTCTTGGGACTCAAGTGAGAAAGTCCACTCTTATCCAACAGAAGTCCATCAGGAGTGAGTGGAAACTGGCAAAGATCGCTTTTATTGTCATTGTGGTCTACGTCCTCTCTTGGTCACCATATGCATGTGTTACACTAATCTCCTGGGCTGGGTAAGATCTTTTGAAACATATATATATATTTCTATATATTATAAATATATAAAATATAGATTCATACTAGTGTTAACACTGGTATGCTCTTTGAACAAATGACAAATGACTCAACTTACAGGACTTGTAATTCCAACACAAGTTCAAGCCATTGACCCTCCATCTTTATAGCTGGTGTGAAGGTGTTTGGTTCTGACAAAATGTGGCCCTGTGTTATGATCAAACATTTACATTTTGACCCTGTCTGCCTAAATGACATTGTTATGTGCTTTGTTCAGATGTAACTGTATATAAGCTTTACAAGTATGTTGTTTTGAAAGAGAAAGTGGAATCAATTCACTGTCATTGTAATATCCACAAAATTATAATCAAACCTAAGTGAAAACCTGAATTCAGAACCAATAAAATGCTTACAGATAATCTATTAAAATACTGCACAAAGTAGGGTTGTTTAAATGAAAAAATAAAAAAGTCTAAACACAGCTTCAAACAAGCCATACCTGTTGAGTCCTTTTCTAACTGAACAGTCTTGAACTTTAAGACTGACGCTAATTAAGACCTGCAGACTCTTAGATGTATCTCTCGGGCCTTTTCTCTGAGATTTGCACAGTCTGACTTTGTGGAGAGACGTCAACTCTGGGAAACTTACCGGAATATTTTTTAGTTTTGAATATTGCCCACAAGGGAATAATCTTTCTCACTTCAAGATGATGGACTTGTTTGGAAATGACTTTCTAAGTCTTGCAAGAGTGATAGACCGCAACATCTGCTTCCCAAAGTTATTACTGATGTCTTTCCTCCTTTACATTGTGTTAAAACACCAGATCCAGGAAACCGCCAAGACTTCTGCTGTGATAGAGAAGCTCAAAGAGCATTTGTTCAGCAGGACTTTGTTTTGAATAAATAAGGGTCTACTTAGTTTCCGGAGCACACTTCATTTGCTTTTTGGCTTAATTTTAATTAAAGGATTGGCACAGTGCAGTGTTAAATGTCATGAGTTGTTCTTCTTAGGCTGAATTTAATATGGCATGATGCATAAAAAACCTTAGAATTGAAGGATGGTGTACTTCTTTCTCACATGACTGTACAACAGATGGTGAAGTTGTTCGTTTGTCCTCTTCTTATTTATTTTATCACAACACATCTCAAAACCACGTTTATCCCGGGGCATAGGTTCTGATATAGTTATATAACCTTGAAAACACTTTTTTTTTCTCTTTTACTCACAGGGTAAGGTATCCTTGGTATCACACACACACACACACACACACACACACACACACACACACACACACACACACACACACACACACAGACGCATACATACAAACACAATCGTGTACTTAACCAACTCTCTCTAGCAGCTGGAACATGTTAATCCCTGAATAAATGTGCTCCTTTATGATATTACAAAACTTACACACAGATTAAAGGTAGCATCTTTGAATTCTGGGGACCATGCTGTCACGTCAAGTAACAAAAAAAGCAACAAAACAACAGTAGATGGCCAAATAAAATTTAAAAAATATGTATTAAATAATGTATTAAATATGTCTTTCTGTCTTACGCAGTCATGCCAACATCTTGTCACCGTACTCCAAGGCTGTCCCTGCGGTCATAGCTAAAGCCTCCACTATCTACAATCCTATCATCTACGCAATCATACACAACAAATACCGGTAAATAATCAAGTTATTTCTTTTAAGTTTTTTTTTTTCTTCTTCTTGCATTGCTGAGAACACAGTTGTTCTGGACAACTCAAGACTAAGACACTGTATTGGTCTTAACAGGATGACTCTGGCTGAGAAATTTCCCTGCCTGAGGTTTCTGTCTCCCACTCCTCGAAAGGAGTGTATCTCCTACTCCATCAGCGACTCTTCTCTCAGAGACTCCATCATCAGCAGACAGTCGACGGCTTCCAGGACGCACTTCATTAACGCCTCCTCCAAACGCATTGATAGGGTAATTATTTGCACTCTAAATTTTGCTGTTAAGATGTCCAGTTTTACCTATAGTCATCAATTCTGTCAAATCCTGTTCCACTATTAATGGTTTGGCATCAACAGAAAGATGCTGTGGTGGTGGCGGGATATTTTGAGCAGCAGCGAGCTTGACAGTTGCACGTTGGTTGGCAAGGCAGACACAGACAACATTTACTGCCTAAACAGACAAATGAAATATAGGAAGTAACTGGAATGAACCATGTGCACGGCTGTATGTGGATGCACAGCTTCTCCGTCGTGTGCCTGCCAAAACTGGCTCTGGAGTCATACACTTATTAACTTTATCACTCTACATGCCTTTTGGGTGTTTTCCAGTCCAAATCCTCTCTGAATAGATGATATAATATTTTTTGGTATTTTTTTTCACTAAAATATGTGAAATTCAATTACATTTTCTTTATGACTATAAGAAATTACATAATTGGTATAAACATTGCTAACCATTCATGAGTGTAGAGTGTGTACGTTATGTACGAAAAAATATGGTTTTAGTAAGAGAAGATGAAATCTCGTGTACATTTGCTCACATATGGTTTGTGTGACAGTAATCATTTGACAGATAGCAAATTAAACTTTAACTTTAAACTATTAACTATAAACTATAGATTTACTCTGAATCAATCAATCATATCCAATGAAATGACAACTATTTTTGAAATCCTTGTCATTTTTTCTTTTTATCTTCTAAGACTTCAGCTTGAACTGAGATTGTGTCTTTTCTCGTCTTGTAGGTATTAAAGGATGTGGAAATGAAATCCCATGGTGGGAAATCAGGCGATTCCTTCAGAAGCATGTCGTACGGCCAGACGATCAGAGGCAGGTCTTATAAGAAACAAGACCAGAAGACGATCACCACCCACACATCAGAGAAGGTGAAAAAAAGAAGCCAAATACGTGTTAAATCAAGAGATGTTTAGATCCTTTTTTTTCACGCACTCGGGTTTCTTTTTTTTAACTACTGCCAGAATCCCCCAACGACAATGGACCCGCTGAACAACCGTGACCACGAACTGGTGTCCAGCTCTCTGACCATCGCCACTCTCCCTCTGCTGGTTCTCACCAGGAACCGCAACAAGAACGCAACCAATGAGAGTTCAGACGATGAACGACGCAGCACCAGTGACAGGCTGAACAGCCACAAAAGTGACTCTCCTGATTCCCTGAAATTTGGAAATTTCGCATCCACCGATGCCAGAACATCTCAGAGTGTTCCACGCATAATTGTCATCAGCCCCACCACTGAGAGCAGCCTGATCAGCCAGGACAGCGTCTGCTTAGAGGACAGTATTGAGGCTATGGAGAGCAATGTTTTTGTCAGTCTAAATTTCTCATCAGAAGTCTTTGAGGCAGTGGAACTACTCTCTTGACAGACTGAACTTCAAACCACAAGAAGCTTAATTACTTCACTTAATTTCGGACACACAAGACACACGACATGGTGTGCTTACTCAACCGGAAAATCAAAGTTTTGTCTCTCTGTTGCTTCGGCAGCTAAAGAGCAGAGGAAAAGCTGTCATGGCAAATGAAAACATGTAAATACATTCTGGTATGAAGTGTGCAGTGTTTGTACCCTAAGGGGTATCAAGGGTCGCTGCATGCGTTTACTAGAGCCCTCAAAAATCCCAGTTTCAACCATATATTTCGTATAACTTGGGTGTCAGTCTTGACAGGTCAAGCTCAAGGTTTACCAGTTTAATTTTACTGTCTGTGAGTTGAAATAATCCAACTTTGGGTAAATGAAAGCCCTGAAGCGGATTTTCTGGCAGAGGCCGAGGAAGGTACATTTGCATGTGTAATTACACCTCTGTGGTTTGCGTTGATGACTCTTTACTGTACCGTTACTGAAACTGCACTTCCTCTGCTTCTTCTCTCGGTCCTGCCACAGCAGAACCCCTTTTATCCATCTAGGCATGTCTTCTGCATTGTCCTTTGTCACACCCACAAATGTACAACTCACAACATGCAGGCACATCGGCAAAAGGACGCCAAACCACGGAAACTCAAAGACACACACAAGAACAAAAAACAAACCAAAAAAAAAAATATTTATGTCTCTTTTGAATCCTTTTATCGCAAAGAAATTCAAAGAACCAAAGCAATAACATGAAGTTGTGAGGATGTGTGTATATTCATTTCTTGTCTTGTAATTGTAGGTCCTTTGGGCATTATAGACATCTCCAGCTTTTCATTGGCAGCCAGCCAGAGGCTGTTTACACGGGTCAAAGACTGAGGCAGGGTTGAATGTGCATCTCTGTGTTGACTTGTGTTGTGACTGTTCGGACACTCGGCTCTGTGGTAGATCCTGCAGTGTTGTTTTGAACTAAAAGCAACGAACTGAAGTGACGTCAGGTGTAATGCTATTATTGTTCTATCAAATGCATTTTTGCCTATTAGACCACAAGAGAGTTACAAAACTGAGGAAACTGAGGGACTTTTAAATGTTTTCATCGGTCCTAGAATATAAACATATAAATCTCATACCGCAATGTTTTATTTGCTTTTACACCCGCTCACAACATGTAGGTCACTAAAGTTCACTAACCTAGAGCTATGCGTTTGAAGTAAGGCTCATTCTATTTGCTATACTGGTTTAATTATTACTTCAAAGTCACTGGATAAGACAAATTAAACTAATAATAACAACAAATTGTGCAGAAATGGGGGAACACTGTTTACATAGAGACCACATTGTGACCTTTTGACATCATCATTTGTCATCATCCTATTTCAAATTTAATGTGTGTTTGGCTGAGATTTGTTTTTTTAATTTAATTAATTTTTTTTTTTTTTTTTAGATCATGTATGACCAACAGACTATGGCTGATTACCCAGTGATTTCCAGCCCTTGTAAAAAGAAAGTTAGTATTCCTTTTTGTATATGTCAATCAGTCATGTTCTTTCACATTATTGTGACAGCTATCGCCAAAAAAGCAGCATTCATTGGATAAAAATAGACAACATTTCCGAGCAGAAAGTTCATGCTTCCTGAGCTTTTGGGAAACAATAGAGCAATAAATGGAAGTTATAAAGATAGTAAAAGTTCTGCAGCAAATTGTGTGTGACGAATCAGTATGTTTCTGACAAATTTTACTATCAAATTACTATATTCCTTTTTTAAAGGGAGCAACACAGCTCTTTTTTTTTATATAAAAAACATGTTCCTGGTTGACTAAGTGAAAAACAGATTTCATTGACTGTAGCTGACGTACATGAGAGTGTAAATGGAGAAATGTCCTTGTTCTCCTAGTGAGCGTCACCCCCACATCCTCTACAGAGAACCATTTGTTTCCCTCTACTTTCTTTGTTTCAATCATTTTTTAAATATATTTTTTTTTTTACATCCATCGTCACACTTCTTCAGTGTGCTGTATACAGATTGTGTAACGTCTTCTAAAAGCCAAGCTGTTGCTGTTTCATGTACGGCTTTCTTTTCTTTTCTGCTGCTACAATATTGACAGAATAATGTTATTGTGCATATACTGTATGTGTCTAAACTAAAGACAGATGTATAAATTCAAGCTACATATTTCTTTTCAAAAGTCAAATTACTTAGCATCCAAAATGAATAAACTTGTTTAGAAACCCCGTTTGCAGATTTGTTTTTTGTGCCAAAGGTGAATTTGACAAACTCAACACCTTAGGAAGATAAGGACGTTTGAGTGGACACATGCAAGTGACCATAGAAGAGCTAGAGAGGTACGAGAGGAACGAGAGATGGCTACACAGATGTGCTTTTTTCTGGAAATAAATGGTGTAAATGCTGGGTTCAGTCATCTTTTAATAGATTAGCAACGATATTGCAAACACGTGGAAATGTGTGTGAGGTTTACCGGCTGCAGCCTGCCACTGAAAGAGCTGCTCAGTGCTGTTACTTAGGGTAAGACGTGTTATCCATGGGAGATGACAGCACCACCACCTCAGGGTCAATGGGGCATCACACCACGGAGCCTGCTGCCCTGACGCTGCTACTCCATCAGCTCGCTCTGCAGAGGATGAAGTGATCAAACCATGAAAGGATTGAAAGGTTTCAGACAACGCTGAGTGTTTTAGCTCCATGAATTAGTGCAGTATCGGAAATCTTGGGACCTTGCTTGGGTGATTTGATTTGATTTTTTCATTTTTTTAAAATAAGAATCTCAATATGGATAGAAACCTCTAAATATGAAGATTAAAGTTAGAGCTAAAGCTGCACTTTCTATTTGGGGATCATTTTACTCACTTTTGAAGCTTTACAAAACCTCACGGCCTCTTGTCACTGCAGATGTTATAAAGCGCCGTCATGTTTCAGACAGAAGTAATTAGTTTATTGTTACAGCACTCGTAATGGCCACCTTTATGAAAGCAAACGTTCGGAAGTTTCACTTGCATGAAATGTTAGGATGTTTTTGTTTGATTAATTTACTTTATTTTGTTTTTCGTTTGTATAAGTTTTTTGCTTCCTGTTTTACTGATCTTGTCTCCGCTCTTTTCTATTATTTTTGCGTCACTTGTTTGCTCCACACCTGTTTTACATTTAGTTGATTTTCCCACAGTTCTGTCCTCTCATCCACCTGGTTGTAATCAGCCCTTACTCACCCAGAATATACCCTGCCCAGTTGTTGTTAATCACTATGATGTTGTCTTTGTGTCACATCTTTTCGAGATGTTGCTTTCTTCTGGTCTCCTGTTAGTGCAAGGTCTCTGTCCATCTTGGTTTTTACTCTTATTTGATTCCCTCCTTCAGCGTTGAGCTGCTTTGGCATCTGGAACTTTTTTTTTTTTTTTTTACCCTGTTCATTGAACTACTCCCTGCACATGTGTGGGCTTCACTCATTTATTTATTTTAAGTAAACCTGATCTTTTATAATTGTCAAAAAAAACCCCAAAAAACCCAGAAAATTAAGGTTCATCCAGGGTGACTGAAAAAGCATTTTAATAATGTTAAATATTATGGTACAAAAAGGTGGGTTTAATATATACTACTAGGAAACAATACTATTTCTTTATGGCTCTTATCTCTAATAGTGTGCATGCTGACCACCTGGGCATTCATTACTATACGATTTACCAGAAGCAACCGTAATTGCTGGATTTTCTGCCATTTAGTGAAAATAGAAAAGCGAAATAACACAAAGTTATTCATTGCAAATCGTGTACACACAGTCAGTATTACATTTTGAATTTTAGTTTTTTACATGCAATGACGGAAAATAACCACTAGAGGGAAGTGGAACAACATTTTAAAAACAAATCAAACCCTTTTATTCCCCCTTTTTATCTTTCTTTTCAGTTCTTTAAAGCCATTTTTGTTAACTCTATCTATTCTCCATTTAAATTGCATGAGATGAGGTGTTTGAAAAAATATTTTCATACTGTACAGCCACAAAGACAGACATTTTTGAACATGGTGACTAAGAGTCATTAAAGACTGGAGCTCATGGACCAAGGGATTTAGCTGCATCCTATGACTATGGCTCCATATCAATCTACATAAACGTTGACTTCCTATTCTCCTACTACCTGTTGTTGTAGTAATTTTGGCACAGAAAACTGTTCTTCACATTTAGCTACACCCTTAACTAAAGCTGTCCATCAATAGCTTAACTTACTATTATGTTAGTTTTGATGTCTCCTGCATATGTCAGAGTTTTTGTTCGTCACATTGTAGTCAACTAAACGATTTAACGTTGTCCGTTTCATCCATGTACAATTCAGTCATCTTTGAGCTGAGTCTTTCTAACTGTACCGTTTGGGATGAACTGATAAAGCATACCTTGTGTTTGCTCCCAGAGTGGAAACAGGGACTGGTGGAGTCGTACTCAGCCTTCCACCTGCGGGGCCGGCTGCAGTCGCCCGCTGGCCAGGCAAGCCTGCAGGTGAGGTCTGCAAGCTGCAGGCAGAGTTACTGTGAGTCCGGTTAGTCAGCTTGGTAACGTCCTGAAAGGGGTGGATGGCCCGACGAGTGTCCTCTGGTTAGTGGAGGCCAGCGGCTTTCAAACAGGAGAGACAATAGCTGCTTTACCCCAGTACCTGTCCAGGTAGCCCAATTTCAAGTGAGGCGCTATTTTAGTACAGTTATCAGCACAACAAGCTGTATTATTTTTAAATAAAAATGACAAAACCCCTTTAGACTGGGCTCATGAGTTGTTAAGTTTGTATGGAGTAAGATTTGTTTTGTTTTTTTTTGGCTTTAACAGTTTTTTAATCTGTAAAAACAGCTAAATAACAATTCTGATCATTGTTCACTTATTTACAGATCTAACTGACAATGTTAGATATGTTTGTAAAATTGTTATTGGCTATTAATATGTTCTCTTGTAAAGTGGCAGTGTCAATAAAAAAAACAATAAATCCTGCGTAATGGGGGAGGGGTGGATGAGATGCCGGAAGAGTTTGTGTATGTCGGTAAAAGAGTGAGATGTATTGATGTTTGGGATGGAGCAAATGTCTTCATGTTTCTTGGTTGTGAGAACACTCACAGTCATATTTCACTCCAGTCATTATCATTACATGTAACCAGCACAACCTGAAAAACCTGCTCTTAAACCAAGTCCTAAACCTCAACGTCTGTCTGAGCTGCCAAAAATGACATCACCTTCCATTTTACCTGATTTGTTCCCCACAAAGGTGGATGTACAAGTACTCACATACCCACTCACAAATGTACAAAGTGAGAAATAAATTAAACCTAAAGTGGCTGTTGTTTTGCAGTAAAACGTAAGTTAAGACATGGCAGTTCTTTTAAGGCGCTAAGAAGGAGGTAGATGGGGTTGGTTGCTGTTCAAGCCTGTCTGAAGGTGGTGTGCACGAGAGGCTGTGAGTGAGAGGCTGTGTGTGTCTTATTCTTATTCTTATTCTTATTCTTATTCTTATTCTTAATATGTTAAAGCCACATTATTTGAGCAATATCAGAATGACTTCACTATCCCTTGGATAATAATTTATTTCTTTTGATAGGAAAGAATGGCAACGCTGTGTGCAGGAGTTCTGTCCTGAGTTGAACTTTACTACACAACTGGACTGCAAATTGCAAAGTATTCATCAAACGTAATGGTTCACCAGAAGAAGCTAAAGTACTGCTGGTAAGGACCATAACGCGACACAAACCCAAGATCCCTACCCAAAGAAGCTACTCACCTGCAGTGGTAACAGGAGGATGATAACAGTAATGCATCTCTGAGGATCAGCGAACGTGGCAGCCAGGAACTACATATTCCAATACACCGACCACACTGGACAGGACCTGGAACGGGACCTTAACTCGGAAAAAAACGTTTTCACCTCCATTAGCATTAATTGTTGCTTCAATACTGATGTGCGCTACAAAAGAGTTTATAAGGATGGTAAACTATCAGTCATACGTAGACGTCTGTATGTGAATTTTGTGTGAATTTTGATATTATTTACCCAAATTCTCTCAACTGTTTAATATCATTGCAATATCAGAGATTTGGCTAAGCAAGGAGAAAGGGGGTAACTTTGGATTGGACGGATATGAATTCATACATATAGATCAGAAAGACAAAGTTTCATCAGTAGTGGATAAAATAATGGGAGGGGAGTGGTGGCCTAGTGGTTACAGTGTTGGGCTTGGGCGTGGAGGACCCAGGTTCAAGCCCAGGGCTGCCCACAACAGTAAAATCACTGGGGGCCCCTGAGCAAGGCCCTTAACTCCCAATTGCTCCCCGGGGCGCTGCCCTGCTAGCAGCCCCACTGCTCACTAGTGAAACTAGTTGATGGGTTAAAAGCAGAGACTAATTTCGGTGTGCATCGTACATACAGCGTGTGCACGATGTCCACACTGACAAGAAAGGGAAGGAAAAAAAAAAAAAAAAAAAAGGAAAAAAAAATAATGGATTTCAGTGTTGTAGAGAAAATGTGTATAGCTTTAGATGCACTGTATGAATGCATATATTTTAAAATTGATAGAGAAAAGCACAAAAACATGATTATAAGTTGCAATTTATAGAGCACCGGGCTCATAGATTGGACTGTTTAGTAACCAGATGGAGGATATGTTTAGCAGAAAATCAAACAAAACAATACTTCAACACTGCGTAATCCAAATAAACATACATTTACTGATGAGTTTATCAATAAAAAAAATATTATCTCTTAGATTAAAAAAAACAAACAAAAATAATAGTATTTGTCAATAAAAGAACTAATTCACACACTAAAATTAAAAAGGATGAGGTCAAAACTGAAAGAGTGAGAAAAATTAAACTTTTAACTTTAATAATAGATGATAAAATGAGCTGGAAATCACAAATTACTTACGTCAAAACAAAAGTTTAAAAAAGTATACAATAATAAACAGAGTAATACATATTCTGGATTATAAATAACTACGTACTGCTCACTTATCCTGGTTTATCTCAGTTACTGCGTAGAACAATTCAGCCACTATACATCCTGCAAAAGAAAGCCTTCAGAGTCATTCATAAGGAAGGATATAGGGAACATACTCGCTTTATTTTTACGGTCTAGATTATTACAACTGAAAAAGCTTGTAGACTTGCAAACACCACAAATTATTTTAGGACTAAACACAATCTCCTGCTTGTTAATGTCCAAAAGCTGTTCACTTTAATGGAAGGTGGATACAATTTCAGAGGAATATTTTAATTTAATTTCACTAGAGTGAGCACTAAAATAAAACGTTTCTGTGTCAGTTCAAGGGGCGAAACAGTGGAATAGTTCATTTGTGGAGTTAAATAAATGTCTAAACTTAAAACAATTCAAGATTTAAGGATACGAAATTCACAATATACGGTAATGAACACGGTTGACTTTTAGCAAATTATGTATGATTGGCACTTTTAAGCATCTTCTTGAATATTGTAACTGTACATATGATTTGCACAGAAGCACTTCTGTTTTACTTTTTTTCCCCTTTATATTATCATTATAAAGCTGATGGTAAGGAAGCATTTAGATATTCAATTGTTGATACTTCTAAATCAAATGTGAGATGTTTCTGTTTGTCCTGTGGCATCTATCGGTTGATTGCCTTTTTTCAACACTATTGTTATAAATGAACCTTTTGTTTTTTCAGTGCACTATATTGATGACATGCAAGTAGAAAAGTGACATTATGATACTTGCACATAAACTATTTCCTTTTTATTGGTTATTGTCTAGGCTGCACGGTGGCTTAGTGGTTAGCACTGTTGCCTCACAGCAAGAAGGTTCCCGGTTCAATTCCCGGCCCGGTGGGTCTTTCTGTGTGGAGTTTGCATGTTCTCCCCGTGCTTGCGTGGGTTTCCTCCGGGTACTCCGGCTTCCTCCCACAGTCCAAAAACATGCAGGGTAGGTTAATTGATCAGTCTAAATTCTCCTTAGGTGTGAATGTGAGTGTGATTGGTTGTTTGTATTAGGCCCTGGATAGACTGGCGACCTGTCCAGGGTGTACCCCTGCCTTTCGCCTGATATGCGTCGGGATAGGCTCCGACAGACCCCCGTGACCCGGAAACGGATAAAGCGGGTATAGATAATGGATGGATGGATGGATGGTTATTGTCTTAACTTTGGTTGTATGTCGGTGCAACAAGGAGATACAATTCCTTTTGTAACGAGGAGCTTAATCTCATTTACTTTCCTTTTGAAACCACACTAATTACAGTCTAGTAAATAAAGAAGCACTTTGAGTTAAAGCAACCAAGCGTGTGATATGAGGTATCAACTAAGTTGCAGCAGATGTGCCTGTACAAATTGAATGCGCTGCAGTGATTTGACTTTCCACATCATCGAGGAGATATACCGCGATGCGCAAAGAAGAGCTCTCTGCCTTGACTCCTCATCAGTCTGCCTCTAAGTAGGAGGTGGACAGAATGATAAAGAGCAGCTGATCCCAGAAGTCTGGAGCGGTAGATGGATGGTCTCTTTGAAATTTGCACTCCGTGCATCCCAGAGGAAACATTAGACTTGGCTTTTAAATGCCTCTCTTTTTTTACTGACCCATATGTGACCCAAGCATTAAGGAGTTGCGTTTTGTTGTCTATGTGTTTGCGTATGTGCATGTGGTCACCACTCAGTGCATGTTCATGTTCGCAACCAGATTAATTTTACTTGCTACACTTTTTCTTTAACACAATGAGTTTTAGATATTGACTTCACATGAGTGGAAATAGTGATAGAACTTTTCTTTTTAATTGTATGTTCTAACTGAAAAAGGTCTTTAAGGTGGCGGCTGGGGTATTGTGTCTCAATTCTTTGAACAATGAAACAGTAATCTTTGCTCACTGCACTGCATGATTCACTGTACCAGGATGGGTTGGGGGATTAGTTTGGCTTATATTGATCTGGAAGGGTCAGACCGATTAGATGGCTGCCAGACAAATGTGCTCCCAAAATAAACAGTTACACTCTTTTTATCTATAAATACCGTTTTCATGAGGGTGCATGTGGGTGAGACGCGTGACCCTGTACAGGATTAAACGGGTATAGAATATGGATGGATGGATGTCTGTGGGTGAATTTGTGTCTGTAGTTTATATGCAGATTGTCTTTTCTTTCTTAATTATGATCTTACAAATTAAAAAAGTATTAAACCTAAGTTTGCACAAAACATGCAGCCCTTTTATGCAAAATCAAACCTGCAGCCTGCTCTTATTTTAACATTTCATTCATTTATATTCTGACCTTTTTTTTTAGTCTAACTGCAAAGATTTCAGACTAATTTAGAATTAATGATATTCAGACCATTCCTGCTGTCTTCAGTTTGACCTGAAACAAAGGATTTGTGGACAATAGAGATTGTAATTCCCCTCAGGTTGTGAGCGCGTGGGTGTAAGTGTGTGTGGGCAGCTGTCAGAAAAGTGGGTGAGCTGGTGCAGCAGAACAGGGGGGCAAGCATTCCATTATTTCCATCCATGTGGATGATGCATTAAATGTCATCTAGAGGGGCAGATTATCATACCAGTTAGGGGCAGGGCTGGTCTCGGCATGAGCATGAGGGTGTTTGTGAGCATGTGTGTCAGGCTGCAGGCTGTTAAGCTGCGATCATTAAGCATGTGGGGAGGTGAACATATGGGGACTGCAATCGGCCTTTTGACAGAACAAAGGGCTGCAGGGTGTCTGAGCTTTTGTGCTGCAGGACAGTTTTTATTGTTCATGTTTGATAACATTGTCATGTGGCCTTCATAACCCGTCTTGGTAATGTTTTGGGCCATTGTCTATGTTAGATGTTTACGGGTCTGGAGCTCTATGTGGCACTAAAAACAAAGGGAATAGTGAATGTCATAAATGTTTGGTCAAGGGATGTTAATTTCCAAAAAACAAAAAAAAACCTCTGTGAAGCAGAAGCACCAGCCATAAATTTGGTAATTGAAACTTCTGTACTTATTTTTTTAGTATGCAGAGTACATTTAAAATGCAGCCATGCAGATGTGTAACATTTATATGCATATACGGTAAGGCACGTGACTGCGAAACATCTTTCCAGTGTGGCTTTAACATTTCAGATTGTATTGTCCCAGTGTAAGTCCTGCTCAAACCAAAATGTTCTTGTCTGAGGAACAAAAAAATATACATTTTTACACATAATAAAAAAGGCTGGATTGGTTTTTTTTTCTAATTCTGTGGGATATTGAGATTGCATGGTAATGTTTCTTTTAAGAAATGCAGTCTCTCGGAAGCAACTGTCCTAGCGTTAAACTTTCATTGTAGTTTCTAACAATGATCCAGTACATTAACTGCTAATACTGAAAACTGATTGATGGCTCATCCCCGTGTTCTTTTATGTCACTTCTGCTAATCTTAAGTGTTAACAGATAACTGATGGGTGAGTTCTGACTGCAGAAAGTGTTATAAGTTGCATAAATCCAACCATAACTGGAAAATATGTCCCTAATCAGTTTGCAATCGGATTACCCCTTCAAGCTTATTTCTTGCAGTTTCACTATCATAAACTTCATGATTTCTTCTTCAGCCATCTTCTCTCTTTTTCACAGTGTGCATGAGAGACTCTCTCCAAATCGGATTTCCTGTTGTTCCCCTCTCTGTTTACCTTGGACAGCACTGACCTCATGCTTGCATTAAATGTGAGACCCCATGTAGTTCCCAAAGAGGAAAAAAAAAAAAGTGTTATGGCAACAGTTGCTATAGGCTGTTATTACAAGAGATGAGAAGCAATTACATATTGATGCAGAAAGCAGTCAGCTGTGTTGATCTATGTAAACATAAGTGGTTGGCATCAAGACAGCTCTTATAAAAGCACACATGTCTGAGGAAGGGTACGTCATAGCGTCTCTCCATTTGTGCTCCGGCCTTCAATAAACAGTGACCTGTTGTGATTACATTTGCTGTATTTCTTAAGCTCTAAGTCCATTAGTGACCCTTCAGCTCTGTGGTGGAAGTATTTCCAATGACTCTTCCATCTGGGATTTCCTCTGTTATTGTTCAACCTCGCGGACCCACAGGGGTGTGCAGTGTCAGTGTTGGAGTCACAGAGGGAATGTCATTGGAGAAATAATAAAGAGCGCTCCGTATTTATGCGCGCAGCAAAAAGAGGCTGTCTAGAAAAGCTCCTAATATTTCCTAAATCCAGTCAAAATGGTCCTATTTCAAGCAGAAATCGCTGACAATAGGGTCAGAAAAATGTTTTTGGCTAGGATTTTTAAAACTTAGCAAAGTAGTCTGAATTAGTCTTCTTGAAACAACAAATGTTCTTGAAATGAGGCATTTTTACTTCCTTAGAAATTAGTTTTGTATTTAGCTGCATACTGTCTATTCATCATGATGCCACATAAATGAAAACATGCTACATGATGCAGTATGAACCTGTTTGATTGATGCCCCTCTCTTGTCCCTTCATCTGTGTATGCTTGTCTTTTTCCATCTCTTCCATCTCAGCGTCAGGCTCAGTAGGCTGCTGTATTTAGCTCACTGGAGAACGCAGTGAGCTCCAACTTGGTTGTGTGTGTGTGTGTGTGTGTGTGTGTGTGTGTGTGTGTGTGTGTGTGTGTGTGTGTGTGTGTGTGTGGATGCACATGCATGTGTATGGCCAGATCAAGGCAGGAATAGATGGGTGTTTCATTGATCCACTGCCATATCAGTATAACTACAAAGTCAATATTGATCTGTCTGGGGCTATAAAAAGTAGAATGGACAGAATCCAGCACAGGAGGAGAGGAATTGCCATGTGTCTGGACATAAATAATGAAGGAACTGATAAATAAATGAAGAAATGAACGTACTGCACTTTGGCTCTGCTTATGTAAGACAAAATTCAGAGATTAAAGCAGGATGTGTGTAATCTAATTACTTGATTGGTTCCTATTGCTTCTGTGTTTTTTATGGACACACAATAGAAACGCAGTAGATTTACGCACCATGCACCACCATCCAATAGGTTGTGTGATTAACTCTAAACTACTCAGACCAAGACTGCTGCAGTGGTGAAACACACAAATTACAAGTGTTAGATGATCTTGTGTTTATAAATCCATAATTACTTTGGTGACTTCATAGAGACCGTTTTCATTGAAGCCTTTGGGTTGCGTTCATGGATCATGATCTCATTATAGCTCGTCCCACCTTTAAATGAAGCAGCTTGCAGCACTGACTCCACGCTCCCAAAATATCCACATGAAAGATAAACCGGCCTCTCTCCTTTGGTCCTGGCTTCCCTGTCCTGTGCCTCCCCTTGTCATTTTTTTTTAGTATACCCCCCTTGTCCCCCCTTTTTTTCCTCTTCCTTTTTTTTCTTTTTTTAAATTTGTCTCTCAATGCGTCCTCAAAAACCTAATTTCATCCTTCATAGTGTTTCTCCTCCTTTTTGGTGCTCTCCTTACTCCACCCATGGCTGAATCTCCTCCCCTTTCTCCTCCCATCTTAACCTCTACCCACTAGTCATTTTTCCTCCCTCCTCTTCTCTCCCCTCCTCCACCTTTCCCCTCCCCTTTTGTTATTAACTGGTATAAAAGAGCATTGCATCCCTCTCTACCTCTCTCACACACAGTGTGTTTGCTGGAAAGAGGACAATCTAGGAGAAACTAGGAATTACATTGTCTACCTTATCTGCTTGTGCAGAAATCATTTTCCTCCCTGGAATTTCCTTTAAAGAGGTACAGCTTTTACATCCATACATTAAGAACACTGAGAAGTAGGAGATGGATTGATGTTATAGTAATGATAGCTGGGTAGACTTCATGTTGTAAAGAATCGCAAAGAAATATTCAATTGTAAATCTTTTCCTTAATCCAGAAGATTGACAAGATGTTTTACTATTTTTCTCTTAAGAGAATTAGTCTTAAAGTATAATTAAACAAATGCTTTTTGATCATTTACATTTACAATTGTATTATCATTGCATGTAAATGTTGCATTCCTTCCTTTTTATCTATTTTTCATATATTCTGCCATTGCATGATCTTCTTCACCCCGGCACCTTTCTTCTTTCTTTTTGTGTGTGTGTGTGTGTCATTTGCATATTCATCATTATATTTTTCTTTCTGCTTCTTTCGTGCCATGTTGCCAAATGATGACAAATATAATGCATGCTTTTTCTGTCATATTTTCCTGCAGATCTTGGAACTCTTTGAGGGAAGTCATAGCACTTCTGCCCAGAACCTATCATCAGAGCCTGCCAACATCAAATCATCAGTAGCACTTGTTCTGCAACATATTCTCTCAGCCTTCAACATCATCGTCTGTCATCAACACCAAACAGCATCACAGATACCATGAGCAGCAACTACAGCGTCACTCTCTTAGCCCCCGCCCCCTGGGGATTCAGGCTGCAGGGAGGAAAGGACTTCAACATGCCCCTCACCATTTCCAGGGTACGTCTGAAACGCAAACAAAACACACTCTGACCGGTATGAACAAGTGATGATGGATCCACTTATCACACACTTCAGTATTGTGTTAAAAGCACATGCCCAGATTTTATGTCCACACATAAACGTCCAATCTTTCAGCCCAGCAGCAGAACAGTGTCATGCCAGCAATGCTGAGTGAAACCTGACTTCTGTCCCATCAACCTCTTCTTCTTTCCACTGCCTTGTCTCATTTCTGTCTCCCCTTCATCAACCCCCCACAACCACACCCACTCCCGTTTATCTGAATCCTATGCCATCTGTCATGTACTGACCACACAGTGGTCCCTCACTTTCTTTGCGTTCCACCTCACTTTGAGTGTCTGCCCTGAAAGTGCGCCAATCACCATTCTGGCACTCGGATCTCTTGCTTGAACATTTAACTTGATGGTCCCTTGGTTTCATGCCTTCCAGTATCTATTCCCAACATCAGCACAGCTTGTTCTCCGTTCACTGTAGTCAAGTATGATCTGGAGAACTATCCCAAAAGATGACTATTTTTTTTCTGAGGTTATCAAAGCTTCTGTTCTGTTCTGCTTCCATATGCCCCGCGCCCGCATATAGTCAGACATAACCACGAACGCGCTGTCACAAAAAAGCCCCCGACACTGGCAGCGAGCAGTCTTGGCAATATGAATCTGAAGATGAGTGGCTTGCCAAATTCTGTGCCAATCCCTTTTGGGGCCGTTTGGGGTTGCCATGTTTGTGTTATTAGTTTGGATGTGATACTTTTCCCACTAACTGAAGCCATGTGAATTTTTAGCTCAGATGTGTGATTGTGTGCTCAGGTCTGGGAGTTAAAAAAAAACAAAAAAACATGGAAGCAAATCTTTGTTTGTAAAACTAAAGAAAACATTTTTAGATGAAAGAAAGCAACCAGCTGAAATATCACTGTATAAGGATGAAAATATAAATCTTTTACAGATAATTTCATCATGAGCAGGATTTTTAGTTGTACACATTCACATACAAATGGCAAAAGTTACATTTATTCACAAAAATGGAGCTATATTATAGTAGTGCCATTGATGGGAAAGAAATTGCAATGTTGATGTGGGGTTGTGTGCTTTTAATATTCATGGACAAGTTAGAAGTTAGACCCAGTCCTGCTTTCCTCAACTTTGTCATAGCTCTCGGCCAAATTAGCGCCAAAAAATGTGGACTAAAAGTTGCCGTTTTCTGGGTTTGTCTTTCATTAAAAGCTGTCTACAATTACCTGAGACACCATTTAGCACTAAAAGGAAAAAGAAAAACTTCAATAAATCAAATACCCAATCAGTTTTATGAAATGTTGAATGCCCGGGTCACACTGTTCTTTGTCTGGCGGGCCTTGAACTGCCTTTTGTAACTGGTAAAACAGCAAAGAGCTCTATGACCTGGCACTTAATTTCTTAATGGATTTCTGTTCCTTTGAGCATTGTGAGAGTTTAAGATTTACATTTTCCTTTTAAAAGAGAAAAAGTGAAATATAAAAGTAATTTTTTTCTTATTCCTGACCGTCAGTAGCAGAGGGTAAAGCATGATTTTGAAACACATTGAAGGATCTGAGCAAGTACTTTATTTAATATTGAGTCTCTAAAAGGAGACATTGAGATGTAGATTCATACGAAAGCTTTTAAGGTGGTACAGACACACAGTGCATGGAGCTGAATCTGCATCACTTCATGCACTTGCAGTAGACACCAACCTTGGCACCACCTGCCTAACATTGTGTAACTACGATACAGTTTTGTGGTATGAGTCAAAGTAACAGGTTTTTCGAATGCCATGATCCAAAATTTCACAGAACAACAGCAAATTATAATGAGAAAATCAGTACGGTTGTACTTTTTTAAATTCTCTACTTACTTGTTGTTCTCCTTGTTTCTATGTGCCTCTTTTTCACTTGGCTTTTAGCTCTCAGATCTTATGTAACACATGACTCACTCCTTGCAAACATAAAGTTTTCAGCTGAAACATTAAGAGTGAAACAAACCCTCATCTTCTCCAGCCAATTAAATCCGGTTTTTGACTATGAAGGGCAGCGCCTCTGGCCTCTGGCCTCTGACCGCTGACCGCTGACCACTGACACGTACACACTTCTACACATGTACACTTCTACACAGACAATAGACACACACTCAGCCTGCTCTCTGCCAGTCCAACCATAGAGTTGGTTCTGAGAAGAGACCACAGAGTGGGGGGTTATAATGCTGCGTGCTGCCAAACCACAGTTACCCCAACAGCTGCTGTTGCTAAGCTTGAAACATATGTGAATATACCGTATTTCGTTTATGGCTTGGCATGTGCCCACTGAATTATCATATTGTAGCTGTATTGCATCATGGGATAGCTTTTCTATAGGCACCACTGTATGCACCGACAGTGATCTTAATGTAAATTGTCTTCTTTTATCTATAAGTATGACTACGACTAATAATAACGATAATAATGATGATTAAAAAAAAAGAGGGCAAAACACTGCTTCTCTAAGTTCCTGTGAAACATTTTAGCAAACATTCCTCTTTTAGGTATTGTCCAATAATAGAGATAAAGAGGAAAAAAAAAAGACAGGATATACAGAAATGGGTTTTTTCTTTCCACAATTTATTCATATAAACTCTTCTGCAACTAAGTCTATTTTAAAGTAGTTCCATAAGATTTTAGGAGGACTCTGCAGTTATCTATATGTTGTTTAGTTGATAAAGACCAATCTAATTGACATTTGGCTCTATATAAATGCTTTCTGAAAGAAGATTTCAGTAAGAACAAAGGGTTTTTGCCAGGGATGAGTAACTGTTTATAGGATTAAGAGAGTCGTGGTAAAGTAAGCCATAATGCTCTCCTTAAGTGCTCGTCTATTAGTGGTAGATTACCTTGTACTTTGAAGAATGAGGTCCTCCATGTGAAGACAGCTGCCTGAGCCTGTCCAAAAAAAAAGAAAAAACAAATGTTAGTTTGGAATTTATGTTTTTTTCTGCATGTTCAAAGCCTTTACAAGGCACAGAACTTGTGTAATGTATATTTATTTTTGTGTTCATTGTGCCAGTCTGTAAGATTTTACAATATAAATTAATATTTGAACCTGTTTAAATATTGAAACATAAAAATATAACTGTTCTGGTGTCTTGAAAATGAAATACAACACATACTTGAGGGAGTCTGTATTAGATAAGGACTCTTCTCAATTCAAGCTGATGCTTTTCTTCACTGCTATTTCAGCTGTATGATTCTGTGTTAAAATTATTTAACTGAAAGAAGCCAATAGAAGTAGATGCATTATGCTTAAAATAAAAGATGCATCATCAACACCACACAAGTCAATGCTCTTAGATATGAACCTCTGTCTTGAGTCCATACTCAGTATTGTCTGGATGGAATTAAAAAGTAATCAACTAAAATTAAATACACAACAGTAAGTTAAAAAAAAAAAAAAAAAAAGGAAGTCAAATTTATTTATATAGCACCTTTCAAGTTACAAATTAAAAAAGTTCTTTACAATAACACACAAGGCAAAAAATAAAACAAATAAAAACTAAAAAAAGGAAGTTAAAAAAAGATGCATTTTTAGCTGCATTTTAATAAAGATTGCAGAGTCTACAGATCTCAGGTTGAGAGGAAGGGGATTCCAGAGGGAGCGAGGCAATGCTGCAAAGGCTCTGTCACCTTTAGTGTTCAGCCGTGTTTTCTTCATGACAAGCAGACCCTGGTCACCTGATCTCAGGGACCTGCTGGGGACGTATGGCTGCAGACGGTCTCTAATGTAAGGACTGGTGCCTGATCATTTAAAGCTCTATATGTTGAAACCATAATTTTAACACTTTGTAGTGAATGGGAAGCCAGTGCATCTGGATTAGTAACGGGGTGACATATGAAAACTTAAGAGATTTTGTAATAAGGCTCGCACAGTAATCAAAATTACAATAATCGAGACATGAAAAAAATGAAGCCATGAATGATCATCTCCATCTCAGATTGTGACATAATTGGACTCAGCTTGGCGATATTTATTAACTGATAAAACAAGAACAAACAAGTGATTTAATGTGAGAATCCAAAAACAAAACAGGTCAAGAGTTACCAAGAGGTTCCTCACTGAGAGCTTAATAAATGAGGCAAGTAGGCCAAGAGTCTCTGCTATCTTAAGGAGAAACCTGTTGGGGGCACAAACAAGGACTTCAGTTTTTACATAATTTAGTTGAAGGAAATGATCATTCATCCAACTCTTGACAGAATCCAAAAACCTAAGCAAGATCTGTATCTTAAAAACATCATGGGGTGTAAAAGAAATGTAAAGCTGAATCATCAGCATAGTAATTATAAGAAATGTCTTTAAAAGAGCCTAAATTATGCTGTAAAGGAAGCAAATATAAGATAAACAATAAACAAAAGCCCCAAAACAGTCCCCTGTGGCACACCAAAGGTGGGAGATGAAGAAGAGGACTTAAATTTAGATTTCGCACCACCTACAACAAATGATCTGCCAGATTGATAAAAAGAAAACAATTTCAAAGCAGGACCTGATACCCCCACTTAGTATTTCAACCTATCGAGCAGAACATAAGGATTGAAAATGTCAAAAGGTGAGGTCAAGTCCAACAACAATAGCACGGAACAATGTCCTGCATCACTTTGCACCATTACTCTAAGAAAGGCTGTTTTTTGTGGCGTGAGTCCTGCAAAACCCAGACTGAAACTGATCAAGGATCCCATGTCTATCTAAGGCAACAACTTTTTCTAAGATCTTAGAAAAAAAAATGGCAAGTTTGACATTGGTCGATAGATGCTGAAAAGAGAAGGATCAAGCCCAACTTTTTTTAAAAGGGGAAGAATAACAGCATTCTTCAGGGAATAATTATTTATTATTATATTATTAATAATCACTGGAAGACATCTTTGAAAAGGGATGTAGGTAACACATCCAGAAACAGGAAGATGCCTTAATTGAGCCAACTAATCTGACCAGCTCTGATAAAGAAAGAGGTGAAAAAATGTACAAAATTACAGGCCGAGCTAGACTAGGAACAGGCGAAGAGACGGCTGAGGGAGACAAAGAATTTCTCACAGTTCTGACGTTTTCGATAAAAAAAGGCCAGGAATTAGTAGTAGTAACAGATACAAATGCTGTTACTAAAAAAGGGAAAATTGATAGACAAATTTGTACGGTGAGCCCAGCGAAGTTATATGACACCTAATCTACAATTAAACTTTCGTCATGGAAGAATGCAATACTTGGAAGAGCATCAGTTGTGGTTGCCTCCAGGTTCCCCAGAGATGCTTTTCAACAAGCCACGATAACAAGTGACCCCAGTGCCGTGTCTAAGTCAGACGGTTTCTTCTATATATAGGCAGGATTTATTCTTTGCTTCCTCTCTGCTTTTAGTTTCCCCTATATAGTAATTGCTCCTACATTTATATTAAATAACAGACAACTTTGTCAACCTGTGATTCTAAATGTTGAAGGCATTTGCTCTTATCTTGCAAGCATGGCTACCAGAGGAGGCTCAACCCTAAATCTATCTAAATCAAACAAGTCCCATGTATAAAAGTCCCATGAGTTTTCTGAGCAGCTATTTTTCTTAGTGAAATAGTCCCAGAGTCAGAATCAACAACTTATCATTTTCTCTCCAACTGATCAATCACGCATGTATGTGTCTGATTCATGTGTTTGAACCTAAATCAAGTAGCAAGTGAAACCTACAAGTAAACAGTCAAGCAGAGGATGAAAGTGGAAATATATAAATCAGTTAATCTGTCCCAAACTCACATTTGAAAGTCTTGAAAGAAAGAAAGAAAGAAAGAAAGAAAGAAAGAAAGAAAGAAAGAAAGAAAGAAAGAAAGAAAGAAAGAAAGAAAGAAAGAAAGAAAGAAAGAAAGAAAGAAAGAAAGAAAGAAAGAAAGAAAGAAAGAAAGGTGCACTGTCATGCATGCATGTGTTAGTTAGTTGACTTTTCCTTTTTATCCTCTGTTTGACTGCTGACTTGTAAGTTTCACTTGCTACTTGATTTGGGTTAGAAATGAACACGTTAAACAATAATGCAGAGCATGACTGTGTTTGTCTATTATGCTTAAAAACAGACTCTACAATAAAGATTCTGTCAGAATATTTAGTTATTTATATTTCCATATCTAAAATGATTTTTAGAGGTTTTGGTTTTGTTTGTACCATTTTTATTGATCAGTACCTCTGGTTATTTGTAGAGAAATTGTTTTTTTGTTGTTTTTTTTACCGTATTACCACTTGATCACATACCACCATTTACTTATTTGTAGAGTTGGTGAACATATCTAAATCTAGTGATAAAATTGGCCACCAGTTATATCATCCAGGGTCTATTGTATACAATTATTGTTTTAGAAAATATTCTCTGTCTTACATTATATATTTTCTTTCCCATTAAACTGTTCCTGCCCTCATTAGTGATGAATTGACTAATCCAAAGTAAAAGTAATACATTTTATCTCAGTATGTATATTAGATTAAATCCAACTACTACGTTAGACCAACTAAAACCAAACTTTCAATTTAAATACAAACATGCTGGTTTAACTGAAATCATCATTTCATTGAATCAAATTTCTAGAAGTCAAAGTAACACACCCAGAAAGAGTGGCTGGGATTGAAACTAATCCTGCTCGCACTGTATTCATCCAGATGGACTCATCACTCATCCCTCATCACATGCGCCACAGTTCTCACCTCAGGTTTTCACCCTAAAGAATTACAAGAAGAAGAAGGTTCACCGAGGAAGAAAAGATTGGTAACAACAGAGATTAAACATAAGGGATAGCATATGTATATATATATTATTTGTAAAAAGAAGTTTGAAAATAAATGGAGAACTTACAGCATGTATATCTCCACAAAGGCCATCATGCTTGCTAAACTGAACTGAACTGAGCTGAACTGAGCTGAGCTGAACTGAACTGAACTGAGCTGAGCTGAGCTGAACTGAACTGAGCTGAACTGAACTGAGCTGAGCTGAGCTGAACTGAGCTGAGCTGAACTGAACTGAGCTGAGCTGAGCTGAGCTGAGCTGAGCTGAGCTGAGCTGAGCTGAGCTGAGCTGAACTGAACTGAACTGAACTGAGCTGAGCTGAGCTGAGCTGAGCTGAACTGAGCTGAGCTGAGCTGAGCTGAGCTGAGCTGAGCTGAGCTGAGCTGAGCTGAGCTGAACTGAGCTGAACTGAACTGAACTGAACTGAACTGAAGTGAGCTGAGCTGAGCTGAGCTGAGCTGAGCTGAGCTGAGCTGAGCTGAACTGAACTGAACTGAACTGAACTGAACTGAACTGAGCTGAACTGAACTGAACTGAACTGAACTGAACTGAACTGAACTACTTAATCTGAGCAACATTTGCTTACCTAAAAAAAAAACAAAAAACCCTAACCCTAAACCCAAATAAAGTGCCAATACTCAAAAAATGTATTTAAGTACATTCACACTTTTATTTTTATTGCCCACTACTTTCAGATGGTAATGTTAAAATACTTAACATTGGTCATTTACAAAAAATAAAATGAACAAAAATGGACAAGTTTAAAATATATTACAGACATATTGCCAACAACTTTGACCCATTTCATTTCAGTGGCGCATGTTTTTAAAGAGAGGCTGTTTTATTGTAACGAACAGAATCATTTGAGGCCAAATAACTTTTACAGTCCTGGCATAACAGCACATCCAGGTCAGAACTTACTGCAACGGATTCACAATGAAGAAATAAGAATCAGCTATTGTTAAGTGCGGCTATAATGTATTTTCCACAGGAGCGACGTCTCCTCTGCCTTCCTCTCAGGATACTGGCTGCCTGGCTTGATCATGATTATTCATAACTACTGGTGAACTGCAAAGACAGAAAAGAATAAAAATAAAATGGCTCTTGGCAAAGACGTTTTATATGAAAAAAGAAAGAAGGAAAAAGGGGTGGGGGGGCAAAAAAAGGAGCAGTAGATGTCCTCTTTTCTTTACTTTAAATATCTGATGTTACACGAAGAAGGAAAAGGGTGGCTGTAGTCAGTGAAAAGTGATAATCACACTGTTGACATGATATATTTCTTGTTAGTGAAATAAAACAAAAGTATAGTATGTCTTGTGATAGACTGTATTCCTATTCCAAGTCATAAAAGTCAAAGCCAAATGGTAATTACATTGCGAATTGTTGCCCAACCTGCTGTCTGCTCACATTTATCAAGATAAAGTCCTGAATGTTGCTGCCACGAGGAATTGTGGGTGAAATAATCTTCAATTCTTTTCACGAAGGATGGTGGTGTACATGCCAAAGGAGAGATTTTAATCTTAGTGAGAATAAGCTAGTTAAATAAAGGTTTAATGAAACAAATGCAATGTAATTGAAGCATGTTTTCACTTGGGATTCACCCAAAGCATAAAAGATTTCAGCTTCGGCAACAAAAACACAATAAATTCACTCATCCCCTGCATCAATCAACAATTGGCAATACTGACTTAACGCTATCAGATGGAGTCTTTTAGCACCATTACTGAAACAGTCACATAAAAAAAAACAAAAAAAAAAAACCCCACACATTTCAAATTAATCACTTTGAGTTTTTTTTTCTTTTCTTTTTATTGTTTTGCAAATGAGAAAAGAAAACAAATGATTTTTTTTTATACATCTCATTGCCTTGGATCAGATCAGTGGGTTTTTGCTTGAATGAGGAGCCTGCTTGTGTGTTTGGTTGATATTCTGTATCCAAAGCTTAATTTTTAATGCGTACAGATTTTTTTTTTGTTGTTTTTTTTTTTAAATGTGGTTTTGGCAACTGTAGTTTAGCTGTGGGAGCTTACTCCAACAGAGGTTTTTCTTGTTAGGGTCTCCAATGAGAGCATGCGAGTCCGGCAGTGTTTACAAGACACTGGTGCGTAGACTGCTCCAGGGAAAGAAGCAGCTGCTTTCCAATATTTCCATAATATTGTAGGTATGTAAGTAAGTATGTATATACAAAGTCTGTGTCCCAGCAGTTCACATGCACGGGCACACATGCGAACACACCACTTCTGTTAGGGGAATGATGCCCTTAAAATGTTACTGTTTACTGTTACGCTGATTTTGACTGGCAACTGAATTTTTGCATTTTTTAAAAATTACCTGTTTTATATTGTTTAATTGTTTGTTGCATAGTCTGAGTTCATTCTCAGTGTAATTGTGTTTATACGTAACTGGTGGAGAATGGGGGGAATGTTGTGCACTTAGACGCTGTTGTCCAGTCATTTTCGAGAGGGTGAGGAAAAGGGAAAGTAAACTCAAGGAGCAGGAGTCAGCTGAACAACGGGCGTCAAATGATTTTGCTGAAGAAGACCATTGAATTTAGTCATTTAGGATAATAAATTATAAAGCTGGTTTCACACTGTTACTAATGGATTCATACACGTCACCGTTTCTTTAGGTGCCTCTCCCTCCTGCACCTTCTCCCCAGTCTTTTTGCTTTTCTCTGTTCACCCCTTTCGTAAATCTCGTATTTCCACAACTCTCTCTACCCCTACATTTGTTTTGGCCTCCACCTCTAACCTCTTCTTTGTCTTTTTTTCTTTGTGCGTTTCTAAGAAATGAATGCTCTTATGTTGTCATACAAATCTCTGCACAGGTTTCATTTAATACTCTTTTATTTCTCAACAAATAAAGAATAAGGATTTTTTTTTCTCTCTTAGAGCCATGTATTGGTTAAATAATTCTTAGACATATTTAGGTTTCTGAAATTTTCATTTCCCAGATGAGATTCAAAAATTTAAATAACAGTTTTTGCTCTTTGGGAAAATTTCTTTAAAATATACTCTTATGTCAAGTCCTCAAGCAGCAAAGTTGGACTCTACACTTCTTAAAACTTTCACATGGGAACAGCTTTTAGATATTATTTGTTTACAAAGTATTTGTGTCTCCAGGACTTAACGCTTCAATCAGTTCGATATAAACCATCTGCTTGTCATCTCTGTCACTCGGGTTCAGAATGACGGCATCGTTCAAAGCGCTCATCTCACTCGGTGCATGTTCAAACCAGACACTGGTGCAGCTTTACTGTTAACTAATAACCATTTCTGGGTTGTTGTTTTTTGTTGGGGGGTTTTCTTTTCTTATTTTTTCACTCAGTAAAATTAGGCAGCATATGTGTACATGGTTGGAAGCAAAATGGCAAGTGAAGGCTTTAATACGCTGCATGTGTTTTGAGGTTTGCTGTCCTGTATGTTTTAGACGCCCCCTGATACAAATGACTGTGTCCTTAACTAAGTTGTGCAGAACTTGATGACAAGCTGATGATGTTCATTAATTAGAATCAGGTGGGGTTGAGGCAACCAGACGTCTAAAACATGCAGGACAGCAGCCCTCGAGGATTCCCCACTCCTGTCTTAAGGGGACATATGATGCTTTTCCTAACATTTGACAGTTCAAATTATCTTAAAAGGTCACACGCCTTGTTTTCAAGCCCTCTGTCATTTTAAGAGGCTCAGGAAAAATTAAGCCATAATTAGGTTTTGAAAGAGCAGGCGTACTATGAGCTCCCAGAGATTTTTCTTCTGAATAACTTTCTGCTTATGCACACATTACCGGCATCTGCAGGTTATCTAAAGTCCAAGTGCAGATCAACCGAGCCCACACATCTATCCCCATGGGGACAGCTGTGCCTCCCTAGGATCCAGTTCAGAGCAGCAGAAGGAGGAGGCCAATCAGGGTGCTCACTGGAGCACACAGAAAATAGAGGGCTCACGCTGGATAATCTAATACACCAAGAGAATGTTTGAGTCTTGGTTAAAAACAAACAAACTCTATGGCGGTGCTTGATCCATTTTATTTGGGATCTAAACTGCATAATATGGGACCTTTAACTCTTTTTAAATGAAGCTCTGCAATAAGGTTTACCTCTTTTACACCCTCCGTATAGTCAAATAAAATGATGGCAGCATCATTCTGTGGGAAAACTAGTGAGGATGTTGGGAAAAAATACATATTGCAACACTGAGTGAGAGCCTTTCCCTCAGTTCTCACACCCTCAGGCTGGAATAAAACTGTAGGCAAGGAATAAACACAAGAAAACACGGATCAGGAGACTGTGGCTTTGGGAAAACTTTGTGAAACTCCTGGAGGGACCAAGCCAGATCTTTCGACCTGAATGAAGCAGAGGATCTCTGGAGAGACCTGCAAATGACTGTGAAATGTTTTAGCTGAGTTTGAAAGCGTTTGACAAGAAGAATGAACGAACTCTCCAAAGGACGTGTGTCTCAAACTTAACGGGTCATTTCCAAGAAGACATGAGGCTGTTGTGTTTTTTCTTCTTTTAATTGTTTTTTTTTTCTTTCTCACTCGCCAAACAGAAAAGGAGCAGAACGCCAAACAGAAAAATCTGCATTTGTTCTGTCATGGAGTGCTGCTGAGTTAAATATCACGCTTATTGAATTTAAACCAAATAAATTATCTTAGGATAAAAAAACCTGTTGCGCATCCGGTTCACAGTGGATCGAGGCGCACAGAACCCAGATGTACATATGCACATTGTTATATTTTGATGGACAGAATTAGAAAAGTATGAGCCTCATAAGATTATGAATAGGATACAGCTCATGCTGAGCCTTTGCTGTATTGGGTTAAATATAAGATTAGTCTTTGTGATATTAAACCTAACAGATGACACTTGCTTTCCCAGAATTTTGTTCACAGATTTCATCCATGTCAGTGCTTACCAGCGCTACACATGTGGTTCACTGTTTCAGCTTTGTCTGAGTTTGTAAATACAGTAACCAATTTGAAGTGGATTTAACTCGAATCTAAACCCCCTGCAAATGTTCCTTATTGCATAAATACTTTGACATGTTTAAGTAATCTCTGACACACCTAAAATATATACAACAGATATTACGTTTTCAGAATTTTGACACTAATTTTGCGTTGAAATTTGAGTTTTTGTTGTAGATTATTTTGTTGAAGAGTTTATTTGTGCTGGATGTATGTTAATATGCGTCTTCTACGTTTTTGCTCCAGTGAACATGTGTGCAGTGTTAATGCCGCTGTTTCCTGTCATGGTCAAAGAAACTGAGCTATAAATCAAATTCCCAGGGAAAATTAAAGCACTGGCTCTTTACATAGAACAATTATTTGGATTTATGTTTCTTATTTTCTCAATGATTTGTTGAACTGTCTTTGTTATGAAAATAGAAACCACTTTGAGCTCTAAAAACCTTTTTTTTTTTTTTTTATAGTGATTGAAAACAAATGCTTGCATTTGGAAACAGATTTCTAACCAGCAACGATAACTGCTTTAGGCTTTTGGAGATAAAACATCCAGTACAAATTAAACCCTTGAAACACAAATGAAAACGTTTTTTTTCCACCATACCTGACCGACCTGTTTTTCACAGCGAGTTAAACTATTTTGCAAAATTTCAAGTTACTTTTGGAATTGGATTTGGAAGGAAATGCTAGTGCTTTTGTGAGTTATGAGGAAAAGTGTCATTTGTGCGATTAGTAGGCAGGGGTATAGATCTGATTATGAATATTCTGTGGTTTGATCTGTAGTTTTGAGAATATATAGAGCCATGGAAAATAGGTTAAAATATACATGTAACTTAAAAGCCCATATAGTTTTAACTTACTCTGTCTTTTTTTTTCACTTTTCCTCCTTTTCTCCCTTCTTTTCCATAAAAACAATTTTAATCAACGTATGCTGATCCGTCATTACTCTGTTCCTTTGGTTCTGTGCTCTGGAGAGCGGTGCTGAGTGATATTGCGTGTGCTGGGCTAATATGACTATAAAAGGTTGGGGCTGTAGAGCCTCAACACTAATCTGGGTGCAGAGCCTCTTTTATTGGCCCAGCCTGTGTCTGTCTGCGAGCGTGTGTGCGTCTGCGTGCATGTGTGTGAATAATAGCCTAAAATAGAGGCAAAGGAAACAGGCCAAAAGACGACTAAAATCCACATACCTTGTTCTGCTTTTTAATCGAAAGACACATTCTCGTAGAAACATCAAGTGCAGCAGCTACATTTTAAGGGGACGCCTTGTCAGGATCCATATGAGCCAATTCACAGGCAGAACTGCCACAGAATTGGGTTGTGTGCCATGTGTGTGTTTGTGTGTGATCAGTTGAGTCGTATGTGTTTTCTATGGTGTCAAAAGAAATAAACGACCTCACTTAGATTTGGACACACTTACCAAAAACGGTCACAGCCAAAGCCGCAAGGTTCTGTCTGTTTGCGAAAGATTTAAACTATATTCACATTGTCCAATTTTACAAATGGGACAAAAGTTAGTTGTTTGTTTATCTGATTGCTTAAGGATGAGGTATTAGCAATCTTCTTGTCTCTTTTTTTAAATATTGGTTTTAGTCTTGGCGTTCATTCAATATAAAGGGAGGCGAACTTTGTAACGACACCTTCACGTTCAGGTTGAATGAATGTTTTGAAGTCCTAGGTTTTTTCCAAATCTGCTGGCATGTCCCCCCCTGTGCAACGATAAAATGGGCTCTGGCTGACGCGACGCGTTTCTGAAGGTAGCGTGTCAGAGTTTAAGAGAGTAATGAAACAACAGGCGATTCCACAAGACTGAAACAACCAGAAACCCAGTGCGTCTTTCTTCACTTGGTATAAATCGACTCGGTTAACACATGTTACAGTATAAGTGTAGTAGCAAGAAAACAGGGTTATATCTAACATTTTGCTGAAAAATGGACCACACATAACAAGTGATTTTATTCTAGTTTGATTTAATTTTTGTGTGGAGTCACTGTCATTTACATACGTATCTATTCAATCTCTAGTTGCCTCACAATTGTTCTCCACCTTTGTTTGTACAATTTTTCCTAAATTGTGGTATTTTGTATCTTATCTTGTATAAGCATACATTGACATTGTAGTGCAAGCAGTTATTTAAACTATGTTTAATAACAGGGTTGGTGCAGTTCTCTCTCCTTGTTTTTCTTTCTTACACCTTGAATCTGTTTCAAATTAACCAATTTCCTCCAGAGTGGAAGTGCTGCAATTAAACTTTGTTTAGATATTTAAAGTGTGCCTCCAAAAGCATGGTAGACAACTAGAGACAAGATGTGTATTTATATTTTATGAGGTGTGTAAACTGGACAGCCATCAATTACTGTTCCCCATAAAATCCCATAAAGATGGTAGGTGTCACACCATACAGCTTCTCATTATCTTTTTGTCACTTTAAACAACATTTTTGTTGCAAGTTTAACAGTATTTTTTTTTTTTTTTACTGGTACTAAGCTCCATTTACTTCGTCTGCTTGGTGAAACAAGAGTTCAGAGAACGACATGAGCCACAGTTTATGCTTAAATAAGCAGACCCAACAAGACACAGATTTCATAGGGATATTTTTCCACTGCTGTTACAACTTCGCTGTGAAGAAATAACACTCTGCATTATCAGTTTACAACATCTAAAGCTCCCTATGCGCCTAAAGCTACCGTCTTTTTTCTGTTTTTAAATTCAGAATTAGATAGTCAACCTCTTGCCTGGGATAGGCTCCGGCAGACCCCCGTTGACGCTGCACAGGATTAAAACGAGTCCAGAAGATGGATGGATGGATATTCAACTTCTATTTACTTGTGTTTGTTTCATGCCACATCGTTAGCATTTCAAACCATTTTCAGGATAAAAAATGAACAACTTCTAATCATAGTTTAACAGCAGGACCAAACAAAGATAATTGAAACACAGAAGTCTTAGGCCATTAAATATACATCAGTGAATATACAGGAGACCACTCATCATGTGGTAAACAGCCAGGTCTATCATTAGCTTTCCTCAAATGATTCTGGAACTGAGCAGATGCATAAATCCTCTAAAAATACAGTCATTGTGTACTACCCACATTACCTAGACCCAGCCTGCTGCTCCAGTAATCCTAGTTGTAATGTTGCCGGTGATGTAGATAATTAAAGCTCCCTGTGGTTTTTGTGTTTCTGCAGCTGACGGACGGTGGGAAGGCAGCTAAAGGTGGTATAGCCGTCGGAGACTTGGTTCTTTCCATTGACGGCATCTCTACAGACGGCATGAACCACCTGGAGGCCCAGAACAAAATCAAGAACTGCACTGGCAACCTCAGCCTCACGTTGCAGAAGTAAGCAATGACCTCACACTCAGTGTATCTCTTGTTGATGAACTGAAACCAAGCCACATTAACAGCAATGATAAAATGTTGGGATTGTCATTGCATCCATGCCAACACTGGACCTTTGCTTTCTCCTTCAGAGCAAACATCCCATCTCTGCATTAATGCAATTCAGTTTCATTTATATTGCGTCTATTACAATACAAGTTGTCTCTAAGCGCTTTCCAGAGACCCAGAACATGACCCCAGAGCAAATATTACATAAACAACAGCAGGTAAAAACTCCCCTAGTGGGAAAAAAACCTTAAGCCAAACAATGTCAAGGAAAAACTCCTCTTTAAGAGGGAAGGAAACTTGAGCAGGACCTGGATCATAAGGGGGTACGCTCCTGCCGAAGGCCAGCCTGTAATGGTTTTAGGTTTATATTTGTTCCTGTTTTATTTTGAAAAGCTGCATCCTTGTGTTTTAGTTCTGTTTTAAGGTCCCCTAGTTCATCTGCATGAGTGTTTGCACCTGTGTCTCGTCAGCCCTTGTGTGTATATATTGTCTTGTCCTTCATTTCCTCTCTGTTGGTCTGTACTGTACCGTAGATTATGTTGCATGCCGTCCTGGTGCCTTGGGGGTCTGTGATCCTTAGTGTAGTTTGAATGTGGGTTTCCGGGTCTTTGGTTTGTCCTGACGTTTCAAGTCCAAGTTTAGTTTCCTTTTGGTTTATTGCTTTGGTCTTCCTGCATTGCAGTACCTTTTGTTCAAATAACTTTTTCAACCAGACCTGATACCTCCCCTCCTCTGCACCTCTTCTCTCTCTGACAGAGGAGAGGTGCAGAGATATTGTCAAAGGTACATAAGACTGAATGTTAGTAGTCATCTTTTAACTGGAGGGTCTCATGTGCTTTCAATTTCTTTGCTCTTTGGCAGCAGGTGTAGACGTGTGTGTGTGTGTGTGTGTGTGTGTGTGTGTGTGTGTGTGTGTGTGTGTTTTTGTTCTATCAATGTGAGATGTTCAAGGCTGTTTTGTTTTTTTTTACTCAGGATCATGACAGAAATTGCTTAATCATTTCATGAAAAGGTGAACTTTTATACATTTAATCAACAAAGACTAATATAAAAAACTGCAGTGTTTTGTTTTTATGTCCCTTTATCTTTTTTTTTCTGTCTGGATTTGAAATTATGTCCTCCATTGTTGGCTTCCCTCCCCTCACTTGTGCATAACTGAGAACATCCTCTAAATTCTGTCCAAATGATGACAGACTGAAGATGTTTACTTTCAATCAAGTAACAGACAACACGTACTTATGTCGCTTGGCTTTCTCTAAATCAATGTCAGTGTGTGGATTTTTGTGTGTGTGTGTGCCCATTACTGTAGCTTAACGGGAACCGTGATCAAATTCCCGTTTTATGATGAGGGAAACAGGTGTCTGAATCCCGCTTGTCAAAATGGAGGCTCATATTCAGAACGTTTTTACAGTTAGTGGAAGGAAGGTGAGCAATTTGCAGAAAGCCAAGTTAAAAACATGCAGTTCCTGAACAAATGACACCGAACTCTACACCCCAATTAAAATAAACTGAAATTATTAGTATTATTTTTTTAAAAAAGCATCCAAATAGAATGAAATCTATTCAACACTCACACTTTGGCCTGTTGCTCTGGACTTTGGAATAAATACAGAGAATGTAACGATAAATCTTACCGTGGTTCATCTGGTTAAGTATGGCTTTCATTCAGCATGCCTTTCTCACTACTGTAGTTTCCTCTTTACCTTTCCACTTTGCTCAACCGCAAAGTTGGCCAAAAGGGGAAAACCTGAAGGAGATGAGAAAGAGTCACATGCTGGACTGGATCACTGACCCTCATGCAACTCTGGCACTGTTCCCTCCACACGGCAAACTATGTTTTTGGATTCGCTTTCCTTGAGTTTCCATGAAAAGTTAAGTAGCTGCTGTTTTGTCACATTCTCAGCTTCTTTCTTCCTTGAACTGCTAAGTCAAACAAATTCAAAGGCTTTGATAAGGTCGCCTTACGCGTTCATTATATTGACTTATGATGAACTATGAGTGGCTTTTATTAGTCGGAGTTGACAGACACGCTGGGAATTTGCTTATCTCAAGTGCAAATGAAGTGAAGCATGATTTTATAGCTGAGCCTAGTGTGTGCACAAAAACAGTCTTAAGATTGGCGTGCAGTCTCCCCATACGAAACTCAAACTCAGTACAAGACGGATCCTCACAAAACAATGTTTGAACAAAACTTGTTTAGTTGCCATTCCAAATAATCCAGAAATAACCCACCACACAACCTTCCCGTAGAGCCAAAAACACAGTCGTTTTGTAAATGTGTAATAATTTGTTTCAGTCAGCAAAAATAATACTTTTCAGCTTTGTAATTTTAGCTGCAGTGATGAAAATGGCTTAACTTTGATGGTTTTATTTTTCTTGTTTCAAACACTCAAATAGCCTCAACTAACTGTATACTTGTTTACAAAGTTAATGCCTTGTTTTTTTCCAGAAAGCACGAATCAGTTTGTTAAAAAGACCCAATGGAAACACATGGAAAAGGCTGTTTCATATGGTATCATTATGATATTTCTAAGGCTGTGTGACAAGGAAACCTCTTTGGTGACAAAATGCTTCAGCTTCCTCTGTTCCAAAGGATGGAAAGACTGACGGCCTTCCCCAGATTCCAAGATTCCATGCACAACAAAGAATAAAACCACAGCATCAAAGTTTCGTTTTGTTTGTCGCTTGGCATTCACTGGCACTTTGATGGATGTTCTGTATATTTGTAAAGTGTCACGTCAAGGTCAACATCTGGGCTTTGTTACATAGTGGAACGAACCAATCTAATCCCTTATCTTTTACTTTTTATATGAACTGCTCTCCTCCTTTTTTTTTTATGTCTGCACACTTTTAATAGGGTTTGTTACTGGGTCACATAGCGAAAGGAATGATAACAGCGAGGAGATAAAGAGGAAAGTTAACAATGCATGTGGTGGATCTGTGTGTATAGTTTAGAAGGAGACAGGTTTTTTCTCCTTTTCCAAATAAAGACTTGATGCGGAGAAGAGATGGGCAGCAGATGTGTAAAGGACATGAAAGGAAAATCTGTAAAACAAAGCGGTCTCTACAAGAGGACTTTAAACTGACATTGAGGACAATTTGTCCTGGCTACGTTTATGAATATCAAATATAAGAAGTGCCATATTGTTCTGACACTTACATACTTCTACATCTCATAAAAAAACTGGAACACAACTGGGATTTATAAGTGCAAAATTATAAATAATGTGGTCACCATGGAAACCAGGGCTGTTCCCATCACCGCTGCCGAGATAGCTCATTTAAGTAACCATAACAAGAACAAAGTTATTTCACCTGAAAAAAAAGAACATTTGAATTTTCCTTTCACAAACTCTCATCGCCGGTTTTTAACTTTAACTTTTTAACTTTTTTTTTTTTTATCAAATGTTTTCTCTTGTAAAAAATGTACTTACAAAATGTTTGCATCATACTGGTTTTACATTTTGTAAGCACTCATCGAATACACCAACAGGCATTTTATCAGTTTCTTTGAACCATGAACAATTTCTTTGTTAACAAGGAAGTTGAAAGAAGCATAGTCTATTTTATGAAAGGCACACCAAGCAGGATGTTTCTTTAAAATAACGTATTGAACTTATATAAAAGTAATCCTCCGCAGTCATATGCCACTAGGCATTTGTGGTGGTGCTTTTATCTGCAGACTATAATTTGCACACTGGCTGCTGTGGGTTTTTTTATTTTTCTTCTTCGTCTTATTTTGCTGTTTCAGGATTATTTTTCACCTGCAACCTTTAAATAATTGGCCCACTTAAAAAAGATTAGGAATTTGGATGAAATATGGAACTTTCCTGCCAGTGCGTGAAAGTCTGCAGAGATGCCAATATGTCTATTTTCTGCTTTAGATCATAACTTTAGATCTAACAAGTAGACGAGAAATTTACAACATTTCACTGATTTAGGGCTTTGTACTGGACTGGCTGCTGCTTGTCTTTTTTGAAGCCGGTGGTACTCCACTTCACTTCCATTTGCTGAGAAGGAAAAACGAGCTGAGTTTGAGTGCTGTGACTGCAAACAATGAGTTCAAAGATCGGATGAATTCTCACATGATCATTTGCCCAAACTGAACACTCTTTTTGCCACCATTCAAAAACATAACTTGAGAAAAGAAGAGGAGGTTGTGAAGATGCTTTACATTTGGTCATGTTCCAAATTGAGGTGACTTGTGTTGGGTGCTCAGCTATGATATTCCTTAGTTTCCTTTTTACTAAAGTCTGCTTTTCAGGACAGATGTAGACATAAACTGCAACATAATTGGTTGATGGACTTATAAAACATAGCAATGGTAATAAATAAAAAAAGAATACATTTTGCATTGTGGCCTTAACTAAACTGGTGTTATGTTTGGCTACAGCTGCGAAATAATTAAGTTGCAGGGCTGGAAGTATGTGAACTATATCAATGTTTGACAAATTAGACAGGAGAGATTTTGTAGCCCTTAAAAGATCATCATCACTAGTGTCGCAGACAGTCAGTCAGCTAATGGTTCCTGCTCTCACAGGTATGTTAACTCTTTATCTTTTGCGCAAAGTGATGAAAATATCTTCCCAGACAAGTAGACAAATTGACAACGTAGTTTGAGTTTGTTTGTTGTTTTTCTAAATCCTTCAGTCTTTGTTATGAGTTTTCCTTCTGTCTGGGAATGCACTCTGTATTGTCCTGGTAACTTTTGGTTCACGAGCTTTGGAAACGTTAAACACAGAAAACTATCCTCTTTCACGCAGCTGCTGTTCTCCTTCTGTAACCCACAAAGACCAAACAGAGGTGCCTCACGCTTCGGATCATTGTGTGTTTACATTCAGCAAGACAAATCAGTGCAGTAACAACAGTTTCATTGGTCAGGGGGGTGTTTCGTTTTCGTGACTACAGATGGTGCAAGAGCAGAGACACATTAGGGCCACATTAACTTGGACTTGGTTCTGCTTTTGTATTCCTCACAGGACATCGAGGTGCAACAAAAGCACATCAGTTCCCTTGTAAGGTGTGTGTTATCCTGAGCCCAGCCAGCCATATCGATTCACTTCACAAAAACGTTCTTTAATGAAATGGGACTAGTTCCCTTCCTTTCTATTTCATACAACAGCCATTTCTGCCAGTAAAGAATGAACTGAAACAATTGCTGGAGGGGTGTGTGGGGGCTTGATGTCATGATTCAAAACACTCCTCTGCAACAAAAGGCTTCACTTTGGATGTGTTTTAAAGCAGATTCATTCTTTGTATTGAAGACGAAAAGAATTAGGATGGCTGGCCTTGTTACGTTTCCAGGTTTCTCAACAAAGAAGTGATAAAGAAAAACTTAATGTTGCAAGTCAAAGAAGGTAAATGGTTGTTACAACATAATAGAGAATAGATATAATACAAACACATTGACGAGTGTATTCTCCAAGACCCACCAATTTTTGATCATCATAGTTGACACATCTGTAAGCTGTAGATCACCCGTCGTAATGGCACCAGGCGAGAAGGTTAAAACATCACTCGCTCATGTTTCGATCCATACATCTCCATAAAGTTTTACTGCGATAGCTTGTGAACAGCTGTGGAAAAAATGCTGTCAAGTTTCTGGGAATTTCTTCTTTTCTTTTCCATTCTTATCTTCAGTGTCAAACTGAATTTCTCTTGATGAGACCTATAAAACCACCCAAATTCTTGTTTGCTAAACGGACTGTTTTACAAGAGCGGGATAGAAGACACGTGGAGCACATGTGTCCATAGCATGCATTCATATGCACATATATACCACATTTGGACACGTGCACAATAGTTTTGACACATTTCAATGAGAGTTAGGGCTTCAAAAACTATTATTTGGATTAATGATTATTGTTCAGGACAGCTGGGATCGGTCCCAGCCCACCGCAACCCTGAACAAGATTCCTTTCATTTGCGGATTAATCATTTGGCCTATGAACTGTTGGGGGTGGGGGGTGTCAATCACAGCTTCCTTCTGCCCAAAATAAGACATTTAAACTGCTTGCTGTGTCTGCGCCTAAAAAAATAAAGATGGAATTCTGTTCATTTCACCCATTTGTTGGAGCTTTAGTCCAACAGACATTAAGGGGCCAAAAAAGTACGTCGGACAAAATGATTGAAGGAACATGATGGTCAGTCACCAGCGCTCCGAGCAAAGGTGTGTTGTCTGAGGAGATGTTTAAAAGGCAGAGGGGAAGTGCTGTATGTGGAAAAGAAAACGTTATAGAAGCCAGGAAAAGAGGAATTGTATATTGTTGATGAATAATTGAATCGGTAGAAACAGAATGCTGTTTGAAAAAAGAAGCAGGACTTTAGAAGTTACAGGAATTACCCAAGCATTTCACCCTGACCGACAGCTTTTTCCTCAAGCTGAAATTTTCAGCACTTTTAATTAGACTCATTGGCAATACAATCATTGTACACAGAAGTATTAAAAATGTTCATTTCGTCTAATTGTGCTGTGCTCTAACAAAACCAGCTTTGTATTTCATAGCTATATGCTCAAGCCGCCAGTGTCAGGCTGAATGTCGTATTCCCCACGGTAAAGTCTTTTTGAAGCCCATGGTTTTTAATAGACCTGTGTGAATGAGGGCGTTTTGAGCTTTTTTCTCTGGCAATGGTACGACCTTAAGGCTCATGTTTGATGGTGTTATGAGACGAAAACTGAAACACAGCTGACCCGGTGTGGTTAAAAAATGTCCTTGTATGGAGGTTGAAGGTGCGCAGTGACTGAAAGCATATTTGAACAAAGAGGGTATCACACAGAGAAGGAAAATTCTGAAGCACCTTTTGTATTTTTCTTAATTGGTTCCTTCACTTTTCATCACAGGAGAGACCTCCGACAGTTTCAAAGGCATCAAGCAGGGCAATTAAGGCTGTTTGACAAGGCTTTTCTATGAGCATTTCTAATTGGAGGAGTCATGACATGGACTTTATGAAAGTGGGATGTTTTGCATTATAGAACACGTTTTGGCCATAATAACTAAATGTAAATATGTTTTTAAATCTATTGTGTATGTGTGGTAAGAAGATTTAATGTTTTGTACACCTCATGCACACAACGCCCCCACCCCCACAACAGAGGCAAACACAGGACACGTACAGAGGTATCACATACAATAAAACTCAAGCAGCTGCCTGAGTTATTTCGAGTCTGGAAGTGGGCCCAAGTGAAGGCGAAGGGTTGAGTGGAGGGAACCTTACATTGGGTCGTGCTACAAGAGTTCAGTTTGTTTACGTTGTGTTGTCTGAACATGAATGACAGGGCCCATGGGTGGTTCAGGATACGTTGATTCTCCTGTTTAACCATGTCACTGCATACATGTGCAGTCTGCAGGATCTGGTATTCCACCAATGTCTGAGTATCCCTGCAAAGGAATTGGTTGTATCATTAGTTGTTTCAAACATTGTACAGACATCCACAAACAAAGTGCAAACTGTATGCATTTGCTCTATCCCATTTTTTTTCTTTTGTTTTTTTTTTTTTTTTGCAATGTAAAAGAAACACAATATCTGAGACTTGACGTGTGCAGACACCAAACTTATGGCCTCTCCATCAGAAATATGAGAAAGCTTGACTTACATGATTTGTCATTTGATTTATGTAAGGTATGTGCAAGTTACATGATTGTAGGTAACACCGATACTTTAATAAAATGATGCATTGCCTGCTTTTAGCTCACACATTGAAATGTGACCCGCTATGAATGGCATGCTTCCTTTGAGCAGAGCTGGATTTAACAAGAACAGCGTGTTTGATGAGGGTTGCTTTCATGGAAAGAAATAATTGCATTACTTGTTTACAAGAATACACAGTTTAATGCAACTCCAGATGCAAACATTCGGGACAGCTCAAGTGTTTCACGAAGGAACTGACACATTTTTATAATATATTGGCAACTTCTCATTTTGCTGGTTTTTGCAGAGTTATACTGAACTGAATGGTTAAAGCCACTGATACTCTTATGCCAAATGGTGTATACTTAGATCAAAGTAGCACAGATGGTGGTTGTTTGTAATAAATGAGAAAAAAGAGAAGCAATATTTGTGCAAAACTGGTCACGATGTGGCAGCAGTTTAACAAGCATATTTGCACCTCAGTTATAAGTTGCAAACTTGTCCTGTGGCTGCAGAAATGTCTTAGCTGCACGCTGAACCCTCTGTACTCATAGATGCTCTCTCTGCAGCTGCCATTGTCACTTACTCGGTTCCGATGTTTGCCTAAGAGGTTCTGAAGCCAAGAGTGCTGTACTGGGTCCACCTGCTTCTGTCTTTCACTCCTCTCAAGTATTTGATCATCTAAAAGTGATGGCCATCATCCTTGGCAAGGCCAGTCAAATTCACCAGTAATATCTTAATGCCAAGAGAACAGAAAGCTACAGATTACAACACCTGTCTCTGCCTGTCTTTTTCGAGTCTGCTCTTTTCGCCAAAGAAAATACAGATCCCCGGGATCTTTGGATCTATGAAGGTAGGCTATCAGGATTATGGGGCCAAGAACACTGTGTAAAGCTCATCTGTCTTTCCCCTTTTAATTCTTCCCTGCTATATTTGCCAAATGTATCATGCGGCAAGCCAATAGCAGTCATCTTTAGATCGTTGAATGATACCCAATCAGGCAGCTAGGTCAGTGTGAAGACTAATATGCACTGATTAAAGAAGAAAAATACAAATCCACATTTCATACATCCTTAACGGAATACGTTCAAGGCTCAAAAACAAACTCATACACTGCACATTTAACAGATTTGTAACAGATACATGACCATATAAGATGTGCAGAATTGTGTGGGCATACTTATGTGTATTTCTCTTCAATTCAGTAATCTCCTTTCATGTTCATCTGCAAAAAGTGCTGTGGTTTTATAGTGGAAAGAAAAATCTGAAATACGCTCAGGTATTTGTCCAGTATCAGAGCCAGGATCATTTTACAATCACCGTCACATCACTGTCTGTGGTTTATAGGATTTTAAAGCATGCGACTGTCAATCAGAGCAGCTCGACTGTATGTGTGTGTTTGAAACAGAGCCAAAGAGAGACAGTGAGAGAGCAAAAGAACGAAAACAAACAAAGCAAGAAATGCTTAAGATGACCAGATAAGTAGTAACAGAGTTGGATGCAGATCACAGTGTTCATGAAAAAAAATCTAATAAAAATGTATGAACTATGAATAAATTATCTATTAAAACCTTGCTTCTATGTGTGTGGATCTCTCTGTGTGATACTAACTAACTTTGGCATCCAAACCCTTTCAACAGATTTAAGGCCAGATGTAGAATGTGGAAAACACTTCCCGGTCCAGCTGTGTATCGTTTTGATGGGCAGACAGTCTCGGTATTGAGCAGCGAGTGTTGTGTGTTTAGCTGGTTGTTTCCCCTCTGATTGATTGATTGTGAGGGACGTAGAGACGAAAATGTTCATCTTCACCTCTGTCACATATTTCAAATGGGTGGTGTTCTACATATCATTGCTACACTATTTAGGTTTTTCCTGACAACACACATTTTTTGTCGTGTACAAAGACATTTATTTTGAAATAGTAGTTATGGGATATGTCTTACAATACTACACCATTGAGAATAAACAAAAACAAAAAAAAACCCCACCAGTTCACTCTATTTGAAAGCCCCAGTAAGTTTAAGTTATATGGACCCCCTCCCCTTACTTTTGGTTTTCCTTATGGATCCGGAGCATGTAATCAATTTGCCTTTTATGTACTTGAGACAATATCATCTTTAGCTGGTGCTTTGATTGCAGTATGTCTGACCTGCATTCAGTTTAATTTCAGTATAGGATGACTTAGAGCAGTGGTTCTCTATAACAGAGGGACCACATATCCTCCTGTGGGGCACGCCCCTACCAGTTTGGGAATCACTGACGTAGAGGAACCCAGTCTGGTGTCTTTAATCTTTAAGGGTTTATGGTCTAGTTGAGTTTGAAGTAGTGTGTTCACCAATCAGCTACAACAAGAAAGAATGTCTAGCTCATTCATTTTTTTTCTATATTTGCAGAAAGTCCTTGTTCACAACACTGACTCACATGTTTTTCCATTATTTTTAGATCTTACATTAATGACAGTGAGTGTAGAACTAGCTATTGAGTAAACAAAGGTGCTTGATTAGGCAGCGACGATAACAACGAAAGGAGCTTTTAACCCAGCATGCTGGGCCTATAGGAAGAAAACCGAATAAGCATTTTACTATTAGTGTGACAAAATGCCTACATGTTTGTTTGTTTGTTTTCCTCTGTCCTTATGTATGTGTGTGTGTGTGTGTGTGTGTGTGTGTGTGTGTGCGTGCGTGTGTGTGTGTGTGTGTGCGTCCATGTGAGCATGTGCACGGTTTCTACATAGCTTGCTGTTAAACAGCAGTAAAACTTTAAATTAGATTTCAAAAGAAAATCTTATGTTTTACTGCTCTGTTACTCCAGACGCTGTCCAAGCAGCAAGACCTACTGCTGGCTATCGATACCTCCTCAAAACCAAACAGTTCAGTTTTAGGTTGCATCTTTCTTTTTGCCTAAAAAAGGCAGCTATTTCACTGAATGCATAGTTTCATAAAGTAATATTTATTGTTTTAGGGAAAAAAAAGTAAGATAAAAAAAAAAAGAATACTGAATTACATTCTGGCCTCCCGTCCGTTCGTCATTCACGCATGTATTCAGTTCTCCAGCTGAAAGCTCGTTGGGGCCCGTTCCACCCCACCCCTGGCTCGTCCTCTGCTGAGGTTTTGATGCAGTACTTTCGACCAGCGGGTTGCTGGAAATATTGCCTTTTTTTGGCCTGGTGGAGTTGAACTTAATGCGTCTGTTTCCTCTCATGATCTGCATTTAAGGCTCTTTAGGGTAACGGTCCACCACTGTGTGTGTTAGACAATGAGTTACTATAAATGTGCCTACTTGTTGCTATGTTACCACAGGGAAAACAGTCGCAATAGGTTTAATTTTTCACTCATCTCATTAACTTCCTATAATTAACATATAATTCCTACAAATTAGCCACAACTGGAAATAGTCATTTGTGAGGTATGTGTCTATCTGCACATGAGGGTTATCTTAAATAGTTATATTGACCTAATTGCTGGGTGGCCAGATCAGAGGTAGATTAGGTCTCTGTTGGCCACAAACTGTTATATTCAATCACATAAATGGAAAAAGACCCATTATTATAGTATTTAGAAGCCGCATACACAAAATCCACAGAGCATTTGAACCACATGTGAAGAATCCTGAATGAGACAATAATGAAGCATACTGATGTGTCCACAGCCCTTTATTCATGCTCTGCCTTTCTTTCTTACATTCAGCATTTGAACGTAAGTTTCTTTGAGCCTTTTTACTCTGATGGTTACAAATTTAGCTGTACTTTAGCACAATGCGTACTTTAAATGGAAGATTCAGTGTTTAACCCACAGCTGCAGTTGAAGTTGAACATGACTGTGGAGTCACAAGTATATGTTCAGCTGATTTGTATTTAAACTGTAGAAGTACTCCAGTTTTAAGATTTATTCTCTGTACTTTTGTTTATCCATTTATACTTCCATCCATCTCCCGATTATCTGGGGTCGGGTCGCAGGGGCAGTAGCCTAAGCAGGGAAGCCCAGACTTCCCTCTCCACTTCTCATCTGGGGGGGACCCAAGGCGTCCCCAGGTCAGCCCGGCAACATAGCCCATCCAGCGTGTTCTGGGTCTTCCTGGGTCTCGTACCAGTGGGAAATGCCCGGAAGACCCCACCAGGGATGCGTCCAGGATGCATCCTCACCAGATGCCTTTTTAATGTGGAGGAGCAGTGGCTCTACTATGAGCCACTCCTGGATGACCGAGCTTCTCTGGGCCCAGACACCCTGCGGAGGAAGTTAATTTCTGTCGCTTGTATCCACCATCTCGCTCTTTCGGTCACTTCCCACAGTTTGTGACCATAGGTGAGGGTAGGAATGTAGAGCAACTGGTTAATCCAGAGCTTTGCCTTCTGACTCAGCTCCTTCTTCACCAAGGCAGATAATTGCAGAGTCCAGATCACTGCAGACGCCGCACCGATCCACCTATTGATCTCCTGCTCCATTCTTCCCTCACGCATAAACAAGACCCTAAGATATTTAAACACCTCCACTTGGGGAGGATCCGATCCCCGACCCAAAGAGGGCACTCCACCCTTTTCCAACTGAGAGCCATGTTCTCAGATTTAAAGGCTCGGATTCTCATCCCAGCTGTTTCACATTTAGCTGCGAACCGCTCCAGCGAAAGTTCAAGGTCTCGGCCTGATGGAGCCAACACAACCACATCATCTGCAACAAGCAGAGATCCAAATCTGAGGCCACCAAACCAGACCCCCTCCACTCCTCAGCTGTGCCGACAAACTCTGTCCATGAAAGTGATGAACAGAATCGGTGATAAAGGGCAGTCTTGGTGGAGTCCAATTTCCACAGGAAACAAGTCTGACTTACAACCGACAATGTGGACCGAGCTGTGACACAGGATGTAGAGGCACTGGACAGCCCAGAAATAGTTTTTCATACAACATGAAATTCACATCCACTATTCAGCAATAGTTTTATCTCAACCTTATAATCAAGCACCTAGTCTAGGTAGTGATTGATTATCATGATTGACATACCCTGACACTTGGCAAGACATGAAAGGACGTCCAAATGTCCTCTATGAGCTTCATTTCCTTCAGCCAAGATGTCCTGCATTTGGAGCTGGCAGAGCTTCCAGAGCGTTTCACCTAGAGATCACGTCTTATCTTTTTAAGTCCACAGCGTGTAATGAATCTTTGTATGTTGGATTTAAATTTAGAGACAGTAAACAATCTACAACTTAGTTATTATTCGTGGAAGATTAATATATCTACAAAAATTTTGTGAAACAAACTTATTTTTTAAATTGACAGAATATCTGACTGTATTGATCAAGATGACCATAAATATCAAGATCATTATTTGTAGGAAGAGATGCATGGCTCATTTAAAACATTTAAAAACATAAAACTTGTGAAACTGGACTGGACAAAAATGATGGAAATCTCAACTTGATATTTTCCTTTACAACCTTTTAAGGGAATCTCTGGAATCAAGATTTTTGTAATCCTCAATGAGACTTCTGCACCAGAAGACAGGTATTTTATTTTTCTCATGAAGAAACTGCTCCAGCTGTCTCAGATTTAAGGGGTTTTACTTCTCCAGACTGCATGTTTTAGATCTTTCCACAGATGTTCAATATTTGGATTTGGATCAAAGCTCATAGAAGGCCACTTCAGAACCATCAAGTGTATTGATTTTAGCCATTCTGGGCTGTTTAGCTGTGTGGTTTTGGAGGACCCATGGCCTGCGACTGAGACCAAGCTTTCCAACACTGGGCCGCAAATTTCTCTCCAAAATGTCTTCATCATTTTGATATTTCAATGTAGCTGCACAGGCTCGAGAAACTCTGTACTAGACGCAGCAAAGCAGCTCCAGAACATAATCGAGCCTCCTCCACATTACAAAGTAGCTACAGTCTTCTTTTCTGCGAGCATACAGCTGACCTGACTTGCCAAAAAGCAGTGTCTCACCAACCAAAGGACGTTCTCCCAGAAGCTCTGTGGCCTGTCAATATGCATTTTGCCAAATTCTATCCTAGTTTATCATGTTCATGCTTTCCTCCTCAGCCGTCTACTTTTAACTCCACTTTGGCTCAAACAGTGATGGATGGTGTGATCTGACACTGATGCCCCTTGACCCTGGAGTTTACCTTAGGTTTGCTTGGACGTTGTTTTAACCTGGTTTGGTTACTGTCTGTATTATACATCTCTTCAATCCATCATAATATTCCTCTTTTGTTCACATCCAAGGGCATTAACTACCAGCTATGTTAGCTGTGGACCCTAAACATCTGAATGAAATTTGAAACTGTAGTCACAGAACCATCAAGCTGCTTGGAGATGGTTTTACAGCCTTTACTATAAGATAATTTTGCTTCTGATCTTGTCAGACAAGTCTCTGTTTTGCTTCCTCTGGTCCATGTTCAGTGTGGCGATCACCATGATGCCAAACAGCAGACTGACTGACAGAAGACTGAAGAGACCTGTGATCATAACTGCAGGACACACTTTGTTTTAACATGTCACTTTGGTCAAATTATTTTCAACCTTTTACAGGGGTACCAACTAATTTCTGATGCACAGTTTGCTCATCACGGTTTTTTCGGGTTTATGTTCCTGTTTTATTTTGAAGTCAAGTGTCCTTGTGGTTTTGTTCTGTCTTGACTTTCAGTGTTCCCATCTGCCCCGATTTTTTGCACCTGTGTCTCATCAAGTCCTGTGTGTATTCCTTGTCTTGTCTTTTCCTTGCTCCCAGCTGGTCCGTTCTGTCATGACTGGAAAGGTAGGACGCCGATGCAGGAGATGGAAGCAGCAGTAGTTCCAAAAACATGATTTATCTAACTAAAAGCACTGCAGGGCCGGATTCAAACAAAACCAAAAGAAAAAGCCTAAACTTGACAGAAACAGGAATCTACCATGAAGACAAGAAACATGATGATGAAACAGTACGGACAAGCTGGGTGCAACGGAAATAATTAAGTAAATATTTGTTTATCGTTACGTTTGTCAGTTTGAAGTTACTGTGGGTTTTTCTTTATTCAATCATGCGTGGCTCACTTTTCCACTCAGTCCATTTAAATGAGTAATGTTATTGTTCGGAAGCTGATGCAGTCTAACGTAGGCTTTTCTGTTTGGTCTGCTCAGCCTCAAAGCTTCTTTTAGCATTTTACGTGATGTCATTCTAATCTGAAAGGTCTTTTGTTGACTCTGTAGAGATAGTTGTGGGAGGTAATAGATTAGGAATGTGGACGATCAAAGAAAACTCAACTTCCACACAGATAAATTGTCATGAACACAGATGTTCGAAATAAAACAGACCTACTGTGTGATACCACAGCCCTGGATCTGAACCGCCCTGGTTTTGTGTAACATGGCGACTGATTACAATCAGACTAGGCTTCCAGATCCACTTCAGAGCCATTTCTAGATAAATTAAGACATTATTGTTGAAATAGTAGATAAGGCAGTTAATTGGATTAAATCACCTCAGCAGAGGAATGTTATGGTCCCATTAAGTTCCTTTTTTCCTGTGTAGAAATCATTACACAAGTAATTAAACTTATTAAAACACACGTGGCAATAATTTTGCTAGTCACTGCGTTCGTAGTGGAGCCTCAGCAATTTCTCCTGGTCACGTTGGTCCGTCTGTTTCAATTTAAGGTAAAATTGAGATGCCTGAAACCAAAGTAGCTGCTGTTTTTCCTAATAGCACCCAATGAAAGAAAAGAAAACAAAATCAGTTCAAGAGGGCTGAGAGCATGTGTGTCCCACCTCCAGAAATGACGACTGCATACATTTTAAACAGCTTTGTTTGGGGTTCTAATCATTATCACTTTTGTTTAAAAGAAGCGTGACCTCATTCCTGCAGCAGGAAAGGCAGGAAGGAAGGTCAGAGGAGGGGTGCAGGATAATTATGACACAAAAGGATGCAAAGGTGCACAGATGAGATACTATAAAGACAGAAATGTAAGAAAGTCCCAGACGTTCTTTCAGTTTTTGGCTGTTTACGAAGCTAATGGCCTGAGAGCACAGTTGTCTCTAAACGTAAACTGCTAAGCTGCTAACGTCTTCACTTGGGGAGGAAGTGTTTCCCTCTCTGTGAATTGTTGCGTTAGTTCCTGTATCCTATGGGAAAGAAAAACAAATTTGAACTTATCAAAGCAACACACACAGACTTCCAGTTGGACAGACACACAAAGAGTCTAATTTTAGGGAATAGCTGAAAAGTAGGGAAAGTTTAAATTAGGTGATTTTGATTGAACAAACTATTAAGGTTTGAGGCTTAGGAGCTTGACTTTATATTTAATAACACATTTTGTTTTTCCATCCTGACAGACTGACAGGGATCAAAAGTTACCTGAAAGGAATTGTAAGAGTTTCCAATAAATAACTCACAAAGACAAATGATGTGTAAACCTAAGGTGATCTTGTCTGGAGTTCAAGAAGTTGATGCAGAAAAATTATTTATTTATTTTTATTTATTTATTTATTTTTTTTAAAGATGTGTGTGTGTGTGTGTGTGTTTGCATTCTTGGAAGCTTATTCACAGGTTAGATGTTGCAGAGGGAATAAACTAGTCCTTGTAGTCTGTTATTGCATTACGCCAGTAACATTTTTGTGGGCCAATTTGTCATGTTTGAAATTAGTGTCACCACAGCCTGCACAATGCATCACTGTGTGTGTGTGTGTGTTTTTCAATGAATGTCAACTGGCCTTTGTCCATTCAGTAACTAAAAGGATTCTTTCATGCAAGTGGCAGCACACTTCATTAACAACCTACTTTATTATGAAATAAAAAAAAATGTGTTCGTTCAGCTGGGCAGCTTTTCCAACTTTAGTAAACAAAATTTCTGGGGAAAATGTAAAACTTACTATTTCTGTTCAAGGAGTTTTATGCAACTTCTAAAAGAATCATTTCCACATATTAAAAAATAAATAATTTAAAAAAGCTGATCTTTGTTCAGATCTACAACAACGCACCAAAAATAGTATTTAATTTATTTATCTATTTATTTATGGATACAAAAATAAAAGACTGAAATAACTTATTTACATATTTAGCCTATGTTCATTCTTCTTTGAGGAACTGTCAACTTTTCTAGAAATGTGGATTTCACTTAATTCTAAATTGCAAAGATAATTATAAAACACTGCCTATATCATATTTCACAGAAATAGAGTAATAAAGTACAATCAAAGTGAAATTGGAGATCAGTGACAGAATATATATATGTATGTGTGTGTGTGTGTGTGTGTTTGTACTTTTGGCATCCGAAGGATTTCATCTCTGCTTTTTGCAGATGATGTGGTCCTGTTGTCTTAATTTTCTTCCTTTGACAAGGGATGGTGAAAATGGGCCAAAAAGAATACCAGAGGAGTGATGGAGTGACACATTAATTATGTAAAATATAGAAAAGTTCAAAGTGAAAGTTTTTTCCCCAGAGTGTTTAAGATTTTAAGCTACAGCAAAGGTTTACCTTTCAACAAGAAAGCAACCTAAAGTGCTGCACCAAAAAATGTGGGTGACCCTGCCCGAGTTTGTACCTAAACTCAATAGGCCAGAAATCTAAAAATGCCTGTACACTGATGCTTCCCATCCAGGCTGGTTGAAATGAATGTTCCCTTGAAGACGAATGACAGAAACTTCCACAGTCAAGTTGTGCCAAGTTAGTGAAGTGATTCCCAAAACAGCTTCAGGCTGTCATTGACACCAAGAGTGTTTGAAAAGGACCTAAATGAATGACCTTAATTCTTTTTAAAAGGAACGTTACCCTTTTTTTTGTGTTGATTACAAATAATTCCAACACCTGTTTCTGTTTAGCCATTGATGAATTGGAGTCATTTAGAAAGTATAAGGGTCTGAATTAATCGTATATGGTGTGCTCGTATTTGTATATTTGTTCCTCTTTTAACATACACATGCACACAAACCCATACTCACGCAGGCCATGAGCTCCTATTGATTCACTATGTCAGATTGCGGGGGGAGTGGGGTTGCATGCTATTGAAGCTGATGGCGTGTCAAAGCACAGCCTTGGAAACATTCGGTGATGTCATTTGAGTAAGAATAGACTGAGAAGGTTAGATACAGTCACATAAAAAAGAACATAGAAAAGCCACAGTGGCATGCACAAAAAAAGGAAAAGATGTCATCTTTGTTTTTCTACTTTTATTGAATGCATAAATGTAGGTATCCAACTCTTGTTCATAACATTGCAAACCTAATAAGCTGATGTAATGTCCTTATTCTCAAAGGTAAATTCAAACACTGTAGTTTCTAGTTGCCAGGTGAATGGCATAATAAATGTCATAAAATAAACGTGTGTTACAATATATACCATACGGGGTGGCTCAAACATATTTATAAAGGGGAATGATTATGGGTATGGACATTGGGTCTTTGTAAAGTTGTAGTGGTGGTACAGGCAGATATGCAAACAAAAAAAAACCATGTAACAGTCCATAAGAGTATAACAATATTGTGTACAAATCATGAGTCACCTGTAAATATTATAGAAACAATCTGAAGTCAGACCAAAATGGAGAAGACAAGATACAAAATTATTGATAAAACCTCGAAAAAATAATAATTTAATTAAGAGGAATGGAGTTAGTGTTATAAATTGGAATGTAGTAAGGGGAAAAGAAGGGGGAAATTGGTAGAATATGAAGACAGGGCCAAAACAGCTGTTACAAATTCCTAAAGATATAGATTTCATAACATAGACAGACAGAGCTCGCTGCTATTTACAGTTTCCAACTGGGGTACAGGAGGTAAATATATGATTTGTCATCCTTCATCCCTGTCACACTGCCGGCGTGTTTGATACCCTAGTTTTATCTCTGAGCCTCACACTTATCTCAGTTATGAAGAGAGATCCCAATGTCCACGTATCTGATACAGTGCAAAGTCCTCTTGTCCCTTTCATGTGTTTCACCGTGGGATCCCTAAATTCTGGCAACATGCTCTCACTCTAATTCTCACAATCATAATTAAATCAAGTGCAATTCTTTAGTTGCTGCTATTTTCACGCATCTTAATATCAATAACATAAATATATCTTCAAAATTCTTCATAGAGATGTCGGTCGAGGCTATTTGGGTTGCAGGAAGATCAATAAGGAGTCACCAGCTCTCATGAGGTGCCTCAGTGTCCACAAATAATGGGCATCTTAACAAAACTTTTTTTTAGGGACCTAAAATTGTATCTAAATTTGGAAATTCCCAGAAGAAAAGGTTGGAAAAGCCTTTGACTTAAATTAAGCTCATTTCCACTTTGCAGCTTAACATATGACTGTGATACATTTCCAATTATAGCTGCAGTGTAATCGAGACAGCACTCGGGGATGACAGGGTTGTTTTGAAATACCCCAGTGCTCCCTTCATTCTCCGTGTGCCACACATATTTCCATGCCACCAGCACTGTGAGTGAGAGCTGTCTGAAGATAAGCTCTGGGTACTTGATGGACTATTTACAGTATGGTGCATCCATGGAAACTTGCAGAGCAGGGATACGGATGAAGCATTCAAAGTGAGACAACAAGAAAGATTGCATTGACTTTTATTATGATATCATTATCTCTACTATAAGTAATCAAAATCTTTTTTTTTTTTATTATTGTTGTTGGTTGTAAAAAATACTGAAGAATTTACAAATGAAAAACCAATATCCAGAAGTATAGGTTACTGTTGCTTCAAATAAAAATTTCCCAGAAATATTCCTGCTGCAAAAATATCACTCATGTCTCTTATGTTGAAAGAACATATTGACAGTATCAGAGCGCTGTTGGCAAACTATCGGGAAGTCAAAAGGGATACAGCAAAGGCCAGACCAGGGTCTGTATCTGTATCTGGACTGATGTTTCCAACCATGACAACGACGTTGGTTCAAATTTACAGAGATGAAGGACACGTATCTCCCTGAGGAAGTTTCTAGAAGCACTGCTCCGAAAGGAATGCAAGGCTGCTGACATTTCCATGTCTTCAGTTACTGGACAGTTTACTTAGCCTTTAATTTATGTTATGTCATTTTTCCCGCCTATATGGTATGTTTAATCACATTAGGAGGGTATTTAGTTTTATTAGTTAAACTGTATTTATTGGTTCCATTTGTGATAGATTCTGATGGTGCTGTTTATTATGACATTGATTTGAAGGTTAAATTATGCTGTTTCAGTTGATTTTGCATAAATACACAATTGTCTTAATGTCACTGTAAAGAAGGCAGTTTTGTGAAGAGCACTTTAAACAGATGGAAAATAAGCTCAGTAAAAGGTCTATTAGGATGAAGTGTTAAGCCAGTATCACTTCTAAGAACAGCGACGAGTGAGGAGATACAGGAATGTTCCTCCGATGACCTTTAGACTCGAATATGACTCAAAGGGGCATCATGAGTATCAAAGACCAAGAGTATCATTTACACAAGCCTTTACAGGATTTCAAAACAAAACAAAACAACAAAAAAAAAAGCTGTTTCTTTCCAAAGCAGATTTTAAGAAAAACCACATTTAAAGCTCTAACGACTCAAATATCTTTGACATGCAGACTCGTTTTTGGATTCTCTCAGAGCTGGTGACAGAAATTCCTCTATGTTGGTTTTCCTGCTGAGAGTTCAGGTTTATTTTACATTATTAAAAAAAAAAACAATAAGAATTGTAAAATTTGAAGGAATAGTTTCCATGGCTAGCAGTCACATCATTTTTCAAATGACATGCTGAAATGAAAAAGTAACTTTCTCTACAATTATAACTCACGCGCATTTTCTTTCTTTCTTTCCAGGGACTCCAGCGGTCCTAAACCCCCTCCCGTGGCGCCGAAGGTACTGTGAAATATTGTCCACGGAGAAAACATTAGTTTAATTAATGCAAGGCACTCCAGGTGAAAATAGTTGAATGACATGTTTAGATAAATTTGTTGAGAAAAATGTTAACGTGAGCAACCTTGATCTAAATCTAAGATACTGTGTTTATATTTAACATTGAGTATTGAAAGAAAAAGGGTTTATTAAAATAAGTTTATTTCTTTAAGCAGATCAGTAAAAAAAGTAACTGAATTAATGGCACAAAAACAACAAGGTTTCCACCTGGGATGCCATGTTTTAATGTTTGAAGACTTATTTTAAACAATTACACCCTTCTGAAGCAGTTCCATACATGCATTGTTGCATGTCTTTCTTGCTGTATTTATTTTATTGTGAAAGTTGTGAAAAATACTGCTACTTCCCAAAATCAAAAAGTATCTTCTAAGTATTTTTTAAGTATCCAATTAAAGCGAATTCTATTGGCCAAACATTTTATCGAAGCCTGGGAGATATCAGTATAAAGTGTGCTTTGATTTATTTTTGTGTGTATTTGCATGCTTTTCTCTCACACTGGTAGGGCGACAGATCAGACATCATAAAACCAGTAGCCATCACCCACCCTCCTCCTCCACCCAATTCCTACCCTCACCTCTCTGTTCCCTACAACAAGACCCCCAGACCTTACGGGGCCTGCAGTTTAGAGAGCCAGTACTCTCTCACACAGTCACCTGTTGCCACCGTCATCCCCTCGCCATCCTCCGCCTTCACTCCTGCTTCGTTGCAAGCCAGCCCTCCTACTCCTCTTTGTCCAACTCCAGTCTCTTACCCAACTTCTGCCTCCCCCTCCCCCCCTGTCCTGGTTCCACCTCAGCCATCGGTGTATAACACACCTATCAACCTCTACTCCACTGAGAATGCGTGTGAGGTGGCCATGGGGCAGAGGCGGGGCCTGTTGGAGAGTCAGGGCGGAGCCTTACCGCCTCAGTTTAATGGGTGAGTGGCAGCCTTGTTAACCAATTTAAACGGACCCTGGTGTCGTTTTACAAATATTACAACTGATTTCTCTGTGATACTTTCAAGATTAAGGTTTGCCAGTGGCTGAGAAAATTTAAGAAAAAAAAAAACGACAAAAAAACTACAATTTTGCAACATTTAAGTTCTTCTCTTGAAATGTTTTTATTTTACACCCCAAACCAAGCTTTTCACGTTCTATCTTAAAAGTCTTGCCTAGAATTTGAAAAGTTTCATCACAACATTAAACATCTCATGTCGGCTGCACAACACTGAGACAAAACATACACAGACAGCACGTATTTGCAGCATTTATTGCAATATCGATAACATAACAAGAATAACAAGAAACTACTTAAATTACTTGATGACATCTAATTGGAAAAATTGAATCACTCTATAATCACTTCTCTTGGAGGGATTTTGTAGAATGCAGTTGCACAGAAAATGGCCTTAATTTAAAAGAAGATTAAATGAATTTTCAACTTTCTAATGGAGCGATCCATCCTTTAGCAGGTCAGTGAAGTTAGAGGTAGTTTATTACAACGTTTAACTTGTTTGGATGTAAAATAATTTAAATGATCTGTCAGTTTAGTTGTGCTGCCTTGAGCTGTTGCAGCAATTTCAAATCTCACAAAGCTCTTTCTTTCTGTGACCAAACCTTTCTGTTCTCCATTTTTCCTCTTTTCTTAGCTCGTTTCACCATAAACACGAAATGCCTGCATCAGATTCGATGGGCCTTTATACCATGTAGAAATGTTTAGAAATATATAGCTTTCTCTGTCCTATCTCCTTCTGGTTAGACTGTTTGAGGGAGATTTCTTCGTTTTATTGTGAATAATCAAAACAGACCTCCCCACTGAGGGCCTGTTTTTTGCGGGAAGCGCGGGATTTTTCTGAGGGCAGCATAACATTTTCACCCCAGTGTGTTCAATAGTATTTGAGGATGAACATAAACCAGTGAAACTCCTCCCCCATTTGGTGGATCACTGTGTCCTAACCGTGAATAATGCACCGTATTTTATTTTTCGGCACTTTTTCCGATCATCATCAACATAATTTCCAGCGTCATCTACCTCTGTCCTTTTCTGTCCCAACCCCTCATCTCCCCCCCGTAGAGGCATAGTTAGTATAACTATGCCATGATGCCAGTAAGCCGTGTATATTTAGCTTCTTGAGCTGCACAGCTTAGTGGTGTTGAGCTTTGCTCTTGTAGCAAATCAGTGAGTAAATAAAGGTTTTGGGCTTAAATCCATAAAGATTTACAGGCACTCGCAGGCTTCTACACTACCTAACGCGCTTTCATCAAGCCATTTCATTCCACTTGTTCATTTTTCAGTTGGTTGAATTTAGATGAAGAAGACATGCAGGTGTGTTTTTATTATTAATACTCAACACGTCAGATGGAGTGAAAAGACTCCTTTTCTCAATCATTTTTCTGCTTATTTTAATTATATTTCGCCTCTGTGCACTGTTTTTCCTTTTTCTTTTAATGGTTGGTGGTTTCTATTTCTGCAAAACACAGAAGACACCAGTGATCTGCACAACATGCAGTAATGTTACTCCATGCAGTCATGCACATCCACAAGCTGTTATTTCAGCTGGGATAAGTATCACAGATGACATTTATAAACCCATTATATAACAAAAAACCCTTTACTGCAACTTGAACTTCCCCAAGCTTGAACTTCTTTGCCTTTAATATGGTTTTAGCAGTTTTCTTATTCACTTAAACATGTGTAATTGACAGATTTCTTAAGCATTTTATTATCCTTTCAAAAATGTCTGCTACTTATTGTTTTTTTGTTTTTGTTTTTTTTTGCATGTTATTAAGCACCTTTTTTGGGCCAAAACATGAGTAGCCAAGATCATTCTCCAAATTTCAACTTCATTTTTCTGCATGTTTTGCACCACAGCTTTTTCTACACCTTCGGTGAATCCACATATTTTGTTGCATTGTTGGATCACAGCGCAATAAAATTACAAGACTAGAACCAGTGTAAGCTCCTTGCATCGTGTGTGCGGGTTTGCATGCTGTCAGTGAGCGGTATGGTTTGTTTCAGAGGGGAGTTTTAAACAACATCCTTAAAAGTGTTTGTTTTTTTTACCAAAACTTGTAAATGTTTGCCACTGTACTCTTTCGATCCCTCTCTCTTTCACTCTCTTTTTTTTTTTTTTGCAGACTTCAACATTATCTCAAATGACAAAGTTAGTCTCTGAAGCATGTACAGTTTTTCATCGCGTGTTTGTATATCTGTCCCTCTGTTTTTCTGCATGAATCGATTAATTTAATAATCGACCGACCGTCTGTCCAAATCTCAGTATGTGACACAAATGATCCTTAAGTGCCGATGCATTTTTTACCACAGCCATAAATATCAGATACTGGTACTGACTGAGTGGCACTCACACGAACAAGCGTAAACACACTGGTTCACACACAGACTGTTTTTGTCAAGTCCGTCCAGTACCACTGAAGGTGTGTGAGCAGGCTCGCACAGAGCTGTCAACACCGCCATGCCCACATAGCTGCCGCATTAACAACAATGTGCTGAGAGACACATAAATCACTCTATTTTTATGTGCTACAGTGAGTTTGTTAGAGGTACTGTATTTACAAGTGATTGTTTTTTACAGCAAGGCCGGAAAAACCATCAAATCCACCATGTGGGTATTTGTGTTTATCCTCAGAGTTGATTTATTGCTAAGCAGTTTCCGAAATACATCTCAGCAACGTGCTGCTAAATAAATTCGAATTAAGACAATTAAAACATTCATTACTTCCAAATTGTCCAAAACAGCTCATGACACCTTCCCTACAGACTTCCAGATGGTTCGAAAGCGCCACCATGTGGTTAAAAAGAAGAACTAATTTATAATAGTTGTCCTATTTATGTGCCATTATATTATGTATTTGCTTGGTTTTGTGTCGCTCTCGCAGTAGTTTTCTAGAAGTCCCTGTTTTGTTTTGGTTTTTACTTACTTGTCTTAGTATATTTTCTGCTTTCCTAATAACTAACATTGATTTTAATTCTACACAAATTACTTATTTTGTAATGTCTATTTGTGTTTGTTTGTTGTTGTTTTTTTCTTTAACTCTATTAGTGGACCTCAGAGTATTTTAAAGTAAGTCTTTTCTCCGTTCCATTGATTCTTTGGGACGATTTTATGATTGCTACCGTTGCATGTCCTCTTGTCTTTTATTCATTTGTGTCCTGATTTTTTTTCTTCTGTTTTTCTCTGTAATTGATTTTCCAAGAAAACCTCAGCTACAGCCACCAAGGTACCCCACTGGTTTAGACCCTCAGACCAAATACATGTAACAAAGTGTGGTGTGACCTTTCCCTCTTGTTCTGGTCTCATAATCGTTGGTAACTTTTGTCCACTTTTGTCCACCGTTTTCATCTCAAGCAAGCTCTAATCTTACAGTTTAACCGAATCATAGTGTGTTAGATAATGTCCATGAAACTTTGGGGATGGTAAGATTTTAAAACACTTACTTAAATTTAACCCTATAAATAAATAGATAGCTACTTCAAGCCCATTTTCACCCTCTAACACATTCCTGGAAACCGTTTTAGAGCTCATCGGTCTGTGTCCATGCAGATTTATAGAGGAAAAATGTGCTGATATGATCCATTTTTGTCTCACCCATTCTCTCCTCAGAGTTCCAAGGAAACATGTTGTGGATACAGACATCCATTTTTACCACGTACCAACTCATGGTGATGCGAGCAGAAAGCGTATAATGGAAGACACAGAGGACTGGCGCCCCCGCACGGGCACCACCCAGTCGAAATCTTTCAGGATTCTGGCTCAGATCACCGGCACAGACAATGGTACAAAACATGGAAACAGTGCCTTGAACTATAACTTAAAATGTCATTTTTACAGTCCTTGCTGGAGTATCTTTAAGGAAATCTCTTTTTTATTATTATTGTTGTTATTTCCCCCCTCTTGCAGTTCAAAAAGAGGAAGCTGACACAGCCAAGAAGACAACGTAAGTGCATGACCATGAAAATGCTCCCATTCGCTTTGTTGTTGTGATAACGGATGATCGCATGGAGCAAAAATGTACTTCATGGAATATGTAACCTTCCTCATTGCGTTAAATACCGTTATTTAAACTTACCAACTTGGGTGGATGTCTTCAACTTAAAACCTACATTAATGGAACAAAAAGAAAATCAAAATCTTAATCCCCTGTGGCAATATCCTGGCAATTATGGTCATGCTGTGTGAGCTGTTCCTTTCTGTACGGCCAAGTAGGGATCAAATTTGATCCTATAAATGAAAAGCCAGACCGCTGCAATATGTCTAACTTCAGCAGTTCACTCACCACGAGTTCTGAGTACAGTGTCACCCGCAGAAAGTTGGTTTTGAAGCTGCCGCTGAAAACGTCTCGATCTGCTACCAGTTGAAGTGCGTGTGAGCTGGTTCTTGTATCCCTAACCACTGCTTTGTGGCCCCGACGGCCTCCCAGTTCTGCATGCCGTGTATAACCAGTGACTGTGCGGTTGACCATCACAGCTCTGCTGTGGTCTGTGCTCCACTGGCTCCATTGCTGTTGTTGGCTTGTGGTGATAAATGTGATCGCTGTGTGCTTCGGTCACTCGTGCTGCCATCCAGGTGTGTTGGTGTGTTGGTGTGTGGGGGGATTCATGAGGACATTCATTCACATTTCATCTGGCCTGCACTGTATTTGCTTGCATTGGAAAGTAATCGTTTGGTGTCTGAACATAACGTCCGGTTCTGTTCATATGTGTTGTTTCAGAAGTGTAACACCAGCTTTTTTGTGGTTATGGCTCCCATCTCACTCTCCCTCTGGCATGGCTTGCAGTGCTGCAGTTTGCAGGGTTAACTGTAACGCTTGGTCTGAGTCCTTCTTCTGATGTTCTTTTCTTCTTCTCCCCTTTCGCTCCCCGTGTGCTGAATGGCAGGGTGAACAAGACCACCACTAAGTTGGTGATCGGCCCCAAGTACAACGAGCTGAGAGACTGGCACCACGGAGTGTCCGCTCGCACCCTCAATGTCCAGTAGACTTTGGGTTCGTTAGTATCCGTTTGTCCACCTGTGAGTGTTGTCGGCTGTCTACCGATGTATTTATACATCCGTTTGGTGTTTGCCTGTAAGAAATGGACTGCTGAAGAGGGAAAATTGTAAATTGTGAATCGATGCCAGTAAAGAAAGTAAATGAGAGAATGGAGGGGGGGACGTGTGTGTCTTTATGATTGTGTGGATTTGTCCTTCGCCGTTTGCTTCATGGTGGACTTGCTCTCCATGTCCCGGGTCACGACGATTCAAAGAGCTTAAACAGGATGCACCTGGACTTCTTTTTATGAATCTTGAGGAAATTTCACTTCTCATCCAAGAGACTTTATTGTTCCTAAATGTCTGCTTTGGAGTTGTGGACAAATAACATCTTCTGGAGTCTTTCTGAGTTGATGAAAGCCACGACCGCTGCCACTCTATTTTAACAAAGATGGCTTTCTTTCCTCCTCTGTGAAAACACTGGTCTTTTTTTTTTTTTTTTTTTTGTCCATAACATGCACATTAGGGACTTCAAACAAACCTTCCTCATCCTTTAGACGCTGTGGGATCTGGACCGAGTACAATCGTGCTTGTTGAGCAGTTGTTTGGTTAAAACTGCTGTTTGCACTCCCCATTGCACTGAACTGCATATAACACGCTGTAACACACATCCGCGTTTTCTTTTTCGGTTTGTCTTACCTCGTGTTGGATCAGAAGCTTACCAGGATGATAAGTCTGGAGAAGATTTCTCAATGTTAACTCTTCTGTTCTCCTTAAAGTGCGCAGTCATTTCCTCTGAGGTCCTCTTTCGTTGTCCACCAAGTTAATATGCTCCTTGAAGGCTTCTGTTTAGGATTCAGGCAGCATCCACGTATCCGAACCAGTGGCTGGGTCTTGTTCCTGATGTATTTCAGTGCTCTGCCGTCCAGTTTATCCAGAACGAAGAATCGGTCACGTTGAAGAAGACATGGGATGGTTTTGTTTCTTTTTTTTTATGTATAATTCTCACTCTAGATGAATTATGTGGTGGCTCAGAACTCCCAATCAGTCGACGATAACCATGAGCACTTTTCTGATGAGAGGTGAAACATCTTCAAGAGCCAGAAAGGAATTTCAGCTGCCTTCTCTCTAAGTCCTTCTGGAATGCTCAGAACCTCGTTGTGCAAGCATTTCTGTTTGATTATTTGTCTTTGTATCATGCTTTTTTGACGCTTTTTTTTTTTTTTTTTTTGCACTCTGTCAGTGATCTAACTGATAACGGTCAGAACATTACAGATTGGTGAAAGTGAATGAAAACCTTCAGGAAGTTAATTAGCCACTTCAGATGTGCAGTACTGTCAGCTTGCAGTGTGTCTCATCGTTTTAGAAACATTGCAGGGTTGAAAGACTTGAAATCTATTCAATTCAGACAAGGGTATGAATTCCTGCAGGATCTGAACATGTGTTCTGGACATCTTTGTAAAATAAACAGCATCCAATCCAGAGTTCTGCCTGCTGCGGTCTTCACTTCAGTGCAATAGCATTTTCTACGTATATTTTATGTGTATTAGAGAAAATATACAGGACCATGGTAACAAGAAAATGCAAGCAGCATGATCGGACCCTCTAAAAGTTATCAAAGTTGCTAAAGTTATAAATAACTCGCATAATATACAGTATTTAAAGGTATAAATAGACTTTTTTTTTCAACTCTGGTTCAAATTTACTCTATCAGAAACCAACACAATGTGCTCACAAAAGCATCAGTCTCAAAAGCAGCACGTTGTCGTTCAGTGTCGTTTTCTGCTTCACCACTGTAACGAAGCACAGCACGTGGTGTGAGGGACTGCGGGGTTCGGGGGAGGGCGCCTGTTTCTGAAATCACTAAAAATGGTGAACGTAGCCCTGAGCTGCATGCGTGTTCACCATGAGCGCGCAGTATGTTGCGTTATATCACCTGGACTGTATAACTGTACGTAATGGAATAATGGATATTGTAATGTGATTATGGCATGTTTACTTCTGCAGTTTATGTGAACATGTATCTTAACTATTTTATATCTTCACATGGATAACCTCTCGTGCATGTATGTACAGTATTCCTGAACAACTATCTTTTATGCATGCTGCTGCTGGAAAACAATCAAAGTGCTTTGAGACATTTATAAAGAGTTATATCAGACTAAAAAAGGCTCCTTTCAGAGTATTGACGGTGTGACTGTATAGATGATAGTTTTAGGACATGTAAAGTATTTATGCGTTGAATCCATTTGTTTATTTACGTATAGGAGCTCATTTTAAATTTGATCAATACTTTGATCGTCTTCTGAAATCTAGTTGCTACAGTTTCTTTTCTGTGTTTTTAAAAGCATATATGTAGCTAATAAATGCATATTATATTTTCTTGCTTCTTCTCGTTCTCTTTTTCTTCTCGTTCCACACTTTCTCCTCAACTTCCATCATTCTTTTACTCTCATCTTTAACTCTGTAGACAAAGAGCATAAATCAGCTCACCCTTCAACACTATTTACACCTCTTTACTTTTTCCTTGATATTTTCCAAACAATCAAAGTACATACTGATGTTTTTTTTAGATTGTTGTTTGAAAAGAAACAAATAGGCCAAGCATATATTTTTCTTTCTGTCAGTAAAAATGCTCATTTCAAATAAATTTGTCTCACTTCACTGGGTGATACAAAGGCCTTCGATAAGAGGCCACAAGCAACACGTTACGTAACAAATAAGCATTGGCCAGAGAAGGATAAGACGTAGGATAAGATAATCCTGCCAGGCTCCTAAATGACCAGGATCAAGAGAACATTCAGTCATCTCCAACTCTTTTCCACCTGGTAACTGTCCCAGTACTGCAATCAGATGCTCTTGATATCTTTTGTCAAATGCACCCAACAGCTATTAATAAATAATAAATGTGTCCATTTGCTCAACAGCTGGTACCTCTGGTATGAGGTAGCAAAACTTAAATCAAATGCCATCTGCTCAGAGTAAACAATACAGCCCCTCAGATGTTCAGAAGTCAAATGATGACTTTCTTGATGCAAAGTTACAACCAGGAAAGAGGCCACAGTTTTTGTTTGGGCAGAGTCCTGCTGGTACCCAGTCCAGTTTTAGATTTTTACCTGCCTGCACAGTAGGATATACTACTTGCTCAACAGGTCCTCAACATGTCAAAATCACCCAAATCTAGAGGTCTTGTGTGCTCCTCTAACCATGCCACCGACCAGTTGCTCCATCAACCACCTTTAATTTTTCCTCTGCTAATAGATATATTGAACCTCTTGTGTTGTCAAAATTTTGGATTTAATTAGAAGATTTATCGTTTTCCTTCTTATTTTACTCTATTTTATTTTTGAGTTGTTTCAGCAGTTCTTCTTTGCCAACACTAGAGGGCAGTGTATAATCAAAGAAGTGTTTAGCAGTCCAACCGTGTGACTGAGTAGTAAGTTCGGTAACCCAGAAAGAGTCAAAAATACCAACGTTTTTCCCTAGATGCCCTCTTCAAGGTGATGCTTATGTCTGTCTTGTCAAAATATCATCATGTACTCTCAACCCCTCCAGTCAGGTAGAAGGTTATATTGCATTTAACTGTGACTGATCAGTTTAGTCGACATTGAACCTGTGTTGGTGTGCATATGAAGTAAAACTGCTACACCTAATTCACAATGTTGGTTTATTTTAATTGCTCATTGTAAATACACTAAATAGGGACACGGGACAGCAGACCTAGAGAAAGTTGCTTTATCTCACTCTTGAAAACTGGCTTGATATGAATAACATTTATACACTTTAAATAAAAAAAAAGAAAGAAATCTGTTTAATATTGTTCTCTTCAAGTAATAATTTTTAGTTTGTTTAAAATTTTGCGACTACAGTTATGTCCAGGTCTGCTCAACAAGAAAAGAAAACTAACGCGGACATCCTTTCAACATAGCAGCCATACAAAAATAGCTCTCAGCACCTGATTACCTGAACATTTTTTGACACCCTGCTTTGTTCAGGAGAGTCAGTTACTCCCATCAACAAAGTGTTTGTATTGCTTTTTTTTATCAAAACAAATTCAAAGTCATTGAAATTATTAAACAAGAACAGGCAAAAATGGCCTCAAACCTACTGAACATGTCGTTCATGGCAACGAAGAGGCCGTGTTTATCCGGTCCACACCAGGACCAAAGACACGCTCCATATGTCTCTGTGGCGACTGTTCACAGCAGCTATGACATTTTCTGGTCGCTGTCAAACAACTCGGCAGCCACTCATGGAGATCAGTCATTGGTTAGTGGACACAACTGTACACTGTCAAACCCTGAAGCACGAAAAGCGCACGTGCATGCATGAGCTCCAGTGGGTGTGGGTGTGGAGCGGAGATGTTGTCACTGAATGGGTGTGAATGCACATGCATGGATGGTATGGTGTGTTCGGACTGACTTTCATCCAAAGAATATCACAGTTCAAAATGATGGACCATCTGCTGTGTGGTAGGGAGAGCTGCTGGAAAGCAGTCAGCTATGTTAATGGACCATTTGTTCAATGCTCAAATCAAACCAACGCACTTATGAGATGGAGAATTCACCTCTTTTTGAAGCGATAGTACACGTTTACATTCGTAAACGTTTTGGGAAACTGAAATGTACTCTAGTTTTTGCTCACTGTCCTTTATTACCATCGAGCAAAAACTGAAATTTTTTTAGGCAGATCATTGTAGACCTCAAGTAACAAACAGAAACTACATCAGAGCTACAGATCAGTGCAACTGATGTAGTCCCACTGGAGTGCATAATAATATAAAAAAACAGTAGGTTACAGAACAGAGGGTCTAACACAAGGAGACTAACGTCTTCCTCTCCTGCTTCCACCAGTCCCTCTTTAGGTTCCCCGTCATTTGCTGAGGTGCATGTTGGACCCAGATGGTCAACATAAACTGGATTCTGCTGAATGAGAAACAGATAACCTAGCTCTCTGTAAAACCAATCACAGTCATGCAAAATACAATCAAGTTCATGTATAATCAGCCTGATTGGTAGGGAATATTAATGAGCTGCACCGTAATGGCTTCTAATGAATGTCGGCGGCGGGAGCATCTTATTTCCTGCTCTATTCGTTACATGTCATTAGCCAATTACCATAGCTAATCTGAATTAATGTTTTAAACATGTTGGCCAAGATCATTTAAACAGATGACTCTACGGTTTTTGATCCCACTGAGTTTAAAAATATGATGTGAATGAGGTCTTTTCAGTTGCTGTCAGGGCTGTTCAGCTTGTTGAGCCGATGGCTGCTGATGGTCCTGTGTCTGTTTACAAGTTTGACAGCCTTCTTAATTACTTTTGCTTCGTACTTTCTCAGTTTCAAACCATGGCAATTTGTTGCGATATTTATCCGTCCGTTTTCTATACCTGCTTCATGCTGTTCAGGGTGACGGGGGGCTGGACCCTATCTCAGGGCTGCCTGCTGGAGTGTGAAAGGATTCCCAGACAGCAGCTTGTAAACTTACTTCCCAATGTTAAAGGAGATGTATCATGCCCTTTTTTCCACGAGTTAAAAAAAATAATTACTGCAGCATTATGGAAATGTCTGTCGCATTTTGAATAAAATCTCACAGTTAAAAAGCACAGAAACTCCTTTTCCAAGCATGCCGCATTACCTCTCTGCATAGACATGCACGTCTCAAAGGGGGAATACAACCGACTTCCAAAAGCTGACATGTTTTCCCGAGGACTTTGTGAGGCGTCCGCGATACCATCTGAACAAAAATACCACCTCTGCCTCTTTTGTAATCAGAGTCAGAGCTTTGTGCAGTCCACCTCTGAGGTATGGCAATGCAGCATGATGTGAGCCTGGCTGAAGCGAGAGATGGGGAGGCTGGGGAATTCTACATGGAGCTCTGCAAGTCTGCATGGCTCAGTGAAGGAGGAATTTGCAGACTCGGGCTACAGTGTGACAATGTCATGTTATGTCAAAGGTTTTGAGTTAACAGTCACTGCAGACACCCACATATATGATCTCAAGCACAGAAAAGTTATTTATTCACAAAAATGTCGCCTTTAAGTTTCACCCATGGATAAAATCAGCGCACAACAAATGAGATAAAAACAGCAGTGAAAGTTCAAAAGGAATCTTGATAAAGAAATAAACCTACTATATACACTGGACCGCCTCGATTTTGTATCTGACTGTTGATTATAGTTAGTGTGAAGCAAATCCAGTGGCTCCCTCTGCCAAACGCATGATGTACAGAATGATAAGATCATAATGAGGAGAGATGCTCTGCAGCCTGACAGTCTCTTTCCTATGGGGAGTACTTAGATTAAGACAGCGCAGACTTTAGGGTGATTAGCGGAAATCAATGCAAACACAACAGTCTTCTGGGTGCATTTATCACAATTCCTGTCATTTAACTGCATCTTTATGTGTCTACTGATCACCAGCATGCACATTAATCATCTGTTCTTAAAATCACATGTTAGTTAAGATTCACATTTTCAGTGTGTGAATTCTGATAAAACAAAATAAAACAACTTCTACATGTAAATGCAATCGCAGCAGGGTTGCGACAGACGTCGGGCCATCCCCGTCACTTTCTGCTCATGTATTACATCTAAACCTCGTCATCATCAGGGGTTTTCACAATATTTTTTCCCCTCTCACATGAAAGGTTGTCTTGGCACCAGTGTTGGCATTTAGAGCCTCTCCTCTTCTCTCCTGTCTGACATTTATCACATGTTCTTTTACTGCAGTGTTCAACCATCAGGCACTGATTCAGAAAATTGCAGTCATTAATTTTAGAGGTTGCCCTGTATAGTAAATCAAGTTGAACCCTACTGCGAAGGGATCATTTAACATTATGGATGCCCCATCTGTTTAAATAAAGTGCGGGTACTAAAATATCCCAGAAGAGGCTGGAAGTGGTGTTGAAACACAGAACAGCTTTTTAGTATACTCATAGAAACAAGCGTTGTTCCTCTTTACATCCCTGTATATTTTCATCTCTAATAATCTCAGTCTATCTCCCTCTCTTCCTTCTATCACTCTTTCTGTCTTAATCACACAAAACACAGAGCCACAACTCAGTGTAACTATGGCTGCAGTTGCCATAACACTTCTTTGCCATGAGTCTCCTAATAGCGAGGCATAACGGGAAGGTTGCGGTAATTCAACTGCTGGAATTGACTACAAATATGCATTGCAGCTGTAATGTGTCTGGGGAGGGATCGTTGGCCCACCCAAGCTACTTCACTGGTGCTCATGAACATATGCATACAGATAAACACACTCACACACATTATCTCTCTCCAAAGCTGTAGAGCTCTTTACTGTCTTTTATAATGAGCTGAGAAATACTCCTATCGCATGTGATCACTTTTACTTTTTATCACTGAAATTAATGTCTGATCCATGACCAAAAAACCATAATGGCATAATTTGGTGTGATCAGCACAAATCATGTTTAGTCAGCACCCCATTTAGTATGTTATTGCATATCTTTAATCGATTGTCCCTATGGTGCGTATTTAAAGGATTTATTAAAATATGTAGGATTGAGGAAATAGTATTCATTAGTGCTGGCTGAAAACATATACAAGTTATCCAGTGAATGACATTAAATAACTGTGGGCTGATCCCGCACTGCACGATGGGAACTGTATCTCCCGTTCTGTCCATCTGACGTTTTACCAAAGTCCATCTGCATCGTGAACGTCTGATTCACTGTGGTCACGGACTCTCATGCGGGTCATTTAAATACAAGTTCTAGCATCACCTTTAAATGGGTCCGCTGTATTATTGATCCTATCCATGTCTCCCATGCTCATCATCTGATCTGCGGGCTGGACTCTATTGTAAATGTGGCACATGGGCAACGTTTTGTGCATAGGGTGCTACAAGGAAGAAGTCCACCATGAAGCTGAGTACTGTAGACTTTCGCTGCAGTCGGTGATTTGGTTGGTACTATGACGTTTCCGCTCCGAGCCTGTTGACATGAACAAATGTGACTGTCGAAGTGTACTTTTTGTGTTCATTTTGAATTTAAAAGGGGCTATAAGTTAAGTGAGGCATCAAACATATTTGGTGTCCTAACTCTTAAGTAGCTATGAATTTCCAATTTCTGCAAGTAGGTTAACATTTTATTGGATGAAAATGTACTTGTGAATTGAGAATTTAGTTTGACTATGAAATGCATTAAATAATTCAAATATAAGTAATTTCTCTCCTTTGTCTGTCTGCCCAGTGAGGAGCCTGAACTCAACTCCCATGAGTCTGCAGTTGTCAAGACTATGATTAAAGGACCTGCTGCAAACCACGGTAACACTGTGTATTCTCCCTCCGCTTATTAGAGCCTCACATTTTATGGTTTTCATTTACTTTTCCACTCAGTCGCACATTCAGTGAACAGTAATTACCATTAGTGTCAGATGTCATCACCACTCCCTGTATAAAATCTGATTTATGGACATGGTTAAAGCACAAGTGATATTGTGATATTGTGTGCACGAAGAATCAGATGCATGAAAAGTAACTTTGAGGAGCGTTTTACTTATTTTCTGCTATTGTCTGCATAAAATCTTCATAGTAGAATATCAAATATTCTTCCAAATAAAACAAAACTACATCTGTTAGACTTGCGTTCTGGGCAAAACAGTGAACAATTACATATGACCAGTTTGCAGTGACTAGTTACTTCATTCAAAAAGTAACTGTTGATTACTTACAGCAAAACGTAATGCGTTACTGTTAAAAGTAACTCTTTAGTTACCAACCCTTTTTTTAAAAGAAAGTTCTTAAAAACGTTCCTAGTGATGTCCTTTAAAACATGATTCAAGTCAGGTCAGCAAATGATCTGAAACAATAAATAAATAAAAATGAAAAAAATAACAGCTGCTCAAAAATGAAATCTTTGAACAATGCTCAACTTGCATGCCAGCAACTTATTTAAAATAGGCTGTATGTGTTACTTAAAGTGAAAAATTAAAGTGGTTTCAGCATCATAGACATGAAGCGACTACAGATGTATAAAAAATAATATTTACAGCCTCTTTAAACAACTTCTACTGGTATTATGATTCTGTTCAGCTGCCGCAGCAAAGTTGTCCAACTCATTCCAACGGTCCCTATTTGTTAAGAGACCTCCAGATGACTCAGTTGCACTTTGCATGAAACCAAATGCACGCACAAATATTACTTTATTAATGCGTTTTTATTATATTTATTGTAAATTTTGCTCCGAAAGTTCCACGCTTCCTTGGTTCTGGTAAACTCTCTTTCCACCGGCGAATGCTTTCCCCTCCATTTAAGCGACAAACTTCTCCCGCCCCACTCGTCATCGCTTCTCCCCGGGTCACCGTCCGGCTGATGGTAAAGGAGAGGGGCCAGTACCACACAAACACACTGTGGGGAAACGGTAACTGAGTTACTTTATATAGAGAGTAATGCATTAGAGTACTAGTTACTGACAAAAGTAACAGCGTTACGGTACCACGTTACTACCCAACTCTGCATTTGACAAAGAAAAAGTGAGAAAAAACAGGATTTCAAATCTTGGCAAAGTGTGAAACTGATTTACGACCACTGGACTGATGTTGTTACAGTCATCTAGTACGGGGGAAAGGGCCTATTTTCCACGGTTGAGACTTGACATGTTATTGTGGACTTTCTTTTCATTTCTTTTTTGTTTTTGCATCTTTTCTCTGTGGCAGACCACTAACCAGGCCCAAGGCACCTTGCTCCATCACATGTGCAGCAGCTCCAATTTGTCAGAAGGATAATATTTATTTAGTAAAGCTGTAGGAAGTTAAAGTTTTAAAAAGAAACAGAGCGGCAGTAGTATTTCCTTCAGTGCTCAACTCAGACGTGATTGTCTGACTTGAATATCTTTCAGTGCATCTTTCTGTTGATCATGTGGATAAGTTTATAATATTTTCAGTTCAATTCTATATGTTTTCTGTTTTTAAACGTAGCTATTCTTGGATTCAGGCCTTTAAACCCTATTTCTCTCCTCCCCCTGATGTATCTGGCACTCAGCAATTACTTAGTCGAACATCTTTGCTCATGAAAATACATAATCAGTCAAACAGCTGTATTTATAGAAAATAGGGTTTCAGCAAATGGTTCATTACTGATGTGTATTGTAAGACAGAACCGGCATGGTTTAAATTCAGAAACACACTTTTATGGATCCAGCCACATCCACTCACTCACTCTGTAGCCTCAACCTTTTTTCTTGTTCTCTTTTGGTACCAAAGCGTGTCATGTGATGACAGTGCCAAGCTCCAAATGTAAGCTTTCCCTCACCACGGAAACACAAACTAAAACACCAAGATTTCCAGCAGTATTTGGAGATCAAAGGCCAAACTACATGTTTAGCCAGGTGTCTGGGTTTTAGCAGATGGAATGTGTTGACGGCCAACGTGTGGTTGTGTGTGCTTGGTCATGTGTATTCATGCACACGCGCCATAGGAATGTGATGGAAGTGGGAATATTCGGTGTGTTTCTGAAGATTGATGTGGCGAATCCATGGCTTTAACAAAAGTAGTCAGCCAGCTGCGTGCTCCGCTATGACACCTGCTGGGTGTGCAGTCGAAGAGGTCAGAGGTCAAAGAACTTACAAACCTGGGAAAAATCACTCCTATTTATCATTTCTGACAGCCTAAGTGCTTCTTTTTACATCTATTCATGTTTCTCGTTATCGTCTCACTTTTTGTGTTTCTAAATTAATCGAACCTTTTATATCTCTTCCACTTTGTGAATTTCTCTGCTGTGCGACAATGAAAGGCTTATCTTATCTTATCTTATCTTATCTTATCTTATCTTATCTTATCTTATCTTATCTTATCTTATCTTATCTTATCTTATCTTATCTTATCTTATCTTATCTTATCTTATCTTATCTTACCGTAGGTCACAGTCCACGAACTGGTCTGATCACCCCATCTTTTGGGATGAAAGGTAACAGCAATGCCGATGTCCCGAGGGGTCCTGTCCCGGTCCGACCTGTGCCTCAACCTCACCCTAAAGATGAGGACACCCTGGTCCAGATGGCTGAACATATTCCTGCTGGGACTCGAACGCCCATGTGTGCCAACTGCAACATGGTCATCAGGTGAGCAGCAAATACTGCCGTTAATATCACAGGTCAAAAGCTTGACTACAGGGATGACTGTGTGGATCAGGTGGATACATTTTTTTTGTCTATTTATAGTTAGTCACCTCATGTGACCCGTTAAAGAATAAACTATATAATACCTTGTGATAAGTGCACAGCTCCACATTATTTCTGTGAAAAAATATGCAAAAAACTAAAAAGGTTACATGAATACACAGATCACCACCACCTTAAGTATGTAACATGGATTCAGTTTGTGCAGTCTGGAGAACAAATAGATTAACAAAGCATATAAGGACAGTTTGGGGAATGACATAAGGATAACATTTCCACACTTTTTAACCTTATCTAACAAACACATTTAAAAAGGTATTTGTCATTCATTCTGTCTCACAAAGACTTTAAAAACAATTTTTTTAAGCATGTACTCTTTGTATGCAGCGTCTTCCTCTTTCTAATCACTTCATTGTCTTACCTTAGCACACTTTGACACTTTTAGGGGCCGGGGATGAAATCGCTGATGCTTTCTGACTGGGAAGATGATCACGCTTCCATGCAATAGTGAAAAATAAGATCGACATTTGACTTAGACAGATAAATATTATTGAATTAAGACCGAAACAAAGCATTTTGTGTGTAGTGAGGCTAAATGATAACCTACTTTTAATATGAGCAATGCGTTTATGGTCACGTGTCAATCCTGTCATCTTACGAGTCTTTGTACCATCCTGCAGAGTGCTTATAAAAAATCTATACCGTATGTCATTGGGAAGAAAGGGGACTGTCATCAGTATTTATAGATATCTGCAGAAGAAGCACATCACACACGTTTGTGTTCACACAGGAAGAACCAAAACAGAGCTTATCTCTTCACCTTGGCGGGACAGACTTAACGATATACAGGATATAAATAGATAAATGTCCATTTCTTAATACATCAGTACCCCAAGTAAGACCTTTTAATATAATAAACTGTATAGTGTAAATAAACCATCTAAAGTGAACAAACCTTTGTCTGTAACCGTTGAACCACAAATGATGTATGATGGTTGCATGGGTTAGGGTTGAGTGGAATAAATTGCACCTACAGCTGATGAAATGATAGAATCAGCTTAATCCAAACACTATATGATGGCTCCTTTCTCTTGGTTTACAGTTGGGTCGTCTTTTTCAGCTCCCAGTGCAGGAGTATTGTTTCAGAAATGAGAATGTGATAGGAAGGAGGCAGCTATGTGTGCAACAGAAGTTTAAGTTCACAAAGGTACTTAATGATGGGATCTGTTCCCCTTCCTCCCCCGTGCCTGCATCTCTTCCTGTCCGGTAGCTGACTGCTCTGAACCGGGCGCTATCTCCCTTCATGCCACGTAACGTTGCATGTCACAAAGGATCAGGTTGCTCACACGGCTGTCGGCTTGAGCCACTGTGAGCGCAATCTCAGATAAGCTCAGCTATTGTGCTGAGTAAATTAGCCTCCATTGTTTTCCCACTTTACCTCATCACCAGAGTTGACAGAGGCATGGTGAAGTCTGAGTCGAAGCGTGATGGTCAACGTTGGGTGAAAAACCGAGGCAATTCATTACTTTAGTTAACAGGCACAAGTTCCAAAAATATACTATTATTCTGGCTCTTCTTGAAATGTTGCACTGTTTTAGAAAAAACACAGCGTGTCGTGAATCGTAGTGGATCTTATTGTCCGGCAAATACAACCGCAGAAGAAGAGCAACACACTACCTTTTTCACCATGTCATTATTAACTGAACAAAAATGTTTCCAAAGCAAAAACGACTAACTTCCCTCAGGATTCAAGAGTTTATAAATTCACTTTTAGTAGAAATAATTTATTTATCTAACTTTATCAGAGGAATTTTGACTCAATTATTTACTACAACTTCATTGGTCATTGAGTTACTTATTGACACTTTCTTACTTACTTACTTACTTTTCCTCTTGGTATTGTGTTAACCGATGCCAAAATTGTCTGCATTTAAACAGGTCTGTACACCTGCTGATGATCAGTCCATCGACGGCTGATAATTTACAGTAACTGGTAGTAAATCCTATGAAAACAGAAAGGGGGTTCTCAGTATTGCCCACATGATTTTTCTAATTTTTGTATATTTCTATAATTATCAATGCTGGTAATATTCTGAACAGTTTACTGTAGATTACAAAAAAAAACCTGTATATAGGAATGATTTAGAATAATATTACCACTCCTCAGTGACGGCGATACGGTTATGCTCTTTACACCCACAGTAAACATTTAGGTAAAATGACACGGCAAAATAATATGTGTTGCAAGTTGGCTGTCTGTTGTATATGAGTGTATTTGAAGCCAGTATAGCCATTTTGTAACTTCCAGTGCCTTTCATATCTTTTGTTTTCTTTTTCCCAGAGGGCCATTTTTGGTTGCAATGGGGAAATCATGGCACAAGGAGGAATTTAACTGTGCCCACTGCCGTTCCTCCCTGGCAGATATAGGCTTTGTGGAAGAAAAGGGATCTGTGTACTGTGAACACTGCTACGAGGACTTCCTCGCTCCAACGTGCAGCCGCTGCCAGGACAAGATACTCGGGGTGAGTAAATGTGAGAATGGAGAAGGGAAATGTAGCTTCCAGTACGGATGCAGAGAAGGATGAAGGCTTAGATCGTCACCATATTTAACCACAGTTACAGTATTTTGCTATTTTTCTGACCTTGACATCATATCTGACTGCTATTTTCATGTTTGCTCACCAGTATTTGGAGATCAACGAGGACAGTGTTCCTCTCTATCATCACACTTTCTGCCTTCTGAACGATTTAGTTTTATTCTAATTTTTCAAGAAAATTTTTCTCATGTTTTCACCATTTTTTCATAATTCCCCATCTACATTTAGTGATTTCCATTTACTTGCAGTCATTTAATAGATGCTTTTATCCAAAGTGACTTAAAAATGAGGAACACCATTTAAGCTAAAGTAAAATAAAAAAACCCAGGACTATATCTTCAGTAAATGACAGAATAAAAATAATTTAGGAGTGAAAGTGTATTGTGATTTCTTTTATTTTATTTTTTGCATTGTGCCACCGAGAGCACATGTGGCTGCATAACAACACTTGTTACCCAGGAGTGAATGTTTAGGCAGACAATAAATCCTAAAAATAAGATAAAATGAAAATTAAAAAAAAAAAAACATCCTGATAAAAGAAGATCTCAAATATAAGAATTATAAACATGGAGCTTTAGAGCTTCTGGCACTGTGTTTGTAAATCAAATAATTAAATTATATATTTTTGTAATTCTCTGAAAAAACAGGAAGGTTAAATGTTCTTAGAAATATCTGTCATGACCACTACTGTAACTTAGGAATTCAGCATACGCTCTCATGTTAGAGGGAATTAAGCTTTAACAGCCTAAAGGCTGCAGGTGTGGTTTGAACCCAAACTGTCAAGAGGCTGAAATCAGTGCCCTGAAATTCATCCTTCACATGCTCTAACCTCTTTAGCCTCAATCTCTTTCAACCCTCTGTTTCTCACACATTTCTAACCAGCTTACGGCTCCTTATTAACCTGTTTTCTCACTCCCTCTCGCCTAATCCTTCACTTAACTCCAGCCCACCAACTCTCCATTGACTCCCTGTCCTGTCTTGTTCTCACAGTTTAAGGGTGGGAAAGAAATTAGTATGTCTATTTTAAGCTGGGTCATGCGACTCAGCAAGAAAAGAAAAGAAAAAAAAAACCAAAAAGGGCAATATTCAGTGGGACATAAAAGGAAAGACTATAAGCTATGATGTCCTGATGCATTATTCAGACACAATGATATCCACTTTTGTACACATTACTATACATACATACTATATATATATATATATATATATATATATATATATATACTTCCTTTATATACCTATACCCAGTGTTTATTTTATATTCTGTTAAATATCTAGTAGATGTTAGTTGCTTCGACAAACCAGCACACCAACAGTGTGTATGATGTTCCAACTATTCACTATCATTTTATTTTTAAATTTCCTTCCACTCAGGAGGTGATCAATGCTCTTAAACAGACATGGCATGCCTACTGCTTCCTGTGTGCTGCCTGTCAGCAGCCAATTAGAAACAACACCTTCCACCTGGAGGATGGAGAGCCATACTGTGAGCAAGGTGAGTGAAAATGGAACATCCCCACAATCTGCAGCATTTGTGACACATGCACCTACATATGTGAGGTATTTCCAGTAATTACAGTATCCAACAGGCTAAAACCACAGATGCGCATTTATGGTTCATCAGATCCTCAACCCTCTTGAGGTCATCTTTAAATTGTTTGATGAAACAAACAATACAAATTGGTTAGATGCATTATTTAGAGTTAATTAAGTCTTTAAACCTGCTTTTAGGTGGATTATTACCAACAATCAGACAGGTGTCAATCATACTTTGAGGAATTGTTAAATATTATTGGGTCTGAATAGTATTCTTCAAAGCAGAATTAGAAATAAACTACTGTATGTCAAAATGAGTGGTATGTGCCACTATTTTTCTGATGTCAAATGTAATTGCCTGCTTCTTGTGGGCTTGTGAGGTGTGGGTGTGAGTTGTGATGGTACTAGATGACTGCGCAATGTGCTTACTGGATGCTTTGACTGCACCGATTGTGCTGCTAAATGGGTTTTTTCATGCAAAACTGAAAAACACCCAGCATTGAAGGGATGGAAACATGCAAGTTACCTTCTTTCACTTCTATATCTATTTATTTAATTTTAATTTTTTTTTTAAATCCGAAATATGTTGATGCTTTATTCAGATAAAATCTGTTGTTGTATTGTCACTGTTCTCAGTCACACTCAGGAGTTATTACGACATAAATCTGGATTTTTTTTTTTTTTCTTTAAAATTAAAAACCCTACTTACCCTATTTAATGTAATCTATCCCTGTGTACAAACAAAAAAAAGACTTTTACAGTTTGTTTGGGACTGGATGCCACGGCTGTGAGTTCCCCATTGAGGCTGGAGACAAATTCCTGGAGGCGCTTGGTTACACTTGGCATGACACCTGCTTTGTATGTGCTGTAAGTGAAGCTCATGCACGTTCATCTCTGAACACCTAGCACAGGAGTGACTGATAAAATATGATGTAACAAACACACATAATCTCCTGCCCACTTTGGAACAATTCCCAGAGTTCATTTCTTTTAACTTGCTGCGAATGGAAAGCAGATCCAGATGAAGCAGACACAAACATACTGCCAATGCAGAGCTGGAGCCAGGGTCTGAGCTTTGGTCCAAATACTCGGTCATTTTGACAACCACTGCTACTACATTTAATCTCAGTACGATTATGCGAAAAGTTTTTGCACAACTGTTTCTCTGGAACTCTGAAACAGTTTCTCACATCATTAAAAGAAAGAAAAAAAAACGAAAGAAAATGTGCTACTACACGTTTTTGCAATCATTTTAAATAAGTTAAATGTCTGTATGTGTGTTTGTGTGTGTGTTGGACTCTTTTCAGGTGTGCTGTATCTCTCTGGAGGGCCAGACCTTCTTTTCAAAGAAGGACAAACCTCTTTGCAAGAAACATGCTCATACGCTGAAGGTTTGAAGTTTGGACCCTCCTCACACTTCCCTGGCCTCGTACTCGTTTGTTGCCAGAGCGCCTCTTACTGATTTAGCACTTGTATGATAATACAAGTGAAGCAATACTCATTCCTTCATGTTAGTTCTTATCAGAGGAAGTAATAATACGCTCAGTCCATAGTGGCAATTCTCTCCAGGGATAAAACAGATTGATTTTCATTTGCTGAAGCTATGTTAGACACTCATACACAACAAATGGTTGCATTTTGTTAAGTAATACAAAGCAAAATATCATATTATATATTTCCAACACACAACGCTCTATGATCTTTATATTTAACCTTAGTCTATGCTAAAAATGCATGTATGGTTAGTTAACCTTCTTTTCTATCATCATTACAAACAATTCCAGAAATGTGTGAAAACAATATTCAAACATATATGGTAAGTATGCAAGAGATGGATATTAATAATTATTTGCAGGCATATAAAGTACCCAACAACCTATAGTTGGTGCCTTATAACCTGGAATTAAAATAGAGGTTTGTAAGGTTACAGTCATTAAATAGATAAATGAGTAAAACACAACTTGCCTACCATCACAGGGGCACATAAACATTTGTTTATTTCTTCTTTCCTGCCCCTAACATGTCAGGAGGACTTGTATTTTCCTTTTTTGTGCCGCATTTTTGATAGTGACCCTTGTGTAGTGGGGCTGCACACGGAAGCCTTCAAGAAACAGGCGCATACAGAGATCATGTGCTTATGTGACTTCTCAAGTTAACAGGCAGCATCAGCATCTTAAAGGCTTAAAGGCAGGGTAAGCAATTTCAGGATGACATCATGTCTGTTAATATATAAAACAAAACACAGAGAACCCCACCTCCCTCTAGTACACCCCCACAAAGCACCTCTTATCGTGACCTCTCCCAGGCCTCTCCCTCCTCCGTCGAATTATGTGCACAAGCACAGACCATGCTCCTTTTTGTGATTGGCTACAGCAATATTTGTTACTATTTGCCCACTCTGTTTCTAGTTGAAAGAGATAGGGATGTGTGTGAAAAGCTTTTTTTTTTTTTGTTTTGTTTTGTTTTTACAGTGTACTCACCAGATGGGCAGCTAACAAATGCTGGATTGATATTCACTAATTGTTTATAAATTAAAAAATGGATTATAAATGATATGGATTTGCTTACCCTGCCGTTACATTATGCTTAAAGCTGAGATACTGAATACTTTTGTATGTATGAATACTTTCTTTTCATTACACATTGGCACAGTTTTGTGAGGATTAGATGAAACATATACCGTAAGTTCTAATTCCAAGTGATAAGACAATAAAAATTGCCGTAAAATGTATAAATGACTAGAAGAGGATTTCTTTTCCTTTCTTTTTTTTTTTTTGCAAAACATTGTATATTTGTTGCTATTTTTCTGCAAAGATGTGATCTATAATGGCATTTTTTTGTTGTTTTTTGCATTTTTGTGGTCTGTGTAGCCAAACTATTTCACAAAACCGCTATTGAAATGCTTAAATGTTCATTAAAATTTGCAGAATATATTTGAATTTTTAACTTTAATGCAGATGATGATTGCAGCTGCTTCCTTTGATTCAGTCTCTTTTATTTAAGTAAACTTCTCTCTTTTTTTCTATTTGCTTGCTTAAAACTAGTCATATTCATGTTATAAACTGCAACCGGTTTCAAAACAAAAAATCACCCTTTATGTAAAGATGCAACAGAAAGACACATAAGAAACATGTAAAGAACAAAGTATGGTAGATGGTATATAGTTTTCTTTATTTCACTTTGTTTAAAAAAATATTTGCATTCATTTCTGACTGGCTCTGTTCTCTGTAAACTTTATCACAGCAAGTTCTTCTTTCTGCCCTACAACAAAATTGTTGTTTAGTAAATTTTATATTTTGTTTTTAGAGAATGGGTGAGTATCTTTCCTGAATATAGGCATTTAACTGTTTGGGCAAATACTCCTTATTTATATTACTGTGGGATACTTATGGTCTATTTTTCTAATATTCCAGACGCTGGCAACTGGAGATAATAAAAAAAGGGCAACAAAAATCTGGGGTTTTTTTTGTGCATAACAAGGTGTGCTAAATAAAGCGTATGGTAAACAAATATTTCAAATTCTGATGTTCATTTTAACTCCCAATGAAAAGTATCTGTGTCTTCATTAATTTATTTATTTTGTATCTTTGCTTTCAGTTTTTAGTATATTACTATCTTAGAATATTAAACTTCCTGTCTTAGTGCTAGAGCAAAAAAATAGATGTTGGAGATTGTTTGTATTCAAGTGATGCGAGTGGTCAGTTTAACTGAGAATCCAACTACACAGGGCCAAACAGATCTCCTAAATTGTTTAAAAGTGTACAACAGAACTCAGTGTTCCCACAAGTACAAAAAAAACCCTGCTGATTTGAATGATGAATACTGTAAAGGCAGAATAATTACAATACGACAAGGGGAAAAACAAGGCCCATGTACTTGTGTAATTTATTGTTCTATAAGAGGCTGTGCAAGGTCATAAAAGACTATCCACATTTTTTAATACCAACATTTTCCTTCGTAATGTGTGAGTGTAGATTATATGCTGCAAGTAGTTCACCTTTGTGCACCCTAAAGTTATGATTAGAGCTGCTAACTCCTACACTGTCAGCAAACTCGGATGCTTAAAGGCTTATTTTTGACACAACAATTAGTGGACGGTGAGGATATCTGGTTTAAAATCAATTCAGTTTTATTTATATAGCGTCTATTGCAACACAAGTTGTCTCTAGGCGCTTTCCAGAGACCCTGAGCATGACCCCCGAGCGATGATTACATAAACAACAACAGGTACAAACTCCCCTAGTGGGAGAAAAATCTTAAGCCAAACAGTGGCAGGAAAAACGTCCCTTTAAGAGGAAGAAACCTTGAGACCCTCCTGCCAAAGGCCAGCCGGAAAGAGCGGGACGTAGAGATGGACATAGACACACCATGAAAGGTACAAAAGACATGATACATTTGTAAAATTATTTATTTTGGTCCACAGAGATGAGGACTGCAGGTCAGGATGTCAGCAGGTATCCAACAGAGACATCTATACAGACAGGTGGAGGTGAACACTGGGGTGGTCAGAGGTGGGACAGCAGGTCAGCATGCAGCTCCTGAGGTTCTGGCCCACAAACATGTACAGAAGAGAAAAAGAGGAGGCAGACCAGCACAACAACTACAAGAACAATGGAGCACAATTATGCACAATTACTTCTAATGAATAACTGAGGATTAAGCTTAAGGAAGGAAAGAGAAACAGAGGAGGTGAGGGGCACCAGTCAGTGGATCCTGCTGGTGTCCCCCTGCAGCAGGTCTACAGCAGCACATCTAGGATGAAGCTGTTTAAGACCAGCATTCCTGGTCTGGTCTGGTCCTGCAGCTGCAGCTGTGACTACTGGTCCTGACACACTAAAGTTTACACTAACTATATACTTTACTAAACAGAAACGTTTTAAGTTTGGTTTTAAATGTGGAGGTGGTGTCAGCCTCCTTAACCCAAACTGGAAGTTGGTTCCATAGTGATGGTTCCTGATAACAGAAAGCCGTCCTCCACATCTACATTTGGATACTCTAGGAACTACGAGTAAACCTGCACTCTGAAAACGGAGAACTCTGTTAGGAACATGTGGTTCTATCAGGTCTTGCAAGTATTGTGGTGCTAGGCCATTTTGGACTTTATACACAAGTAATAAAATTTTTAATTGAAATCTAAGTTTTACGGGGAGCCAGTGGAGGGAAGCAAACACTGGAGAGACGTGGTCTCTCCTGATGATTCCTGTCAGCACTCGCACTGCTGCATTTTTTATCTTCTGCAGGATATTCAGAGAATTACTTGGACATCCAGCCAATAATACATTACAGTAATCTAGTATAGAAGATACAAACGCATGTATTTTTTGTTTTGTGCGTCACTCTGGGAGATGATGCTCCTAATCTTCGCGATATTACGGAGGTGAAAAAATATATTCTTACAAACCTGAATAATATTCTGTTGAAATGACAAATCCTGGTCGGAAACTAGGTTTCGCACAGTTGTACTGGAGGCCATTACAACACCGTCCAATCCCTTCCTAAGGTGTTTGGGACCAGAAACAACAACCTCTGTTTTATCAGAATTTACGAGCAAAATAGCTCCTAAACTGAGACGCAATGTAGTCATAGGGAGACTGAAAATCAGCACACAAACACTGAAAGAACGTTTCCAAAAATGGAAAATTAACAAAATGGAGATGTCATGTGATGTCATATTTCTGCCCTGCAACAAAATTACAAAAATGTACAAACTGCAAAATATACACATATACTTGCATTATGCATTAGAATTTCACCAGCTGAGAATTTATTCTATTTACTATATTTATATCTATATATATATACTATATTCACTGTACATACTTAACAATTTGATGACTTCTGGACTAAAAGATAGTTTGGACCTATTTTTTAAAACAAGAGTTGGAAAGGCATTAAAATGTGAATACAATGTTGTTTTAGTTAATTTAATCCAAGGAAAAAAAATTAAGTGCTATATATATACATACATAAATATATATATATATATATATATATATATATATATATATATATATATATATATATATATATATATATATATATATATATATATACATAAATATATAGCAAGAATCCAATACACAAATCAATATTTTTCACGAAATGCATTACAATGAGACATTGCCAAAGGCAATAAAATAAAATCCCCATTAGAAAAAGGCAGAACAGACCTAAACTAAACTAAAAGTTACCTGCATGCTTTTTTGTTTTGGGGGGGCTTTGGTTTGTTATGTTTGCCCCGGGTCGCACTGGCTCATGCTCCGTCCATGCATGGAGGGAGACGAAGCCAGAAAGAAAAAAAAAAACTGAACTCCGGTTTGGAATCAGAGCCACTCACATCTGTACGAGGAGTAGCTTGAGCAGCAGCTTTTCCTGTCTACCCAAAAAAGAAAGCAAGAAAGCATCCCGGCGGTGGGTGAGTAAACATGAAGTTAAAGGGAGTGACACAAACAAAACAGCTGGCTCTTGCAAGGCTGGCTCATTTTTAAATCGCAGTTGGTCTCATTGAAGAAAGTTTGGCAGCCGCTAGTTCTCTTTCCTTCTGTCCTTTTCGCCTGCTGGATGTACTGACAGCCCGCGCTTGAGACTGACTTTATTTATTGCTTTGTTTGATGTTTATCTCTGTGCTTTGCAGCGACACTTTAAACCGAGGAGGGAAAGTTGGAAGTGTTTGTTTGCACGTAGCTCTGGATCCGTGGTAGTGTTTCCAGTCTCCTCCGCGCGTACACGCTGGCTTACTGTCAGTACGAATCCATCTGACCGCCCACAATCCAAACTGTTATATACTAATGAAGCAAAATGCATCATGTGTCAAGTTATATACACGTGAGTATTCTTACTCTGTAAAACCGTTTTTTTATACAAAAAAAAAAAACAACCCAATACATACTTTTAAAAATGTATCCGCTTAACTTTTGCTTTCAGTTAGATTTCTATATGTTGGAACCACTTATTTTTTCTTTCCCAAGTAATTTTGAGATCATATATAATAAATGACTATATAATTTGGATGTTTTATTAGGATTGGTCTACACACACGACCCACCTTTTTATAAGACTTGTCCAATGGGCCCCCTTTCAAGGGTGCACAGAGCAGGAAAGGGGTGGAGGGGAACAAGAGAGAGAGGGAGAGAGAAAAAAAGAAAACACTGAACAACACAACCCCTAGCACTGAATAACCTACAGCCCAGTAGTCCCCTTGCACCCCCACTTATATTCACAGGCATGCACACAGTCCAGTAACCAGGTCCAGGTGTTTGTCAGTGTGGGTTATGACACGAGTATATCTGCATGTGTGTGTGCACATGAACAAGCATGTGAGATTGTCTGTCCAGATGGCACTACACACATCTCCAAATCGTACCTCACTTCATCTAAGGAGTCTTAAAAAGGCAAAGGGAGCACAAAAAAAACAAAAAACAAAAAACTTTCCGCAACAAGGAGTGGGAGAAGCAGCAGTCCAGATAAGCATGTGTTGCTGTTTTTTTTTTTTTTCCCTCCCTTCTTGCTTGTCAATCTACTCGGCGATCAGTTGTTGAGGGTTCACTGAGAGCTGCAGTCTTATTTAGGACACATCGCGCAAATCTGAGAAATGGCCACATTCTCAATTGGCTGTGTAATTGAGTTTCATGTAGCAACTATAAACAAAACACTTCCCTCGTTTTCTTTTCTCCTGCATGCAAGCGAGAGACGGGGAGAGAGCGCAAATAAGACACTTAAAGTAATAGTGTCGGACGTCTTGTGATGTGAGATAAACTGTCTTGACACTCACTGCTGGAAATTTAAATCACATTGCTGTAGCTTAATCCTTGTGCCAAGAATAGCAGATTTGCCAAAAAAGCAAACTCAATTTGTGTGCGTCTGGAGAAAAGATGAATGGAACATGAAGAGGCAGAGGTTGACATGTATACAAAAGGCGCATTTGCATGGCCTAGCGTTGCCGTGTGTGTTTTTTGTTTTTCCACTTAACACTTTAATGTAAACCCCAGCTAGTAATGAAATAGGTGGACATGACTTGCGAAATGCGCCTGAAGTTGTCTGCTGTGTATGTGTGTTACCGTGATTTACCATGAAAGCCAAACTTGACCTGAGAATTCTCGAGGAAAGATGATTGCCAGCGATGCCAATGTGTAACATTCATTTGCTCAATAAGAATGGGGATAAAGATCAAAACGTACTATATTTGAATGTCCGAGTCCCGATATGTGATGTCAGATTGTGATTCCTTTTCACGCTCTTCCGTTAAATTGCGGATAAAGAAAATATACAATCGGCTCTCGAATCACATTAACGCCACATTTTGTTGAGTGAAATGTACCTAGAAAAACATAAGATAACGTTAAGTACGCGCGCGCCGTAATAAACGCGTACAGGATCGCTCAGGTGAAACGGAGGACAGTCTGCCTGAGTTAAATTCTCTGACATCCATTTCCTCCACTCGGGGATGGAGTTGATAATGATCAGAAACGGATACAGATAAGACCCGAGCTTGAGGCCGTCCTTTTGAAGATCCTTCTCTCTTTTTAATTACGGTGTCAGCGTGATTTATCAGCATGTTGCAGCTCTTCTTTACCTGAACTCCCAAACATATATTCTCTGAAGCCTGTGTTTTTCACAGCTCTTGAAAATGTTTTCCAAAGCTTATAGATCTGAGATAATGAACAAGGTGTGTGCCACCAAATGTCATTTATCAGCACGCCCGAGGCTCAGTCCAACTACTGCTTTTAAAAGAAAAATGCAAGGAAAATTAGTGCTTATCTAAACTAGTTTTTTAAAGTTTACCTAAGCTGCTAATCTCTGGTGGCTCTTGTCTGAAAATATGTTCATGTAGATTATGTTTAGGATTGTTTTAATTTTTCAGAAACTTGCCACATTTTTGATGTATTTTACATTGACACTGAAGTTCATGTGTCATATTTTGTGGTCCTTCTGATAATATTGTACACAGATGTGCTTGTTCACTTTCCTGATACGTGGCTGAAAGCAGAAGGAAAAGTCCAGTTTGCTTTATTCCCATGTGCCGTATGAAGTACGGTGACTTGGTAGTTAACACTGTTGCCTCACAGCAAGAAGGTTCCTGGTTCGAGTTTGCTGGCGTGGGTTTTCTCCGGGTCCGAGTGTGTGTGTGTGTGTGTGTGTGTGTTGTTTTCTGTGGTGACCTGTCCAGAGTTTGGTTTTTTGGGATAACCCCCAGCTGATTTCTGTGACCCTGAATAGGAATAAGCAGGCGATAGATGTTGGATGGCTGGACATGTTTTGGATTTTTTTCTTTTAGACATGTCTATTCAAAGAAATGGGTGTTTATGAGTTTAAAATTGAAATTAGAGCTCTTATTGCCCTGGACGTGAACTGCATGGCACAGAAGAACAAGACGTAGACGAAACCGCGCGGGGAAGTAACGGCAAACTTTTCACAAGCACTAGTTTGTTGGGACAGTTATTCCGATTCAGTAATGGTAGATATGGGAAGATGAATTGTTCTTTTCTTCAACATTGTTTTTCAGATGGTGTGATTTATAAACTAAAGTGCTTTTTTGTGCAAAATGTTTTCATACTCACTGCTTTTTTTTTTTTTTTTCCCCTTTTACTGCCATCATTAAGGCCAGTATGGATAGACAGGAAATTTGGGATAAAAAGCATGCAATAACTCCACAGGAGTGTGCTCTCGCTATTTCATATTAGTTGTGCTCAAGTGTCCTGTGCTTTAACCTTTTTAGCTATTAAATTTTGTCCCTCAGCTTTTGTGCAGTTAATCTTGGTAAAAAGCTTTCTGACATGGAAACACAAGGTTTACTACTTTTGAAAAAGTACCCTAAAATCCTACTTTGTTTGTTATAGCTCAAAACCATTGTTTTTATGTATCTCAAATACAGTTTTTGCATTTGAGTTAAGTGACGGAGTGAACAGGGTTATTTTTGGATGTCGGTCTGTTTGATCTTTGTCTTCTCACACATGGATGCCATCAGGTTTTCCTCTAAAGCTGGGATGGGTTAAACATTTGACGCGTGAATCTTTAGATGAAGACTGTGATCTATTGCCTACGTGCCTTTGATATGTTCAGACAAGAATGTGCCGACGCATAAAGTCGACTCCCTTCGTCAGTGGATTTTTGTTTTTCTTTTGTTACAGTGTGAAACATATTTTAATTCCGTGCCGGAAAATGACACCACTCTTGAGCATGATGCAAATGTAATTTTCCTCCGCTATCGCATCCTTTTGCTTCACATATGACCAAAATAGCACAATACAACAGAAAAAAGCCACACTCAAAATTCTCTTTATAATATTTGGGGAGTTCATGAGTTTTTTTTGTGCACTGATGAGTCTTGTCCCACGTGGCCTTGCTTGACCATGAAAGAGTCCACAATACAAAATGTGTATCAAATAAAGATAATTTTGAACGTTTTGGTCCTTTTTCTGTCACACAAATTCCCATATGCAAGAGAAGAACAAAATAAGTTGTAGTCAGTCATTGTGTTTGCATGACATTAGAAGAAACTGAATCATTGCATTAATTCATTTGGAATCGTAGTTTTAAAACGCACGTAAACATTTTAGTCCTGCTGATATCGAGTGCGACCCAACGTCTCATAGTAAGCCTAACCCTTTCATCGGGACTGAAACTGGCCTGTGCACTATACGCTGCCCAACAGTTCCCACCAAAGCTTTGATCTGACAGTACTGAAAGAAACGGATACAGAGGACAAAACGCGTACAGGACTTGCAGAGCTGTAAATCTGTCGACTTCCCTGTTGTTCCAGTTGGCTGCTGGCACCTAAACCAAAGGTGAAACTTTTGTTTTGGTGTATGAGAAGCCCAAACGTGTTTATCATCGCCGCCTGTAGCGGCGGAGACTCAAACTCAAATATTGTTGCATGCCTACATCTGCACGAAAACCACAACATATAGTGAAATCACATACAGTTGCATATGTACATTCAGTTAAACTGTCAAAATATGACTTTAAATAAAAAGGCTACATTGCACCTTTTGCAAGCGTCTGAAATAAGTTGCATACCTTTTTGCAAATTGAAACATGCAGTCTGACAGAATTTAACAATCAATATCTGTAACTTATATAATTTATTTCAACCCTAATAAGAAAATTGCAGATCTGAGGCTAGTACATGAACACCACATGCAAAAGCCACCACATCAAAGCCATGAACTAACAGGCAGAAACGGGTAAAGTTTTGGTTTCTGTTCTGGTTTTTCGGATAATCCACATGTACATGTAGGTGTGTCGATGTTGGATTTGCATGTTAGATCCTGGTAGAAGAGACTGGGTAGGAGTCAGAAGAGTGTTTTTGTGTGAGACAGCATCACTTTGTTCATGCTCATTGTGATTTGGACTCATTTTGGCTCATTTTATTGGATATTTATATCATTTGGAATCAGACCATTCAGCTGCAAATTCCTGTTACTTCATCTTCAGCTCCATAACCTCCTTGCTTCTCCTCTTGGTGGATATTTAAACACGCATCCTCTGATCCCCTGATAAAGTTATCCTGTCCATATTCTCTGTGGTTCGTGTAGGGTTGTAAAATTGAGCAAATTCAGTTTTCCACTGCTCTTTTTCCTTTTCTTCTTTCCATTGAGTCGTGTGATCAGAAGTTACAGTTTTAAAATAAATACTTGAAATGTTCCAGTGCTCTCTGTGAAAATGATCATAATAATCAGAAAATCGGGGACTGAACAAAACAAACAAATGCTGCTGGTCCTGGATGCAGCATATAGCTGGACGGTATGAAACGTGTTTAAAAATCAACTTATTCGCCTGATTAATAGTCCACAGGATCAGCTTGGCGCTCTGTCCCACAGGGCGCGTGCAAAAACGTACTATCAGCCAGCTTTTTTTTTTTTTTTTTAGCAGCGTTGTGCTAACATTATTTACCTCGGTCGCTCTTTCTAATCTCGAGCAAAGTCTCGGTCTCTTGAATTTCCCTTGGCGGAGAAATACCAGCAGGTTAAGCCCCGAGGTTGCTTAAGCTCATGCTCCTTTGCTTTGAACTGTGAGGCTGCTGGTTTTTTTTTTTTCGGACCACAACTCTGTCTTCTTATGTTTGGTTTGGCTCTGTTCTTACCGAGCAATCATCGGCCCTGTGGCTCCCTTTAAAGGGGCCAGAAAAAAAGGAGACAAATGATGAGTGATGAGTGAGAGGCTGAATGGAAAAACAGGTCTGAGGAAAGAATGATAATCATCTGGATTCACTTTGGGACAATTTCATCCGTCCTGCCCCCCGAACCAGAGACCTCCAATTTCCACGGTGCCTCCTTTTGAGGTGCCCTTCCATCAGTGACTTGAGAAACATTTGCCTAAAAGCAAGTGCCATTGTTAAGTTTCAGGAAGGGCCTTGACATTTTGGACTAGACATCGGCTAACTGTTGAAGCCTTTCTTTTTTCTTAGGACCGATCTCTGCATGAGAGTTGGCTGGATATTCGTTTTATATGCAGCTTAATAAGATGTGGCGTAACGGGGTAAATCAGAGTTGGCCATTTTTCATAGACAGTGGCATCAAGTGTCAACTTCCTGGGTTTTCTACAATATGTGATGTGAAGCAAGAGATAGAAATTACTTCAAGCTGTGGCTTTGTTATTAATTTTCCAAGAATGTCTTGGAGGTTAAAGGCCAGACTGAGTGATGGGAAACTCTGACTTCCTATTTTAAAGACAGGATGTATAAAACACATGAACATTTGTGTCCCATGCAAACTTCCACATGTCTGGGGGCAATGAAATGGCCAAAAACGACTAACCTTACCGTACTTTACATTTTGCAGGTTTGCTTGAAGGTAAACCAAGTAAATCCACCTTTTAATAATCTTGACTTGCACTCAGTGGTCAAACTGAGACGATCTCTATCACCTTCTCTTCACATTAGGTAGTCTTTACGAACTCGCTCAGCCTTCCACGTTCAGGTGTAGTGTGATAAATTGCTTTCTTCAGTTTGTACAGATGTTTCTTTGACAGCGGATGGGCTATCATATGCACAGTAAAACTCCAGGGACATTGGCCGTTATTGTTTCTGTCTCTCTCTCTCTCTCTCTCTCATTCTTTCTTTCTGTCTTTCGATCTCTCGGTCTGATAAGTAGCAAATGTGCTGCTGCAGATATACTGTTTGGTTTTTCTCATCATTGATACCACCCTGGCTGAAATTGCATCCATGCTGCTCGTGCAGACACCACCTTCCCCATGAGACATTAATTTACCATGGGACCTATCAATATATTTTCCAAAGCCGTAATTCCAGAGAAATTAAATCTGATTGATACCAAATTTAATTTTGAATCTGATGCACATGAAATCGAATCTTGGGGAGGCCTGTTTCTTCACTTACATGTCTGTTGAATTTATAGCTATCCATCTCAAAAACCAATTACGATGGGAAGTAGGCCGATGGGAAGTAGGCCACTGGGAATCTTTGCTGCGTCTTGTGTGACAGTGTGGATTATTGCATCATCTTAGGGTGGCTATACGCTAGATGATTTTCTAATCTTAACTGATTTAAAAAACAGGGGAGAACAAAGACTTGGGGACGATTGCAAACAGTTTTTAACATTATAACCCATGGAAATGCATCCAGACTGCAACACCACAACCTTTAACACCTGTAAGAACTTCCTAGTGGGAACAGATACAAGGTTAATACAGAAATTTGCACGATTAAACATGACTTCAGAACAAAAACAAGTATGGCCCCGTTGTAGTATGTCTTGGATTACAGGTTCCAAAGGCTCTTGTGTTTGATTTTACTGCATTTCTACTTTTTCTGTAATCCATTTGGTTTGGGCTGTGTTCTGTATCAGGCTGGTGATGCTGCCATCTCTGCTCCTTCTCACTGACTATTGCCTAAAGTCATCTAATGTGTCGAGTCCAGCAGGAAGGAGATGGAGGGAAAATGTAAGGATGAAGTAAAACTTACTTGGCAGATACTGCGGGAAGAGAGCTGTTGTTTACAGATTTAATAAGGTGATCATGAGGAAAAAAAAAAAGAAAAAAAGCACGAGCTGAACAGATGGCCGACACTGAATTAGCAGTGCCAGATCAGGGGTAAAGCAAGAGCCAAAATAAAGTATAAATTTAGAGAGTCCAAGAGAGACCAGATGTCCCTAACAGGCCCGCGATGTTTCCAGGCCAAAACACCATCATGCAGACGACTTCATATCAGATCCCACGCACACAGTGATAACAAACATCACTGCAATATTATGACTTTTTGCTGGAAGCATCACTCTTCGAGAATCCATGAATTTCTTTGTCTATTTTTTTTTTTTAAACTGCATGCACACTTTTTAATGTCTTTTTAAACAGTTCCACATTCTAGAGACATTCTTTCTGCTCGCACAAAGATTCTCAGATGTCAACATCAGAAGGTGCATGCATGTGCACAAACCTGTGTCACATGCTCAATGGTTTTATATTCAAAGTGATGTGCTGGGGGCAGTGTTTTTACAAGCGGAGACCCCTGAACCATGTCCACTCAGCTTCCTGTGGGGTGGAGAGAAGAAAAATGCCTGCATCTACCCAAGGCTCCTACGTTTTTCTCATTTTCTTATAACAATCATTCTTATCTTCAGAAGTTCTTGGTTCACCTACATTGTAACAACATTGTAGAATGGTAACATGTAAGAACTGCCCAATTTGAAATACATTTATCATCAAATGTAGGTAGAATAAAAGTAACAGCAAAGAAGTGGAATTGTACCTACTTTGAGTCTGAGTGTCTCTCATTAAAGTCATGGTGTCGCACTTCTGGACTCTCAGGAACAGCTGTGACGGCGTGAAGTGCTGTTTCTATTCCAGCTTTTACCAGCTACACCAAATGGAAACCAAAGTAAAGCTCATTTGGAATGCTGTGTTTCCGTTTGTTGGTGGGCAACAGTATGAAGTTGTTTTGGAAAAGAAACCCCTACCTTGTTAGTGGTTCTGTCGTGCCAGTTGCCTGCTTTGTTGCCCTTTCTGCTGAATGTGTCAAAGGAAAGATGAAATTAGAGAATTACCATGGCACGTTTAAGTAAAACGTGTTACCAATTCTCGGAAAACCTTAAAGAAGAGTCTTGCAGCGTTCACCAGTGCAAGTCCAAATTCAACAGCGCAAAACAACTGCTCAAAAGGAAATGATGGAGTTTTTATTAAGCGGGTCAATATAGTCCTGACCCTTAATCCCACTGGAAGCCTTTGTGGAGAAATTGCATTCCAAAACGGACTTCTGCAACATCTCAAGGGCTTAAACGCATGTTTATTTTTGTGTTCACGACCTTATATTTCTGTAAAAGTAAATGTGTTGAATACATTTTTATGGTTGGTTTCTTTTATTTCAATGTATTAAAAGCATTTGTTTTCATTTAAAGGCTTTAGATAGTCGCCTTATACAACACCAGCCAATATATCCCACAAGATGTTTAAATTTGAAGCTTACAATCCAAATACGCCTGTAATTCTCAATGGAAGACAAACATCTTGGTTATGTCAACACGTTTGCATGAATCTGTACAATTTCATCAACCCAAATAAAAAATGTTATTTGTCTCGAACATCATAAGAAACACCAGTATTTCCTTTCGGAAGCTTGCTCAGCCTTGAATGCGAACAAGCTCTCTGCACAGTGTTTGTCTGAGCTATAAAAAGTTCTGCTTAGAGGCATCTGTTGAAGCTTTCAGGCACATGTGGGATTAAACATTTGGCCATAATCAATAAGCACATCCACACACAGTCTTTGACTGCATGCCCACGAGTCACAACATACAGTAACAATCCCGAATTACAAGTCCAGACAGGGTCCATCCTCGCATGTTGCTTCCGTGCTTAAATCTAAATTCCTTTTTACTCTCTTCAGCTCTGTTCACCTCCACTTTTTCCTTCAATTGGATCTTGGTTACAGTTGGGGTTGAAGAACAAGTCATCTTGGTGGCAACAAAAGTTGCCTTAATGTTGGTGTTACATGAGTAAAAGATAAGGTAATAGGACAGCGAAAGCCAAGATTTTAGAGACTCTCTTTGTCTAAAGGGGAAACACAATAAAGAACACTGAGCTTTGTAGTGCTTCCCTGGGTTCAGGTTCTAGCTAATCAGCAGTGCACACAGCCGTGACTGTTCTGTTCCAGGGGACTGGAGATGGAGGGAGGGGGTAGACAGGATGAGGGTCCGGCCTGAAATGGGCACATAAGGGTGGAAGGAGGCAGAGCGTGCATGTGATTGCATGACTGAGGGCTGTGTGTGTCCATGTGCCTTATTGCCTTAGGGGGAAACCTCCAGGGGCCCACGAGGGTGTGTCAGTTAATTCTACATGTAGATGAACAAATTATGCCAGTTGTACCAAGTCACTTAATAAAGGAGAGTTAAGTGAGTTGTGTTTTTTTGGAGGCTGTGACCTAATCACTATCAGATGTCAGGACGGGGGAGAGGGACAGAAGAACTGTGTGTGTGTGTGTGGGAGGGGGAGATATGTGCGAGTAAATAAGAAGAAGGAGAAGACGGAGAGCGAAGAGGAAAATTAGATTGACAAAGAAAACTGACGTGGCTCAATGATGTTAATTTGGTGTCTAAAGATATATGTCCTCATAATGCCGAAAAGATACACTCGCCTAATACTTTCTACCGTTGAAAATTGACTTATGCATGTGAGTCTTCAGCACTGATATCCAAACTGGTGATACTGATCTGCAACAAAGATTCTGGCCTTCAGATTTTTGTTTTTTTCCAAGTCTGTTGAGCGTGACCCGTTCACTGTATCCCCATACCAAGATGCAACTGAACGCTCTGCTGGCTGGCACTGACTCCAGCTCGGATCTTGAAACTTGTGGGTGGCATGTTTAGTTTTTCTGCATATAAAGATGTGTTGCAGCTATTGAATGTGCAATTTGCATTCAAAAGTTGCATTGAGGGAGACTACATCCTAATCACTGTCAGATGGAGGGCAGAGTCCTCGCGTCTGGAGCCGTTTACAAGGTCTGCAGCCACCTGGAGGGGAAAAAGGGGGCAACAAAATTTAACCAATAAGCCTGTCCTTTGTTGTGTAAAAATGTGTTAGATGGACAATGAGTAGCACATGAAGTAGAAACATGACCAATTAGTGTATCGTTGGTGTACAGTGTTATAATGTTTGACTTGGAAGGTTGTCTTGGCTTCAAAAGATTCACATTTGAAATGGTAAGATTTTGTAAATGCAAGGCCTCTAAAATTATAATTGTTTCTTACATTGGCATATTACTTTTCTTGAACCTCCTTCGCTTTATACAACACGCGCAAGCTTTATTATCCAGCAAATGAGCACATAGGGACCTCGTAGAGCTGAGGAGGTTTTAAACCAACAAACTAGTGCTAGTAGTAATATTATCTGTAGTATTGGTGCTGTTGATATTCCCCCTCACTTTTGCAAACAAAACAATTTCATTTATTGCCATAAATACATCACAAAACATCTCTTTTTTGAAAATGTAATCTGTAAAAGTGTTATAATGGATGCTTTCTGAAAATGTAAAATGACTTTTTTCTGTTTAGTAAAATGGACATGGCTAGTTGGCGGGGAACCAAAATAACAAAAACATAACGTGGCCTGGACCCAAGCAGACGTTCAGTTAAATTTAACTGTTGAAAAATGGTCTACCATAGCAATCTAGATGTACCACTAGCAAATTAAAATTTGCTTTGTGGTCATGCCTAACTACCATCTATTGAAGCTCATTAACTATGCCCAAAAGTCACGGGGAGCCAATCAGATCAATCTATCCTTTCTAGAAAGAGTCTTCGGGTGGGCTTTGGCAACAGGAGTTAAAGATTCAGACTTTTTCTTTTAAAAATTGAACAGAAGACACAACTTAAATCATTTCTTTGCAAAGTAGATGTACTTGGTGTTTTATCAACTGGCTATGACAAAAGTGATTTACCAGTTAGCCCCAGTGGTAGCTAGATGGGACTGGGTGGAACCCACTAGTGGTTCTTGAGGACCAGGTGAGAAAGGTGAACAAATATTGACTTTTAGCTCTCAATTTGCCATCAACAACAAAAGTGAGATTTAGAGTGCCCAATGCGGGCTGATATTTGGTGGTCCTCTATCCTGGGTTTGGAAGAAGACATGGTGAGGCGTGTGGGATACCGAGGTCTTCTGGGACAGCCTCATTTACAAACTGTAAGAGGCAAGTAACTTATTCAGAACGTAATCTGAACGTGATTATGTCTATCTAACGTTAGCTGTAGTCGGCTGTGTTGCACACGGTCCCTGGTGTGAAAAAGTCAGTTTTTATATCACTGCTGTCTCTCTCGCTCCATCAAACTCTTCTGCACGACTCACCCTCCCGTTGTTTCCATCGCTCTGAATCAGTCGCATTGTTTGTTTCTCTGATTGGTTGTAGCCTTGACCTGCATGTAGAGGCAGTTTGATAAACAGGCGTTGGTGCTTCCCTTTTGATCAGGAGGCCCTTTTCGGTCGTTTTTCAGACCCTACATCTTTTTTAGATGTGGTTGTCATCTATCAGGCTACAAATGGTCCAGTACCATCGTTAAAATAAAAAAATAAACACACCTGTTTAAATTTTGAATCAAGTGGTCGATGGGTTTGTATTCCCAAACACTTTGCAACTTGTGTATTTTGAAATAAATGCATGTGCTCGTGTTTAGCATGAAGAGCTTACAACCATGTGACATGGCCTCATGTACAGATACAAGGGTATTTTTATATTTTTTTGCTCACTGTAATTTTTTTAATTTTTTTTTTTCTTAAACAACAATGCTTACTTATATTGATAACATGGCTTATGTTAACAGCAGTCTCTGGATGGATAAAGGGATGATTCTGCTGTTGCTTTGACCACAAACTGTTCATTCTTGGCACATGCGCTGGGAATATTTTCCTCTCCCAGTGATTTTCTTTCTTTAAAAACTGTAGATGTTTGTACCAAAAACTTGACTCAGCTGCACATGTTGTTTGACATCTTTCACAAAAATGGTTTAGAAAGGAGGAATGTGTTAAATAGATTCTAGCTCCGCTGGCTGAGCGTCAACTCAACAGAAGCAGTTGAAGGCTGTTCAAAATATAAATGAAATGTCCTTAATGCAGCTGGAAAAACAATACATGCTTTTGATGAGAAAGATGCACGCCAAATAGCCTGCACTAAATTGTTTGGTTTTCTTTTTGTTTTGTTTTGTATTTTCCTTTGAAATTTTCCCAATTCTTTTTTTAGTATGCCTAAATTTGAATGAACTTTCTCTGTTTCCCCTCTGGCTTTAGTCAGCTAAATCTTTAAATTTCTGTTGTGGTCATATTTCTTTCCCTCCTTTTGGCTTCCTCACCCTTTCTAGTGGTTGCCACAGTGGATAATGTTTTCAGCGTGTTGATTTGACATTGGTTTTTACATCAGATTTCCCTCTCAATACGACTTTCCCCATGTGTCCGAGCTTGGAATCGGCACCATCAGGGGCTGGAGCGATGGAGGCACTGTGGGGTGGGGTGTCCTTCCCAGAGGCACTTCATAGGGACTGGAGGCCAATCTGGTGACCTTACAGTTGGAGGAGAACCGACTCTACCCACTGCTCCACAGCTATCCCCTCTGTTTCCCAATAATCATTATAAAACGAAAATGTTGATATTATTTTCTACAACATAGTAATATGTCTCACTTTGTACATCTTGCTTAAAGAGGATGAAATCCAACAACAACAACAACAAAACCAAACATGATTTTCCTTCAGTAAACTCTGTCGGACAGATGCTTCTGTGCCATGTAGTTCTCAAGAACTGATTCCAAACCTTTTCCTGACCCTTTGCAAGTGTATGTAATTAAGCAATGAGAACTTGTTTGAGCTATGTCATAGCCAGGTCTTCTGTTGCAGGAAATTAAGGATAATCTCAAGGCTGTGGACGCTCTTTGTTGCCACAAGGCGTTCTCAAGGTGAAGTGGCTCTCCATCAAGATTGGTTTTCATCCCATATGAATTAGTTTTGCGTGTTTCTGCTTAGTGTGCCCCTCTCATTACCTCTGTTTTTTTTTTCCCTCCTGTCTGCTTGTGTGTCTGGCTTTTATTTCTACATTTACTCATAACCCTGACCATTATCCCATAATTGTTTACTATCAAGCAAGTTTTTAGAAAATGCGGAAAAGACAACAACACACTGAAGAGCTTTATCAAAAGCAAAGTCTTTCATGGATTTGTTATTGCAGTTTTTAAAATGCACTCTCTCCTCATCTGTTTTTGTATTTTTCACATTGGTGAAGCAAGATCAGAAAAAAATGGATTGGATAAAGTTGCAAAAGTAGCTGTTTTTAAAAGCCCCAGGTCAGCTCTGTGGGAGTGGCCAAAGGGTTCTGGGGCAGAAGAGCATTACGATGGTTATTTTATTTTTCGTTTTTTATTATGATGGGCAAGTTTTATTCGATTACTCGGTGAGTAACCAAGAGCCTGAATTTAAAATATCTAAGATGCCTGGTCTCACATGCTTGGTTTCATTAGTTGTATCCCTACCGAGTGGTGTCCACAAGGAATTTACTTTGTGTCGGCTGATACTGCCCCCTGGAAATTAAAGTCGGATCCAGACAAACCAGGCTAATTCTTTTTATGGAGGAGGGAAAGAATTAGGATGGCTGACCAGGCTCCAGGAGTTGAACAGTAGATGTAAATATGATGCTGGAAAACATTTCACATTCTCATTGGTTTAAAACAAGAGGTTTTTTAGTTTGGACTTTAGTTGGTATGTTGTGATGCGGTGTTGTGTGTCTCTGTGTTTGGATTAGTGTAATAAAAGAGAAGGGAAGAGAAGAAGAAAGGTGTGTGATAACACTGTGCATCAGGTTTCAATTGTTTTGATCTTCCAAACATGCAAGTCCATCCATCAGCCTTTTCCAAACAGAGACCTTTCTGCATCACTGCTAATGTAGCAGAACAGCAAGTTAAAATAAATAACAGGGTGCCAGCTCATCCAGCAAAAATCCAAAATCACAGCTAAATCCCGCAAAAATTATTTTGACTGTCATTTGTTTTCCTCGCTGTTGAATGAACAGCTGACAGCATTTGGGCTGCAAAGCGCTGAAGGACCCATAGCGTCTTGGACCTCCAATAGCCAATCCTTGTGATGAAGCCGCAGACATCGCCGGGCTGAACAACATAAATGAGGATTGATTGACAGATTTGATCAGGATATAGATAAGACGAGCTGAAGCAGCTCAGTTGTGGCGATTGAATAAAAGTGTGCGTCTTCCAGCCAGCTTGCAGGCTGACTCTCTCTCCATTTGCCACCCTGTGGGACTAGTAAAAAATAGGCTTCAAAAGCATTCTTCAGAAGACCTGTTTGTGATGTCACAGTAGGTTTGCCCAGTTCTTTTTTATACATGTAGTGGTGGTAATCCTGATAATGAACACAGCTTTTTCAAAGATTCAAAATAAAATACATTCTAATAAAGTCTGCTTCATTATGTTAGAAAAGGATACATAATCTTAATGAATCAGAAAGAAATAGCTCAAAGACGAAATGGTATACCGTTTTTATTTAAAAGGTTAAGGTTTGTTTTTACACACCAGATATTACAAGCTGGCAGTGTTGAGTTAAAAAAATGTTCCCGAGTGAAAAGGCGGAAAAGATTTGTTAACCTGGCAGGTACATACATTTGTTTCTTGTCTTTAACTCTCCGAGGCGAAAAATGTACAGAGAAGGATCTATAGAGGCAGCAATGAGTCATATCCTTCCAACTGCAGACTGCTTTCTGTCTCGGACAGCTCCTAAAATTCATCCCGCAATGACCATCTCGCACACATACATCCACGCGGAGACGTGCGACTCTAACGTGTTCACGACTCAGTGCTGTACTTCACGCCTTCAAAGGTGTTTTCTGCTCAAACAAATCACGTCAGCCGCCGATGTGAGCACGTCAGTCAAAGTTATTCAAACGCAGTCGACCTTATCTGGCAGGTGTATTCAGCAAGGGTGGCCTGACGGGGGAGGGACGGGCAGCAGTCGGAAAACTGAAAGTAACTTTTAGTCATCTGAATGCAACATGCAGGATGTTTTTACCGCCAGGAACTGAACTCATTACCAAATCTAAGTAAGATACTAAAAGCTTTCAAAAGTGAAAACCTATTAGATATTACGTCCACTATTTGTGCTGCAAACGTGGCATCAATAACGAGTCACGAATGGGTCATAAGATGTTGTTGTAAAGAAAATTACATTATTGTTTTAGAAAAAATAAAACTGTTATGTAATGCTGCCACTGATATTTCTATTCATAAATAGATCAGTTTGCTTTAAATATGGACTCTGACTTTATCATTATATAGAAAAAAGCATTGTTAACAACCATAAAAAATATGAATCAATAAAACAATAACCTAGTACATAAAATTAGGTTTAAAAAAAATAAACAAATGAGCAAAGTTCTCTGCCTTGACACATGTTTTTAAAGATCTCAGACTAAACTGCACCAACCAAAAAGAGTTCTTCTTAACTGAACCACAAGGCTCAGATATGAAAACACAAATGCACACATCTTGTTATACATTTCATTCACTTTTAAGAGGTGGACTAAATCACCAAAATGTGGCTGTCCTGCTGATGCCACTTGACCTTTGGAAGCTAAACTGTCCGGAAGTGAGTTAGTTCATCCCAGTTAAATTGTACAAAGTTGATCTTCAAGTGTCTCCTCACAGACGTCTGTGCTGAAATTTGAACTCTGGATTCCACCCGCTCAACCATTCGAACCCGCTCTTGTCTGGCAAGTGAACCCTTCTGCAACAGAGCCATTCTGTTGCAATACATGTAAATGTGACTTAATTTTGGTAAAATAGTCAAACGCCCGCTTCCCCTCTGGATCACTGTGCACGTGTGCGTTCAGTGCTGAGCGTGCATGTCACGTTCATCCTATTATTCATCCCCAAAGATAACTTAAACCAAGAGCGTGGTGGTGCCTTTGTGGATGGCTTTATTTGCATTGATAGTCAGCTCTAGCTCCACTTTAAGGATGAAGGATGCAGTATACATCATTTCTAAAAGGAATCAGAAATGTTGTTTCTTCAGCCCACAGAACATCATCAGTTTCTGGATCTTGTTTATATATGTTTTAAACTAGGTTTGTTAAGTTGTGAAACTGCATTTGAATGTTGCCGTCTCACTTCTAATGCCTTTACTTTCATGCAGGTAGGACCATTGATGTAATAAATAAGCTGTCAGTAACGTATTTTCCTTAATTTCCAACTCCGACACCTCTCTCTTTAGCTCCAGATTTGAGCCACGATACTACTCTTCCTTTTATATGGATAATTCCAGAAAGTATAAGATAGATGTCTTCAAATGAGCAGACTGCTGCGCGATTCTCACGTGATCTCATAACGTTTGGGTAAACGTCTCATCTCACAAATCGTAGCCGAGGAGGCAGCGTTTGGAAGTGGTCTGGTTTTGAAACGGTTCCAGTAGGACCTGAGGATGGAGCGAAAATGTTGCAGAACCAGACCGTTCTGCGGGTGACAAACATGTTCCACTTGTTGTTCCCCGCTGTGGGTGGGGTCCACGTGTGTGTTCCAGTGTGTGCGTATGTGTGTGCTTGTGTCTGTGTGTAAGAGAGACCAGCTAACAGAAGTGCCTCAGAGAAGAAACGTGTAAGAGCAGGGTAAAAGGCCAGGTTTGCTGAGCGACTGCCACTTTACCCATAAGTATGAATCAATCTTCTGTTCAGGGATTTAGCTATTTACAGACTCACATGAATTTGATCATGTGTTTTATTTTAATGGTTTTTCTAGGATTTCCTAAAACATCTATGGCGGTACTGTTTTACTGGACAGCGCTGCATAAGTTGGAGGATGGTCAGAATGTGGAGCGGTTTCACGTTAGAACCGAGTCCAGGCTTGCCCTGGGACTGCACGTGAATATGGCATTAGTTTTACCTCGTAATGCTTATTTAATTTAAGAAGACACTCACCCAGAAACATGGCTGTGACATACTTCACTTCCATATTTGTTTGTGATTTTGTGTAACGGCCATCATTGGTGTCCCGATGCTTCAAACTGTCAGTCATTTCCTCTCGGCTATCCATGATGTCATTGCGGATAACGTTACAATAAATCTCTTTAGAGTGTCTTAAGAAAAGCGCAGAGCAGTCATACGTGTTGAAACTGCAGGCTGCTGCTCCTCTTCAGTCACTCTGCGCGTCTGTGTTGTCATTGGTTTTTGTAAAGCAGATTGCAAAATGACAGTTTGGAGAAACTCAGTGAAAGAAGGGATTCGGGCCTTAATCTGGCTCACTGATCCTTTTCAGAAACAACCAACTGCCTGGCACACAGCCTGCTGCTTGCCGCGACACGCCTGCTTTTGATGCCTTTAGGCTAAACTGTAAACCGACACCCGCAGTGGCATTTTCTGCCAAGCGTATACCCTAGACCCAACGCACACTGACGCTACACCGGGGCCAGCGTGCAGGTGAGCTGAAGTCCGCATCCACACGTCTTTAATCTTTAATCTTGAGGATTTTTTTTTTAAACAAAATCTTTCCTGTTTTGCCATCAAGTGCTGCTATTTGCAAGCATGAAGTGAGAAATGCTCATTTGTCATGGTTGTCCAGGAGCTAACAGATGTTGTCAGCATAATTTAACCAAGCATAATTCTCAACTTTGATATCGTCAAGCTTATGTTTGGCTTGCCCTAAGCTGATCGCCAGTCTTGATTCAACAATTGCTCTCTGTCCTTAGAGTAGAGCTGTTGCCAAGATGAGTCTGAATCATTTCTGCCTTCTTCTCCTTCTCCCTCATAAATCATCTGTTCTCCTTGAAGTCAAGCCTGATAATCGTCATTTATTATCTTCCCTTACTTGGCTATGAAAACTAGCTCATATTTTAGTTTTCTTAATCACTGTGAAACGTTTAAAGGCATATCTGCAGTTGCGTTTTATCTTAATCTGGACAAGACTTTTGCCTTGTATTGACTATTAAAGCATGGAGGGTTTCGGTCCCCGGGGTTAGATTTTATTGCAGCTGTGTAAGCTAAAAGACACATTATTCTGGACTTTCTTGACCTACAGCAATAGCCAGTGTCATTCTCTCTGACTGAATGACACTTTTACTCAGGTGAATGTAATCCTTTTCATTTCTTTTTCCACTGGTTGTGGTTTGACAGATGTGTTAAAATTAGTAGACACTTTGATTTATGGACAATCTGGTCATAAGGCAGGAGTGGTTTATAGGGTGGCAATAAAAGCGAAGGCTGTGCAAAATGAATCCAGTGTGAGTTACAGTTTTTTGAGGTTGTGTTTTCTCAGAGATGAAGAAATTGACCCGCCCAGAGAGTAATGTTTATAGAAGGAATTTTTATTTGAGTTTAATTTTCCAACTCTACGGGTGGGAATTTGTTCGACTTGATCCTTCACTCACTTCATCACCGCCTTTTTATATATGCGTTCCTTGCCTACAGGCCTTTGCTTATGTCTGGCAGAAAACAAAATGTTACATATGTAGGTCTTTGTTACTTGTCGTATTTAGCATGATATATCAGGAAAAAAACCCCAAAACAAACAGTAGCGGTTATGTTAGGACAAATAATCTTCTATTTAATAAACAGCCTCAGTAATTTCTAATTTCTGTTCTTTCTTTCTTCATTTCGGTGTGTCTTTGTGTAGGTGTTGTGAGCTGTGTGACCAACTTCACCTGGGAGAGTGAAAACAAACTTGCATCATCCCCTTGTTTACAGGTAAGAGCAAAACTGAGCAAAATCGGTTAAACGAAGAAGAAAAAACAAAAAACACCTACTACGATGTTCAGTAGAGCCAATGGCTGTAGTCGGTATCGTAAGTGATCCAAGATGTTTTTAGCAATTCTCTGGTGATTTTGGTTTTTCTTGAATAGTGGCGCTTGAACGTTCCTGTATGAGTCGCTGCTTATAACTTGTTTAGGCCCGTTTGTGACTGGTCCCGAATCTTCTGTGCTGGTGGAAGTGGCTGGGGATGGTAGGGGTACCAGACTCATGTCAAAAGAGGGGCTTGTTGCAAAATATCTGGATATGGCTGGCAAGGCTTCCTCACTCCCATCCTTACTTAACTTTGGTCGGTAGGTCTGACCCAATGGCATGTCTCAAAGGGAGTCGATGGCTGTGAAACAGAAACCATTTCATGTGAGGGTCCTTCTCACTTTATTAGTCAGTGATTTTAATGGCATAGCTGACCTGTAACTGCAAACAAAACTAACCAGTTTGATTAAACTCATTTAGTCGATATATGAACTTCTCATCTGCAGAGTCAGTCACTGCCGTTTGGCTTTCAAGTTACACAGCAGCCCGAAACCTTTTTGAGAGAAAGACCCGTGCTTTATCGGGGCAATTACTGCTGTAATAGGAGAAGATGTTTTCATCCACGAGCGATATCACCTAACACACTCACAAATGTGCACATAGTGAAGGATATCTGCAGGTGATTCTGCGTGAACACAAACAGGTGTGCAGCTGGCAGCAGCATCTTTCAACCTGACGGGGTTTCGCCCTGAAGTACAAATGTGTGTGTGTGTGTGTGTGTGTGTGTGTGTGTGTGTGTGTGTGTGTGTGTGTGTGTGTGTGTGTGTGTGTGTGGTGGTGGTTGGGGGGGGGGGGGGGGGGGGGGATTACCATAATATAACCGTAATCAAAACCAATATAAGCACAAAGATAACGTGGAAATCATTGAAAACCTGCACCTTAGTAATAGTTGGTTGCTGAAGCTTTCACACAAACAGGTTTTCTGACTTTGCATAGTACCCTTCCAGTGTCATTATTCCTCTGATATATTTAAGAGCTTGCGGTTTCAGAAGCAGCGACTCCTCCACCAAGTTATATTCAAGGTACCGTGTCGCCGGATCTGTTTGATCACCTACAAAACAAGTATGAAGATCCCATCTTGCTTTCCTTTGATTGAGTCTGCAGACATTAGCATCGCAGTCACTTTTTTTTTTTTTTTTTTTTTTAATTTTACCACCTGCCATTCCTGATTGCTCGAGTTCTGTGCCGTTGTTGTTTTCCACAGTCTGGCCCAGCGTTTACATTTGTACCGTGTGATTAGAATCGCAGTGAAACACCTCAAGCATGACATCAAAACCAAGCCACAGGTCTTATCATCACTTTTGAGCCAAAACAGCTGCTAAAGCCGCATGTTGTTTGTCCCCAAGAGGGCACCACACTTTGTCATTTTTTGCTTTACTAGAAGTTAAAGTGTTTGTAGTGCTTTTTTCCCCTCACAACATGTTATGGTAGGCATACTCAGTTGAATAGTTATAAATGTTTTTTTTCTTCTTTATTAAAATTAAAATTGGTTTCAGCCAGTGGTTTAAGCTCAAAACAGATCTAAATGTCTAGATTGTGTGCAAACTGCTGTGATGACATTTATTGGAGGCCCAGTTGCCCCCCCCCCCACCACCATTTCATATTCGATCATTTATTTCATTCTCTCTGTCATAGAAACAAGCAGCTGTTCATATGCTTCAGCCTGCAGCGGCAGCAGTAGAGAGATGATGATGTTCTAAAAGAGGGAGCGGCGGGCTTTGTCGTAATCCCTGTAAGGGATAAGACAGACTCCTAAATAAACTTCTGCAATTGGACACCACTGTTTACCCGTAGTGAGGGAACCGCAGCGAAGGTGCTGCAGTGTTGTTTCAGCAGTCATTCAGCTGCGATGCGCCAAAACAAAAAGCAGTAGGAGCTGCAAGGATGGAAAATTAACAGGAAACCCAAAAGCTCCGAGGATGTTGCATGTATAATTGATGGTTAAAATCTGCACATTACCTGATATATGAACATGTAATTATAACGGTGACATTATTATTATTATTATTATTATTCTCAAAGTGGAATATGTAGAATAATTCCCCCAGGAAACCATTTAACATAGCACTTAACATTAAACAAACTTCTACTGAGGTTGGACAGGACAAAAAGAATTATAAAATTGCACACATGTTGTCTTTTTTTTTCTGCATCTTTCTGGTCAAAATCTGATCTATGTTATCCATAATGACACAATCAGCACAGGCGTGGACAGTTCAAACTGTGGTTTTTTTGGTAAATTTTGGATTTAAAGGAAGACTGATAAATGTGAAATGTTCACAGCAGCTCTAAATACAAACCTAATCATTATAACTGAGACAGGAAAATGCTAAATTCCTTCAAAATATACAATATGACTCTAAATACTAAAGTATTGTCTTTTTCAAGAGGGTGGCTGTGAAAGTGCACGAAAAGCCCGCAAGTTTGGGGTGCACGCTCCCCTCCGTCTTTATGCGTCCACGCACACACGTGCACTGAAAATTTCAACCGAAACACACCCACATCGACCTTGAGGGTGTTAGCAGTGTTGACATTTGTTTGGACGGTGCTTCAATTCCTCAGACTGCTGCAAGGTCACATGGCCTGACATCAAAGAAAAGAATTTCTTCCTGGGAGACACTGAGAGCTTCGTGTTTATTCTAAAACCGACTGCCTCCCTGTCTGTGTTTCTGTCTGTGTTCAGTAGGGGCTGCCTCCATCCCCGCCTCACTTGCCTGCCTGTGCGCGTCTGATTGCCATGTACACTATCAGCCCAGCTGTCCTTGTGTGACCAGCTCTTTCTTGACAATTTTGTCTTAGCAACTCTTTGTTTCTTAACTTTGCCTATTTTTTGTGGTTTTGCTTCGGAATAAAATAAAAAAATGAATAATGCATGCTTTTACTTAAGAGGCAAAGATATAACATTCTCTCCCGCTGCCTGTTACGCTGAGTGACGGTCTGGCAAAAGTACTCGGGTGCTTTTCGCTTCAAGGCCATTTTCCCTCGAAGGCCATTTAGCAGAGACTTGTGATTGCTCAGTTTCTCAACATTATGTTTTCCTTTGCAGAATTTCTTCCAGCTGCAGCCAACTGAAGTCTTTGTATTAAAAAAGAAAATGCAAACGTGTTCTTTGTGCTTTGGAGTGTTTCCCACTTGTCTCTCATGAATCATTGTGTTCATTTTCACACAACCTGTCTTGTCAGGATGACATTGTTTGTGCTCTCGTTGCTGGCAATAGATTAGATAATTTAAAAAGACGTGTAAAAGTGGAGATGGGAAGCAGAACAATAGGCCGTGTGAACCAAGTAACATAACTGGAGACGACCTGTGTGGCATACTGTATTAAATTCCAGTAAGGCTGCAACATGCATACTAATGATGTAAAGGATTTTGTTAGTTTCTTTGGAGAGAGCAGCATTGTTGCTGAGGCGTCTGACTGATTGGTTGTCTTCTTGCTGTGTTGAAAGCACCAAGCTGTGGCCCCACTGGAGACTATTTCATGTGCATGCTTAGCCGTGAGCTCTAGCCGCCTACCCCCACCTCACACCCACCCAGGGATATGTTTTGTTTTGATGTCCGCCACTGCAGCCAAAATGAATAGCCACATGGAGAGTTGGGGGGGTGGGGGGGACGGGGGGGTCGGGGTGGATCCGTTGGACGTGCTAAAGGACACCTGTGGGGCTTTGTGGGGCCTCATGATGGACGTGGTTCGGCTTCAGGTGGCAGTAATTTCTCTAAGCCACGGGGAGAGGCAGAAGGGAAGCATTTAGTGAGTTTCCCTGCGTTGGAAGTTGAGAAATGCTTTGCACTATATATATATATATATATATATATATATATATATATATATATATATATATATATTAGTGTATTATGATTGTGTGTGTGTGTGTGTGTGTGTGTGTGTGTGTACACAGGCCTGTCTCTCAAAGCAGTAATTGCCTCTAATACCAGTGGAAGCACCACGCAGATCGTGACAGACTCTCACCCACAACTAATGATTATGTAAATACGATAACCATCTGTAGACATGATTTTGTGTGTGTGTGTGTGTGTGTGTGGGTGGGTGTCCTGCTTAATATACTTTTATCTCTTATCATATGGAGATCAGTTGTTGGACAAATGTGGCATTGTTGAAGGCTGAGTTAGAGCCAAATGTGCGCCTGGCCGCTTGTGTGTATGTGAAGGTTTGCTGCGCTGGTTCAGGGCCTCATCTGTTCCCTGATACTGAGCTGGATCACATGCTATTTCAGATGAGAAGACTGAAGCTTGTTATTAAATGTCACAGGCCCATCTTCTAGAATAACCAATAATCTTCTGAGGAGTACCTCACTTACACACAACGAAACAACCACACACAGACTGCTAGTTAACGTCTGAGGACTCAAGAGATGAGCGTGAATGAAAACGTGTACAAAAATATATGATATAAAGTAGAAGACAGGTGTGAAGAGAAACCCTTCGCAAAAGGAGCTTGTGTGTCTCAGAAGAATAAATGATATCTTCTGTGAATTTAGAAATGAGTTTGACATTCGTTCTGTCCTGAGAAGTTCTTGTGGATTCAATTTTATGACTAGTTTGGCTGCTTCTTCCCCCTATGTCACCGAAATGGAAAGAAGTGTGTATAATGGATGGATGGAGGGTATCTTTGGACCCAGCCCAGTCTTGCATCAGATTTTATAATAGATACAGTGTTCCACTTCACAGAAAACATCTATTTCACCATGCAGACACAAACAATTTAGACATTTGTTTGCTCTTTTTGTTATGTTTTATTGTCCCCTTCTCTCTCTCAGCTTCAGGATGAGGAGTTAGGATTATACGGACATGGCAGAGGTTAAGAGGTACTTTTATTTGTTGGGGTTACCTTGGATGCTTTTGCAAAGTTTTTGTTTGTATTTGCCAGGGCTGTCAAAGTTGATATGTGAATAACGTGTTAACTTTGTAAAAGTGTCACGTTTTTGTTTTTTCTAAACACAAGATTAACACAGAAGAAAAATGACCCTCACCCCAACCTGTAGTTTGGAGAAACAAGAAGGAATGCAGCTCTAATAAACTGTAAAATACAATCCAGGAAGCATGTCATATTTGTTTTCTGAAGAGTGGTTTTGAAGCCTCTTTTCTCCAGAGACTGTAAAATACACAAAATAAAGAATGATAAACGTCTTCCTGGTATGGTGCGACGCGGTGTTGCACTGGAAACCGTCTGGAACAGGCCGTCCGTGTGTCAGTCAAAGTTAGCTGTGGATATCAGCTCCTTCAACTGACCCACGCGGAGCGGCGGAGCTGCTACAAATCACTTTATAAATAATTGTATTTCTTTAAATAGATTTACCTGATGTGGTTTAAAAAAATGTAACTCCCTCAGAGTTGTCATGGATGTGAAATTAAACAAACAGCAGCAGTTGTTTGAACCAGGCTGTAAATATGTTCAATAAAAAGCTGCTTAAAAACGGGATGTTTGATTGGACATGTGACAGGATTTGTCAGATTAACATCAATTGTTGCTTGTTGGACCTAAATGTGTCCTCTCCAGACTTTCAGGACACGATTTTGATTAAATAATAGCAGGGATATTTGACTACAGTTGCGAATTTCATTGAGAAGTTCAGGGTCCACAGGGCTGTCCCCAACCACCCTGGACGTGGCCGCCAGAGGACACTTAAAGACAAACTGAGAAGACGGAAAATACGAACGGTAGCTACAGAACCCAGAGCAACCTCCCAAAAGACTTACGATCGAGGAGGACTCCACAGTTGAGAGCAAAAAATTCAAAAGCCAGACTAGAATTGGTTAAAAAAGTCCTTTTGATTAACCACAAAACTTCTGGAAGAAGATGTCCTTTTAACAGATAGACAAAAGCTTTGAGGCAGGTCACATCAGCTCTATTTTCACAGATGCAAAAATCATGTATAGACATCTTACACTTTTTAAAAATATAATTGCAGATGCATTTTGCAGCTGTATTTTTATGTGAGATGTCTCAAAAACACAGACCAGTTCATGGACGTCTCAGGTTGTTTCTTCTGCAGATATCTCTGTTTAGTCTATTTTCCAAATGGAAAGACTGTCGGCACTACAAAACATGCTCATGAAAACAACTGAAAAAAGAAAAGTCCAGCATTTTGAATGCTGTAGATTTGTCATCTTAATTGCTGCCTTACTCATGAAAGGTGTTAATAGTGTTTAATAACAACATAGTAACATGGATATTTTGTGGCACTGTAGTCAGGAAGCCGCTCTTCAGTTAAGTACTTCAATACCGAAATATGAAATGCTGAATAAATTAAGTAGGAGGAAGGTTGTCAGAGGTAGCTGACTTGCGCGATCTGCTGTTTCTACAAGCCTGCTTCCTGTACTCGTAACGTAAAGTTTGCCTAAATCTGGTTAATGCTTTATATGCTTAATTTAGTGGTGCAATGGAAGCCTTCTTGCAAATGCATGTGTTTCTTTTTTATTACAGATGCTTTTAAAGGACTGATCAAGAACTGAAGTGTGTGACCTGTGTGAGGTGCATGATAAATTTGGGGTATGAGACCAAATGTATTTGTAGGCCTGTTAACAGTTTGTAATTAAATCTGAATGCAAAGTGAGTTATTATGAGCAAAAAGTATACGATTTGTCAAGCATGCAGTAATTTATTTCAGAGTACACATTTCCAGAATACTTTTGAAGAGAGACTTTTAAAATTATGCCACACAGCCAGCAAGTCAATGCAAGAGGATCATCTTTCATACAGTGGGCTGAAGTTGCTTTTGTATCTGACTTTTATTGAGCTGTTCCAGGTGTCTACATCAAAAGGATTATTGGTAAATTGCTCAAAATTACAGTTGTGTCACTTTGTTGTTGTTTCTTCTGCCATCGGGTCATTAGCAACAATGGCTCGCATTTTTGATAAAACTCTTAAGTTGGAGGCAACAAATCAGCTAAAATTGTTTTATCATGATATCACACAACGACACTGAGATGAATAGCTTTTTACCAATATTGAGATGGACATCCTATGGTTACTTGTTTAACATGGCTCAGCCTTGACTCGTGTGCATTCTTAAAATGCGACGTTTAACTTTGAATATCATCATCTGTATAAATATTTCATTTATTTATGTTTTTGGGTTTAAGCATGCAAAGTAAATTTGGTTCTGAAACGGTATAACCAAATGAATGATACAGGGGATTGAAAATAGATTTATCTACTTTCTTTTCCTTTTTCGTCTTGCATCTCAATTAATTAGTTGATTAGTGTTTTTTTTTTTTTTTTTTTTTTTTTTTTTTTTAAATACCCTCATTTTCACTTAAATTATTTTAAAAGTATTAAGGGTTAGATGTACATGTAGAACTGAGTGAAGCAAAGAGAATAAACTAACGTCTTCAAAATGTTTGGCCAAATATCTGAACCACTACTGTCTTTTGTTTTATGTTCACTTTTGAAAAATATTGTAAAGATGACTGAAATTTAATGGCCCTCTGCTGAAATCTAATTTAAAGCTGTGGAAACATGAAATCGTGTTTGCCGCCTGCGTATTTTGTAATGCTGCAGGATGTAAATTTGTTCCAGTTTAAGGTGACTGTTCAAATATATAAATATATTGTTTTCATATTACTCTCTTTTTACAGAAAGTTGATACAGACACGAGAGAGAGCACTCATAAAAAGACCTTATTGTTTACGCCTTTGCACACTGGCAACTGTATTAAAAATGACTGACTGTCACCTCATTTACACTGTGAAACTGTTCAAGTCCGATTTCGCGCTCCGTGTCCCATTGAAACCCTGAAACCACAGCGCTCCCAGTTCTGCTCCACCATCGTAGCTTTGAGACGCTGCATTTGCCTCTGCCAGGTATGAGCTAATATTAGTGTCAGCATTATTACCTACAGCCAAAAGCTGATCTCTTTTTGATTTAATCTGATTTGTTGCCATGGTAAAGTAGTCTCCTTTTTCATTGCGGTTGAGTATGGAAATCTCTCTCTATTCCACACATGCACACACACACACACACTTCCACAGTCGTTGTAGAAACATACTCACGGTAACGACTGCACAGCCAGCAGAAGTATGCAGTGTCCACATGCACCAAATGCATGTTTCTATGTGTCAGGGATGTTAGTTTGGAGTGCAGGGGTCATCCTCAGAGGTCATGGTGTCCGTCTTCTGTTTCAGCCCCAGAAGAGGTCCTCTGTTTCGTGCTGAATGGACGCTGTGCATAGTCTCTCCAGCTGAGAGAGAAGGATAAATTGGGATTCAAGGAAAGGAAGACAAATAGAGGTATAGAAACATAAAGAGAGGTTTATGGGTGAATGGTTTGGGGGAGTTGGTCAAAAGAGAAAATGAGCATTCATGTCGTGCAACAGCATCAGACATCTTAATGATGTGTTTGGGGCACAGAGTGCTTGTTTTCTGCGTTAATGCTGACAGGACAGAAGTGTATGTTCCTTTTGCCCAGGGCACGGATACAGCTCCATACCATCACGGATCCCGGCTTTTCAGTTTGTGGCTGTTTTAAATGACCTGCTCATATCACCATTTTAAAGTAACCTTTTTGTTATATATATATATATATATATATATATATATATATATATATATATATATATATATATATATATATATATATCTTATACCTCATTATTGAAACAGCATTCTTGCTTTGTACTGTCTGCAGTAGAATACATTTTAAAGAAAACGAATAGATCTATCTGTATCAATAATTTATCCATATTTATTGACCTTTTTTTCCCTCCCTACCGTACCAACTTATACGGCCTTGGAGTTGTACTTGTGCTGGAGTAGTGTGGATGTGTATTAGGATGAATGGATGTTTTGTGTGTAAGGCATTTGTACTTTTTTTTTTTTCTGGACATAAAAGATCTGTGGTGGTCTAACATGAACCTCGTGGTGAACTTAGGGATCCCTGAATACTGGATTCTCTATATTTGGGAACTGGACCGACGCCACTGACCCTACCACTGACCCCACACCTGCCGAATGTGTGTGTGTGTGTGTGTGTGTGTGTGTGTGTGTGTGTGTGGCGCTGGATAGAGTAGAGAGATGCAAATGAGTGGGTTTGTCAGTGCTTTGTGTGTCAAGTCTCAAGTTTCCTGTCCGTCTTTAAATACATTGCGGGTTGGTGTCTCGGTGCAAGTTTGCACTTGCCATGTTTGTAAGTAGAACGTTACTTTTCATCTATAAAGTAACTGTTATCTTTCACAATGTAATCACACATTGAAACATCTAGGATGCATGAAAGAAGTAGAGAAGTATTCCTTCTTAATTTTAATTGAGTTTTGGCTTTTTTTTCAGTAGTTTATTTTTAGTTCAAAGAACTATGATTTTTGTAAAGTTAAAGTGACACAAAGAAGTTTTTTTCATGTCACAATGTTGGGTTTTATTTTAAATCAAGGGAATTTTAAAATTTAATTAAAAAACAAAACATTACGGATTAGCACAATAGCAGGTATGAGCAAATAAAAAGATTTCCATATCGGTCGTCGCTGTTTTTCTCTTTAGAGTTTACACTCATTTTCTATGCCCACTTTCCTTTTTATGTGACAGGCACAGTTGTAAGTCAGTTCTTGCGGTGAAAACTGATCCTTGAAAACGACTTTATGACAGACTTCTTTTAATAATGAACAGTCAAATATTAAACCACTATTTAACACACATCACTTTGAATTATGGTGTGTAAAAGTTCCATATGCTTACAAGAAAACCCTTTTTTTTCCGTTCCCTCTTGAACTTCTGTTTATTGAAATCCATATGAAAGTTGGCCTGTGACATTATTTTTTTGTCAATTTTTAAATTTCTGCCTCGATAGAGATTCACATTAATGGACTAAACTACCAAACTCTTTATCTTCCAAGCAGATTTTTTTGATTTTAACTAAGATGATCTTTCTACTATAAATCATTGTCAACTTTAAAGCTTAGTGCACAATGCAATTCTTTATTTGTGCTGTGCATACTTTACATACTTTAGGCATATGCATGTATGTAGGATGTAATGTGGATGCCAGTTCTGAACACAGCATTTAGTCGTACTGTGGTTTGTGTGATCGTTAGTTCATCTACTTATTCATACATTCGAACATACAAATTTATATATATATATATATATATATATCTTTACAAGAGTTTAAATTGTTTTCATTCCAAAATTAGAATAAAATGGACCTTTTGAAAGCCTTTGAATGTTTGCGTGTCTGTGTGCAATGTCTGCCAGCAAATGCATGACCATTCTCTCAGTACTTGTTCCCTATTTAGGTCTCAGGGTTCAAGGGTCAGGCGGGTCGAGAGGCGTTATGAATGACTGCCTGTTATCAGGTGGTGAACAAAGAATGTGTGTGTGTTTGTGCGCGCGTGCACGCACACACAATTATTTAAGAGAGGGAAACAGGAAGTAAAGTGTGACTGAATGACAGAAGGAAAGAGATGGAGTTAGAAGTATTGTTGTAGATAGAAATGCAAACAGAAACAGGATGCAGAAAATTAAGACCTGGCTGCATCTGCAGCCCTTAATCACCCCCTTTTTTGCTTTTCCAATTCTTTCATAGTTTATCTTTGCAGGCATTAATTTCACAAAAATAACGATTCCATCAACAGACCTAAAACATCTCCGAAACACCGATGAAGCAAACTTGATTCAACTATTTTTATGCCATTTTTTCCCATGTAGCAATAGAGGTATTCCCAACGAGGCTTCATATTATTTCATATTTGGTCTTTCAAAGGAGCTGCAGACTACCTCTTGTGGCAAACTAAGCACATTATGGGTAAATAAATGATCTTTATTTCCCCCTTATTTACAGTCCCAAACACAGACACACACAAAACGCACATGCACAGTTATCTGTTTTTGTTTTTTTTTCCCCCTCTCATTTCATGACTCCTAATTTCTTCTCTCTAATTGCAACCGCATCGTAGCGTCCTGGGAGCCAGGGGCTCATTAATCGGTGATGAGGAGACAGGTGGCGCCACCATGTTCTTATGCTCTTATTTAGTTGCATATGTGAGTTCATTGTGTCGCTGTTATTTGCATGAACTTGTCCTGGTTTGTGTTGCATTTATATATCAAAATGCCTTGATGTATGTGTGCATGCATGTGTGTATGATTCCTGTGTGTGTGTGTGTGTGTGTGTGTGCGTGCATGTGTCTGAAACTGAATGTGTGCGGCGCCCCTCGTTAGTAGCATGGACCCCTTCTCACTGTAATCCCTTTGTTTATGCAGTGCGAAAAGAGCCTGGCGGGGGCATGAACTCCCCACGCTCTTATCCCACTGCGCCACTCGCCCCAAGTAGACCCTCATGCTTCACCACCACCAGTCTGACATCGGCTTTGCTCCCATCACCTCCCCCATCCCACTCAACCCTAACTCTGTCGCCCTTGTGTGTGCGCTCCCTTGTCCCTCCCTCTAGCTCAGACTTTAACATCATTCCTCCCATTTAAAGAGTATCTGTGTTTAAAAAGTAGAAAACAAAACGTGCTGTAACCTAAGTTGTCCAGGAAATGATAACTTAGGCAACAGTTCAGTTTGTACTATGATGTAGTTGTCATTAGGAGAGTTTATGAAGTTTTATTAAGGCTTTCTTTTTTCTTCATTGGAAATGGCATTCCCATTTTTAATTGCTTTGCGAGAGCAGTCTCCATAGTTACACAAATTCAAAAGTTGTATTTGGAATTATTGTGTCAAAGTCATGATACTCTGCCATGTTTTGCATTTTTTTTTTTTTTTTGCATTTAGATTAAATTTGGTGCCCTTTGCACACACTTTAGAGTTTGGTTTTGACCAGCAACTAGATAATAAACACACTCATACTTTGATAGCTTTAGTGGACATTAACAATTAATTCATGTTACATAAATACAGATAGCAATGCTTTTTATCAAAAAAAAAACAACAAACAATCCTGTAGATAATTTAATACAGAACAGGCCACGGTGACCTATTCTCCCCATTTTTCATGTTTCTCTTTTCTTATTCCCTATGGTTGTTTGCAAAATAAGATTAATGGAACGGTTGCAACGTAAACATTTTCATTTGGCCACGCAAAAAAAAGGTAGGTTACCCTGTTGGTTTGCAGCATTTTCCTCCTCTGCATGCGGTCTTTAGATGCTGGAAACGTCCAGGGAGCAGCTGTTTAGAGAGTTAGAGAGGACAGCCAGCTCTCTGCCAGTTGGAAGGATCGTGGTTTGAAAATTAAACTCCACCATCCATGTGGCAAGTATCTTTGTGAATTGATAATTGTGGCTTATAGTGTAAAATTTGTTTAAAAGACTAGAAAAGAGCAATACAGCAATACAATGGTTGACCTGCTGCTGTAAAATACAAGAGTTCCCGATTGGCCACTCCTACATGGCTCACATAGCCCAATCAGCTAAGAGCCATTCAAATAAGACATCTTTGAACAGTAAGATAGTGAACATACTGATCCTCAAATGTCAAATGAATTTCAGTGCATTGTGATTAATGCTCCAACATCCAGGGACCCATCCGTGTCTTACTAGTTTATCCAGATTGGAACCAAGTCAGAGCAGCTCGTTGGACTCGTTGGAGACACAGTCCATTACAGTCCCATGCAGACATCACGTCACTCTTGCACATGCACCGATGGCCCACTGAGAAATAATCCAGTGTGCATCTATAGAGACCATTGCTGAAACTGAAGTGAAAACTGAAGTACCCCTAAAGTCCACACAAGAACATGAAGAACATGTGAACTCCACAAAGGAATGTCCGAGCAGACAGCAGAACCGATGAAGCTTCTTAATCGCATCCTTCTGTGATAACATGTCTAATTATCCAGTACCAGCAGATAATCCATCTTTTCCCATTATAGGAGCGTTGGCTACTTTCTAAATACCTGCTACATGTTATGACGGAAAGAGAAATTGTATTTAATTTCAGTTCATTTGAATGAATAGCTCATGATTATTTTGTACAATTTATTTTATTTTTTAATGTTTTTTTTTATTTTTATTAATGGCTTTTTCTTTTTACAGAAATTTAAAAAGAAATTATCACAACTTCAACAATGTAATTTCTCTTTGGGATAATTTTAAGTGTTATTGGGTTGTTTTTTTTTTACTTAAGTGCCTATTTCAATTAATTTATATATATATATATATATATATCTATATCTATATATATATATATATATATATATATATAATTGTTTGGTAAAGTCTAAGCGGAAGGCATCTTACAAAGCGCTAGTGTTTTGCATACCAGGTGGTTATCAGTTGCTCAAACGGTGGCCTTTTGACAGGACTGGAGGAACCAATGTCACGGGCACTGATGTGTGAATGAATTTGTGGGGGAGTTCTTTTTTGTATGTCTGGACTAGTGCATGTGTGTTTTGTATGGGTGTGTGTTCATGTGTTAATACAGGTGTAGGGTTCACAGGAGGTTTGTAGGTCAGATTCCTGGCCCTGGTGTCACCTTACTGTTTGGCCCTAAACATGGAACCAGGACTTCACTTCTCTGCTCTTCTCTTCACTTTCTGATGAAGATGTTTTTTGTAATTTTTCATACATCTTGTTCGTGTTTCAGATCTGTACCATTCTTTAAGCCGAGGTGCATCAGATTTATAAAACCCAAGTAGTTAATATTACTGTTGCATGATCCCTAATAAACATGAGTTGGTCAATGAGCAGAAAAAGGATGAGCAAGAGGAAACATCGTTTACCAAACTCGGCACTAGAGACTGAATGGTTTTATTGGCCGTACTATTCCTGGCTGGTGGAACAGTTGTCATTGGCCGCAAACACACATGAAGCTCTGTTATTAGTGTGAGGTGTCACTGGCTCAGGGGACAATCACGTTGGTTTTACATGGTTAATCAAAAGCCCATGTTAGTGGACCAGTGTTCAAAGCCAGATGGTTGTCTGCACTGGTGTTGGAGCTGATCATCTTTAGGAACTGTTGCGTCAAACAGTTGGAGCAACATCTCACCAACATCAACACTGAGCTCTTTCAGGTATTCAGCTTCACGACAGACATGTGGCTTTTTTTGCAACTTATTGAACCTCTGTTGGATCTATTTTTTTTTTTGCCACATACAAATCTTAAGCTTCCCATTCCTTAACGGAAATCTTTATGATGTTGGAGCCACGTTTCTCAACTTTTGTGTTAAATTGATAATAGGAAATTGGCTGCGACAAATTAGAAATTCACATTGTATTGTTTTAACCTTAAATTACATCATCTTAATAAGTGAATTGTAGTATTGTTGTGCTTCAAATGCATAATTTAATCTTGCAGATGTAAAAGGAAATTGCACAGCCCTATTTCCACAAATAAAAAATTCACAAACTGCAACATGTCCAGACCTGTGACATCATCTTCATGCCACTTGACAAGCGTGTAAAAAAGCCAACACGTAAGTTACAGTATTTTTGTGGACAAGTTCATCCTTGCTGTTACAGAATTAAGCTGCACAAGCGCAAAAAACATCCAGACGTATGAAACTGAACCTGTTTTCAACGTCCTTTCTGGAACATGAGATATCTTCAGGATGGCAGAGAGGCTATTCCTGACCACTGCCGGAGTACTTTTCCCTTTTCCCACCTGTATTAATTAGCTCATGACAGGTTATTTCTCATTTACCTCTAATTATATTTTCCTACTTCAACCATCACTTCTGCAGCTACATTAAACCTTAGATTTTGGCATTTTAGTCATTTCTGGTACAATAAACATGGCTGTTTACCTTCTGCGGTTTCTACTATAGCTCCTGCGACTGTTCTACTCAGTAGCCAATTGTATCGATTCCCAAATAATAATCCATTTTTACTGTATCGGTACTAAAGTTTCAGGGGGGATAAAAAAGCTCAATCGTACCAAACAAAGCCGATATAAAGGTGTAGACGGTTCAAACTAAAGCGATTCAAACAAAAGCTACTAACGCACGAGACTTAAGACGGAGCAGATCTCTGCCGTCTCTAGCACAGTAAGCTTGACTGTAAAGGAGATGGTTCGGGGGGGTTGGGTAGAAGACAATCAATTTGGCCGCGTCAGCCGATCAACCGAGCAGAACCAGAGTGGTTATTCCCTGCTGTGAAGTGGTGGCGGAGGGGACTGTCATGAGAGCTTTTGCTTTGCATGGTGTGGCTCGCCGCAGTAGAGAAACACTGCTACGCGTTATTCCACGAGTCTGCACAATTACTGAAATCTCCGAGTTGAGCATCGACATCATGCTCACACATATGTAAAGCGTCCCTATAGCCATGTCAGCCAGATAAATACAGTTCACCAAAGTTGCAGCTAACTCCAACTCAGAGTTGTCAGATATTTTGTGTGACAGATGGGTAGACAGCCAGAGGCTAGTCATTGTGGGGAACCAAAAGAAATGTGGGTGGGTGGCTCAGAATCTGCGAAGTTGATTTATGATTCACCAGAGTAGGCAGGGAGAGATCCCACAGAGCAGGTGGGACTTTCAACTGCAACTCAAAGAGTAGCTCTGGCATTTTCTTTTCCACCTTGGAATGACATTTTTAACATTTTGCCCCTTTTTTAATCCCACCTCTCATTCTTGGTTTTTTTTTTTTTTTTACATCGAGAGGTGAACCGACCTGGTTCTTCCAAACTCAGAAACACACTGTACTTCTGTATGCCTGTTGCACTGTGCTTTCTCTTGACAGAAAACATGAAGTATTTGCAATTATTACGCCGTAAATCTCTTTAACTGACGGCATTTTATTAGTACATTTGAACCTGTAGTTTGCGGCTTTATGTTACGCCCTGTGTGCCTTAGAGCAAAGTATAAGACGTCACTCATGCATGAACGCTAAACAAAGACAACTTTGTCCTGCACCAGATAAAATGTGGGAAATCAAATTCTGGTATTTTCAAAATTAGCTCCAGTTAAATTAAATAAGATAAATGATATGATTACAGAGCTGCAGTTGTGACACTTTTTTACCTCACTCGGAGAACGCCCATCCCCGTCAATGGTTTTATGGTGGCTGTAAAGTGATACAGTGAGTGGTTTCACAATGACTATAACAAGCTGTAAAAGTCATTCCCAGTCTGTCATTAGGCTTTCATTAAGTTTAATTGGCTTAACACCTACGTTTGTATGCTTGCATGTGTGTGTTTGTGTGCATCCTGATACTTGTGTTATTGGGACATAAATCTGCTCGCGCAGTCTTTTTGAGGGACTAACTGTTTTCAGACAGACGGCATGCGCCCATCGTAAGGTTCAAGTCAAGTTTAAGGTGATGGTGACACCCCGTCCACCATCTGACATGCGGCTTGGACAGAGCATAAATTCTTCTGTGGGCTTTGGGCAAGTTGCTGTTATAGTTTAGGTTAGACGTGAGGCTCAATCCCAGAACCCCCCACCGTTGGCCCATCGTATGTGTTTTTCATGCCACCATGTAGGACAGGGTGTCTTGTTTCTTTTGTTTTTTATTTATTTATTTTTATGTTGTTCTCTGAACCCATGTTTGTGTTCAGCACGTTGGCCAACTTTGTGACTTAAAAGAAAACCAAACTTGTTGGCATGTTTTAAGAATACACTGTTTTTTAAGCAACGTAACATTACAAGGGGAACAAAAAGAGTCACATTTGATTTTTGCTGTTTTCATGTCTCTGACGTTATTGAACAACATAATGTTGTGATGAGCAGTTGTACAAAATCTTTTATTCGGAGTAGAAAAATGACAAAAATAGAGTATTTAGAGAGTGAAATGACTGAAAAATGAGCTTTATGGTCTTTGTAGTGCATCCCAGATATTCGTTGGCCTCAAGTTTCTCAAATGACAACTTACTTGCAATGGTGCACTTTGTTCTCCTCGCTTATCCTATTTTCGCACATTCGTAAGAAATAGTTCTTGATAACCTCCTCTGTTGTTCTTCTACACTGCACCCATAACCCATTTCTGTCTGAAGAGTTTTCATGAGCTCGCTTCTTGTCTCCATCCATTAGTTTATTAAACACACTGCTTTACTCTCCGTCCAAAAGTATATTTCCCAGTATATTCAAACAGCAAACAAATAATTCCTTAATCCACTGCTTTGTATGTTAAAAACGATACAAATAAACTGTTGAAACAGAACTATTTCCGTAACTCTTGCCTCTCACACACAACTCACCCACGTCCACTAGTCCGCTCCCCTGCACATTGTCTCCGTCGTTCCACAATGCATCCAGGCAGAAAGGATTGCTATGTAAATGCACCAGTGAATAGGAGTGAACAGACAGGTTTAAAGCAGATTATGTTAAACTGCTTGTTAGTTTAAAGACATACTGAAGTGAATGGATGAGGATTAGTTGATGTGCCGCTGTGCCACAGAGGTGTTTCCCTAAAATGGGCTTAATCCCCTGTCTGTTAGTCAGTCCACATATCAAATAAAGGGGTAAATGCTTCCTAAACTGAGCCAGGGAAGGGTGTTTTTTTTTTGTTTTTTTTTTAAAGAAAGGCAAGACATAAGCACAACTAAATAGAAGAAGCAACTGTAATTAGAAAAAAAGGAAGGGGTTGGATGGACTAGCTATTCACTAAGAATTTTGTCCATCTATGTAAAAATACAGGCAGAAAATGTTGAAAGACCTCTCAATCGATAGGTGAAACATCAAGAGCCAAGGGAGTATGACCAGGAAGTTCACCAGTATACATGAAAAGTGTATCAAAATGGCTTGAAACATACAAATATATCTGTTTATTATACAGGTACTCTTTCCGATGTTATAAGCTGGGGGAGAAGGATTTTTGGCACCACCAGACCTTTCACTTTAAACCTTTTCACACATGCATACATAAACTGCTTTGCAAAATCAGCGAAGTTCCCCTTAAACTATGACAATATTAAATTAGTTTATTTTTGTATATGAAGTACAATATGAAGTATTTTAATACATACTTTCTTTTATTAGCCAAAGGAACATGGGTGGTAACATTTTACGTAAACTTTTGACGTTAGGAAATAAATGCGTATTCACTCTTGGTAATGTTGAAATTGTTACACTGAAAATGAGTTTTGACAGTGAAAGCTGCTGGCATGTCAAAAATACGCCAGTGATCATGGAATAACCATTTGCCCCAGGCGCTGCCTGTGTAGCATCAATCGAGTAGGTACAACGAGTTTGAATACAATTAAGCTCTGACTGAGAAAAAAAATCTACATTTTCTTAAATTTAAATCTGTGGTGTGAAGTAAAAGGGGGACAAAAGTGTTATTTTAGCTTCTCTTATTTCTGGTCTCTGCTTATCATCTCTCTTTCCTCACTTCTCCCCGAAAGGTCACAATGCTCCATTTATCATCTTGAGAAGTCATTCCCTCAAACAATCACAGACAATTGTCATTCTTCTCAGATCTTTCCTTTTGGTTTTCTTGTCACTAGCCTTTTGTCTACTTCTGTCTTTCGTCTTTTGGTTTTACTGCTCATCCTTTGCTTTGCTGGTCTCAACCATTCATCATACACCCAGCATGAGGGTGACCCTGGTGAGGAATTGTGTGTGTGTGTGTGTGTGTGTGTGTGTGTGTGTGTGTGTGTGTGTGTGTGTGTGTGTGTGTGTGTGTGTGTGTGTGTGTGTGTGTGTGTGTGTGTGTGTGTGTGTGTGTGTGTGTGTGTGTGTGTGTCAGAGTGCATCAGCCTACGGCACTTAAAAGTCTCACAAGAAGGCGATGAATACGTTTACCCATTCATTCAAAGCACAGTAGTGACTTATTAAAGACACAGAAATTAGGCTGGTTTCCATTAGCAGGGGTCCGGTGTGGTTTTATGGTGCTTTGACTGTTGCCATGTGTCTCTGTTACCAGAACTGTAACCAGAATCTTTTAAGACTTTCTACAAGGCTAAGACAAGCCCATGCCTTGGGTTATGTCCTTTAGCATGGCCCAACAAAACTGCTGGGTGCAGGGTAGCGATGACTTGATGCCGATTGGGTACGCTGTAAGCCGGTGAGCGCTGAAGCTCCCCTTTAATTTGAGGATTTTCCTTTTCTTTTCCCACCATCTCAGCAACCATTTCAGCTCACTTCCATGTTGATCTTGTGGTTCTAATTTGTATTGCTTCTTACTTTCCTCTTCTTTCTTTGTTGCAATCTTTTTCTTTTATGTTGTAAATGGTTGGCAAATGGTAAAAGTGGTGCATTACTGCCACAGAGTGGTATGGAGTGTTATTTTGCCATATCAGTGGATCCCACCGAGTTCAACACTGTAAGACGCAACAGCTAAAAGGACTGAGGAGGATGCTGGCCCCGTTATAGTTCCCGCCTCCTAGGTTTCACCCCAGACCCGGCAAACGGAAACCTACCTATTATTAGACCTAAATGTCTAACACTAACCATTCTTTTTCTGTAACACTTACTAAATGCAGCTCATAAAGTTGAAAAGCTTAATGAAACATTGAATATTGGGCTACGTTCCCCGTCATGACAGTTTGCACTGTCAGTATATTAACAATCTGCAAAGGAACATTTTTTTCATGTAAAGCCTTAAAATATAGTTTATATTTCAGAAGTTTTGATCATGCCAAATGGTTTTACATAAAGCATAAAAATAAGCGTTGTGAATTTGAATGTGGGACATAAACATGTAAAATTTTTGGAGCCCAGAAAGCGAGGTGTGTTGCAATTCTTGAGTCCTTGTTGTGCAACTGCAACCTTTTTTTACGATGTAGATCAATCCATTAATTACACATCCTGAAGTGAAATTCTAAATCCTTACATCTATGCGTTATAAACTAAAAAAAAAAAAACAACCCAAAGACATTCATTATCTACGCACACACGCGCGCACACACACACATTTTCACGGCTATTGGGGTAAATGCTGTTTTTAAAAGGCTTCCCGTGGTTAGACATGCTTGAAATGACATCTTGGTTCACCGGAGGAGGAGGGGAGTGGGAGATGGGTTGGAGGAGAGAAAAACAAAGGTTTTTTTTTTTTTTTTGCTGGGGGGATTCGTTCTTTCTAAAAATGTAGAGTGAATGAATGTTGATGAATGAGATGCGTGTAATCTACCAGGCTGGATCAGTGTTAGAGGTGAAAAGATATTAGACAAGACAAGATTAGAAAATCACATTTTACCAAAGATACTTTGGTTTGGTCTTATGAACACATGCTAATAAGGGTCTTTACCACGAGTTTTATGTGAGAGGGGCTTCAGAGAGGAAAAAAGAGGGTAACAGAAGAAAAAGTAAGAGGGTCGGGGTAAAGGGCAGTACTGCTTATTTATACAGTGTTTTTTTTTCCTTTAATTAAGGAACAAGGGAGCCGGGCAGCCTTTTGTTTGTCTTAAATGATCATTGTGAAAAAGTGTGTGAAAGGACAGAAGTAGACAAAAACAACAGCAGGCACAAATGAGAGAGATTAACATGAAAACAAAAAGATTTCCTCATCTACTAGACTCTCAAAACTTCAAAGATTTGCATTTTGTGCTGGGAGAAATAGCTGCTCCTTTAGTGCCGCTTCTGACCTGTGATGCTTTTCTTTGCTTTTGGACTAAAAAAAAAAAAAAAAGTGTTCTCAGCACATACATGCACAGAGTTTTGTCAGCAGCAAATGCCTTGAAGGCAAGAGGATAGCTCTGGAAAGGAAATGGTCTATTAGTGTGTCTCAACCCATTTATTTATTAGTGTAAAAGCTCCAGGCCTGGGTGATGTAATCTCTAACAGCTCCTTTAAAGTACTGAACTGTTCAGGTGGCTGAACAGCCCACCACTGTGCAGAGACTTGCTTTCAGTAGGTTTGTGAAGTGCCAAAATAATGTTCGGAAATGTTTTAAACAAAACCTTTTTGCATTTAATCAAGAGAAAAGACTGTAAAGCCAACTGTAAGATCCGCTATTAGACTCCAGATCTGCCAAATGATGAAAATGACCCAGAAGTGTCTAACAGATTTAAAAAAAAAAAAAAAAAAAAGGGAAAAAAGTTAGTTTCAGACAGATACGTATGTGTGTGTATGTATATATGTATATATGTATATATGTATGTATATATATATATATATATATATATATATATATATATAGTTGTTTTATAACAAGGTCAAGGAAGAATGTACTTAAAAAAAAGAAAAAAAACCCAGAAGTTATTATTTTTTGTTTGCGCTTCAACCATACCCAGGTTTTAAAGCACACAGGCAGGACAGGAGGTCATTACCTTTAGTTCAAAATCATACCAAGGTGTACATAATTAATTATGTAATTGCAGGGTAATTTAGTTTTCTCATGTGTTTGATTGAACAGTTGATAACCAGAACATATTTCCAGATTTAACGTTTTATGCATTCCTCTTCATGACTACTACTACTTCGAGAGATATTCGGGACTGGAGTCCAAAGTTACTCTGACTGGTTGTTGTCAACAGTAAAGACAAGAGCCCATGAAGTTGAAACTAATATTTGAGCATAAGAACTCAAATGATAAATGAATAAAAATTCAGTTAAATTTTTTTGCTTAGAATTCTTCGATCTCAGAGGTACAGAAACATACAGATCCACTCCTCGTTTTCAATATCCTCCCTCACCCTCCAACTATTTTCTATACCCCATCTTGCTCCTGTCTACTCCCTGCCCCCGGTTTTTTTTTCCATCCAAGTGGTCCCTCCCTATACGTATGTGTGTGTGTGTGCGAGCGTGTGTGCGTGTGTGTGTGTGTGAGTGGGTCAGCCCTCCCTACTAGGCAGTTGAAGTAAACTCCCCCTTTTTGCTCTCTCCCTTTTTTCTCCCTCTCTCAGCTGGCCTCGCTGCTACTGTCAGACCAGGTTGGAAGACAATCAGCTCCAACTGCTGCTGCTGCTGGTATGTTTGGTGTGGTGTGGACTTTCTCACATTGTGGCGGACCCACACACACGCACACTCTGGGGCTTGCATGCCTGATACTCCCCCCACCTCCTGCCTCTCACTCCCTCTCTGGCACTTGCATACATACACACGCTCAGAAGGAGAGGCTGTGTGTGTGAGTGACGAATCTCGTCGCGTGGAGAGCGCCGAAGACAGGAGCATTAAGGAGAAGAGAGGAGACGAACGGCAGACTCTTACCATGCCAGGGAAGGAGGAACGGCTCAAGCGCTGCCCCTGCCTCTGTCTCTGGAGCCGGAGTCCTCTGCTTCTGCTCGGACTGTTCTATCTGCATGCACACGCGCACGGTGAGTTACCACAAACTTTCTCTGCTGCCCTCACCTTCTTGTTTTTGTTTTGGCTTCACTTTGCTCTGAAACGGCTCTGCTGCGTCTCACTAGATGCACTGGCTCACTCTGTGAGACGTTTGCTAATTTTTCGTTTTAGATCAGATCTGGTGAAGCTGAGCTCCTTGACCGGTGCACCTGAAATCGGTGCTCCGCGATGTTTTATCTGTGTTCTCCAACCAACCTGGGGTGACGGTTCACTGCAAGCCTTGGCTCCAAAATCCTGCAGCTCATGTGGATGTGACGTGTGGACATATTGTTGCTTCTATATAAGATCTCTATGTAGTTTACATTACTGACTTCAACAAGACGTTTTAAACCCTTGTCAGATACTCTTATTGTTTACAGTAATAGAGTTCTCGCACAGTTAAAGTGTACAACTTTCTATTAATTATTCCAACCAAATACTCCGGGCTGGAGTTGAACTGCATCCGAAGCTCCAGCTCCTGATGCTCGATCTTCCATTTATGCATCTTTACTTGCAGTAAAGAAGAAATGGAAAATAGTGTTGTCCAAACAGAAATGCATCACGGTAGAGTGACGGTCGTTGGCGTTAACCGCATCAGCCGCTTTGCCTGTGACCATGTTTGGTAGCGTCATTTCTGAGGTGTTGGGTAGAGATTTAATAGTCTGTTGCGTTAAAACCGTGGTGTGTGTAAGAAAAGTTCGGTTGTCTGCTTCTTGTCCTTCAAAACGGCACCGTTGAAAGACGGTATTGATGTTGGTGAGGTGAAGCTGCTGTAATACGACGGTTGACTGTATCTTAAGAGTTGCAGTGCGTATGCACGTTTTTCTTCTCTCTTTATTGTCAGTCTATTTAAAGTTATTGGGAGTATTTCGGCTGGGATCCCTGAGGTGAAGCCAGCAGTGGCTGCCACTTTAATCCCTAACGGGCTGAGGTCTCCCAGCCAGCGTGTCATCCCTCTCTGTCATCAGTCTTTCCTGTCATTGTCAGCGGCTGGTGTTCTTACGGAGCCCACCCCCCCACCCCCAACCTCTTGTGTTTTACTCTTTTCACTTGCAGATGCCGTTTTATCAGCTGTAACTAACTCGTGGAACAAACAGCAGTTGTTTAAAATGCCGTGGAGATTTGAAGATTTGCGCTGTACACTTAAGTACACTTGGACATAACTGTACAAAGTGCTCGAATGTTTTGGATTCATGTTAACACTGGCTGTTCTGTCCGAGAAGCCACAGAGCAGCTGCCAAGGAATAAGACATGTGTTGAATCTGACGTGGAGCTGGACCTCTACCAAGATTACTCGTGTCCTGCTCCTAGCAAGTCCTTCATGCTGTTATTTCTTCAACCCATTACATCCCAAGGTTTTGTTTGAAAAATGTTTGCGAAATCCTGGGGATTGTCTGGAAAACTAACAACGTTCCATTGAATTGTTGTTGTTTTTTTCTCTCTGCGTTTGAAGAAACTAGGAGTTTTAGTTAGAATTGTCTTGAAATGTTAAACCTGCAGCTTTTACTGTAGGTTTACTGTAGGTTATAGACTTCAGCTTCATTTTATTTTCTCAATTCAGATGCAAATAAATAAACCAGTGAAGTTTCTTAAGGATTGAAAGGAAGGCAGAAGCACACAGGTGGTAAAAACTAATACACATCAGGTCATAATGGGCTCTCTCTCTCATGTGTATGTGTGTATATATATATATATATATATATATATATATATATATATATATATATATATATATATATATATATATATATATATATATATATATATATATATGTATCAAGAGGGTTTTGTTTTATTGGACAGGAACAGGTGTATTTATTTGCGGACACATATGGTCGATTGTCTTAGCAATAGGTTCTACTTTGATCAAATAGTGACTACGTGTTTTTTTTGCTTAATAAGTTAGTATCATAGCAGTATAGATGAGGCAGACAGAGTGAGATTTTTTTTTCTGAAATAAAATCTACGTGCTTTACTTTTGCTTTCTCCATTTTTCTCTCCATCCCTTTATTCCATCCCTCTTTCCCTGCTCTGTGGACAGACGTGCACTTGTTCAGCGAGGGCTTGTTGGTGCCGTTGCCACAGGTGAACTGCAGTCATTCTAGGTTCATGTTGTGTCTGCAGGAATGGCACAGTTTTCCTTATAGCATCTCTGTCATCGTCTCTGCCGCAATCAAATAAAGAACATTGTATTCACCGCTCTACAAAGAGGGAGGAGAGCACAGGGAATTCACACACTTTATAAATCACACACATGCACATCTTGTGTGACCTTCCAGGCCGCGGTCCTCAGTTTGAGTTCTGGGAAGTGAAGAAGGATCGTGATAGCTTACATTTCATTGTCCTTGGTGGGAATAAGCGCTGCTATATCAGCTTTCACAGTCAAAGCGCTGCCACTTGCTTTGCTTTTGTCCCTGGATATCAGCAACACTCTTGCACTCTGCAGAAATGAAAATAAGTCCAACCCGGTTTTTCGCCACAGCAGTCCAGTCACACATGCTCACACCTGGTGTAAGTCAGGCTACAGAGAACTCTTCAAAATGCATCTGCAAGCAACGTTTTCTGTTTCAAAAAGTTGTCGGCGGTACTCAAAGGTGCATCTATGCCTGTGTCGCAACAAACTTAACTGCATCAAGTTTCTGTGAGTTGAGTTTAAACAGATCTCTCAATGTTTAGGTCTTTTGTGGTCTTTTTTACCCTGTTAAAATGAGACACGCTACAACATTTGTAATATTTACCAACAATACCACTGTTTCATCGCTTCAAAAGAATTTAGTTTTGTCTTTTCAGAGACGGCGTGAATATTTGTTGGTCACTTCTTTCTCAGACAGTTATTGACCAAACCTTTGGGTTTTCATAGAGCTGACATTCAACGGGCCTGTTTGAAAAGCAGCTGTTAAAAAACGGGTGCACCAGTGCTTGAGAGCTGACTCGCCATACCAAACTGTTCGTTACCTGTCCTTTCTGCTTGTCAGTCTCGAAGCCCTCCAGCACGATGTGTCCTGTTTGATTGCTGGAAAGTGACACTTCATCAAAACCACCGCTGTGCTGGCTGAAACTATGGTGGAGTAAGGCGCCGCTGGCTGTTTTGGGGAATGTGTTGAAGGTATCCTGGAGTAAACATGTACCTCAGATGCTGAATTTTGTTTTCTCCGAGAGTCATCTGAAATATTTTCCTTTGACTGTCACTGGGTGAGGTTAACAAGGCAGGAGTCGTAAGGCTAATGTGGTGGAAAGAGTAAAGTATTTAAAGAGTAGGTGACAAAGCAGTCACGTGGATATGAGTGCGCAATGTGGCGTGCTTGACATTGGTTCTTGAGGTCGATGAAAACATGGGAGAAAAAGTCATCTTGAAATGACCTCTAAAAGGTGAGTGAAGGGGAAGTGTGGAAAGTTTTGAATAGAAGGGTATTACATCCTGTAACGGATACAGATCCAGTAACTTATATCCCAGTCAGATTACCGGTCTGGCGCTGACTTCTTAAGGCACAGCTGGAGCAGTGGAAGTTGTGTGCCTGTGTGTGTGTGTGTGTTTTACGCAGAAAGCAGGGAAGGTTTTTCAGTACAAATAATGAGAAGCATTGTTATGCAACTTTCAGCAAAACACTGCAAACCTTTAACTGAATGATTACAGAAATGCACATAAGTATACGTGAAACTAGTGGTTGGGTTCACTTCAGCAGCAAAAGTCTTTTTTTTTTTTGTAGTCTATACAGTAGTTGCATTGTATTGGCTCTTGGGGAGCGTTTACAAGACCCAGCAGAAAGGCATTTAGACACACGAGGTACAATGACGTTGGCAAGGGTTGCTGCTGTTAGACAGAATCATGATTGTGTCGGCTACTACATGATATCACACAAAAAAGTGATGGACAGGAAACAGGTGAGGCGGAGCAGAGCAAAGCTGGTAGTCACAGCCACAGCGTACAGGGACTAGAAGGGCTTAGGGTTTTCCATTCAACCTGTCTGTAATACTCTCCTCTCAACCCGCTCCCTTTCTTTTAGTGGGGATTGGAATACAGTGAACAAGCAGGGGAGAAAGCTTTGACATGGAATTCTCATGAAATGTATAAACACCCCAAATGTTAGATGATACGAACCAATTTTGAAATTGGCTGAGTCAGTCTGGTAGAAAAAGACCATGATGGTGTCCACTCTATTCTTGGTGTCTCCTTTTCTTCAGCTGTAAACAGGCCTGCTGTTAATGGGCAGGACATCAAAATTACCTGCCAATATCATTTAGCTTCCATGCAAAACCAAACAAGAATCCAGATCATCAAAACCACCAGACGTTGAAGGCTTTGGAGTGAGCCTAGCAGAGCCTGTAGACCTACATTTGAAGAGCTGTAGGGTAACCTGAAAATGACTTGTGAACACAGGTGGAATTTACCTACGTGGATCACTATGCAAAGTAAGATTGGGAAGGGCCTAAGTGAGCTGAGCTAATACACACTCGCCTCAAGTACATAGGGGTATACACATTTTGTGGTCTTTACAAGTTCAGCAGAACTTTTACAGTTTTTAAGTCTGCAAGTGTCTATCGGCATGGAGGTTAAGTCGCTTTTCTTGGTCCTACTCTTATGTCTTCCTTCCATCATTACTTTCATGAGTTGTGTTCAATAGCAGGAGCTCTGGATGGATTCTTTTGGGGCCAGATCGTTGGTGAGTGTCTCTATTAGCAGAAACGGCCCTACAAAAGTCGCTTTCAAGAACCTTTGTGGGGTGAAAAACGTCCCAGTAGTCAAAACAGTACTCAGGTTGGCCAACAGGAACCTCCGGCGGGGGGTTTATCTGCTAATCCCGATTTCTAAATTAAGTTCGGCACTCTCACTTAAACATAAATCATGTGACCACAACTCATTTGGACCAGAGATATTTTGCTATAAGTACATTTGATGAAGTTGGAAATTACAAGAAAAAAACTATGGATTACACGCTCTAGTTGGTTTAGGTCTTGTTGGTGTATTACACTAATGTAGTGTCTGAGCGGGGTCTGACGGTCGGCCCTGTAAGCGGTTCCTGTCTGGTTTACCTGGACCCCTGCTTCTGGAAACACACCTTTTGCCATGTCATCTGCGGCTCTGTGAACTAGTTTCACTGTTGTTGCAGAGGAGTTCACAACTGGTTTTTGCAGATTGGGCTATTATCCCGGTCTTAAGGAACTACTTTTATCAATATATATTTTTTTTTCTATTTTTTTGGGTGGGGGGCATCATTACTCGTATTTGTTGTCTGAGTTTAGGGATTGAGAAGAGGAGCAGAGATGCAGAGAGCAAAATTACAAAGAGAATAGAAATGAAATAGAGGCAATCTATAATATGTACCTAATGGGTGTCCAGATGGTAGTGGATGTTGAGTGTGTGTGCGTATTTGTGTGCAGGGGTGTAAGGAAGCTACATGTTTAGCCATTGCGAGAGTACAGAGAAGGCCTGGAGCCACCGACAGGTGATATGTGATTTAGTCAATAGGAGGCTAATCAGGCACAGGAGACAGTGGGACGCACACGACTGTAAACACACACACATAAACGCAAAAACACTTTCACACACCAATACACACACATGTCGTCATTCCTCTTGTTAAACATTACGCACATAAATAGGAGATACATTAATGTCTTTTCACCCGGTACTCTTGCACACGTTCACACCGATTGTAAGCAGAAGGAGAGATGACTGAAACACCAGCGAGCGGAACGTTGGGAAATACACTGGTGGGTGTAATTTTAGCACCATAACATCTCCCTCTGCATGCACACACCCCCACTCTCTCCCCACAAGTAGACAGTAAAGTCTGCTTTATACTTCCAGTTTGATGTAATTACACAATAAACTAATGATGGTGGTGTGGGATCTTTTCAGACTGCAGTGCTAAACTTATGTGTACTTCCTTTATACAGCAGCTGAGCAAATACTGTAGAGCATTTCTTACAAGAGTTTGAGCTGATGGATGATTAGCAACTGTCTTTCTTTTCATTCGTTCGTTCGTTCGTTCGTTCGTTCGTTCGTTCGTTCGTTCGTTCGTTCGTTCGTTCGTTCATACTGCCCCACTTCTACTATAAGTGAATGTTTTGTGCTTTTTTACACGTTCATAGGAGCTCCTAGTTACACTTCATTTTACAACTCCTATGTCTAAACGAGATTAGTTAGATACAGAGACAACAGTGTCTGAATGTATATAAATCTTAATGCTGTTCTCTGAATGAAGCTTTGGACACAGATAACTTAAATCAGTGACTCAAACCAGTTATTGGCACCAAAATTGGTACCAATGACACAAAAATGTTTTCATATACTGAATATTCTGGAATGTTGTTTTCCATTCGACTCTTTACTGACTGCAGATAGAATAAAGTGGTGCTTTGCAAAGTGAGACCGCAAAAGGGGCATAACTTTCACGTGATGATAAAAATCATGGAAAGAGAAAAAACAATTTCTCCATATAATTACAATTTATCATAAATGTAATAATATAGTGAGGTATTTTTCAGGTTGACTTTGGACAAGATGCGAGGTACAAAAAGTTGTATGTTATCAGATATTATCTATGAACATACAACAATATTCTTATATTTCATTGAAATAAATATTGGATATTATATTTATTTATTTTGTAGAGCGGAGTGCCTTGTTTTTTGTTTTAGTTTTCTGTTCAATCTTCTTTTAATTTTATTTTCTCATCTATGAAGTAGAAAGAAGGACTCTAAATGTCCCCAGTACAAGAATAAAAAACGAATTATTTTAAGAAACAAAATCCTGCTGGTTAAAAGTGAACACAGATGGATTAATTTGCAAACATTAGTTTAAGTGTTACTGGCTGGAGATTCTTGTCTCAGATCATAAAAAGCTCATTCTGAGACATCAACAATAAACAATATTAACAGTTTCAAGAAAATAGCAAGCTATTGTCAAAGATCATAAAATTGCCACTATTTCTTTTGAAAATGACTGCAACTGATAAAAAAAAACATAAATAAATGATCTTCATAATAATGTTGGCAGCTCACTAAATGTCAGTTTAATCTTTGTTTTTGTCTCATTTGTCTCACCTCAAATATCAGCTGAGTGAGTCAACTGGCACAACGAGGATTTGACATGATTTTTTTTCATTGTTAAAACCACATTTGAATTTTTACGTCCAGAATCTGATCAAACATCCCCCCCGTGTCTGAGACTTACAGAGATACTGGGAGTTGTGAACATAACCTAATGCGCTCCATAGCTTCAGTGGTCTTCGGTGGGCGCTGGGGGAGGAGGTGGGTTTTTGAGAAGTGGCAGCCAGCTCGGCACGTGAAAGACATCAGACTGCCTGTGATAGACGGGTACCTGTTGCTCCTTAAGTAGATTCATGAATGGGAGGATACAAGTGGAAAAAGCTCACAGGGGAAGCCTCGTTTTTCTATGATTTACCAAGGTCAAAAACAGTACCAGCCAAAACAAAATTAGGACTATTCTTTATATGATCCTCCTCAGGCTTCTCTATCAGCGGGAATACTGTGATTTATATAAATGACCTGATCAAACGTTGAACCCTCACTTCAACCAGGCCATTTCTCTGCTTTCTAGGGTTATACATTTAAACTTTTAAACTGATTAATGAGCTTCTAGACCCTAGTATTTGTAGCAAAATAGTTGTTGCCTCAAAAAGACAATCTTAAATGCATCGACTTTGGTGATCTGAATAAAAGAAGTGAGCAGGCAATGAGCTTCTTGTTTACATGTTGTCTCAAAGTTGTATTGCAAAAAAAAAAAGAAAAGAAAAAGATCCTCAGATGGAGGTGCTGTTCTCATTTTCAAAACCATGTTTAGTGTGTGTGTGTGTGTGTGTGTGTGTGTGCGCGCGTGCGTGTGTGTGTGTTTCTGGGGGGAATTCTAAACTCGAGTTGTTATATTTGCCATGGCCAACTCTCAATCTGGCAAGTGTGAGCCCATTGTTTATCAGTTTATGGGCATGGTTTTTGCATACCACCATGATGGAACAACAAGTCACATGATGATATCATGGGATATCCAATCTGATAAATATAGCTGCCAAATTTGTATGACTGTGAGAGGGTGTGTATGTTGTAACCCAAGGCTACTTATTATGCTGTAAATGTGCATCACAGTCTAAGAATCTGGTATCCAGCGACAACAGTGTTTTGAAGATGTGGTCTTTTAATGTGATAATTATGGTCAACCTCTTGGTCAGGCTCTACAAGAGGTTGTTTTTTTTTTTATTACTGTTTTGTTTCTGGGATATTTAACCATCGTCATGATGGTTTAACCACACCATAAAAATCAGTAGCTACATCTGAAATAGCAGAAGGTGCAAATGTTTTAATAAGTCAGTAATGTGGATCTGATATCTAAATTGTGGTTAACACTGCTTGAGAATAAAAAGAAGAAGCAGATCCTCTTTAAATGTGAAGATTTCATGCATTAGGGCATAAGAAATGTAAAGTTTTCAAATGCAGGTAAATGCAGCCTCACATCATCACCACTGCATAATAAAATGTGTCATTATTTGTTCCACCAAAAAAACCAAGACATCAAAGGAAAAACAAAGCAAACTCCGTGATTCAGTAGCTTTTAGAAACATCTTCAGCTGTAGTAACTTAAAGTGACCATCTTTCATCCTTGATTTTTTTTTGTTATAACACCTGAATTCTCCAGGTACAGGACATACTGGACAAACGTACGTAGAGCTGCTCACACTTGCTGACCATCAGTTAACCAAGTGACTTGAATGACACGTTCGCAGTCACTGAATCGCCCCAGTCTTAATTCCTATGGATTCCTTTGGAAACGATACAGATGTACTGACTTTTTCACACACTGCTTCTACATTTGATTTGAATTGGGTTAAAAAATGCTCCGATGCCTGTCTGTTCATCTGAAGTTGGGTGTTCTTCATTTTAAGACCCAGTAAGTCACAGCCCTCGTTTCCACAAGAACGGATAATCAAGTACAAATAGACGCCAGACTTCATTAGATGGAGAATGACTTTATGAAAGTTCATTAAATAATGGCCAATAACGCGGCCGCAGTAGTTGCTGCAGATTTAAGTTTGTCCTGTGTTTTGCTTTACTCCAAAGGAAGCGGACAGAAGTGAAAAAAGAGAACTTCTGCTCAGCGTACATCTGCGTAGTTTCTCAGTAAACAGAAATGCTGAGCTTCAAATAAACCCACTCAAGAGGGGTCGTTTTCTGAAATGGTAAATGTTTATAGCTGGTTTTGGAGGGACTATAGTAAAGGTGCATTGCTCTGTATCACAGATGAGGGCAGGTTGTGCTGGGGGGGGCTGTGTGGAAAGGACGGCGCTGCAATATTGATGCTGCACAGGCGCTGAGCTGAACTGGTGTGTATTTCTCACATTCCTTTGTGACATGAACATTTGTTCGGCTGAATACAAGAACAGGTGCTTTAATTAACTTGTTATGGATCATTTACACAGCTTTTTTTTTTTCTTTTTTAAATAGAGATGTAGAGAACACATTTGAACCTCTAAACTTTGGCACAAAGTGTTTATCATTTGATGTGAATCACAACAGTGCTTTATTAAGGTGTCATTTGTTATCAGTCATATTTCACAGAGGAATAAATCATGACAGAGTAGGCGGCTGAGTAAATAACCAGGAAATTCAATAATACAATTTATGAATAAGCTCAACAAATGGGAATCTGTGTATTTTTGGCCTACTTTAGAGGATCAAATTAGCTTCATCAAACTCATGTTATGTTGAGCAGGAGAGTTGAACGACGATCTCAAGCATTACGTTCAGTAACTGCCAAAGTACCACTTCATCTTTACATTTTCTACCTTTTCAGGCTGTGGCTTTTACGTGGGACATGTGTGGGACATGTTAACTTGTAGTGAAATTAGGACAAAGTTTATGAGTCAGCCCTGAACCACTGGTACACAGCCACATCCCACTTATCCAGCTGGATGCCCGCTGTATGATGTGGGCTGTTTTGTGATGAGTAGGAGCTCACAGATGGCCATGAGAAGGAAAAAAAAGAGGCTTCTAAGAAGGACACCAGCTGGTCGTCTCTCCTTCTTTGCTTTGCTCTCTCACACCTCCTTGAAGGACCGCTTCATTATTCCCCTTTATTCCAAAGGGAACACTTTATGGCCTCCTGAAATGAACACTGAGTTTCAGCATCCTTGTGTAACTGTCACTCATCCCCATGAAAGGGGACTCTCTCTCTCTCTCTCTCTATTTCTCTCGCTCTCTCACACACACTCACACACACACACACACACACGTCCCACTGGTTGCAGCATAAAGCTGGCAGATGACAGCTGTATAACCAGAGAGTGGCACCGGCTCATTACTGCATCATTCATCAGCGTGGCATAATGAAGGAATACTTGAAGAGCCGTTGATGATGTTGTTGTGTTGTATGACTGAAGAGCTGAATGCAACAGCCTCCCTCATTTTGCAGTAGTTGTTTTGTGATTTTCCTGATTTTTCTGTTCAGGGAATCCTTTTAAATAACAGCTTCTACTTCCATGCCAGCGACTGATCTTAACTTTGCTTATACATTTTCTTTAAGACGAGCAAAGCCTTTTTTTTTTTTTTCTTATTTCAACTATATGAAGGGTTTATATGAAGTGTTTTTCCTCGTGGGATTCCTTCATTGACCCATTTCATTTCAAAAACTGACAGTTGCATTGCACATGTGACAAAAGTAAAGCTGCAAGAAATTGGTTCAAAACAGTAGTAATATATTCTTACAATCAGTTGCTTTGGGTGGAAAGTTGTAAAATGGTGAAATGCAATTAAAATGAGGGCACCGTGTGAAGAAGACCTTCATCACACTCTTGAACGCCAAAACATGTGTGTAGTCAAAACAGCAGGACAGACAACCTTCACTTCCCAGCATCCAGCCTGCAGATCACAACGTGGAGTTCATTAACGCATTCCTGCACATGCGGGATGGCTCGGCTCATCTCGGCACTGACAGGAAGAAGGACGCAGCGTTAAGGGCAGGAACTGAATGTACTTAACGGGTGAAGGCAAAACAGAGGCCCGGACGTTTGAGAGGGAGTGGGAGCACAAATGAAAAGGAAAGGCATTTCTCTCCCACCGGGTTTCTTTTTGCTGTACAGATCCCACTGTCAAACACCTGGAAGATGAACTGCTACTTAGAGGGGAGAAAGGCAGCGGTTTTGTTAAATGAGTGTGTCTTAAGTGGAAGGGGGGAGGAGGGCAGTGTTTACATGGGATCTGTGAGAGGGCTTTTCTAGCTGGCCGTGTTTGACATGGCTACGATAACTAATGACCACGTTCCTTCTCTTCCGGCTCCTCTCTCTCTATCTTCTTCCAAATCTCTCTTCATCTTGTTCTCTCATGCACAGTATCTCTTCCCTCACATTTATCCCTTGTGTAAATCTTTTTTTTTTTTTTTTTTGTTTCAGCTTGCACAAAGCTACATCTGTTGAAAAGAAAAGGCTGAAGTGTTTGGGGGTCCGAGGGGGCCACGCTTGTTAATTGCGTGTTGACACTGGCCCCTGCATCCCGCCACCAAGCCAGAAAAGGCCTGGAGGGTAGACGTGAAAACTCCTACTGGTATCTGGAAGGCCAGTTTAGTGAAAGAGCTTGAAACAATGAAAGTGTCAGTAAAACGCTGAGAAATGCCGTCCCGTGAAAGTACATTTAGACATCAGTGGAACTCCGTCAGGGGACGACCGGACCTGACTGGTCAACATTTGTGCAGTGTTATGCATGGATTAAATGCTCACAAATATCTCACAAATTCCAATGTGGGCTTTTTTTTTGTTTTTTTTTTCGTTAAAGATAAGACTGCAGGATCAGAGTCTTCTTTTTATCTTTAATGTCAGAACGCCTTCCTACGCAGAACTGGGACAGGCTCGTAGGGAAGCTGGGTAACCCTTTCTGTGACGGTCACGTACAACAGGTCCATTAGACATTAAACTGCCTCTTGTTGAAAACGACTTCAAGTTGCACGGCAATGTTTACCTACACGGACAAGTTTTGACACTTTAAGGTGTAAAGCATTAGTAATACTCCATAAATGGGTTCCAAAGCTGCTCCTCACCTCCGCACTTGAGCCTCAACAACTGAAATGTCAAAGATGGGAGAGGACAGCGTGAAAAAATACGAAGGTCGTGTGAAAATGGCACGCTTCGTCATTGTTGTAACACGGAGGTGCTTGAATTACCTCGTACCTGGAGCTGAAACGGACCCGCGTCCGTGTTTGGCAGGGCACTGAATTACTGCTGTGGGACTACATTGTTTTCAGTAATTTAGCAATATTCTTTTTAAAATGTACAGACTTACAGTAAAACTACAATAAAATGATACCAGCTGTTTTAAAAAAAAAAAAAAAAAAAAAAAGAAAGCGTCATTTCTGAACTTTTACATGTGGTTACATATAATCCTTAAAATATCTGCTTGGTTAAATGTAATGATTCAAAAACGTATTCCAACCCCACTCACGTAGGCCTGTTCCCCCCTGTGCCTAGTTGTTTCTCTTCCACTATCATTCTCAGAAGTCCAAGTACACACACACACGCACACACACGCACACACACACGTACACACAGGAAGCGGTAGCCAAGGATCCCAGGTGCAGGTTGGATGTGAAAGGCTTTGTGTTTTGTCAACAGCACAGCAGCACCTCACATGACGATCCGGTGGACTCACGCTGGGAAAACTGGACAGAAAGTAGGAAACGAGAAGAGAGAAGGGATGGGGTAGAATTAGATAAGGAGATTTTTTGTGACACAACAAAGCAAAAATGAGCAGGAAAAGAGATTAAAATCTAAGTAGGCTTGAATGGAGGGATAAATGGGCCTGAACATTTAATTAAGCAAATGATATAAGCAGGAAAGTAGCAGATAAGAGTTCAAGAAAGAGATATAGAATGAAGAAGAAAGGGGGGAGGAAGAGGCTGGCAACAAATGAAAGACAAAGTGAGTGAGCATTATGGAGTGGGAGGGAGTGATGGGAGGGAGGGAGCGGGGGCAGAGTGAGGGAGAGGGTGGAAAAGGCCAGTGGCCTCTGCTCTATCCCCTCTGTGTGCTGCTAAACTGCCCACCAGTTCCCTGCAGCTCTGTCACTTCTTGTTTGTTAATCCCCTATTCTTCTCCCCCTCCTACTCTTCCTCGCTCCCTTTCGCTCAAATCGGTCAATTGTTAATGTGACCCCTTTAAACCCCACCGTCCCTCCCTCTCAGTTTTGTCAACACATTATCTGTACGTAAAAGACGGACGTGCAGGAGGAAAAAAAATGGCTAAATATCCTCTCTTTTTTATGGGTACTCTTTAGGAAATACTGAGCATATTGTGAATATGGATTTTTTTTGTTTTTTTTTCCTGTTTTGAAGAAAAAAGACACTGTCTGATTTTCATACTACACAAGCTTCCTCACTGATGAGACAAAGTCGGAATTTGCACTTGTGCTGGCAAACTCAGAGCTGTAAAATAAATGTCGGTTCACATCAGAGTGCTTTTTAATTGGTGTCAGTCAGCACAAATGAGGTGAATGAACACGACCACAACTTCATTTGCTCCTGGATGTTACCGCAGAACAGAGAAATCTCCGTCTTTGTGAGTATCCTTTAATTAACAAGCTGAAGTGTTTTCTCTCTCTCTCTAAACAGCCCAAGTTGTTCCTCCCATTGTCACTAAAATGCCAGCGAGAGTTTGAAAGTGTTGTTAATATAAATCAAAGAACGTCAACCAACCTCCCAGCTTTCATTAGCCCTCAGGGTTGTGCGTAGAATAATACTCTTTATCCACGGTGCCGTATACACGCACGCAGGAGTACTCATGTTCAGCTTTCACACATGAGCGTGAAATTTCCCCAAGCCGTTTTTAAGGCAGATCCTGCTCCGGATACGAGGAGTGCACAGCTGAGGCTTTTCTGTTCAATGTCGGAACGTCTTTTAGACTGAAGCGTACAGCCAAATTCAAACAGGTGCATGTAGGTTCTGTGTTTCAAACTGGGATATAAGACTCTCAGGAATGAAATTTTAAATTACATTTAGCTGATGCTAAAATTCACAAGCTTGCAGTGCTGATGGGGATGCGCCAGGAATATTGGGAATGCAGCGTTGTGTGTTTTACTGGCTACGTAGCTGCAGGGGCATATTCCGGACTCGGACACCTCTCTACCCAGCTTTTAACACCATGCGTGTAGACAACGGGAGGTGGGATTGCAGTGTCTGCTGCCGACACATGGTGGAATCCAGGACGTGTTGCCCGAAGGGCCAAATCCGTGACCCCGAAATGCAACTGTGTGAGTCCACGTGGTCGTCTCGGCGCGTTCATCTGTGTTACCGGCAGATGCTATGGTATCAGCCTGCTTGTTGCCAGGCTACGAACACAACACCCCCAGGCGTTCATCTGATGTTGTGTGACATTCACTTCGGTTCGGTTCAGTCGTAAAAGGAGGACGCCGGGAGCAGTGTGGCGCCCGTGGAGACGATAACACATCTAGGATGTAGTACTTTGTCCTGTGGCGCGGCTGACGCATCATGGGCGCTGCATTTCATAAAACTGGATGACCAAAAAAAAAAAAAAAAAAAACTGCAACAATTTCGAGTTTGATTAATTTCCTATATTCTGTCTTAAAACATTTTCAAAGGAAGTGAAACGCATTTGTTACTTGAAGCTGTTAAAACAAACTACTGACACAGATCACGGCCTCTGCAGTTTCAGGATTCTGCGTAACAGTTTTCCGACTGAAGGCTTCAGCTCCTTTCAATTACGTCAACAGTAACGTTTTGAAATAAAACCAGACACCTGCTGAAAAATGAAGCTGAATTGGGAGAAGTAGTTAATTTCGGGAATGAAAGACTCGCTTTCTTTGGGCCGTCTGCTTGCAGCTGTTTAGCATCTGGAGACACTTCTGTGCGCCCCCCCCCCCCCCTCCACACACACACACACACACACAAACAGGTGTTCTTTTGAAATGGGATAACTAGGAAATACAGCAGCTTCGTTCTAGTGCTAGGAAGTGTATCAGATGTAAGTGTAGGGGGAAGGAAAAATTTCACTATATCAGTGTTTTCTTTTTTCCTTCGGCTCAAAGATTCTTATTTCTATCTGCTGTATGTTTTTCACACTTTTAATTCATCCCTCCTTATATTAGTGGGTTTCACGTGTTTCACCGCTGTCGGATCACGTTTCAGTCCAGTCAGCCAGCTCAAGCAGGATGGATTTATGATATGAAAACAGGGTTTTCTGAGTTGATATTTGCTCTGACCTCATCACCCGCTACGCGACTCCAGCCAGCTCAGCAGATATCAAACATCTCCCTCAGGGGAAGCTCTAAACCTTTAGGTGGATACTGAGATTGAGGCTCTGGAAATTCCCAGTGAGAAGAAGTCACCGACTTTAGAAATGCCTGGTGCAGAATTAAAGTGTTATAATGCAAACACTAAAGAAGAAAGTTAATTTAGACTGCCAAATAGACTTCAAATTATCAATAGACATGACAAGAGAACGTACAGTACTAGTATTAACATCCGAGCTTGTGACTGGAGGACTGTGTATAGTAAAAGTATATCCCAGAGGCTCTGATTAGTTAATCATGTGTATCAAGAATGACATGTCTCTCTAAAGTAGTCGAATTTCAAATATGAAATATGCCATCAAGTATTAATTTCATTTAAATACAAAGTATTTTCATCTACGAAAATGTGTCTTTTGAAAGGTGCGAGTCATCTCTTTGTTTTTCATGTGAGCGACTCCCGTTTTCTCCTCTTCATTTGTTTCTAGGCAACATATTGGACAGCATGTTGTTCAGGGCGTCCAACAGAGAGGCAGTGGAGAGTGGGAAGGAGACTTTTGGCAGCACAGCTCCTGCTTCCTCCTCCCAAAGATTCCTGTGGTGTCACTGTTATCACCACTGTCCAGAAGATTCAACCAATAACACGTGCAGGTAAGATTCAATGCATGGATGTATGAAAATATGCATGTTTTGTTTTTGATTTTTTCTTTCAAATATAATTGTCTTACCCTTTTGTGTCCAAATGTCCTTTGTCCAGGACGGATGGCTACTGTTTTACCATGGTGGAGGAGGAGGGAGGGGTTCCTGTCCAAACTGCAGGTTGTCTGGGACTGGTTGGGTCAGAGTTTCAGTGCAAGGTAAGTTTGTGATTGTAATATCAGTAGTTAAATCAAGTCCTGCGTTGTTTTTCCTACAGAATGGTATATTTACTTGTAGATGCATTTAGAAAATCCTCTGTAATAAAGATGGAAATAACAGTAGTTTAAATGTGTCATGGCACAAAATCGAGAAAGAAACCCAAGCTTGAGATTTATTTAATTTTTTCCTCCCTGGTCTTTAGGACACGCGGGCCTCGCGTCAAAGGAAATCTCTAGAGTGCTGTACGGATGAAGATTACTGCAACAGAAACCTCCATCCCACACTGCCACCTCTCAAACCTCCTCGTAAGTTCACCTCTTCACTCTCATCCCTCCCCCACGCGTTCTTACCCTCCTTTAACTTTGGTTGGGATTTGACGGGGATGAAGGCTTTGACAGCTTTGGGTGATGCTGTTAAGGCACCCAGGATTCATAAAATCATCACGATGCTGTCAGGGAGTCAAAACTGGCTGTGGGGGTTGGGGGTTGGGGGGTGGGGTGTTGGATCTCTGCTATGTACAACATTGTGCCATGTGCATGTGTGTGTAAGACTGTTCTTGTGAATTTGAGAAAGCTGCAAGTCTAGATCCCCGGGGAAGTCACAAACCCCAGCAGTCGCTGAGGGCAGAGTCATCAGTCTGTAACCCTATCATAGCGGATCAGGAGGAGAATTCATCGTCTAGGCCGAGGGCTTCCTCTCGTTGTTGACGGGGGTCTTCGGGGAATAAAGAGCTTGCCAGAAGAAAATGAAAAATTGATGAGTGAAATTTGATTTGTACACGATTTACTGTCCTCTGCTGCAGTCAGACTTATAAAGATAATTACATTTCTTGGTACGATATCCTTATTTTTTTTTTCGCATTAGTTATATAAGACATTTTGATTGTTTTTATTTGTTTAAACACAACTTTCATGAGAATGTCTAGTAGTCCAACATGTGTCACGTCACTGTACCCTACACAACTGACAAAAGGAAGGAACGCTCGAAAAATATGCAGTTAATCCTCAGGTTTTTTTTTTTTGATCTGACATTTTCTCTTCTTTTTTTCTTCAAATTCTTCCCTCTGCAGTCTATGTCGATGGGAAGATTCACCACATGGCATTGTTGATTTCAGTCACTGTGTGCAGCATCGTGTTGGCTGTCATTATTGCATTCTGCTACTTCAGGTAAACATACATTATACCTGCCAAGAACGTCCCACTTCATTTAATGCATCCCTCCGTGAGGAGACATAAATGTGAACACGCGATGGGTTGATGTGAGGTGCACTTAAATGTGTATTTACACTTAAAATCATAATAGTAGTTCATTAAGAAAGTGTGTTGAATCGTGTCATTTAACAGGTACAAGAGACAAGAGTCTCGTCCTCGGTACAGCATCGGTCTGGAGCAGGATGACACCTACATTCCTCCTGGAGAATCCCTGAAGGACCTCATAGAGCAGTCACAAAGCTCTGGCTCAGGCTCAGGGCTCCCTCTGTTGGTGAGTTACCTGCACTGCACCTAAACGCCTATTTCAAATAGATGCTCTGTGAAAACTATGTGCCATCATTTTTTATTTATTTTGTCATGTGAAGATGAGCAATTCCATACTTATAAGATATTAGATGTTTTTTTTTGTAAACCTTGTGCTAAAATTATTTATTTATTTCCAAGATATGGAAGATGACTCATGTACTGAAATTCAAGGCAGACATAGTTTCATCACAGAGGGGACCATTTATGTAAGCGTTTCCTTTTGTCTGCTCCTCCTCAGGTCCAGCGAACAATAGCCAAGCAAATTCAGATGGTGAAGCAGATCGGCAAAGGGAGGTATGGAGAGGTGTGGATGGGCAGGTGGAGGGGAGAAAAGGTGGCCGTGAAGGTTTTCTTCACCACTGAGGAAGCCAGTTGGTTCAGAGAGACTGAAATCTACCAGACTGTCTTAATGAGACACGAGAACATTCTGGGTGAGTCTATTAATGATCTGCATTGTCTATATTTCTGTAATCTTCATCCCTCTTGAGTCTACGTGACTTCTATCATCCTATATCATCCTATAAGCCAACAGTCATGGCTTGTAATACCACTTTGTCCCACTAGAGGTGCACTTGTTGCATCATATGCCGGAAGCTGACAAGTTAGATGCTTTCTTGTGATGCACTGGCCCCAAATAAGTACATAGTTTCTATTATTTTGCACTTAACAAAGTATGTTTTAAAATGACAAATGCTACAAAAGAATGTTAGGAATATAGATGGAGTTATGCCTTTGACCCAGAGAGTGGGATGGGATCCAGCAGACCCCATGACCCCGAAGAGGAAGAAGTGGGTATAGTTATTGGATTGATGGATCGATGGAAGGAGTTATCCTAATAAGTCCCTAATTATAGTCTAAAAGGATGGATTCATTGGGTTTGAATGGAGAAGTGCATTTAGAGAGGACTGGTATTAAGGATTAAGTAATTTATCTGTTTTGTTTAGTTTTTTTAAGAAAAAACATATAGCTAATGATTAAATACTTGTCATACTTTAAGCAGGATGTGTCCATTATGTTGCACCACACTGCTCTCAGCTCTAAAACAGATCAATTAACCAAAAGCACATTCACCACAACAAAGTCTAATGCAGACAACAACAGACTGCAAAGCAGAGTTTGCATAATTAAATGCCACATGATGCATTGTAATTAAGTTGTCCGGCTAAAGATCACTTGTTTGCAAACTAGATAATAAACAGGATGCTGCAGTGCATAATTCTACCTTCCACAGTCGATGCTGCATGTTGTACTCTGAATCTGAAAGTTACACTGCAACAATGTACATTTCCAATTGAGACGATGTTGAGATGGAAAAAAATAAGAGTTTTACTCACGTTGAGTGTAAAGTCCTGGCTGTTTATATGAATTATATGTACGTTGCTGTACCTTAACCTGCGATTCTCTTGCATGTAGTTTTAGATTTTTAACTTAGACAAAGGTTGGTTTTTTGGTTGTTTTTTTCAAGTATCAGTATTTCAGCGTTCACTCTGTTTTTGTGTTTTCCACATAGCTTTATTTGTACACAGCGCTCCAGATGCATCACATTTAAAGTTTTACATCTAATGAAGCTGCAGTCCCTGGATATCAGTGGCAAAATGTTTTCACTTTAATTAGATTGGACCGATTGCCTTTGTAAATGTTAGAACTTGGGATTTACACTGATTTGGCACAATGTAAACAGATTGGTTTAAAAGTCCATTTGTGCCAGTGATGGGGTTTGCAATCACGCCGGAAATGTTTAATGACTACTTTGATTGTACAGCCATCTATTACACATGCTCAAAACCCAAAGAAGAGAAATATTTTACTGTGAAAGTTCTCCACGCTGCTGTGATTTGAATTGATGCATACAGTGCATTCATATATTTGAGAGCGTGCAAGCTGAGGGAAATAATTGGATTTGATCCTTAAATTACTTGAATGTTTTAGGATTTATCCAGCTATGTGTCGATTGTCCCGCTCGCGTTTCATCCACTCCCTGTCCTCTCTTTTTGCAGGTTTCATTGCTGCAGATATCAAAGGAACTGGCTCCTGGACGCAGCTCTACTTAATCACTGACTACCATGAAAACGGATCCTTGTATGACTACCTCAAATCGACCACTCTGGACAATAAAGCTATGCTGCGCCTGGCCTACTCCTCCGTGTCGGGGCTCTGCCACCTCCACACAGAGATCTTTGGCACCCAGGGGAAACCTGCTATCGCTCACAGGGATCTGAAGAGCAAGAACATCCTGGTGAAAAGGAACGGCACCTGCTGTATCGCTGATCTCGGACTGGCCGTGAAGTTTATCAGGTGGGCGTGCCAGAACGCGGATGATGATTATTTCAGAGGCTTCAGTAATACGCGGCACTAGATAATCTTTTGTTTCAGAATGATGACTTTGATCTCCGACTCCGCAGTGACACAAATGAGGTAGACATTCCTCCCAACACACGAGTCGGTACGAAGCGCTACATGCCTCCAGAAGTCCTGGATGAGACTCTGAACAGAAGTCATTTTCAGTCCTACATTATGGCCGACATGTACAGCTTCGGGCTCATCCTCTGGGAGATTGCGCGACGATGTGTCTCAGGAGGTAAATATAAAGAGATTAATTTTTTTTGTGGTTCAAAGTCCTCCTGAACATTGTGGTTTCACTGTAACTTACTCTGCAGGAATCCTAGAAGAGTATCAGCTACCGTACCACGAGTTAGTTCCTACAGACCCGTCGTATGAAGACATGCGAGAGGTGGTCTGCATCAAGAAGCTGCGACCGTCTTTCCCCAATCGATGGACCAGCGATGAGGTGAAATATGTTCAAATGTACCACGTTACACCTGCGGAAGCGAAGAAATGGCCTGTGTAACACGAGTCTCTGTGTCCTCAGTGTTTGAGACAGATGGGGAAGCTGATGACAGAATGCTGGGCGCACAACCCAGCCTGCCGCCTCACAGCTCTACGGGTCAAAAAGACACTCGCCAAAATGTCAGAATCACAGGACATCAAGCTGTGAGGTGGCACTGGCAGCTGTGCGTAGAAAGGGCACTGACGATCGCCCCGACTCTGGCCCGGGGCCTCGCTAGCCTTCATTTCTGGGAAGACGGAGGAGAAAACTTGGAAGATTACACAGTCACCGACTCGGAATCCAAATGCCCAGAAGTCTGCAACTCAAGTCTTGCTGAAAAACAATCAATGTCTGTCTGCCTGGCTCTGTTTGGTCCATCAAAGAGCATCATCATTTCAGTTTAGTGTGAAGACACTGAGTTTAACTTGAGGCTGTAGCTGCAGAGGTACTCAAACAGGCTACTGACCAGTAAGTGGAAAACTGTATCTGTGCTTTCTGTGAAAGCTGACCCTACATGTAGATGAAGGTCTGACTGAAACACCTGAAGGGATGTGCTTCAAGGCTCTCGTGGACTGCAGTGAACACCTCTTTTCTGAACACTTATCACCCCACTACTGGCTTTATATTATTATTGTTTGAACACCTTTTTGTCACTCTCTTAAGTGGAATGCTTTTGGTTACAGGTACTGACACTATGTGGCAGAAGTATTTTGAGGTTTTACGGCTATTTCTGTTGTTTTTTTTTTTTGTTTATTGTGATACAATTTGTAGACACTGAAGAGAAGTTACATTTGTACGTGAGTTGTGATAGGCTAATTATAATTGCAGAAGTGTATTTTTCATGTAAAACTCAAAATCTATAAGTCAGTATGTGGAAAAATAAAGTTTATATGTTCCAACGAGGTCTCGATTGAGGCTCTGACAGCGTACGTTTCTTTGTTCTTTGATTAAAGCTGTGACACAGTTTAAAACCGCAATCTAAAACTGCTTTCCTGAAAACTCTTTTTGTGGTATTGATCTGTTATTATATTTAAAAAAAAAAAAAAAAAAAAAAAATATATATATATATATATATATCAGTAAATGTTGCATATGATGATGGTAATGATAAGCATTGTAAGCATCTGGACCAGAAGCATATATTAGTTCTGAGAAAAAAAAAAGACAAAAAGAATAATAATTTGCTCCAGTATCACGTCTTATGAACCATCCAGAAACGGCTACACCTTGATAATTACCTCCCGAAGAGCACAAGGTTATATTTCTGCCACCAGATTTCTTCATGCAACAAGTTAAACGCACCATTAAAAGACAGCGGCAGTCAAATAACACCAAATGGCATTATATCAACTCATAAGAAGGGTTTCCGTTTAATCCGAATTCTCAAAAGGCAGCAGTTGACTATCGTTAAGAGTAAACCAGTTTTACTGCTTCTGTATGCAAAGGTTCTCCAGGGAAATGTGCCCCTTAAATGCTTTTTCCTGGTTTGTGCCAGTAACAGAGTGGAGTTGAAGTGGTTCAGTTGTCAACATAGTTGACACAGTTTGCATTCGTATTTTTGGGTGTTTCAGCAGGGCATCGTGGGTACGGATACTCCTGCCATTACTGGTGTTTCAACAGTTCTTTCCAAATAAGCCCCAAAATGCACAACACATTTTCAGCATTGCTTATAAATATAATTTATTAATCGTCTTAAAAATTCTTTCTTACACTTTGTACAGAAAACAATTAGAGGAGATAGAGAGGCAAGCAGTCAGCAAAATTGAGCAAGACTCTTGAAGCGTGCCAAAGTTAGCTAAAATGGACCAACACTATCCCACACTAATCAAATCAAATCACACATGATCGTCAAATCAAAATGCACTTACGAGGACAGCTCTAGATATAGACTTCTATTATGATAACCAATGCCAAGTTTGCATAGTAGACACTGCTCTTACAAAACAGGAAACTTTAAAGCAATAAAAAAAAAAAGAAAAGAATTCAAACATACAAACTATTGTCTAACTGTACTGCTCTTTTTTTTTCTATAATCAGAAATATAGTCAATGGTACACAACTGTACATACTGTAGATAGAAAATATTTTTACATACTTTGATACCTTAACACTACTTTCTTCATTTTCACATCATGAAGGATCATCCTCACGTACTCCCCTTGCACGAAAGCTCCCTTTATCTTGCCTAACAAAAGTCCACCCTGCTGGTAAACTATAAAATTAGGATTTGAGTTTATTACAATATCTCAAGCCTAATTTCTTAACTGATTCTCTGAATCTGTTCAACCAGTTAAGAATGAATGATCAACCTCTGAGTTGCCGGATACGTGGATAACCGAAGCGTATCAAAGCTGCGCACATGTATTACCCTGACAGAAACGGATCCGGTGACTTGATGCGTTAGGCTTTTTTCCTCGTAAAAGTGTCCCAAATCTTCCCTTTGACTTCCTACCTGACATTATAAGTTACATTAGAAAACATACAAACATCCTCTCTATAGTTCGTACTTGTCCTACAATGCAATGCCCAGTATCATAACTACTCGTTATGAAGGTTCTGTGTTTTTACACTCAAACAGGACGACTGGATCTCGTAGTTGCACATTTCCAACCGACTGAACAAAAAAAAAAGAAAAGAAAAGGTATATAGATGTGCAAAGATTTCCTCCTGTATGTACAGGTAAAGACTTGACCTTCCTACTTGGTCTTCACCTCAACATTTCTCTTTTTTTTTTTTTTTTACATTTACATCTCTGCATACCTGTTGTTTAATTACATATGGCATCTCTCCATATTTCAGAAGAAAAATATATTAACTCTTTTTTTTTTATTTCCTGTTAGCTGGATGTTCATGTTGTCCTTTTCTCAATGAATAGACTTAACAATTTCACCTGTATCCGACAACTATTCAAAAGGCAGTAAAATAAAACCTTTTTTTTTGTTTTGTTTTTTTTACTAGTAGTTCATTTTAGTTCCAGCTTTTACATGAGACTCGTTGACGGTGTGAAGACAAGCACGTGGAAGCCAGCCTTGTTTCAGGATCTTCTGCAAACTGAAAGCATCTTACATTTCATGTTACGTCATCCTGTTTACTCATGTTGATCACAAGCTCAAATTTATAACATTTTCAATAGATTTATCGTGTTTGGAATGTTAGTTACTGAAATTTCATAGGAAAAAAAAAAAAGGAGGGTAGGGCAGGTACATTGACATGTTCCCTCACTGTATTTCACTCTAAAACACATTAAATGACCAAACATATGGTAAATAATAAGGATCAATGAACAAAAATATTACAGTAATACAACAACATCGTGTTGAACCTGACAACCACATATTTACACGCTTTAGATGGTTATGAAGAAAAAAAAGAAAGGAGAAACTGTGATTTTTCAAAGGCCACTGGATGGTGCCAGTGACCAGCAAAGTCACAACATGGCCTGAACGCCAACTGACATCATGTGATGATGAGACACAAAAAAAACAAAAAAACGTGTAGTAATAAATCAACGTTTGGTTAAATGGTATTTACCAATAATGACGGATTCTTTACGTATGTGGATTGAATAGGGGTTGTATAACTGTTGTGTGAGCGTTAAAACCCGTCCAGAAACAAGCCACTAAACCGTAGCAGAGAGACTCCAGGATGTGGAGCTGTGGTTGAACATCCACCCTGCAGCCCTACACTACTATTCAGCAGCTGCGTCACCATGGAGTGCATCGCAACGCTCGATGCTGTTGACACGGGAAAACTGGAAAAATTAAAAAAAAGAAAAAACCCTTGAAACATTTTAGCCCTATTCTGTGCTCCACCACACTTTGCTTCATGTATATGATTCAATACACACATTTCACAACTTTTTTTTTTTTTTACTTGCATCCATGTGAAGTGTAATCTTTGGATCGGCTTCTTTTTTTTATTATTATTATTATTTTATAAAGTTTACAGGCAGTTGCAGTCAGCAAAGATCAGGTGTTTTTCTTTTATTCTTCAGTTTCCTTCAACCTGGATGATTTAAAATCTTCGAGCGTTTTTGAAGAAAGCCACAGACTCCTTACATAAACTACAACGATATTTAAAAAATACTTGTGGGAGGGGGAGGGACGACGACAAGGGGTAATCTCCCATTTGAGGCTTGTTTCTGGTCAGGACTCGACAATTTTTATAGCAAATTTTGTAGGACGAAATGATCCACGCATATGGACAGCAGAATACAAGAGCGTTCCCTAAGAAACGATATAAAGACAACAAACTGTACTAACAGACGCGTACAGCCAAGGCCCTAAGAGAAGAGTCACTCCCCTCTCATTATCTGTTTTCCGTCCAGATGATCACCTGCCGCTGCTGCCATCGTTTTATGTTTATGCCATCTCTCTCCTTTGTAATTAGTTTAGCTGCTCTCTGTGTCTGCTCTCATCTTTCTAAAGAGTCTAGCTCCCTCTTTGTTTATCCCCAATCTGCCTTCTCATACGCTTCTGTAATTAGTTTACCATCTATTCCTTTATGATTCTTTTCCAATCCCTGATAGAGATTTTCAAGGTCAAAACCTCAGTTTCTTTGCTTGTTTGTTCAGTATTAAAGTAACAGCAAGAAAACAACTGGTGTTGTTAGGTGTGTTTTTTTTCCTCTCTCTTATTTTTAGGCATGTGTATGTTTTGTCTTGTTTTTTTCCTGATAAGTAGGACTATCTCTCCGGTGGTGACAACATCTTGCAAAAACACGCGCAAAAGACACATACATAGTTCCAGCACCTGCCATTCCCTCTGTTACCATGTCGGCACGATTACCATGGTATTTAGACAGAGCTCAATCACCATGGTGACAGTATACCTTTTGTTAACATATATTCAGTTCATTGCCAGGCAGCAGTGTCAACCGGAGAGAACTCTCCTGTAATCAACGCCAAGGTCCTGCCATCGTAACTATGGTGCCCCGTCAGTGCTCCGATGTCATGGAGGCAAGGTTGCTGTCATGGCGACCCATTTCTTCCAACACAGCTGCCAGTTCATTTAGGTCTCCATCAGGGAAATGTTGGGCTTCCCAGAGATCCAAGATTACACCTGTTGGACTGGACTTGGTGGCAAAGTAGTTCAGGTACCTGGAGAAAAAAAAAACAATAAAGAGAGGAGTAAGGGTGAAAAGAAGAAGATTTTGGAGACATCCATCCAAATATCACAAATTTTACTCAAATCATCAGAGAACCTGCAATATAAGATGGGAATTGTGTGCATTTCCATTTTTAAGTGGCACTAACTTCAGATGAACGGGTCACGGTGAGATGATGAATTAAGTGCACCACGTAAACTTCAAATTAAAGAAAATCAATTGTACATAAATTAACACAATGGTAATTTTTATGTTAACAGAAAAACACAGCTTGCTCATCGTCAGGCAACCAAGCAAAACTAAACTGAGCTCAGACTTTTATCCAAGTCGTATACTTGCTTGATGTGGGGCGAGGGCTGGCAAAGCCACCTGGAAGACATCTTGGCCTCTTCTGAGATGTTTGTGATCACTCTAATTCTTTGCAAGCTGTAGATTTAATAAGGGCCAAGGACCTGATGTGACAACTAACCTGCAGAGCCCTTGGGTCTAAGTTTGATGGTTGCAGTGGGTTTTTCAGCTCTGCCTTCAACAGTCAGCCACTTCGCTTCGTTTATATACCTTTCCATCTTCCTCTTCTGGGCGTCCTCCAAGTGGTCTTGCCAGGGGTCAGTTCCATCAAGAAAACGTACTTAATCTGAACGTTATCAGAACTAAGAGTAACGATACTAATGATCTCCAGAAACTTCATTCCCTTCCAAAGCTGAGCAGGAGCTGCCAGTGTCTTGCCAGTGAGGAATCCACCTTGGGGCTTTGCCTTGCTCAGACAAAGGTGGTATACCATGCTCTACCTTTCCAGTCTAACCTCGATACCTGCTGAAGAAGCCCTCATGTCAGCAGTTTCGATAGAGAAGAACTTCTCTGGTTCAGGTGACCTTCAACTCTTCTATCCATCTTTTAAATGGTGACTGCGGCTTGGAGTTTTTGCCGATTTATGACAATGCTGCGCAGGCTTCAATCCACCTGCACAGAAAATGGCTTATCTTTTCTCAAAAACCTTCTAAAGTAGATGCTGACACTTCGTAGATTAGCAGTGGCCAGACATATTCAGACGGGATTCTGTGCTGATTAACTGAATTTATCAGTCCCGACCTATTCACTGTTGTGAGCCAGATGATGAAGTAACTGCTGACTGCTTAGCAATCTGCTGAGTCCTTCAGACCACTGGTGAAGATCCTGATGAGCTTAACTGGTTTCTGCAACAAAGATGTAATTTGAAATAAGGAAGCAGAACACTTTTTTCACTCTCGCTTTCCAAAGAGATAAAGATCTTAACTTGGCCGTCTTGAAGCTCTTTCTCACCCAAGACCTGACCTGCTTAAACTCTGCTTAAACTCTACTTAAACTCTCGCGCGGGACGCTTGCAACTCGCCACTGCACCCCACCCATTACTGTGAGGTCACCAGTAATTCTCCTAAATGACTTAAACATGAGGCCTTTGCACTCCACCTCCACAAATTTCATGGCCAGCACAAAACAGCAGGACCAAGACTGTGCAGCCAGAGATGATTTCCTTTTCCAACCAGCTCCAACCTTGTGTCACTGATCCGGGATACATCCTTACAGTAAAGTTATTATAATAGCTGAGGGTAAGGTTTGGGATTCTCATAGCTGGACCGTGCATTATCCAACAGTTTCTCTAGCAAATCCAGGTCCAGCCTCGGAAACCACTCAGTTGCACCTTTTTTTTTTCTATTCTGATCACCTGTATTGACTTTAGGAGCTCTATGTGGCAGCCTGCAGCTGTCTTGATAAAAAAGGACTGACGAAAACGAAATGAAAAGGTCTTGCATTTGATGCTGCGTAGATTATCCTGAATTCCTCATTGCTGCAAGCTTTTTTCTTCCTAATAATCTGGGCTCCTTACACATACCTCCACCTACAAGGCATTTTACCTGCTCTCCAGATCACCCTTGGGATCCTGCTTTTTTCAGTTGATGTTGAACAGAACACTAAATGCCAGTAGTCGGACAAGGTGGACCCACAGGCTTAGATCTCGATCCCTCTTGATCCCACTTTGATCCCTCACAATACATCTTCTTACGGTTGCTCTTGATGGTCTCCTCTGGGCATGACGCATGACCACTAGGCTTCTTCCCTGGCTCATTTTTAGAAAATCCGTTGGGTCTAAAATGAGCATATTGCACTGGTGTGCCTTCTCCTTGGTCCTCCTCCTATACCACTCAGCGTACCACATGGTGATCAACTTTGCTCTGAAAGCTTCTTGGACTTCAGCCAGAACTAACTTCTGTTTGCTTGGTTCTCTGCTCTGCCTCCAGAGTACCCTTAACTCTTGCCTCAGCTGAACCGTCTTCGCCGACTTGGGTTTGGTCTGGTCTTTTGTTGCCAAACTTTTCAGCTGTGATGTTAACTATTAATGAGGTCATCATCTCAAACCTCCAGAGCGCACTCGTCCTTGGCTGCTCCTCCCAGTATAGCCTCAATGCCACTGTGTAACTTTTGCTTGTCGTCTAGCCACAAATCCTGACGGCAGTCCAACGACCTGCTTGGGACCAGAGTTTGCAGAGCCTGGAGGTGCTGAAAGCTGCGGCGTGATTCACGGCCTGGCTTCACTTCCTTCTCAACACATGCAAACTCAGAGCTTTTCACATGCACGTTCAGTTCAAACCATTCATTTGAAACAAAGTAGATTTTGAAATTGTATTTAAGCATCAGAATGTGTCAACAATGCATCAGGGAACTGCTAAAGCTCTCAAGAGTCAAGACCATAGTGATTACAGAAGAGACGTTTGACACTGCGCCATCACTGACAAAGATCTAAATGCTACTTTTAACTGCAAAAGCCATCAGATTTCAGTCCCGTTGGGATAAAAAAAATGAGACTTTCTGTTCCTCTGTAAATCCTGTTATTGTACTGTTGGCACACTCTGGTACTGTTTAAATAGAAGCAGACATGTACCACTGCTTCTCAGCTATTCTCCGCCAGTTTCTACTCCTACTCCTATTTCTTTTTTCTTCTCTCACATTTTCTCTGATTCCAATCATGCAATAAACCAAATTTTATTGCCGTCTGGCTTACTTTGTTTGTTTACTTGCTAGTTATGTTTGGACTTTATTTGTCTAAAGTTTACAATAAGGAGTATGCAGTAAGATCATACTGCAGCAGAGCTGCCTCTACGTGTTCATGAGTGGTTTCTTTATTTCCACCTAAACACATGCAGTATAAGTACGTTACGTGAGGAGAAAGTGGTGCGACACCGAGGCTTGGCCCCTTTGAAGTCAAAGAGCTGTGACATGGCACTCAGACTTTTTGTTGTATTAACTTTGAAGTGCACCTTTCAGTTGAAATAGGGAAGTAAACAATTTGATTACGAGTTCACCACTGATTGGAAATACTTGGTGCCCACATCATCTGACTTGCATCATGAGCTGGCTGCCTGGTGGGACAGTGATGTGCACTTGAGCGCAATTATCCCTCTTGTATCTGGCTTTGCTTCAGCAGCTGCTTCTAAATGAACCATTAGACTGAATCATGGAGACAAACATCTGTGTACACCAAAACTATGAATGTTACCTGCGAGGCAAATGGAAGTAGATAATGTACTGTTACTTTTTTCTTTGTGGCAGCAGTGTTTCATTTTCTCTGCAGGGACTCTGAAGAGATGCCGGTTCATGATGCTGTAATGTGTGCAAATTGAGTGAGCAGATTTAGTTTCTGTACAGCCAAATGTATACGAGCACCACATTTAATGGATTTGATCAATGATGAGGTTATGCCTTTTTGATGTTTGTACTAAAGTCTATTTGAAACCCATGGAAGCTACAGAGGCTGCAGAGTAAAATGACGAAGAAGACTTCACTTTATTTCACCCTGAACTGCACTTTGTGATTCCATCAATGAAGGTACCTTTGAAAGAGTCTTTTTTTTTTTTTTTTTTTACTGACGAAAGAACTGAGACAGGTCTGATTTGAATCAAACAAAACACCAAAGGGAAGAAGTGAAAAAAGTGAAATGTTACCTGTCAAGGTTGAGTTTGTGAGCCAGCATCCTCCAGTCATTACCTCTGGTCTGCGGTGCATCCAGACTGCCACACAACTTCTGTCTGATGGATAAAGGGATGCGGAAGGCATTAGGCCCCGTTAAGGTTGTGATGTTGCTGGCAGGGTCCATCAGGGATGTATCTATGCACTGGACCTCCTGGAAATACCAAAAACAAATGGTCATATGACTGATCATTTCAGATTGAATACTGCAATAGCAATAATTACATTAATAACATTCCTGTATACTCAAAACATTATAGTAAATCTTTTTTGATAGCTAAGTAGGAAAGTGTGGGTGACTAAGTGTATTTAGAAACCATTAAAGGTAACATATTGATGATAGTGTGCATCCTTGCAGCAGTTAAAAGGATCATATTTTGAGTTCAAATACGTTTTTGTCGTTTTGCCAAAGACTCTGTGTATGCCTCCTCTGCTTGTCTTCGGTGTGACCAACTACACACGGGTCTCCTAATTGATACAAGCACAAAAACCTGCTCCCAAGCACAGTCTCCCTCCTCTCACTGTCGATCTCCATCTCTTCCTAAGCCTTCATCCCATTAATCTGCCACTCCTGAACTGAAAAGAGGCCGCAGACTAATGACTGTGGCTTGGCAGAGGGAAACAACAACTGCCACTGTTGATGTGAATGATCACCATTTGCTGAATCTACTTAGCCTCGATTTACAGCAGAAAGCTCTCTGCTGCTGGAGATTGAGTGACTGATGCAAAGGAACATCTTTGACTCTGTTGAAATGATAAATGCTTTAAATCTGCTTCGTATTCCATTTTTTGACATCTCCATGCAGTTGAGGTTTTTTTTTTTTGCATTTTCCTAATGCAAAACACACACACACAGGACGCTGATGGAATTACATTTTTTTAAAGTTCAGCTTCAGCTATTATAGTTGTCATACATCTAGTGGGTTCAAAGGAAATGTTTTGAAGGTCTAGGTATAAACGATCTCAAATGAGCTGCATCTTTAAATATGTGCTGAATAAATGCATGTTATCACTGAGGTTTGACATTCAAAAGAGGTTTTTTACACGTCAAAAATAATAAAAGACGTAAATATAAAATCACATTAGTGCTTAAAGAACATTTTGAACATGCTTTCTTTAACTCTTGCACCTATATCAATTAATTTTCTGTAAGTGTAAAGTATTGCATTTGAATAATCTCAGAAGTTGAACCAGTGAAAATGGGTGCACGCACTTGATTAGAGCGTGCAGGAGCGTGACGATGAGTATCCCGTCCGCATGAGAAAGAAAATGTTATAACCCAACACTATTTCGTATTTCTAACTAACGGCTGCTATTATTTATACAAATTAGCTGAAGTTTTCAGTTACTAGTAGATTTATAGAACAGCAAGTATTAAAATAGTTTCTAGATCTAGATCTATACTTAAAATGTTATTAATGTGACAATTCTAAGATTAAATGTATTAGTCAAAGAAAAGACTTCAGCCACCATCCACAATGAAGTGGATTTAAATGACTGCTGACCAGGTAGAGTAGGCTTATAACTGTTCCTTGCAACAATTTTGTAGACACTTGTATTTTATGCACCTTACAGGTTATTATATCCACATGTATTGAGAGTAACTGGTTACACTGCAAAGGTAAGTTACAACACTGGAACTGATGCCTGTATGAGACAGTATGTTGTTCAGAAGGTTTTTGCTGTTACAGTGCAACATGTAAAGAAATGTTCTGAATAGATGGAAATAGAAGAAAGTAAGCCAAATGCCAAATGTAAAAATAAAAATCATGTGCATCCTTGAGCTTAAACAGGAAAGTTAGCCAATATCAGATTAACTCCGTTCTCCAAACAATCTGTGCGTCAATCTCAACTGTCACATGAAATCAAATTACCTGGTACTGATGGAACTAAGAAAAAGAAAAGTCTGAAGTACTAAATTACAATACTTTTGCCACAAACTGCCATGAAAGACAGCTGTTTACACAAGTATTTCATCTTGTGTTAAGTGACCTTTAGCTGTAGTGTGAATGACTGAACCATCACAGGAGTCCTGATGGTCGCTGCAAGTTAGAACGACTGCCCCCTGTGTGTGTGTGTGCGTGCGTGCGTGCGTCATCATTTGATTCTGCCAACAGCTGGTGGGAGTTGAAGTTATCCTCTGCAGTTATTTTTTTCTTATACAACCATATAGCATTGCGTTACAGCTTCCTACCAACTTACCTCCTCCAACGTGTTGCTGAGCTGGAAGATCTGACCTTCTCCTTCTACCTGCCGCACGCACAGTTTGCAGCTGATCTCTGTGGTGGCTGAGCTCAGTCTCTCCAGCGTGAAGGTACAGTGAAGACTTCTCTGGCTGCCGCTCCACACCTGGTAGAACGGGATCTCCTAGAGCGTGCACGAATGAAAATGCAACACAAACGCACATTTTCAGGTGCATGAACCTGAGTTGAGTACTATTACCGTTGTTATTGTAAACTGTCTTTAAGTACTTATGCATGCGCATCACTCTCACCTGATATTTTGCGATGAGTTTACTCTTCCAGTGTGTGTGTGGCACATCGTGAATAGACAGTCTCAGGTTATGCGTGCTGTCTTTGAAGTTCAGAGTCTTTGGCTCATCCAGAAGCTTCCCTCCCATTTGCGTCTCCATTTGAAGGACCTCCTACACAGAACCCCGCAGTAAGAGAGGAGCACTTCAGAATTCTTCTGCAACTTTCCCTGTGCTTAATCTTGTTCACTGAACCATTTATTTTTCATCCACAAGCAATTGCAAACTGCCTTTATCTTGCATAAAGACAATGAACCATAAAACACTTGCAACACATGAAAGTTTTTGCAGAGATAACGCCACATATCTGCATAGTTGTGTTTCTTGGGTTGAAGCAAAGCTCTGCTGCAACTAATAGACACACTAAGATGTTCAATAAAATATCAATACATTATGCTCCAACAGTCAAAGTGCTGCTGTTCTGAAATCTGGCCAGTGAAGCATGTCTTTAATTTAAAGATGCAACTTTAAAATAGAAGTAGAAGTGTTTACTGTTATTTTTCATTCTGATATACACATCCATCCAAGTATTTGGACAATGAGAGTTTTTACGATTTTTGCCTGTGTACACCACCGCAACGGATATAATATAAAACAATAAAAATGTGCTTTAAGTGTAGACTTTTATCATTTAGGAATTACAGCCATTTTAGGCAAAGTAGCTCCATTTTCAAGGCCTCAAACGTATTTGGACACTCAGCTGAGAGAAGTGAATCGCTCAGATACGGTCCACTCAGGACATATGAAGCAGGTGAAAAGGTCTGGAGTTGATATCAAGTATGGAGTTCACATTTGGCAGCTGTTTGACTGATCAATGTAAAATTCAAGGATAAGCGGAGGAGGCCATTTGAGATGGAATCAGATCTTTTCTTTTCTTCAGCTACTGCTCCCTAGTGGTTGTTTAGTGTATTTTTTTTTTCATCAGGCTTTAGCCACCGGCAGATACATGTGCTCATCTTTTGCCATCCTTGCCTTCACAAGTTAATAAGTGTCATTGTCTGTAGGTTATAATGTTTGATATCATTGAAGCAATATGTGTCCGATATTATTTGTTTTGGGTAAGTGACGTATTTTGTGGTTTACACCTTATTTGGAAAAATGTATAACCTCAGCCAGCTATGGCTGATTTAACTCATATGCCATATTATTTTCTGTGATGTTTTGATTATACATGCATCTGATCAGCATGTTTTTATCTGATATTTCATTTGAAGAATCATTAAACAGAGAAATATTATATTGTATATTGATGCAACATTTTATTTTACACACTTTTAAACACACTTTACCCCTATTAAACCATCCGACTCAACACATCGGTTGCTTAGGGTTTGATTAGGAGGGTGTTTAGATGTCTGTATAGCTGAGTCTACAAAATTAGTGAGGACAGAACACCATCAGGCCCTGGATAGACTGGCGACCTGTCCAGGGTGTACCCCTGCCTTTCGCCTGATATGCGTCGGGATAGGCTCCGACAGACCCCCGTGACCCGGAAACGGATAAAGCGGGTATAGATAATGGATGGATGGATGGAGAACACCATCATTAGGCTGAATTGAAAAAAAAAACAACAACAACACCACCACAAATCTATACGAGAGATTGCTAAAAACCCTAAGCGTGTCCAAACCAACAGTTTGGTACATTTTTAAAAACAACCTGAGCTCCACAACATCAAAAGGCAGAAGCTCTTTCATTGTCCAATTACCTCTGGACCAAACTGTATTTAATGCCCTGTTCCCACTGAGCAGTTCGGTCCGGCTGCTACGGTTGGGTTCGCTTTTTTGTTTGTATCCATTATAAAATGGTCACATACGACCGAACCGTACCCCACCATTACCGGGGCCCCTTCAGTTGTAGGTCCGTAGGAAAATTGTACTTTTAGGGCGGAGTTACTGGCCTCACGTTATGCAATCTATTGATTGGTGACACAAAAACATCACTGCCCACAACAAACCAAACGTGAAACAAATACCAAGTTGCTGTTCAGTCGATGTTGAAAAGGTACTAGGAAAACAATGCCCGCAAACAGCAGTAAGGTGTGGTCGGCTCTGGAACTACAAACGTTCCCAGCTATAGTTGGGGATTCAGCATGAGCTGGATGGAGCAGAAGAAAAACGACCTGCTGGATGACCTCCATTGTTGCTGTCTGGAGCATCGTGTTTGTTGTCGTCGCACTAGTATGACGCCACGCTAGGCATTTGGACCTCGCATGCCAAGCGGCGGTCCGACTTCCAGTGCAAACGCTCACCTGAATTGACCGGACCATTCCCTTCTGAACTGTACCGGCCTGACCGAACCGCTCACTGGAAACGGGTCTTAAATTAGAGCATGCTACAGCATAGGGATTATCCAGAAACCACCCTCCACCATGATCTGCTTTCTTATGCTGTTTTAAAATCATGCAAACTTAAAATATTACAGTGAAAGTTAACTTTAAAAGTATAGTGCATCATTTGAAATTCAAACGGTGAAAAGTAGCGAGAAACAAACCAAAAGCCAAGTCAGAACATTTGATGTTTCTCTTTATCACAACTTTTCTTGTTGCAAACATCCATTTATAACCTTCCAAAATGCTGAAGATTAAATCTCAAGCCATCACGAACTACTTTGGGGGGTTTGCAGTAACTTTGGGTCATTTATTTTAAAAGATAAAAAAAAAAACGTTTGGTAATCTTTGGTAATCTGTTCTTCATCTGATGTCTTTGTTGAGTTTGTGAGGAACAAAAAAAAAAAAAAAAAGTTGTGCTTCAGTTGTTCCAGTTATGTTCTGCAAACACAGTCCTACAGGGATTTCAGTTCATCCTATTAAAATGACTACTGTTTATCAAGTGAGCCCCTACCGAGAGAGTACTAAGAGAGTACCCTTCAAACAAACCAGTGTTCACACAGCGAGCACACATACAGATACCATCAGCATATTTACAGGCTCTTAAATTGCTTAAATGCTCAAATAAATAGATAAAAAAATACCATTCAGATATATAAGATTATAAGATTTGGGTATGACCTTTGATGCCTTCTTCCCATTAAAAACATTCTGCTTTTGTATGGCTCCATAGACTCAACTCAACAGCACAGACTTGCAAAAGTCTCCATCATTAAAAGTCCACTTTGAACCTCCCTTTAAAGATGGAATTGTTTACATGAACTGGTAAGACTGATTGTGTGTTGATGCTTTTGTGATCGTGTCCGTGGCTTTATGCCACACTGACACTTGACTTATCACCGCACGCATAAATTACCAATGTTAATCTCCCGTATCAGATGGCCCCTCCAGTGCTTTGAATTTGTTTGAATTCTAACGCATCTCTGTGTTGACATTGCCTGACCCTGTTTTGTTTACTGCTTCTCAGCACATCTCCAGAAGACTAGAGGTGAAGAAACTTCTGTTTATAACTTTCTAACATACACTCAGTTCAAGCTCTGATATATCTCATTTTAAATTTAAATGACAAAGGAAGAATTTTTGTTGCAGAGGATAGAGAACAAACTCCCTCACAAGACAAAGACTGAATGAGCACCAAAAATACCGCACGGGCTCACTGTTACTCAGGGCAACAGATGAACTTGCAAAGCTGTGTCTTTATGGACATATATTTTGTACAGAAGACAAGTCAAAGATGTAAAAACAAGTCTAGTTAGAATTTTTAAAAAGCGAATTAAGCCAACTTAATTCATTTAGTTTGAAAAACATTACCTTAAGTGCATCTTGAGTGTCATCCAGACAGTAGACCCTGATGTGATAGTCCAAAGTTGTGCATGAGATGGGACCAAAAACCGCCAGTTTGAGCCTTTTGGCGGCTGCTTTGCCGATTGACTGGCCAACCAGGCAGTAAGTCCCCAGTGTCTCCGTCAATATGTGACACGCTTCTGAGTCCATCTGCACATAGCAGGGGGTGGTGAAGTTCTCCTCTCCTACTACGACCACATCCTATTGGGATCACACAAACACACACACAAAGTCACACACATTCCTTTAGAAAGACATGCTTAGTCTATGATTCATGACAGGCGCTGAAAAGTGGTATTTCACAGGTTTCCTCATGCTGTAGCTGGAATAACCTCGTAAGCCTGCATGTATGCCTCTCAACAAAAGACATCATCAAAGACGAACTACTTTCAAGGTGTCTTAGAAAATCAAAGTCAAGACTTCTTCGCTGCAGCGTTTCGCATTGAAACACATTCAAATGCATCAATAAATAAAATGTGACTGCGTTTCAGTTTTTGTCAAAGACAGTGATCCACATCAGGAAACCGTGGCCTGCTTGTGAAGAAACTGTGGAGATTTGAATCATTGTCAGTTTATAAAGTGAGCCACAGTCCACTGATTTTTTTTATTTTTTTTCCCTTCTTTGTTTTGGGCTGAGGTTTATTTGTCCATACAGAGAGCACTGGTTAAAAACCAGGCTGTTATTTGTATGCTGGATTTATTCATGAATTTAGGGGCTTTAAGCCACGTTCTATCTCTAAACACAACACAACCGGACCGGCATTGGGAGCCATTCCCATTAATGTAAACAAGCAGAGAGTCAGCAAGGTTGTTGTTTAAACCAGATGCATTTTATTGATGGAGTTTTCAATGCCACTGCAGCACTCATGTGTTAAGAGCGCTGCCAACCATTTACATTTGTTTCCACAAGGCCCGTCTAAAAATCATATGTTTATGCTTCTGAGTGTTTCTTCCTTTTTTTTATTATTTATTTTTGTTTAATTTCTTGTGCCAGTTTGATCATTTATCACATGAAGCCTTTTGCAGGATATTTGATTCACCATACTGTGACCTTTGTCTGTAAAGTCCAGTCAACCCGTTAGCGATAACATGCTGTCTGTTCTTCATGGCATTTCTACAGTTGTCTGTAAAAGCCTGAGTTATGATCAATCCATATGGCCCTCAGGGTTCAGGAGGGGGATGCACAGGCTCGCTGGATCCTTTTAATCTGTCCATCTTCAGTTAGTTGCACGTGTGAGAGCCGTCGTGCACATACGTCCGTAGATGCTGACGTACTGCAGAAATGAATATGTTCTACATACACATGTGTGATACAAATATTGAGTTTTGAATCGCAGTTCATGAGCTAAATCAATACAAAAAAGCCGGAAAGCAATATGGTCTGAATCCGTTATTACTGGTAATCACAACCGTGGCTGCTCCTCCCTGATATGAGGGGAATCCAATTACCTCCCTCGCTCTGTTTTGGGGAAAACTTTCTGATGGGAAATGGATGTTCTACTGCAATGAGAGAAAAACAAATCGACTTCCTGATGAAATTCCACTTTTCATTTTTCTCGTCTTTATTCACTGTGCTCCGAACCCCTTCTGTGCAGCTCTCTCTTTCTCTCTCTCATGCATGCGCGCACACACACACACACACACACACACACACACACACACACACACACACACACACACACACACACACACACACACACACACACACACACACACACACACACACACACACACTCTGAATCTTATGCATGGCTAATTGTGTAGAGACATTGTGTCGAGCTGTGATAAGCAACAGAAGACAGCATATGGGGGCCTTGTTGACACAGCGATGCTGCAAGACAGCCTTATCACCCACACCCACACACAAAGACACACGCATGCATTCGTACACACTGTACAGTTGCAGTCGTACACACGCGCAATAGATTGCTGAGGTAGAGGCTTCATGCTGAGAGACATTGGAGGATGGAGAAAAAGAAGTCGAGAAAAAGGAGGGATGGGAACATAAGAAGAGAGATGAGAGGAGAGGAGGATGGCAGGAGCATAACAAATTGCCACTGATAGGAGTCTGCAACCCCCTACTTGTCTACTAGCCTGTAGGCACTCTCTGTTTACCACATTTTCTCTTATTTTCATCCTTTTCCTCTCCTTCCTTTACCACGTATATGGTAAATCTTTGCAATTCAGGGTATTCTTCTACATGCAACTGTGTGCACACTGTATGTGTGTAGGTGCATTCCTCCAAAAAAATCATTTTTTAAAAGAAATATTTAGCTGTTTGTGCACATGTATATATATCAGTGTGAAGTGTTTTAAGTTATAGTTATGGTACATTTGCTAGAAGGAGAAACCTTGTCTCCTTATATTATTAGAGCTGCGCGAACTAAGTTTGACATGTACTGTAAGGACAAACAAACAGACAAACAGTCCCACACCTCCCATTCTCCCATGGTCAGTTGGTTTTTGAGCTGTATGAGCCAGTCTTCCTGGACATTGTCAGCGCAGTGGTGGATGGTGAGGATCACTGGTCTGGTTAGCAGAGCTCCTGGAGGTCCACAGCTCACCATCGGGCTCAGCACTGTCTGGATGTCTTCTACTGGGGGTCTGAAAAAGACAGATAACACCGAGGTGAAATGATGGAAGAGAGTCAGAGGAGGACAACACTGTTGGTTCTCCGTTAGAGAGCTTCTGCCACAGTTTCGCTTATGTCTATGATGTCACATTAATCCCGTCCTTAAAGAGTGTGCTGATATAAATGTATATTTTATCAAGCACGTGTTTTGCCTGCCATTTCCCCCCCCTTTTTTTTTCTGCACCATTTATGTGTTCAAGACATTTTTGGGATGCGACCTTTAGTCACAGGGTGTGTACCCACAGCCAGTGGCAGTATGTAAATCTTAAAAAGACTACAAATATTTTGTGATTTATTTTAAAAGACTGTGTCTCTCTTCCTCTTAGTTGTGGGTGTGCACGCCTGCACTGCAAACATTTGGCCAAAACTGAGACTTCCACGAGCCGACAGGGTAGGGTGAAGGTGGTGTGGGTGTTGTTATTTGTGCTTCTGAACAAAACCGGTGTAAAACTAACAAGATATATATTTTCTTTTCCAACTTACTCTCCCTCGTTGAACTATGGATGAAGGACAGACTTTGAATGCTCTGCTTGTTAGTCAGAAAACATTACATTGTCGAACATCATTGGCCATTCCTAATGAGATGAACTACACTTGCAGATATTCCAACGTGCCACAGTTTGGGGAGAGCTGCACGCATTCCGGTACCTCTCCAAAAATGAGAAAATCAAAGAACAGAACAGATCAGAGCAGCATAAATTCAGTCAGAGAATGATGAGTGGAGTCGGCCCCAGCTGGAGTCGGTAGTTTGCTGCTCACAGGCAGAAAAAATGATCACAGACTCTTGCTTTTTATGGTACATCTGGGCATTGGAACCTCGAGCACTCACTAACTAATGCACTGCATGTTACAGAAGAGTTCCACCTCGTCTTCTGCGGAAACTGGAAGCTGTGCATATGGAATTCTGATTGTATTTTATTCTTTAGTGGGATTCTTTATTTAGTAAATCCAAAACCACTGAAGTATAAACAGAGAAGGAAACTGGCCACTACTAGTCATGCGCTGGATCATCTGTCCTCACGTGCATGTCTGTGATTAACAGAGCCAGCACTGATAGAGCTTATAAATATACATTTTATCAGATTTTTCTTTTCTTTTCAGCCCACCTTGTGTCTGGGGTGTACTAATCCTGAACACTGTTATCAATTCAGCAGCCAGAGCTCATTACTGACTCACAGGGCAGCCGAAACTAAAGAATGATTCAAACCTTTTTCAAACCTTTGACTTTTGTATTGCAGAAGTCACCTCTTCATGATTTATGGTTTTATTGTTTAACGACGCAATGCATCTCTTATCTTATATAGTATATATATTAACATACATCTATAAAAATAGGTTATTCAAGAAGTGTATACATCGGAACTAACACCTAAGAGTTAGACTTTAATAAGCCAAATCTCATGATTCTGGCCTGCAAAATATTGCTGAGGTAAGTCAATCCAGCTGGCGATATAAGTTCAGCCTGCCAGTTATTGACTGAGATGGAGAAGGAGGAAAGAGGAGATGTTGGTTTGACTTTAGAAATACTGTGGCCAGTAGGACAGGTTCTGATCCTTATTGATCACCAGTGATGGTGGAGAAGCCAGAACACACAAAACTGAACGTACGTTCCTCTCTGTGTCTCTTATTGTCTCTGGTCATGCAGGAGCTTTTGCATGTGTTGTTCGCATAAACCTGTGATAAATCCGCTAATTTGTCCTGTGAAATTCAGAAAAAAAAAGTCGTTCAAACATGTCTTCTCCTTTTGGCTCTTGTGTCCAACGATGATCTCTACCTCAAACACGTTCAGAGCTTGGGAGCACCGGATTATAGTACAAGTAACAGGATTACAAGAATCCGCAAATTAGCTACTAATCTGTTAGTTATTGTGCAAACAGAGATGTCTTTGCATGTTCTTGAAAAAAGCTGAATGTTTTTGTTTTTTTTAGGTCTCTAAACCATGACGGGAAGTCAGTGCAATTCAGTTTAGTCAACATTATTTAGAAATAATGAATGTTAAGTCCTTTATTTTTGTATAATAGAGCTAATTTTTCCACACTCTGGAAAAGTGATTACAATGTGGATTCATTTATTTACTTTTGATTCTGTCAAGTTTAATTCTAATTCTGGTCTAAGTGATTTTATTTCTTTATATCTCCTGACTTCTGCTGCACGAATCACCAAAGTTGTATGTGAATGCTCGATAATAATGAGACAGAGACTGATCTTTCCCGGTGCTTCCCAAACTAGTGTCACACTGTGGAAAACTCCCTTGCAGCCTTTTAAATACGTCTGAGAAGACACTGCCAAAAGACAGAGGAGGATAACAAACAGGCAAAACAAATGGAGAGAGCTGCAGAGATTAAGAAAAAATAGGGAAATACAAGGGAAAAGATGCCACAGAGAAGAACATTTGTGGAAAGAGAGACAAATCTCACCTTAAGCTGTCCTTCCTGTGCACGGTCACATACATCTCGTACACCCTACCCTGAGGGACAGCACCTGCTGGAACCAACAGGCTCACACCTGCATGAAGGACGACGGGGGAGCAGAATGGATGAAGACAGAAATAATGAGTTTCATCATAATGAAGATTTATTCATTTCACCATGTGCAGCTGAATTGTTGAATCAGAGACCCATTATTATTTTGTCTTCATGATTAATTTTTGAATAATCATTTTTAGAAGTATCCCATGTAAAGCCTTCTTTTAAATATATCATCAAGCACAATGTGCTGCAGAGTTCTGTACCTGTGGGGACCGTTTTGTATCAGCATATTGCATTTTTCAACATTTTTAGCGATTTGTAAAAGCATTCAGTCGGATTCAAAATTTTAATTAGTCACTTTAAACCCTCTTTTTCATCTTGTGAGCGGTTTCCTCGATCGTGAGCATTTGATTCTCTTGTTGAGTTTAACTTTACTTTCTTGGACAAATGGAGTGAGGTCCTCCTCAGGCGACTTTGATATGATGCAGATGCTGTTTGTAATGTAGTTCTCCTGAAGAAGTTACTGCGGTCTGCACCATAGGCTGTAGGCTACATAACAATGGTCTGCGATGTTAGGAATCCTTTCAAGGCGGCCAAGCATAAACATCTACATCTTTGATTCAGTTGTCAAGAGAACCCTGCTCTGACAAGCCTGATCTTTAGTAAACTGTGGATTTGCTGCAACAGTCTATTTGGCCAACAAAGACTCTTTCCTGGCTTTTCTCCCACGCAGGTCAAGTATGTGGAGTCTTTTTCTGATAGTAGATGGAGTACTTTGACACCCACAGTTACCAGTTACCTGTAGATGTCTTTATAATGCAATTGTGGGTTGCTTGGAGATCTTATTTTCACATAAAACTCTACTCTCTGCACTTGGGCTGACTTTGCTAGTGTGATAAGCAAATCCACGGGCATTGAAGTCTTTACCGCACTACCAGTCTTTCACTTCACCATGGAAGGAGTCACCAAGGTCACAGCATAAGCACCAAAAATAGACCAGAAGTACATACAAAGAAAAAAAATAAACCAAACTACATGCACAGTTTACCAGAGTTGGGTACAATGAGGTGTCCCCCCTGACTATTGAAGGATCCGTGAGCAGTGCAGGAAGGATCTCGGGTCCGGGCCAAGCTCTGGTTGCGAATGTTCATGGTGTCGCTGTTGTCCAACAGAGACTGACTCACCTATTAGTCACAGAGGCATAACAGCGCATAAGCACAAGAGGAGGTGCCGGGTACGACACGATGTGCTACACCAGACAGTGATGTTGTTTAGCAGGCAGTGATGCAAAAGGATAACCGATGAGACCAAAGAGAAGGTAGTATACAACAATGACCGTAAATCTGTTTTAATTATCACCTTTTTTTTTTTTAAATAAATGTTCAGGCATGACTTTAATGCCAAACAATAGGAAAAATCCTCTGGAAAGGACATTTAATTTATGACTTAAAATTTAGTTCACGCACGTGTGCTGAGTTAACCTTCTCCGGCTATTATGAATAAAGACCAGCTGCACCTACAGTTTATGAACTGTGAATGATGGACACATACTCATGCAATTAAAAAAACATTGTTAAGAAAAAAAAAAAAAACTAACTGAAAAAGTTTCTGCCAAAACCTGAACAGATTTAAACGATTTAACTATGTGGGGTCTTTCTCTGGCTCTACAGGTCGGTGCGTGTTAACGGTCTGCTTTGCTCTGTAACGTCGCACAATTCTTCCAAAGATTCTGCCAAACTTTAACTTAAATATCCAGAAGACAGGCTTTCTCCCTGAAAGTAGTGGCTCAGAGCAGAACTGGCCATCTGTGAAAAGACAGCGGGTTTACCTTTGACCTGTAACTAGGCTTGGTACCTGGAAAATCCTTTTCCCTGATGATACTGTCTGTATCGTTATTAACTAAGGACAAAAACCTGACTATAAGTAAACCAAATCCTTGAATTTGTGAGGCAAGATCAATCATTAGACATGGACAAAAAGGGGAATGTCCTAATTATCATCATAACTCATCAAAAGGTGTCCCTTCATGCTGGAAGATGAGAAGCTGAGCTCTCGTAGCGCCTCAGGACAGGTACTGTGATAAACTGTGCCGTTTCATCTGTACTTTCACACGGACTGACAGAACAGAGAGGAAACTAGAGCTCTGAGCTACACGCACATCATGAACATCATTAGCGTTTCGTTTTATCTTTGACTGAAACCTTTCGTTTATACCCGTGTTTGCTGTATACGCGGTACAATACAGCTAACGCACCCCAAAAAGTAACACGGTGACTACCTTAGGAGACAATTTAGACGTGAAGTCTCCTCCGAGGTCATCCTGTGGTGTGACAAGACCCGATGAGTTGTAGACTTTGATCTTCAAGTTAGGAAGAGGATCCAAGAGAGGGGAGTTGGTCATCGGGATTTTATCGGACACGTCATGAAGGGCATAAACCGGGCCACGATACATCGCGGCTGCGTTCGTCAAGTCCGGAGGGGCTGTAAGTAGGTCCGCTATAAAGGACAAAAAGAAATCATTCAAATTGATGCCATTAATGAGTCAGAATAGAACATAAAAACAGATAGAGCTGGAGGAATCCTGCCTGATTTATGGACAGATGGACAGATTATTTTTAATATCAAGACTACAACGTTGAGAGTTGCTGCATGGGATACTCGTGAAGAAGATCAGTGAACAGGAGTAGGAGGCAAGGCAGGGCTGCTGATAAGGTGTCTGTGTGTAGTATGATGGTGAAGTACAAGGGGGCGTGACCTGGATCAGGTGCCTGTCATGGGTGATACACATGGGGGCTGGAGGGAGGTATTCGATTTTACACATTCAGACTTCACATCAAAGGCATTTAAACTTGCAACCTTTTAATGGTTTCATCTACAAATGATCAAAACAATATGACCGATTCCATATTTTATGTAACTCTTTGAATAACTAATGAATAATGGAGCAGCAGAGCTCCAGATCGTTCCCGATACAACAGGTTGCCCGCTTTAATCGCATCATTGTACTTTTGGAAAACTTTCACAACATCCTCATGAACCCGAGAGATTAACCTGCTGTACCAGTTAAGCAAAAATGACAACTGTCTTAATTATATTTGGATTCTTGCAAATGTTGTAATACATGTGTTGCTTCACATACGCCAGCGAGCCTCAGCTTTGGGGATCTTCTTCTCCGGACTGTTTGATTTCTTTCGGAGTGTTCTCCATGTGACCCTGTAACATGTCAACCAAAGTCAGTCTCACGGCTGGTTTTGTTGAGCCATGTTTTTTCCTCCAGCAGTGTCCTCACCAGGCTTTGTTTTATTTAATTAGTTTAGTGACTCAGGCCGTCGAACCTAAGACCAAAAGACGATTCAGTCTAATTTTAAAATCTATTATTATCACCCCTCCTACCACCACAACACACACACCTGCCTACAATCATTCTTCTCCTTCCTCCATCACGGCTCTGTTTACCTTTAAAGCCAGAGGATATTCATGCCAAACCATCCCTGCTGAAATTTAATTACCAAATAATGGAATACCGCAGAGAGAAGGAGAACCAGAGAGAGCTGCAAGGACATAATTCTTCATTAATAGTAATCAGAGATGGTCCTTCAGTGCAGAGTGACGAGAATCCTAATTCTTTGCAGATAAAATGTCAAACCGTTTTTTGCACATGCAAAGATGTTCCCCGCTTTGGACCATTTTCATGTTTCCCAGTTTCACATAGACAAACTGAGATATAATTCAATTTCCAATAACAGTTTGATGCTTAGGACGTATCAAATCCTTTTCAAATCATCTAAAACCACATTAAAGCAGTACAAAAATGAATTCAAGTGTGAGAGTGACTTTCCTATTTTTTCATGCCGATTTTAAACAAACTTTATAAAAATTGAACAAAGAAAGAAAAACATAGTAGCGCACAAATACAGCATAAAGGGATTTTTAATGCTAAACAATATATACATGTCTCAAGGCAACACATGTTCTCTCAAGAGCATGACTCTGCAGAAAGAGCGTGCACGCTGAAATAGCCTGCAGCAGTCCAGACCTGTCACAAATGAAAAATATTTGACATAATCTGAAACATAAAAGATGACAAAGGAGCTCTAAGTTGATATTGTACCATCCTTCAAGGAATAATTGGACATCCCCTGGCTCTCAAAACTACAGAAAACAGTCTCCTTAATCCCAGATTCTTCAGTGTTGTTAAACACATCCCTGTCGTTTGATGCCTGTGAAACATGTGGACTATTCTTAGACTGTTTTTGGTTGCTACAGAGTTTAAATTATTGGGAAATGCTCATAACTAGTGCTGTAAATGTTGTAACTTTGTAGTAAAGAGTTTAATTCAGGTTTGTGTCAGTGTTGTAGTGCATGTTTGCGACATACACAAACCGTTGCATGCATGCAGCTTTGACATGCGATGTTAATACACTTCTGTAGCGCTTTAACTCCAATTATATTTCATCTCCTGTTTGACTGTTTGACTATAATAAGAATTCCAGTGAGAAATGCTTGAATTCAATGTTGTCTGTGGGTTGATTCCAATCCCCACCTATTCCTGGCTTTTCCAGTTAGGTATGGAGTTTGTGAGGATGTGTGCAGAGAGGAAGAAGTGACGGCATTGACAGCGGAGAGAAAAATATAGCTCCATTTAAACAGGAAGACAAACACGGGGGGAGTGTCGGCTGTGGCAGGAGTCGCTGTGATGGGAGAGATGGAGACATCACTGAGTAAAGATGGAGATGTGGAGAGCACGATGAAGAGTGGAAGATGCTGATAAAGAGGAAATTTGATGGTCCTGAAAGGGCAGATGGGGGGGGGGTCTTAAGATGTGGGGACTGACAGTTAAACTCCTTGATGGAGAACAGCAATAACTGAGAGACATAGATTAATCCAAACTGTCAGAGACTGACAGCATAAGACTGAGAAGAGACAGAAAATGACACTGGCATAAAGATTTTGAAGTGGATGAGACAGGAACATTTCTATACATGGAAGCACGGTTGCATCTGCTATTTTGCATCCAACCATTGAGCTTCATATCTGTTCATCCACCTCTTTTCTACAAGGTCCACAATTTTGGAGAAACCGAGTCCTTTGAGCTCTTTTGAGATAGTAGAATCAAAAAGCATACACTTTCTGTGAAGTGTCTGAATATTCTGGGCCTCTTTCGAAATGATTTTAAAGGCTCGTGGAAGCTGAAATTGTGTGGTGCAAAATATATGACTGTCAATCCGGTCCATCAACAGAATCAGAAAAAGCAAAAAGCAGCTGTGTAACACATGTGGAGGGGAGGAGATTAGGTTAAAGCTAAGTTAAAGGTCAAGGTGTAGTTTATGGGATATCGACTAAGTGTTTTGTTGTTTTAGGGTCCTACTAGGACCGCAGTAGGACCGGGAGCAAAAAAAAAAAAGAAAAAAGAAAAAGATGCTTAGAGGAAACACCATTGTACCTTGGAAATGAGCAATAGAAACATACTTATACTTACAAGACTAGACTTGATAATTAAGTATTTAAAGAAGCATTTCCACCCAGGACCAAATACCTGATCTGGCTGTCTTGATGTTAACAGACTGGAAGCCTCCATTTAGCGCCGACGTGTCAATGATGTCCGAGTCAAAGTCACGGTGTGTCTTCCGATACACAAAGAGCGCCACGATGACGGAGATGAACAGGCACATGATCACTGCGATGACAATTCCCACGTAGAGTGCCACACCGTCTGTACTCGGAGCCGCTAGAGGGGATCCAAAAAAAACCCAAACAAAATGTTAGATTCTTGATTTTCTGACAGAAAAAATGTCTTCTTAGGAGGAAATGTTTACCAGAAATAAAAGTAGCAATAAATAGCTTTGGCAATGATAATTACTGGGGAAGAGCGTTGCAACGGCGGAGAGTAAAAACAAAGCTTTTAAAGCTGTCGCTTTGAATTTGTGTTCAACACGTTCACATTTTTCTACTCAGACGCACTCAGGACAATCTCCTCGAATGAAACATTCAAATACCCCTCCAGAAGCGCGTGCTGTATGGTCACATGTCAAGAAAGAGATACAGCCAGACAGAGGCACATTTCATAAAAAAGAAAAAGAAAGAAGAAGAAGAAAAGGCACTCTTAAAACTTAATAAGGCCTTTAATTATTTTACAGGGTTCCTAACATCCTTTTTCAATTTGGCAGAGACTTTAATGGTGTTTAAGCCAGAACATCGTCATTCCTGATGCATATTTTAAAGCAGAGGAAGGGACTGAAATTTGAACTCGCGGGTAATGCGGATGATAAAAAGCACGAGCCACGCTTAGGGATGAAGAAGGAAGAAAATGAGAAAACGATTAAAGGGGTCCAGTTTAAAAAGCCCGTCTGTGGAGAGGAATCTACACAAGAGCACACATAAGTAGACGAAGCAGCAATAGAGAGGAGCGAAACAGATAGGTTGGTGTTTGAGATAAGGAGAGATTAGAGGAGGAAATACATGGTGGGGTCAGAAATTAGGAACCGAATGAATCGCGGCCAGAAGTGAGTAAAAAGACACGCAATAACAGCAAAGAGGAGCGAAATGAAGCAAAAGAAAAAGACATGCACCTCAGTTACAAAGCAGCAAAATAAACAAAGCTCATATTTAACATGAAAGTGTCTGCGAAAGTTTGTTTGAGCCTTGCACTTCAAGCGATGTTCATATAATCACGCTCTCTGTAGCTTGTAGGAGGAGATTTGTCTGCAGCTGCTAAGACAGAAAAGCGCAGGAATCCTCCTTTTAATCCACCCTTAAAGTTGAGAGGCAGATAACAGGCTTTTAGCAACAAACAGCCCGAGTCATTTGCTAAAGGATTTGGCTCCGTCGCATCAGAACAAGTTCAGCAAGCTTGAACTTGATTATGCATGAGAGAATCCTTTGATGAGGCACACAAACACGGGCGCTCACACACAATCACAGGAGAGAGGTCACTGGTGGTGTCAGTCACACACTGGCCACTTGAGGGAGCTGTGAACCTCTAGTCCCTCTGGAGAGGTGCGGGCCGGGCCGCATGCCTTCGTGCAGCGGGCTCTGCCTCTTGAAGAAAACTTACATCACGTCCAGAGTCTATTTTGTAATCAGAGCAAAGAAAAACTCAAATAGCTTTTGATGGCTAGATTTTGTAGCAGAAAATATCTGACTTTATCAACTTGATCTCATGGCCAGAGCCAAGTAACAAGAAATATAGGTTTTGTGGGAGAGAAGGAGACTCCGTTTATAATTGAGATGTGTTTCGATGGTAAAATGCAGAAACTGACCAGATAATCGCAAGAAGAATGAGGAACGCTGGACAGAATATAAAGAAACTACAGCAGCAACAGCAGCGCTGACTAGAAAAAACATCCTGATTACTTAAAAAAAAACATCTAAACAAAAAGTATTAGAAAGCAATGTACCATAAATGTTTTAACTATTGTTGTATATGTTAACTTACAAAAATACCAATTCAAATGATGTAAATGTTAGTGTGTCGAGTGTAACGCATGGTGGACAACAAAGAGCTCATGCTTCTCATGTGAACCTGACCAACAATCATCAGGCTGACACTAAACCAGCTACAGCCAAGCAGAGAAATCAACTATTAGTTGTTATTTGTGTTTACTTTGTATCATGTAATAGTGAGCTGTGCCAGTGGCTTCAACATGAACTGAATATTTTTTCCTTCTCCTGGTACTTTTAAGTCAAATAGATACTTGGTTAATCAAGTAAAATATCTACCAGATTAATCAATAATAATTCCAAACAGGAGTGTTAGTTGAAGTCCTGGTGGAGCTCCTCACAGATTTCTAGTACCTACGCAAAGCTGTTCACTGGACTAACTTGCAGAGTGAGTCACAAACTACACTGTGGACAAGGAAACGAGACACTGGTTTGATTCATTTTTAAGCTCAGCGCTCAACAACAAGATTTGTGATTAAGATTTAAGTGTGAACTGCAACCGAAACTGTTCATCAGGTATAAATCGAAGCAACAACTATAAACCTCCTCAGAATTCAGCTTGAATGGGTTTCGTCACACGCACGTCACCTCTTCTTTGCGTTTCTGTTTCTCCAAAAGTCTCTGACGGCACAACTACGGCGATGTAAAGAGCGGTGCTGTTGTAAAAGTCCTTCTGTCAGGAAGGAGGGAACACATTTGGATAATCTTCTTCAGCGCCAGCCTCCTGATCTTAATAATGCTGACAATCGTCATCTATTCAGGTGATGTTTATCTTTGTTCGACTTCAACTTGAAAGTCCGTGTCATCGGAGCGTATGCTATGTCAGGCAGATGAAAAGGCTTCACATTTAAACTTACTTTTCTTACCTATCCCATTTCCTTATAATGTGATGAGGGACACTGTTGGGTGTCGTTGGGTTTGTTAACTAGGCTACACCATGCTGCTCTCAAAAAAACAGTGTGTGTGTGTGTGCTTAACTGCAACTTATACCGCGAGGACCAAAAAAAAACTCTTTCCTGTCTATAAGTTTATGTCCCACCTCCCTTAGATCGTTCTCTCCCTCCATAACTCACGCTGCTCTCTCTGACTCCAGTCTCCATCTGTTTGATTTGTAGATGAATGCAACAACGTGTCCCATCAGAGCGTCTACCTGCCTGAATAACCTACTTACAACTGCCTGAAATCAAATTATGCCTTTCTTCTTTCTTTAAATTCAAACTTTTATCTTCGTCTAAAGCCCTGTGAATTCCTGTTTTAGTGTCCACCTTCCAAGCATTTAATCACAAAATGTCAAAAGTTGGCCATGTCATGGGCAAACGGTGCTCAGCCAAAATTAAAAAAAAAAAGACAATATTGCATGGACCATCTATTTATATTGATCTCATTAGCTGTTATTGATATCCCACGGTGCAATTAATGTTCCGTAGCATGCCTGGCTGTGCAAATGAGAATCGCTCTAAAATATCTGGCTGAAAGCAAATTAATATCAAAAGTACTAAAAATTTAACAAAAATGTCCCTCGCCATAAGAAAAAAAAACCAAAATCATGCTTTAAATGCAATTTGAAATCAGTTTTTAAATTTTTATTTTTATTTTATACCAATGGTGATGACAAGTTCACAATTAAAAGTTTTTTTTTTCATGATCACCACTGGTTTTACGTGCTCCGTGTCCACTTCTTTAGTTTTTAATTTTCATTGTATTTCCACATAAAAATACCAATTTGACTGAGTGCTAGTAGCAACACACTCACACATGTTCATTTTTATGAGCTCTTATGTAAGCATCACCAAAACAAATGAAAGGACAGATATTCCACATAAAATTCATGGACCAGTCAACTATCTCCAGAGCTTTTCCTCCTGTGTGTCTGACAAGTTCGCTCATGTTAGAAGCACTCACCAGCAGGCCCAGCTAAATTGGATTTAGATGAAAAATATGTGCCTTTCAGTGGACACACCAGAGAAGGATTAAATAAAGATTAACTCACTTGGGGAAGTGAGGAAACATTCAAACATCCCATCTGTGATGGCCCAGCAAGTGCTACCTGACAGCTCTCTGTAGGAAGCAGCATGTTCTGTACTCGTGGTCAGGACACGCACACGTGCACACGTGCACACGTGCACACGCTCACATACAACACTGCATACGTAAATATGTGTAATGTCTGAGTCTGCTTCAGGTATTATTCATGTCATGGTGATCGAAATCTGTTTCAAAAATTCACATTTAAAAAAGCACATTACATTTTTAATTCAAAATAACAGTTTATAGGAATTATTATGAACAAATGAATGAGAACAAATTAAGAGTATTTAATTATGGCTGAAGAGTCCTTTTGCTTCTCTTTTCTTTTCAGTCTGAGTGAAATGATGAGAGCTGGTTAAAGTCTATAAAACAAAGTTTTGGTACTCCAGTGGTGCCTTTATTGTTTCCCTTCTCAAGGAAGAACACATAACAGAAAAACACTTTTCTTTATAAAAGAAAAATAGATTGTGTTGCCCCACATATCATTGCAGGACCAATATTAAAGCAACAAATATTTTCACCCAATACTAATCTTGTAGATATGAAGGTGAATGTGAGCACCAATATTTAATGTGAAAACAGTATATTTTTAGCCTGATAGATCAGACTCACATCTAGAAAGATGTAGTGTCTGACAACGATCCACACGGCCTCTCCATCCAAGGGCCAGCACCAACGGTTGCATGCAAACTACCTTTGCATGCAGTTGCTTAGCAGTACATCCACTTAGAAAAAACGAACAAGGTGAAGTATTCAGACCGACGGAAATGAGTCAACGGGAGAGTGAGTTGTGTCTAAGAATAAATTACATTTTTGCAGTAGCCTGTCGACACAAAAGCAAATACAGCAAATACATCTACTTTGGAAAGAAATGATTTAAAGGCCGTCTTCTGTTCAATTTGAAAAAAAAAAAAAAAATTCAACTGTTAATGCCAAAACCGATTCAAACGACTATTTCTTTGCTGCAGCCATCTACGCTGTTTACATCCAGATTATGTCGACGTTCTGTTGTAATCACGTTAAGCCCGCCCATAGACTTTCTGTACAAGGATAGACTGATTTGACTGGCTCTTCAAGACTACACTGTATTTAATGAGCTCAACAAATGGTATCTCGTGGAAAAGTATTAGGTCAGAATTCTGACTTTAATCTCAGAATTCTGAGAGTATTTTCTCAGAATTTAATAGTTTTTTGTGTTTTTTTCGTCAGTGACCCTAACACTTTTCTGTAGTTCTGGATGTACCTGGATAACATATTTAAATTTGAAAGCGGTATGTCTACTATGTTTTAGTATTGGTACTTTTTATTTGTCTCTTTCATTGTTGTGATTTCTGCATGGTATAAGTGCACTTATGCTATCTTTGTACCACCATTGCCTTTTCTTCTCCTTTCTGTGTTTAACCTCATGATGCTTCCCACTGGGGTAGCGAGAAAAACAAAGAAGTTTAGGTTTTTTATCTTCCAGAGAGAAAATCCTTAATAGGTAAACCTTTCTAAGTCTGTTTTTGACACAGTTGAAATATTGTGGTACTATTTTTAATTTTGATGAAGATTATTATATATTATTATAATTTTGACAATGTACAATATCCCTCTTTGCATACAATGCATTTTAATTGGTAGCAATTTAGGACAACAGTGTTAGCTCAGCAACATTTTGTTTGTGTTGCACCTTCTCCCACCAGCAAAACCTAATGTTTTTCACTTGCAAAACTAAACAAATTCTGCCAGTGGGCCAAAGTTGTTGTTTGTTTGGAGTGTGCAGTCACAAGTGAGAGTAAACTGAGGGTTAGACCTAACACAGCCTCATGTATTTTACACAATTCCATCGAATTCGGATGATACGTTTGCATGCAAATGAGTGTGGCTATTCACGTGTGTTTTTACATGTGCTTAAACCTGGAGGCTCAGGAATTCACAGAGATGACATGGAATAGTTGCATCTCTCTTTCTCAAGTGCACTTGATTACACACATAGGCCGGTGAAGCAGAAACCCCAGCTCACCCCCACTCAGCATGGATCACTGTCTATCGATTGGCTGAGCTTCTCGTCATTCTCTGAGTCTGTCCAATCTGCCATGGAGAGGATTTAAGCACGGGGGAAACAAGGATAACTCAGATTAGCTCTTCTATATCTCCCCTGTGATTTGCATCCAAAGCAGAGCTGTGGACAATCACTACTTGAAACTCATTCAACTGCTGTTTTGATCTTGCTTGGCACAAGCATGCAAACACCACCCATGCTGCATGCCCGGCAGACACATCCACTTCAAGTACACAAGGGTTGAATGGAAGGAACAGAGTAAGTTAGGAAGCAGTTATTTGCTAATGTTATGTTAGTCTTCTGGCTGATGCTGCCAAGAAATAAAATATGAAATCACTTTGAAGCCACTAAAATGAGAAGAGGTATTTCTGTAACTGCAACAAACTCTGTATAAACAGTCATTAAATCTTATGCATCGTGTGGAAGCCCTGTAATACAATGTAATGGAGTTATTTAATGAATAGATTGAATACCATACTTTTAGTACATCTTATTTTATCCAAGTGACAAGAACATTATGACCTCTTTCAGTTTCTGCTGGCCACTATCATGAACAAAAAAAAAAAAAAAAAAAAGGAAATGACCAGCTTCTCTCCTCTACATTATAAAGCCCAACCATGAATTTGTAGTTCAGCTTCTCGAGCTACACAGACAAGTCAATACAATACACACATACGAATCACATATAATCTACTGAGATATCATGTGACCAGTCAAACCTTCATCCAAGTGATGAAGTAAGACCATGACTGCCAAATTTCAGTCATCTTTATTTGTGAAAGATCCATTCACCTTCTTTTGCTTGAGGTGAGCTTCAGGCTGTGGGAGGACCATAAGTTACTGCTGACATTCATGAAGCAACTCTCATGTAAGTGTGGGCATCACGTTTAAAAGTGCTATTTGGCATTAAGTCTATTGCCGTGTGCAGCATATGGCTGTTTGAGGGCTTTGGAGAACTCAGACCCTATTTATAACTATCGAATCAGTGACTGAATTTTAACTTGGCTTGGGAAAAATAACACGCAGAGTTTCTTTTCTTTTTTTTATTTTTTTCACCATTTCAACAATTTAAAAAAAAGTTTTTTTTTTAATTTTGTGGCCAAGGGCTACATGGGATGCGTTCAAACAGTTCCAACTGTTTTAATCGTCATGCGCCTGTAAAAACCAGAATCTGCGACACATTTAAAGTTGGCTGCTACCTCCCCTCCCCTGCAGCATTACGCTGCTCCCAGTGCCATGCTTGGAACGCTCTCCAGAAGTCTTGTTTCTCACCACTCGCAGGTGCACATCTGCACTATTCTGCGAGAGGCCCTGAAGTCTCAATACCAAGGAAGACCTGTCAGATCAGAAGTGCTTGCCTGTTGTCATCCTCAACTTTCGTAGAGAGGTGTGCCATTAATTCACCCCCACCAGCAGTCTGTTGGTACCAATTTCTGGTGTTTCATTCTGAGGTGTTCAAAGGAAGTATTTGGCAAAAAAAAAAAAAAAGTGTTACCTGAACAATGTGCAATATTTTTTTGGCAGCACCACCCACTTACTTATCAGATTTGGCTCCCGTCAACCTCTGATCTGCGTTATGAAATGTAATTTGATTGTTTGCCATTTTAACAGAGTGATTGAGAGCCAATGTGAGTTGCTAATGAGCACCTGCAAGTGGTCCAGGCGCTGTTCTCAGCAAGGCAGAAGCGCTAGGAAGTGGCGTGACACTTCACAAGGTGTGCTTTTTAGATTTTTTTATTTTTTTTTTTTTGTACCATTCTTAGATATGATGTTGCAGGTTCGGTGTCATTTTTGTATCACGCCATCATAGCCTGCAAGTGCTTCATCAACAATGTAGCAAAAAAAAAAGAAAGTGGGATGTTGTAGATAAAGATAAATATTGAAAAAAAAGAGTATAGATGATTAAAACACATCCAATATGACAGTCATTAGACCATGTAACAGACATGCATTGTTGAGGGTAATTTGAGGGTAAAATTAAAGCTCCTGCAAAGAGAGAAGTAAAATTGATAGTGATAGTAAACAGATCTTTTCTCCCGGGCCCCTATCATTTTCTGTCTTCCTCACAATTTGTAGTAAATGTTACTCATTGAGTCAGTAAAACTGGCAAGACAGTGAGTGAGGGAGAGGATGGGGAGGATAGCAGTAGGAGGAGAGCAGGGTATAATGAGCAGTGCCAAGGAAAATATTTTTGAAATTCTAGTTTTATCTAACACCCTTTATTATTACTTATCAAGAAACATTCCTACCTGTTCACTTAGTGCTATACCTGGTTGTCTTGTGATTCTGTAGATTACATTTGTGATAGATCAGGCCAAACTAGTAGAACGGACTTAGTTTTCAGCCTGTTCTGTGTCTCTAGTTCAGTGGTTGTAAGATAATCACGAACCTGCTGAGCACACCGTGTTCACAGCTACTGTAGGCAAAGTGCTACTTCTGGCAAGAGTTCAAAATTGGCTGGACACTTTCCAAAACCACCGCAGCAGCAACAAACTCACAAACTGAATCAAGTAAAACTGGGGCCGAATTGAATGACAGCATTAGGACGGAAACAAAGACAGGATCAGTCTGATTAAGGGAATCTGCAGTCATTTTCCTGAGTAAACTTGCAATAGGTTTGCAGTTGTGAAAGAAGAGTCATATTTTTTTCAGATCTGCTTGTAATGAAAAATGTATGATTATTTTATTTTTTTGTTTGATGACCTGTCTGACTGGCCAACATGACAGCCTATTTGTAGAATTGAGATAAAATGCAGGACATTGACTTCAAAAGCTCCACGTGTTGCTCATGTTGGCTTATCATTTGTAGGACACAATGAATGTCAACTATTGATAATGTGATTAGATCTGTATGGTATTCACATGTAATTTGAGGGTCAAAACCCAACAGTTGTGGCCTTTGCTGCTTTAAATGCCCAGATAACGCCAGAGGAATTTTCAAACACAAATGACTTTATATGGCATAACAGAAACATTAAACTTAATCATTGTGATGGTCAGGGGGAATGAGGGATTCTCTTTGGCCATTATTTCTTGATAAAAGACGTTATGATCAAAATAAATGAGCCAGTTCAGTCTGTGTGATTGGCATCAGCTCGAGGACTAAGCAATCCAGAATAGATAAGATGAAAATAAAATCTGAAAAGGGTATAGCATGTTTCTAGTCACACTGAATACCCCGAGATACCAACAGAAACACTTGAATTGTGACAAGAATTCTGCTTCTCTGAACTTTGTATCAAATCCGCCATCATCTCACTTGATCAGTCAACCACTGCAGGCTGCAGCCCACAGCAGACATTACATCAAGTTTTTTTTTGTTTTTTTTTTTTAACCGGCGCTGTTCTGCCATAGCAACTTACAAGTGAAACATTCAAGCAATATGATATATACATATCTGATCATCTGGGCAAAGAAATCTTTTATCAGCACATTTAGGGGCAAAAGATTCTGATTCCGATGTTTTTCTTATTGTCCAGTTCTGATGCTTTTCTTCTGGTCATAGCTGAGGTTTGTGTGGACAGGTCATGTATCACTCCAGACCATTTATTCAAGAACAATGTTTTTGTTCAGGGTATTAGTCAAATCCTCCTATATTACAAGAGGAAGTATGCTAGCTATTGAGGATTAAGAATTAAGAATATGATCGCAGTACCATGAAAATATGAATTAATTGTCTTCTTTTCTTATTCCTAACCCAGTGGTAACGGCACAAGCTATAATGTCCTCCGATTACACCGTCAGCAGGCAGCTGGTAGGTTTCAGGTCTGCCTGTCGTTCATTTATACACAATCATGGCGTTATTCTTGGGAATCATCTCTAAAATAGATATATATTTGTATTATCGTGTACAGACCTGTGACAGACAGGGAATATCTCCAGGGTATACCCCTGCCTTTCACAAAAGAGAGCTGGAATAGGCTCCAAAAGACTCCCCTGACCCAGAACATTGTGAGGTCAGGGTCAATGAGGGAGGCATGAATGGATGGATGTGACTGAGGATATACGGTTTGATAAAGGTCCCACTGGATTCAAACCAGGTTTACTTTGGCACAGTTAAATAAAGGTAGTTTGGCAAGTCAGATGGGCATGCAGGGAAACTCCAATCCTATTGTCACCTCCTTCATATGCAAATTTCCCAATTTAAATATTTATCTGAAGGACAATTCAATCCAAAATACTGCAATGTGTTATGAAACACATTACTTTGAATTATCTGGATAGGCCTCCAAAATGAGCAAACACCAGCCCACTCTCTGCCGAGCACAGAAAGTGCATGCCTGACGTTTGTATACAACAGGATCCCTAGAAAACAACAGCATCCTTAAATGACTGATGTGCGTAATAAGCTTGAAAATATGCACCTACCACTCTGAAACAGTCACTTACAATCTCTATGAGACTGGCTGCTCCTCAACGCCTCAGGAATCAGGCACTGAGGAGCAGCCAGAAAATGGACAAACGTCTGAACACAGATGCCTCCAAAGACAGAAACCAATAGCTTCATTTAGTGTTGCCTCTGACACATAACTTCACTGTAATCAACAAATGTCAGTGTGCAGCCTATTTAATTATTCATGAGCCACCAAAACGCCCTCTTCTGATTAGAGGGCCATTCACAAGGATTGCATTAAGGCGTGTAAATGCACGTAGGCTTCTTTTGGTTAAAGTCACATTACATTACTAGGCCTATTATAGACCTCAGAAAACTAATTAAAACAGGCAATGAATGCATCATACGAAACCTTTAACACGGTGGTAAAACTATCACAATAGGCTACAACTTTGACATCCAGTACACTGATGACTGCTGGATACCGCTGGAACTACAGTAACTGTTTTTAAGAATTTTCTGTGCTCTCCTGAACTGTTTGATAGGCAAGGATAACTGCACATCAAAGGAAAGAGAAAATGAGCTGAGAGAAAAAAACAATAAATCACAAAGCATGAGCCAAATTTTGGTGTGCAGTGAAAAAGAAAAGGAGATAGATAGAGAGAGAGAGAAACAGCAAGGTAAGTGAGGCAAAAGAAAAAAACAGTGAATTGATAAAACAGAAAACATCAACTTACACGGAATTCCCATGTTTACTTTGGGCTCAGTGGACTTCTGAAACAATGAACCTTGGGACAGGAAAAGAAACAAATGGTGGAATGAATGAAGGAAAGAAAAGTAAAAGCAATAAAAAATTAAACAAATAAATGGGACAGACATGAAGGGACACAAATGTTTGTGCTTTCATTTCGCTCGTCTTACTGCTATTCAGCATAGTTTTGGTTGTGCTCAAATTAATATAAAATGAGGTTTAAAAAAAAAAAAAAAAAAAAAAAAAAAAAAAAAACCCCAAAAAAAAATTTAATCAACAAAAATAATGAATAACAAACGAGGGACGTTTTTTAAAAGCCCATCTGTAAGGCAGCTGCTGTGTCACGCAGTGTGCTACACTTAGTTGTGGCAAACAGAAGGTCTCCGACAGATGAACTTCTGATGCGCTGATGTATAATTGAGGTGCTGGTGTATAATTGATAAAGGCAACATAGCAACATGGCGCACTTAAAAGCTTCACGGCAGAACAAGTGATTATAGAAGACGTACTGATTCAGCACTAAAGGGAAAGAAACACCGGGTTAAATGGGGTGATAAGCAATTACTGTATACACATACACTAATACATGTTCAGATAACAGCTGGAACATGGCATTTTATTTTACCTGTTAAGGTGGACTGGGCAGCATTGCCCAAAATTTTCAAATCTGTAGGAAATGTTTTATTCAAGGTTGATTAAGCACATTTTACCAACATTTTTGTCCTTGTTTTGTTCTTTTTTTTTTAATTCATGCATGAGAAGGCTTTACAATTGATCGCAAATATATGACTGCATGTAACAAATGTCATCATGATTAATGCCTGAATCAGTGATGATAATCGGAGCAACATGCCATGACAAAGATTTATCATGTTTTAATTATTAAAAAAAAAAAAAACAACAACAACAACAACCGTTTGAGCAAACAACAATAATGAAAACACGGTGGTGGGAAAATGAAGCGTAAATGATTTAATACAAGCCAAGACAACTGTGATGGGGGAAAAAGACAGCCCAAATGAGACCTAAACATTTAAGAAAAGTGGCATAAGGTGGCTGACGCGTGCAGGAAACAATGCAACAAAATTACCACATTGATGAGAACAAAAAGAGGACGAGCAGAGCTTTCAGTGTGGAGATGGATGTCTGATGCTGCGCGGTACCTGCTGACTTTTTTGCATAATAAAAGACAAACACAATTCAGTATTCTACCCAAACACTAAAGTTACATAACAGCCAGCATCCCTGGTGATTACTGTGGTTTTTAGAACCTGCGTGGCAGATTATTTATGCCCTGCTGGAACTGTTATGTAGCATGCATATTGTGGCTTATGTGTAGACACAGAGTAGCTTGAGGGAGAAATATCATGCCCTGAAGGATGAACTATTGGACTTCAGAGGGAATCTCTTCCAAGAATTATGATCAATGCTTCAGATAAATGTCAAGAAGCCTAAACCTGAAAAGTGCAAAATAACAAAACAGCGTTCAGATCGCGTGTACACATACGGGCTCATACTATTTTAATTCTCAGACAAACACAAAGAGAGAGGAGTGGCAGGGGGACAGTTGAGGTCAAATGAATTTCTTTTTCTCTCGGTTAAACTTGTCAACTTTTGAAAAAGGGAGAGGGAGACATGGCTAAGAGCAACAGAGCACTATCTAGAACACTAACTCCCCCCTCCAAATTGACAGTGCCTTATCAGTTTGTTAAAATCCCTAAAACCCTCAAAGTTACAAGTCAAATTTTTAACACTACTAAGCATGGCCATAATGTACCAATGGCATATTTTAGGTCTGTGAATGGGCCACATTTGAAGCGCAATCATTTTTAAAAGAAAATGATAAATGGAATAAGAATGACTTCATGCCTTTTATAATATATTGCAAATGCAGTATGTAGAAATTGCTGTGCAGGCAGAACTTCCCTCTAACAACTGTAGATACGCAGTACGTCTACCAGGACACACGCTTCACGGCTCCCTGTTATTGCTACAGGAAACAGTTGAAACATTAGTGCTGACATAAAACCACGTCTGTGCAGTCATTTTAAAGACAGGAAATCAATCAGAGGAAATGAGCCTAAATGTATACCTCCCTGGGTTTTATCCCAGATTCTGTGACCACACACCCCACAGGCCCTGGGCAATCCCTTCTGTGGATTAGAAGTGCGGGACACAGTTCGCCAGGGCAGGGATAAGCACGGCTGCGCTGCAGTCAAATTTGTCAATAATGTGCCTCGAACAAAGCAATTCAGGAACAATATGCTGTTGTTCTTCTGCTTATGATAAAGACCATCAACTCATCGCAGCAATCGTGTCCCTGCAGAGAGAAGTCCCTCATTCAAAGCTCACATGGCTGAGGATTAGTGCTCAATATTACAGTTTATTCTTCCTGAGAGGTCAGGCAGGCACTCTTATAAAATCAACAATAACTGCCATTGAAAATTCTGAAGAGAGTTTAAAATGAGCAGTGGAAGATGAACACACCGTTACGTGGCTTACTGGCTCAGTGCCAGTTCACAACAAAAGTCATCTCAATGCGCTTTACCAGGTAGACGAGGACAATGAAATACAGCCAAATGCAGTCCAACGATACGAATCGTTCCACTTCAGTCCAGTTCAAATTCATTCAACACATAACGTCAAAAATAAATAAATAAATAAGTCTGTCTAATAAGTCCTCGGATGTTCACACTTGCTCCTTCAAGTCAGCTACACCATCATCTATTTTTTTTTTTTTCTGTTGATGTTCAGCGCTGCCTGGACGCAGAAACATGTCAGTTCCAATTTGCAAATTGAAATTGTGTCAATTTAGTAAGTGATCCTTGACTGGACATATTTCCAATAGATTCTCCCTCTTTAGGGCAACGGCCAAATCTGTGTGTGTCCATGTTTTGAGCGAGGACCACGGGGCCTCGTGTACGCGGAACTGCACGCTTTCATACTGAAGTATGACGTACGCCCAAATCTGGAAAAGTACGTACGTGCAGAAATGTTCACATGTATGAATCCATGCTTGTCCCTGCACGAACTTCCTTGCTACACTCCTACTGACATGGAATTCATTGCACCACTTGGGCTGCCTTCTCTCCCCCCATTAATAGCTATGCAAATTATTATAAATACGAGGCATACTTCCACCTTTTGACCAAATAACAAGTGTGTGACAAAGACTGTACACCAGCAGGATCGGAACATTTTTATAAATCAGGGTGTCAATGTGGATTTGTCAGTCTCAGACGGCCGTCATAGTCGGGTCAGGGATGACAGAGACGTCTGATCTGTCAGTCAGCTCCAGCTGAAAGTCTCCTGTTGCTCGGAACCCGAGCGTGGCGAGGCCCTGCACTGGCACAGGCATTAAACGACTTCGCCCAGTCTCCATCTGTAATGTTGGGATCAGTTCAGCAGACATCCAGAGGGATCTCTCTTTGTAACCCAAATCAGCTGGTAATCCAGTCGTCATCCTGGGCCAGGAGGTCAGCGGGATCCCTGAAGACACGCCCCCTCTAAACTCTTCTAGCGGCTGCGCTGAAGCTGCCATTGTTATGCAATTACACACAACTTCACACAGTCGTTTATAGGAAATTCATGTAACTGTCTAACCTTGTCGATTTTAGAGCTTTACTAATGTGACTTCTTTTTAATCAATATGACGCTGTTTTCTACTCAGTGAGACCATTTCATTTCATGTGCATAATGGATGTCTCTGCCCTTTGCCTCCAATTACTCACAGATGTGTGTTAACATCTTGACGTGTCAGAAACGGAGAAAACTTAACATTTTAGTTTGGATTTTGGTTGTGGTAATTGTTTTAAGGCACAATATGTGTGGAAATATTAGGTTATACAGTATGTACTTTTTTTTTTTTTTTAAATCAAGTGCTCAAATGTGTGATGAAATATTATTTTCAAATCCCTCCTGACTTCAGGAAATTTAGAGGAGCATACTTTGGTGTATAAAAGAGTTAAACAACTTTATAGTTGTACTTTTTTTTTTTTTGGTACACGGGGCCCCGGGACAGGAGCTTTGTTTCATGCCGCTCTCTATTAAAAAGCTGCTCTTTGTATTATATCATCAGGTCAGAGTAACTTCGTCTTTGAAAACTTTGAAAAGAATCCAAAAGAAAATCAATTTCTGCAAATGGAAAGGCAAAAAAATAATCTCTTTTTACAGCTTAAATTTTATGTAAAAGAGTAAAAACTGATTATACAATTTACAAATACAGATATATTCAAAAAGAAAAAAAACTTTTTTATGTTATTTTTATTCTACACTGTCAAACTTCACACAATCCTTTCCTCCGCACGACACATGAATGTCAATTATTCTGAGCTCATGGACTAACAAAGCGCTTTTCCAACAAGTCAAAAATATAATTGCTTCTACCTCAGTAAAACCGTTGCTGCTATTTTGCTTCCATTATCACTCTGCCCAACTTTTCCAGTTTTTTAAATTCACTGATGTCAGAAATTAATAAGTTGTGGATCATATCTGCACATCATTATTGGTCATTACTTTCCATATAAAGCAGTTGTTTTTTGACTTGAGTAAAGGACAAGAGAAAAAAAGTATGACTAAGAAAGGCATTCATAAATGCTCATGAATATCAGTTTGCACAAAAGACGAAAGCGTGTCATAGAGCAAAAGCATATCATCAATGAAAGCGAGAACACGGGGGAAGAGGGTTCATTGAATAAGACATAAAACTGGAGGACTGAGAGAAGGAATCAAAGAAAAGTTGACAACGAAGGGGACGGAAAGTTCTTAGCAGTTCAAGGTTAAAGGAGAACAGCGACGGAGAATAAGGTGAGGTAAGATCACAGAAAAAGAGATTTAAAAATCTGTCTCGTACGCGTGTGAAAAAAAAAATAAGCCAAGCTGCTTCAGTAAGAGCAGACATGAGAAACAACAAGACAAACAGTCGTCTTTGGTGACAACATTGTGTGACATAAGGAAATTAAAGTTGACAACATCTCCTATTGTAAACCTTTCTGAAAAGATTTTTTTTCTACGTGCTATAAATTACTCTGGTAATTGTCATGTCTTACTATTTTAATCTTATATTTGACCTGAAATGCAAAATCACTGTTCACAGTTATGCTAAATTACACAACTTCATTGCATTTAAGAACTCAAGGAAGAATTGCCGTCAACTTACTTTGCATGCAAAGTCCGTCGGTGCAGTTTTGTGACTGGAGTACCAGTCCTTCGCAGTCCTTTCCACCATTTTTTGGCGCTGGATTGTTGCACTCCCTCCTCCGCCACTGTGTGCACTCAGTTCCACAGGCTGACCACTTACTCCACTCTGTCCACACGCCATCCACTGGAGGGAAAAGAGGGGGAGAAAACCCATGGGAATGAGAAACACGTTTAACAGTAATAATTATATATATAAAAAAAGGAAATAATATTGAAACATTGTTATTGAGTCCACTATTATGTTTAAGTAGGGCATGAATAGGTTTAGACAGACTAGACTACATAGAACAGCGTTACCAGTGCACAGCGTGGTGCAGGGCAGCTTGTGTATAGCCTGTCCATCGCAGGGAAGTCCTCCATTAAGAGGGGCGGGGTTTGTGCAGCTCCTGGTGCGTTTCTGGAAGCCTCGTCCACAGCGACTGTTACAGGGTGACCACTCCGTCCATGTCGACCAGCCGCCGTTCACTGCCACAGCAGAGATGGATCACTTCAAAACTACGCCACAAGAAGCCACTAAGTTACCTAAAGTTAATCTATGTACGCTACCAAGGTGCACTCGATGTTTGAACATGACCACACCAGATGAAAAGGAGAGAATTTACTCTACATTTACAATATCCTAATTTCTGAGGCTTCACTTAAAGCTTGCTGTTCACAATCATTTTCACATCTTAGTGCCAAAAATGCTCCCCCCAAAAACCGTACAATTACACATATCATAAAATAGCATGAATCCACACATGCCCTTTATTATAATTTCAAAGAATAAATATTGTTTTTTTTACATTGTTTTATAAAAAATGAGTATAACAGATTGATATACTACACAACAAATCTCCCACTGTTTAATTACTTGCAGCTAAATAACTTATGTTATGTACTGCGTGTACATTCACTAATGCATCAACCTGTACAACTCAAGAAAAATGTGGTAAATCACAGACCAGAAGGGCGCTTGCAAACTGCTTAACACAGGGTTCTTATTGGAAGACAATATTAAAACACTGCAGTACAGAGCATGCAGTGGTGTTGATAAATGAGACAGAGAGAGACAAGGAGAAAGGAAAGGAAAAGGCAAGACATACTGAAGCTGCAATTTGACATCTCTGTCTCAGCACCGTGGACAGTTCCCCCTCCTCTTTCAAGGCTCAATTAGAAATGACACAGCAGGGAGAAGGTAACAAGTTAATTCAGGTGCAGCCAGTTTTGTTGACCATTTTCTTAGGGTTTTCTGTTTCTCCCGCAGCTTTCTCCTCTGTCTCACCTCACCTGCTTTCCCTCCATCCATATCTGCTTCATTTTTCTCCCCATATGTTCCTGTGTTTTTTTCCACAACTATTTCACCTTGTCAACAGTGTCAGCTAGGCCCTTGTGGAGCTGAGAAGATTGAACCACAGATTGAACAATCTATTTCTGTAAGGATACATCAGTGTCAAACCACTCCATCTCTCGCTGTCTGTATTGAACAGGCACACATGCTCGGTTATTTTGATTGAAACACTCCTCCTCCTGAATAGAGTCACTGTTACATTTGAGAGAAACACCGTGTGTGTCGGTCTGTGCATGTGTGTGCTGTGTCAGAGATTTGGTATATATACACTTTTCCTCCTCTAATATTTCCTATAGTCTTATATCAGACTGGCATTTGGCAAATGGAAAAAAAAAAAGTTAGGCTTGCTGCTCTGCTCAAGAAGCTTTTTCTGTCAGCTTTTAGTAAAAATAGCACCAGAAAAGCTTTGCAGAAAAGCATAAAACAAACCAACACCAGAATGGAACAGAGAAATTCAAATTTTTTTGCTGTTGATTTTCATAGCTGTTACCATGTCCATATGCCGCACAATTTATTCGAAGCTGCGACTCTTGGCTGAAAGTGAAACATTTGGGACACCCAAATGATCTCATTTAAAAATAAAGGCGTCTTTGGGGAGTAGGGTGAGGGAGGGCTGGAGGTGGGGGGGGGGGGGGGGGGGGGGGGTATAATTAGTCGAGGTCAAAGGTGATTTGAGAGTTTTAAACAAATTGCACACACACACACACACACACACACACACACACACATACAAAGAGCATGTGCTGGCATGGCAGGAGAGCTAATTTCATGTGGCAGATGGGGCTGACTTGGCTGATTTGACACATGGTTGAATCGTTGCACGTAGATTCAAATGGGTGTCGTATCAGTAACATTTTCAATACTGTGTAACCAATGCTCATGGAAACAAATAAACTAAACGTAAATAGTGACACCTTCAAGTGACCCATACAGACACAAGCGCACAGCTTACCGTAGACAATCACCGTTGCCGTGGTGCTTCGTCTTTTGGCCACGATGTTCTTAGCCACACATGTGTAGTTGGCCGTGTCTGACAGACGCGCCTGCTTGATGATCAGGTTGTGGTCGATGGTGATATAGAAGTTTCTGTCCTCGGCTGGGTCTATTATCTCTTCGTTCTTCAACCACTCCACCTGGGAGACACAGAGAGGGGGAAACATTAAGCCAGCGTATCAGCTGATTTTATGGTGGACAGGTTTGTTACCGTCGCAAAGCATAAAACAAGTTAACCAGATGAATAATTATGCTTCTTATGAGTTCATGAAATACTGCCAGCAGAGGGCAATTATGAGCTCAAGGTGTAATATTGCTCTCACAACTGATCCACACCGAGAGACCAGGCTGAAAAACTACTGTTCATTTTGATTATTAAGTTTGCGAGAATACGGGAACAAGGATAAAGGAATAAAGACTTTGCATCAATAGTGTTTTAAACCTTTCATGATGGCAAACAAACAAGATTTCCAAGAAAGTATAACAGGATGTTGTTGCAATCTCTTTTAAATTGTTTCACAAAGGGAATCTTTTATGAATAAAGACCTGATGAATTAAAGGACATGAAATAATTGCAAACAGTTATATCTTATGATCTATTGTGGTTCTCATACATAACACTTGATAAAATAATGACAAATTATTCGCTTTTTTTTTGTACGGTGTAGTATGGGTGCGAGTAACTAAAGAAAGTAGAAAGCATTGGTTCAACAGACACTTCAATGTATGAAACCTGGCAGTACAAAAAAGGAAAACGCCCTGAGCATATGTATTCGCAAGGTGCTTCGGTTGAAGAGTAGGACAGCAGGAAACTATTCTATTTATGAGCCTAATCACATTTCCTGAGTGCTGTATTTACTGGTCCAAACCCTCATAAATTCAGCCCGTCCAAGCTTTATGGCAAGCACATAAATGTCCAAGCTGTGTTGTTTAATTCATGTTGTTTAATTTCCTCCTCCCCTCACATTAGGAAATGGGAATCTCAGCTGTACGAACACAGAAATTTCAGTTTTAGTCTTTACTTTACTACATGCTTTTTAGGTTTAATACTGGTAGTGAGCTCTGGTGTGATGAAGCACTGAAAATAGCTGCAGCTCTTGATGACTCCTGAAGGTTGTAGCCTCTGAGACTGATGTGTACTCTGGCGGCTTCAGACGAAGGAGACCACATGTGGTGGCAACACCACCATTGCCCCCGCATCATTAACCACAGCTGGTGTAAATGTGTGTGTGCGTGTGAGTGAGTTTGTGCGAATGGCAGAGGGTGGCTGATTGGATCAAACCATCCCCTAGGGAGTGTGGGTATTTGTTATTTTAACTCTCATCCCCACATTACCTGTCTCTCTTGCTTTAACCACAAACCACAAGTCAGAAACACACACACACACATGCAGACCTGCAAAATGAAAAACGGAAAGAAAGCCGCTCCTAAACTACCTCACGGACACACATACACACAAGACACCCTTTGCACAAGCACTGCACATCAGCCAGCTGTTCCCTGCCAGCTGTAGCAGGGCGTAATAAATACAATAACTAAATAAATCATTCTTTTTTGTATCGTTAGGAAAAGAAATCGGGTGGCTTTTTCCCTCCCTAAAAGCATGAAACCGTTGTCCATTCAGCTACACTCTTATTTTGTTTTCTCACTGCTTGACACAGTGACCAACAACAATTTGTCTACAAGTCTATTTGAAACCATGGGCACCTGGAGAGTGATGGAGGTTTCTGTTAATCTATTCATGCAGGGTTTTTTTTACGTCTCTTTCTTAATTTAAGGCAAATCAAGGCTGCGTAAAGGCTCCATGTTCTTCACATTTATTGAGCTGTACCTCTATGTTTGACAGTGGAACAAAAGCTTGGTTGCACGCGGTGTGAGATAAAAGTAAGCTACGATATAGAGACATACTACATGTACGTCCCCTTTTGTTACACTGCGGAGCAGCTGAAAACGATTTGAATAGCAAAGCTTTGTGGCATATCTGCTACTCAGAGCAGGAACATCACAGTCGCACAGTGTCACTAAGAGAAACAGATTATAAATCTTGCAAAACCCAAACAAATGGCAGACCACAGAGCAAGACATAAGATAACAAACCAAAGAACAACAAATGCTAAAATATGACAGGCTTTGTAGAGCCACTACAAAGACTCTCATATGGGAGTCGATAGCAGTGCAGAGACACGGGGTGAGATGTGACACTGAATCCCAACATTAATATTTCAAAGTAGCACCAGATGCACAATACGACTGTGACAAAACATTAAATGGAGTGATTACAATAAATTCAGATTCTGCAATCAAATCATGGAAACGGAACGCTTCAGCATTTGCATGTACGAGTGTCCTTGCGTGTCTGCGAGTAACTGAAGAGTTAATATGCATGTTTGTCACTAAGGATTATCCCCTTGATTAGCTACATTATCTGGATCAGTATAAGACCACAGATGAGTAGGTTAAAGAGCTCTCACAGTGATTAATGTACCTATGTGTGGGCGTTTCCGTATTTTAATGACGCTAACCCCCACCTCCTGCTCCATCAAGCTCCGTCACCTTATTTCCCTGCAAGCTGAGACATCGTGCGTTGGATATCAGAGAGAAAAACGAGACATAAATTAAAAGTTAGATCTAACTACAGGTTAGTGAGAAAGAAAAATCATGACTGTAACAGAATCAGTTTTATATTACGTTACGTGAATCAATCTAAGACGTTTGTGTGAATCAAGTTGCAAAGGAAGTAAAATAAAGCAGAAAATGACAAAGTAATGCTTAAAACTCTAAAAGTAAAAGCATGAATAAAAATTGGAGCTCTTGTGGAGTTTTAAACACTACAGCAATTACTGCAGCCTTAAAGTTTCCTTTGAAATGATTCGGTTTTATAGCTAATTTCTTGTAAGATGTGTTTTACAAAACAGCTTTCCTATTTCGCGCACCTACAAAATACAGATCGTACTTTAACTGTCATAATAGAATATTTATAAAGACATTCTTAAAACACAAAAACAATCTGGCGTGTGCTCACAGCTTGAATTTGAACTTTATGTCGTGGTTAAGTTGTTATGTTAAGGTTATGCTTGGCATCCACACAACTCGGATCAATCCTGGAAACTGGAAAATCTTCAGTGGGCAGCATTCAAATAAATCATCAATATTTCGAAGAACAGACATCACATCAATATCGCTCCAGCCAACTGTGCAATGATCTAAGAAATTGCACAAAACCTCAGAGCAACATCTCAGTCTCAGGCCTCCGTTAGCACGTTGAAGGTTAAATTTTATGAGTAATTGTTTGGAAGCACTGGACGAAATAAAATCATGTTTTTTCAATTATGAGCATTCCCAAAGTTACCCACGACACAACTCCGAGATCTTGGAAACAATGTCCTTTGGCCGATTAGATCAAAGTGGAGATTGATGATAATGCACAGTTGTGAATTCGATGAGAACAAAGTACATAATTTCAGTACAAACTAAACATACGAACTGTCAACCGCAGTGCTGGAGGGTAATGATTTGCAACCGGAGGACCTAGGCAACCTGCAGTCTTTGAGTCAACCATGAATTCTTCTGCATAAGAAATGACTCTGGGCTCAAATGGTAGATCTCTTGTTCTACAGTTAAAGCTTGGAGGAAACTAGTCTGGCAACAGGACAGTAGAGAAAAGGAACAAATATTATCATGGAGTTGCTTTGACTCAGTAGAAATCCAGACTGACTCCTCTGAAATGCTGAAAATTAATGCCTGCAAACCCGTAAGGAAAAACGGGCCAATAATCCCCTGAAATAATAATAATAAAAAATAATAATAACATATAAAAGATGATTAATTCAAGTTACTGGTGCTAAAGGTGGTTGTACTAGCTGATGATACATTTTTTATGTAACTGTTATGTTTTTTTGTTTTTTTTTCTGTTTTTTTTCGATCGTCTCCTGGCCAGAGCTGAATCCAATAATCAATTTTTGATGCACACCTTTTCATAATGGTTTGTTGACAATTGAAAGCTTTGTCTGGCAGCACCTTTGTGGGCACCTGAGGCCGCGTGGGTTGCAAAAAGGGAAAATGTGGTCACCGATAAGAAAAATCTGTGCATTGCTTCAAAGAGATGTTTATGTTCGCTTTCTGAGAATCAAGTCACGCTGTATCAGTATCAAGTTCCCACTCAACCCCCTGCCAGCACACACAATCACACTCATGAACACATCATAGCCAGATGTTCCACGCCCATTATCATCATCCCTCTGACTTGCATCTATGGAGCCATCACCATAATTGCCTTGCTTGTTTCCATTATCAAACACTCACACTTTCCTGTATGCTCACATAGACATATTAACACCCCCTCCTAGTCCCCCATCAGCACCACCACCAGCAGAAATACGCACACACACACACACACACATACACACACAGTCCGATCGGCAAAAATGTACCGAGTGAGAAATCTAAAAACAAGAGAGAGAAAAAAAAATATGATGACAGGAAACAAAAAGAAAGACACAACACAGAGGTGGAGTCCATAGACAAATTACAAAAAGACAATAGTTGATGGACACCAGAAAGGAAAAACATGCAGCAGCTGGGAGGAAACACATTGGGAGGCACAAACACAGCCGGAGTGACAAATAGAAAAGGAAGAGAGAACAAGATTTGTGTTGGCAGAGGAAACCATCTATCTTTCTCTCTTTCTGCCATCAGCTTTCTTGACACAAACCCAGACGATTGGCGATAACTGTCCGTTTGTGTTCGTCTGAGGATAATACCAACAGATCACACACACACTGCAGCCCCCACCACCACCACCACCACCACCACCACCACCACCCCCACCCCCAACCCCACCGCCCTGATGTGTGGCAAAGTAGAATAGTAATCAAGCTATTCATTAGTGCAGTAACAAAGGCCATTACTGGCTAATCAACAATCTTCAAACTCAATCGAGGAAAGCTAATAGAAATTTAATCCAACAGTGCGCTTGAATATATAAGTTTGTGTGTGAATGTGGGTGTTTGTTGATATTAAGCAAAACAATTAGCTCAATGTGATAAGATGAACAAAATGGCTTTGTTGTTTCAAACAATTACAGTGTAATACTCATGGAGAAATAAAAGACTGAAATGGTAATCCTGCTCGTTAAAATAAGTATAGCACTTAAAGTAGAGTTTCTAAATGTATGTCCTCATTCAGTGTGTGCGAAAACATGGTATACTCCGTTTAGCATCTGAACACATTTAAAACACTTAGATGTAACACATTTAACGCATCTGAAGATTGTTGTGATTGGGGAACACTTTCATTAATTGCATAATGGCCTGAAACACCCATCAGCAGCTCTCCAGAGTCAACAGAACCACAGGAATGAGCGTTACTTAAAGCAGTCTTGGGGATATCTTGGGATGTGCTCTTTTAAACATGTTCTGCAGCACATGTGAACACATCTGAACTCAAAGGTCAATGCGCCGCAATAACTTTCACTTTGTGTCTTTACTTCCTGCAGCATTTCTACTGCCGCGCTCTACCGGAGCTCTTCTTCCGGAGCTCTTCTTCCGGAGCGTTCTCATTCCCAACCTGTCACATATTGGCGCTTGGTCAAGAGCCCTTCATATTAGTTTTTTTTTACACGCTCAGAACAGGTTTACTGCCAGAAATAGCCACTTACCTTTCTGTTATGATAAAGTCCCGCCAGCTGTGCCAATACTTAATTTTGACAGCAGAATTTTACTCTAACATGTAACATGGATCGCATAATGAGGTCGTACGGGAGGAGAAGGATACATTCCTGATCCCCAAACATCCGACTCGTGTTTGTGCTCAACCTTTCACTGTTGTTTTACCATTTGCTTCTTCTTTTTCTTTTCATTTACCTTTTCTTTACGTGTCCCTTCTTTCTTCTAGCAAACATGATGATTCAGTATTCAAATACGCAATGAGATACATTTTATTCATGAAACTCACCAGCAGCTGGACAAGCCCTGCTTATTCAACAACGATGCTTTGAGCCTCCGTAAAACAAAATCGATGCAGCGGATCCCTGAGCAAACATCGGAGAAGAGTTGAGAGCCAGAACGGGTTTCTTCTTCACACACAGATGAAAGAGGGCAATCATCCTGAATCTTAATCGTCTAATGTTACAACTTAAGTACAGTTATTTCAAATTTCAAATAGCAGCTATTAATTTGGTAAAGCAAGTTGAAACAAATAAGTTATCCTTCCTTGACAATGCAATAACTCTTTTCCTGTTTAATCCACTATTTACCTTAAGGCACAATACCCTATGACAGTTGGCACCTTCAAAATACCTGGATATTTGTCCTCTCAACTTGAAGACATACACGACCTACATCTACCAAATCCTTCTCTAACTATCCTTAACCGCATTTTCCACTAAGTCTTGAATGAGGATTGTTTGGCCACAAGCATGATAGACGAACAGTCTCCATTTGGGTTTGGAAATAGCAGCAGCAGGTCTGATGATATAAGTATAAAGGCAGTAAAACATGCTCTTACTTAAACAACACTGTACTAAACTAACATGAGCAGATCAGAATGTAAAGAGACTAAATTAATGTGCCTTTAAATATAGTTTCAATGTTCATGAAGTGGTAGGAAGTACTTGGTTACAGTAGTCATGCAAGTGAATTGCATTGACTGTGATATGTGCTTTTCAGCCATAAACAATATATTTGCACAATTTCACACCATTGTCTTAATTGGCCATATGTCCTGGTGTTTCTGTCTGCATCTTCTCTTCACTTGGGAGGTGATTAGGACAATCCTGCTGCCCACTGCTCCTGTAGGGAATTTACTACAGCCACCAACACCACAATAATACATTATATTCTAGGAGTGACCAGACTGGACAGATTGTGCAGGTTAACGTTAGGTCATTATCCATGTGTATGGTTATATATGGGCTGTAAGGAGGGGAAAATGTGCCTGTGGATGCATGTGCATGCAAGTGTGTGTGTGTGTGTGTGTGTGTGTGTGTGTGTGTGTGTGTGTGTGTGTGTGTGTGTGTGTGTGTGTGTGTGTGTGTGTGTGTGTGTGTGTGTGTGTGTGCATGGCAACAAGGGATTTCGGAGGCTCTGACAGCTTAATTAACTAGATCCAGGCGAGTGACATAAAGACCCAATTAACTGCACTGACATAACTGGGTCGCCATCAACAATCATCCTACAATGAAGTTTTAAAAGACACCTTTGCTGAAATGTAGTTCAGTAGTGTTTTAATATGTGCATTTTTTTAATATATAAAAAAATCTAAATAATCAAAGAAAAAAAAAGTCCAAATGAACAAGTTTAATCTGTACAGATAAACAAAATACGACTGCTAACAGGTATATCATAAGTGACACGGGGTCTTTGGGTAATTATTTCGACAAGTAGTGTGCTTGTAAAAATAGCAGTTTTTTGTTCTGCCGTCTATCAAAAATACAGTCACACAACTCTATTACTTCCATCTGTACAATTAAAGTCAATGAAATATGTAAAATGAAAGTGGCCTCTACAGTGTTTCTTGATATAACTTCATACATTAAATAATTATAATTTTTTTTTAATCAACATGTGCACTCTACCCAATAATTCTCCAGGGTTTTGTTCATAAAAGATGTGGAATTCATTACAAATCCTTAAAAGACTGGAGAAACCAACAATTAAATTGTAGTTGATGAAAAAGCGTGTCAAATCCCCAGATGTGCAGCAGAAAGTAAGAAATAGCAGTGCTCTCCAAGGTCTCCACACAGACAGAACTGGGACACAAGAGGACACCAATTTGGACTGGGAGAGACCAACAGAGGCCCAACCCACCACTCCTCTGCACCTTACAACATCGAATGATCCATGACTGTCGAACATGATACATGAGGATTTTGTTACTCAGCTGTGACGTTTGTGCGCTTGAATCTTTTCACAATACTGCATTTATCTTATATGCATTGTTTTAAGGACCTATATAACTCACTGCCACAGTGCCCTGGAAACTAAAAAAAGCCACTAAGTTAATGGTTCACATTCAGCAATGTGAGTTTATAAATGTTGGCAAAAGGGAGGACAAAGAGGAGAACAAGAAGCAGGTGAAATGAAGGAGAGGAGAGGCGAAAAAAAAGAAGTTGCTCAGCCCCAAACGAGGTCACATATGTGCTGAACAGAAAGCTAGCATCGGCTTTTCTTGAGTGCACACACACACACACACACAAACACACACACACACACACACACACACACACACACACACACACACACACACACACACATACACACACACACACACACACACAACGTTACCTCTGAGATTTAACGCAGGTGCAGATTCTTCACAGTGATCTATTAGACTCACCCTCTCATGTCAACATTCAAGACTGGAGAGAGACAGAAAGAGGGAAAGATGGATGGGGAACCCTCTGAGGAGAAGGTTTGGGTAAAGAAAAGGTATTTCCACGGCAACCGTGAAGGAGAGAAAGATAGAGCGCTAGGGAGGCAGTGATTCTGGAGAAGGAGGATGGGGAAACAGGGAGCAGATACCTACGGGTGATCTATTAAAACAAATTTAAAAATGTCAACAAAAAGGAAGAGGAAGCAAGGGGATATGGAAGAGAGGAATCTCATCAAGGTGGAGAAGGAAAGATTCCGAAGGAATGAAAAGTACAAATAAAAAGGTAATGAGGAGGTGTGGAAGACAGACAGAGATAGAGAGAGAGGAAGAGAGAAAGAAATGAAGTGATTTGGGATTTCCATACTATGTCAACAATTAGGGAGAGAAAGATGGGAAGAGCAGAGAGAGACAAGGTGCTGAGAGGCTGGAAAAGGCAGAGGAAAGACGGGTTGCAGAAGATATAGTTGGGTAATCTATTAGGCCCCATACTTGGGAAAACAAGGGCAGAAAAAAAAAACGTGAGGAATGCAGAGGGGAGAGGGAAAGACGAGTGGAAGATGGTGAAGGTAATAATTTAGGCTACAATCCCAGTGTCAAAACACGGAGCGCGTGTTTGCGTCTGTGTAGGAGCACGTAAAGTCCAACAGTAACACAGCTGCTGGTAAGTTTCCCAAGTCACCTCTCTCAGAAGAGCAACCACGCATTACATCAAGGGACTACCACTGTGGAAGACTGATTGATGGGCTGCTGCACTTTCGGAGACACGGTGCAGGTGGTTGGTGACTAAATGGGAGAAAAAACACATGAACAAAGTTGGAGTTTAAAAAAACAACGGAGGAGGGTGCAAAAGACGTGTCTGAGTTGCATCAAAGTGCGAGGCGATCCTGGTTCATATGCAACTTACTGCAGCACTGCAGTGTAGAAACGCGAAGCCCGCTTTACATAAACACCACAAAGGGATTAAAAAAAAAAAAAAAAAAAAAAAAAAAAAAGGTGCATCAACATGTTATTATTCAAATCACAGTATTTTAACTATTGTTTTCCTAAAAGAAGCAGGGTTTCGTTTTGCTGTGCAGCAAACGATAAACACTAGTAGAAGCTGGAGTTTTTTTAGCAAATGACTTTTCTTTTTTTTTTTCTTTTTTTTTCCATTATCTAGCAGTCTCAGAGGATGAGAAAAAAACCGACACGACCAAAGAGTTTCTGGGATGAGAGATCAGTTAGGTAAGCGAACAACAGCGGATAGATGTTTACTGATTTTAAACTTGTGGCTCAGGGAGAAAAGCCATTTCCTCTTTGTGTCAGTGATGGGACTATGCTGACATCCTTGGGGAAAAGTGGACTCTCTTCTTACATGTTCCATTGTATTATAATCAGGTTTGAGTGGCTTTTAATAAGAAATGTTCAAAAAAATCACCACAGGCCTCAGAAGTCCACTGAAATATAAGCGTAAGTGTGGCTTGGCATAAAACCATTCGCAAAACAAACAAGTAATTGCTAAATTAATATTAGAACCACTCACTGGTTGTAGGCAAGAGGGAAAAAAGGAAGTAACTACTTAAATAAACATACAAACAGAGTCCGGAGAAGACTGCTCAGAGCTGGAAAAGCAGGCAAACGCACTGGGACCGTGATAGCAGCAGCGGCAGCTTAAGGGAGGCGGGAGACAGACGACGGCTCAGAGCGAGAGTGTTAGGGGGGTGGAAAGTTGAAACGAGACCCTCGGCTCAAATCATTCGAGGAAAAACGAAGACGAAAAACATCCAAATCCACTCAACAGCTCAGATACGTCGAGGGAACATTTCCCAAAACAGATGCTGACCTAGTAACAGCTGGAATGAGAATCAACACCTCAGACATCACCAGGGAGAAGTTCAAAAGGGAAACACTTCCAATTTGTGACAGAGGACTTCAAAGTTGGGAAATTAAAAGATTAAACTTTTCCTTTGCCTCTGTTCTTGTGTGGTAAACTGTACTTTTTGTTCTCGTCTAATCTGCAAGCCCAGCATGTCACGCTGCAATATTTGTCTGGAGGAACTTCCAAGCAAACACAGTCAAAGCCTGATAAAACACCCTTCATATCTATCATACTTAACACTGTTTAATGCTATAAGAATATGCAAACATACAGATTCATTCCTCTTTGTTATTATTCCAAACACATTCCAATCCAGAAACCGATCATGACACGCACACTTAGAACTCATCCAAAAGTTTAGTTGCACTATCGTGATTGATCATAATAAAAAATGTGATGTTCAGGCTTAAGCACTCGTAACGTGTGCCAATATGAGGTTTTACGAAGTTTTCTTCTGTCTTTAAAGGCGGTATATTGCCCATAACGGAATTATGTGGATTCGGTGAGGCAGTGTTGAAATGACTGACAGGTAGTTAAATCACAGAGCAGGCCCGTGCACGGTTATGGGTCAGTGCAGTAAAAGTGTTGAAGCTGTTTGAAACTGTGTCACGGCTGCTTTATTCTTCCTCCGGCTCACTTAAGTATTTTAACATCACAAGTGGCTACAACAGACGAGAGCGAGGGACTACGTTTAACCGAGGTCCGATCACGCCGGGTCAGCTGAGACCATGGTGGGGACGCGTCCTGTGACCAGATGTGGGATCAGATCACTCAGTAAGTATGATGACGCCAGGTCTGGACTCCCTCAAGCGACTGTGGACAGACTTATAAAGGAGGTGCAAGCAGGGCAGCGCAATATAGAAGCATTTTAAATAAAGTTCGAGTGAAAAAAAACACTAAAGAAAACAGGACATAAAAGATTATTGCAAGCTCTCACTTGCCAACTGTTGTGTTCCTATGTAGTAATTAGAGTCGAATTTACGGTCAAAACCCTGGACTGGTTGCGAGTCCATCACAGGTATCATTACAGCAAAAGGCGACTGACTCTCACTCTGATTTACATCCAATTAGAGCCACCAATTAAATTAACAGCCGTGTCTTTGAAATGGGGGAGGACGTCTGAAACACACAATATCCCACGTAGGGGAGGGATGAACATGCAAAATGCACCTCACCAAACGCGTTAACAAAGAACAAATATGTTGTGTGAATGCACAAATGTACAGGATCAAGTATATTTCTATTACGAGTGGGCGGCTGACCCCATCAGTGCTTTTATAACGTACAGCGTGCCTGTGTGTGTGTGTGTGTGTGTGTGTGTTTGCGTGTGAAAGCAGATTCACAGTACAGTGTAGGAGTGCTGATGACACTCTATAATCATTAAAGCATGAAGAGACGCTGAGCTGATTGGGGGCATGCTAATCCTTTTTAATTGACTCTCCAGCTCTCCAGTGTTATTAAAACCACCCAATAACAAAATCAGCTTTGCTTTATTAGCCTGGTCAGTTGAGATATTAGAGACCTCCATTCATTTGAGCTGCATTTTGTTTTTATTTGTATTTTCATTAATATTCTTTTTTTTATTTTTTTATTTTATTGATAAAAGTACAGCGTGTGCCGATATTCTGCCGTGCACATTTCAATAAAGGTTTAACGTCGCCAGCAAAAATAAAATAATTTGTTGTTTTGTTTTTTTTTTCTCAGTGACTAATGTTTGCTTTTAAAGAAATTTCACCTCAGAAAAAAAACATAAATACTTTTTTTTTTATGGTTTCCCTTTTTCATTAAATTACTTGAACTTGTGCATAGTTTAGTGGGCCAATTGTAGATAATATGCTTACCGCATAAAAATAAATGTGCGTGGAAATAAAAAGCACTATTGTGGTTGACATCAAGTCTGGGATATTCCATTTTTGAGACGCAGTGCATTAAAGTACTGACTAAAGGAAAAAAAAAAAAAAAAAAAAACAGAAAGAAAAACACAAATAAATTGTGGATCCCATCATCTGAGCCAATTTCCTTCTTTATGGTCCCCAGAAAAACTACGGGGGCATATTTTCTTTAAGTGCTGTGCCTCAGTCTCTGCCAGGTCACACTTCAGCAGCAAACTGCCACCCACCTTTGAAAGAATAATGCTTCTGAAACCAGCAAAGCATCAATTGTGCCCAGGGCTTCAGAGCAGAGCATTTGATAAGCCACTGTTTCAAAACCATTCACGGTTAAAACGCCTCAGCGAAAAGGTAGGTATATTTGATTTCAAACATATGCATGAAAACACACATGAAACTGTAGCTTCAAAGGCATCCCGAAGCAGAGGGTGATCACACGCAAACAACTCAGTGATATGTCTTCACAAAAAAGAAAGAATGAAAAGAAGTAAAAAAAGGAGAACAAAAGAAAACAATCAGTGCAATGACCTCCTTTAGTAACTCACTAAAGACTACTTAACTGAACACTGATGTAAGTGAAAAGCAATTAATTGGTAGCAAAGCCCTGGCTTATTAAAGTTTTCCAATCTCGGTCTCAAATGAGGAACTTACTCCCCCAATTGCTCAAGTATTAATGTATATAAAATTAACTCACAACTCTTTGCAAAACTCTAACTGCTTATTTTAATATTCATGTTATGTTTGTTGTATCACACTAATACAAATAAAAACACTCTGAAACCCTCCGTACATGTTAAAAGTTCACATATCTGAAAGTTTTTTGTGCCAACAAAAGACTTATGAGGTCTAACAACTTATAAAAGTTGACAGAACAGAACAGAGTTTTGTTATTTGACAACGCTGCACCCCGAGTCAAAACAGTGTGTTCATTCATCCGTGACAACACTAGCGGGATTGCCGAGGGCAGCGCGGGTTGCTGCAGTGCGCTCTCACACTGTCATGTCACCATCAATCCTCGACTGTGTCTCAAACGAAAAAAGACGAAGGGCACGGAGAAGACTGGGGGACACCGAGAGTGACAGCGGGAGACAAAGTGAAGAAATTCCAAAGAAGATGGAGAGACAAGCCAAGGGAAAAAAAACATGTGAAGAAAATGAAAAGGACAAAAACAGAAACTGAGATACCAAAAAAAAAAAAAATGGAGAAAGGATGGATAGGGTAAATAGAAAGGGCACGGCGGTGGTGTTGTGGTTCGCACTGCAGTCGCACAGCACGCACATTCCCAGGTTTGAATCTCAGGAGCTTGCTGGTTTTTTTCAACATTGTCTAAAAACACTGTTTGCTTCCTGATTTTACGTTGCACTTACGTGCACAGATAAATGAAGTTACATGCACAGCTGAGGTAGACCATTTAACTGGACCCCGTTCTTTATCCGAGCACGCATGCACACCAGGATCGATTTACCGACTAAAGTATGCCAGCCGCTGCCACGACATGTGACGATGTTCCTGCTTTAGTCTTGTGAGTATTGGCCTCTTTTCTTTTAACCCACACCACACATCAAAACAACGCCAGAAAACAAAGGCGGCAAATTGGAGCACTGGTGAACGTCGACAGACTCACAGACGTTTCGTACATGGCACATGAACGTTTTAGTGTTTTGTTTTTGTTTTCTTCCACTCTGTATTCATGACTTCTCTTACTCCTCGTTTCCGGTTCAAAGCCCCAAGGCAGGCTTTGGACTGGTATCAGTCCAGTTGCAGATATACATGGAGGTTTAGTCGGACTACCGACCAACCTCTTACCTGATGACAGCTGGGATGAATTATATGTAAAACACGGTTGAAAAAACTGCAACCAAAAAGTGCTATCTGAGAACAGGATCTAGAACATAAAGTTAAAAAACGGTCAGCAGTTTAACCCCTGAACCTGGATATTTATACGTTTCAATCCAACTGACAAAAACACCAAAAAAAAAAACAAAAAAAAAAAAACATTAGAAAGAACTCACAGCAGACAAGCCTTTAAACGGTCATGAAGGTTTTTGTTCAGGTAATGAGGGGGTATTTTATGTGGGTGGAGGGAGCCACAGAAATGCCTTCATTATCGGCTAACCACATTCCTCTGACTCAACCATCTACATACTTCCACAGACAAAAGAGCAAAGTCAAAGTCCCAAAAAGTCTCAACCCTCAGGCCGCAGACCACTAAAACGAAGTGTGAGCGCTGGACTGCATTCACCCTGCTTTCACTGAACGAGGTAAGCAAAGGATGCAGGTTAACAAAATACAGAGTGACTTCTCAATGGGATGTTTCCCTTTTTGGAATTTGAATGATGGTTTCTTTAAGTGGCTTCGCTGACGGTCTCATGCACTGTGAGCACGTGGAGTTATAGTCGCTTTGAGAGCGAAAATAGCAAAGCTCTTCCTCATGTGCGAGAAAGCCAGGATAAACATTTCATGTTAAGAAAAGATGGAAAGAAGGACAGAAAGAAAGAAAGAAAGACAGAAAGAAAGAAAGAAAGAAAGAAAGACAAAGACAGAGAGACAGAAAGAAAGACAGAGAGACAGAAAGAAAGACAGAGAGACAGAAAGAAAGACAGAGAGACAGAAAGAAAGACAGAAAGACATTTCCTTGCAGGATATGTTACAAAGAAAATATATTTAGGTCTCCCCGTCTAGACAGGCGCAGTGATTGGAACTGAATGGAAGTGGACTCAAAAAATAGCCAAGAGACACAAAGATTTTATGAGTGTATAAAGATACAAAGAGAAAACATGAAGGGAAACTGATAAGCAGTGGTGTGGTTTTGCAATGGAAAAGCCACGTTTCTGTTACAACCCTGCACAGTCTGCTGGCTGTGGAGTGGGATCTGATTAATGCCTGAACTTACTGACATGGCTTATCGCTGGATGAGCAGCCTCCAAAGGCTCCTAAAAATCACAGCTTATGCTGGTTATAGGTATTTTCATCCACTTCTCTCTCTCTGCCACTCTCATTCTCTGCATCTCTGTACATAAGTGTCCACGTTTATGTAACCGTGCCACTTTCTTTAAAAAAAAAAAAAAAAAAAAAAAAAAAAAAAAAAAAAAAAAAAAAAAAAAAAAAAAAACTTGGATTAGTTTAAACTTGGCAGCACGGTGGCTTAGTGGTTAGCACTGTTGCCTCACAGCAAGAAGGTTCCCGGTTCAATTCCCGGCCCGGTGGGTCTTTCTGTGTGGAGTTTGCATGTTCTCCCCGTGCTTGCGTGGGTTCCCTCCGGGTACTCCGGCTTCCTCCCACAGTCCAAAAACATGCAGTGTAGGTTAATTGATCTTCCTAAATTCTCCCTAGGTGTGAATGTGAGTGTGATTGGTTGTTTGTATGTGGCCCTGGATAGACTGGCGACCTGTCCAGGGTGTACCCCTGCCTTTCGCCTGATATGCGTCGGGATAGGCTCCGACAGACCCCCGTGACCCGGTAACGGATAAAGCGGGTACAGATAATGGATGGATGGATAGTTTAAACTTAGTGAAATGATTTTATGAATAAAACTACCACATACACATCTATATCCTTCCATTAATCTGATATATTTGATGCTTTATTTAATCATTGCGTGGTGATTATAATCCCTCTCAACACTGCTAAAAACCCAGCCACAAAACAGTTGTCACCAGAATGAGACAAAAGCTGTCCTCGCTCATCTTTTCCATTTGTAAATTACTCCGCTGTGATAGACCATTGCAACAGCATTTTAATCATCTTTAACACCATTTTAATAATTCACCTACAGAAGGTAGTTGAAATGATAATAAAAAAAGAGAGATTTCTGACTAATCTGTGGATTACGGTGATGATTTCTGACAGAGGTTGAGGATCAAGGTAAAATGTGATGGAAGATGAGCTGTGGGGCTTGCTGTGCTGCTTCAAAGAGGATTAAGGTAGGGAGCTATTGGGGAAGCATTACATAAATTGCCCCCCACCCCACCCCCAACAGACACACACACGCAGTAACTCAACAGTGCACATAAATATATTCTCTCATGATACACATATCATGATACAGCCAGACGTAGTTTGTTTTTTTTGTTTGTTTTTTTTTTTATTTTCAGAAAATGACTAGACTGACAGGGATTTAAATCATCTGCTGCTGAGGTCAAATCATTTTGTAAAGCTAAGAAAGCATCTGAAGCTCTCTTTGACATTACAGATTCCATCTATAGGCCTTTCTCATCCCCTCTGGTTAATTCAATACAGTTTATTTAGTGATACGCAAGTTAAGAAAAACCATCCATCATGTCCTCAGCTCAGAAGATATTTATTCACTGCATAAAATATGTCTTTCATCTCTAAATCCTTTGACAAGGACTTTGACACAACACAAAATGCAAGCTAAAGACATCTGAGATGTTGTCAGAATAGTTTATCTGACAGTATTTAAATATAAAAAAGAAATGTATTCTGAGGCGCAGAGGAACACAAATACCGTCTGGGATTTGAAAAGGATGAAAACCTGAAGTAATTCAATAGATCTGCTTCTAACTCTGGAAGCAGGAGGAGAGCTTGTCTTATATGTTGGACGGTTTAATTCACACTGGCACCCTCACTGTCCACTTAAAGCACCCGAGTGCCGCCAAAGCTATGACCCCTGGATGGGGTCTTCTAGTAAACGTCATCAGATGACACTTTAACAGTGAGGATGGACAGTGACTGTGTGCAGAAGACTCGACGGCTGCAAGAATGAAGCAGCCGTTGGCGATTTGGCCTCGTCACAGCACAGATGCCTTCGGACATGCACACAGAGGCAATTACACGCACACACACACACACACATTGTGTGTGTGTGTGTGTATGTGTGTCTGTGTGTATTACACCTGAAGGTAAAAGTTCTCCTCACTATAGCTGTGAGCTATCAAACAGCAAAATTAGACATTTAGGCCATGCATGTCTCTACTAAAGAAGGGGGCGTGCTGCAAATCTGAAATCAACCTTGTTTGATGAACAGTCCCCTAAACAACTGTGCAGCACATACAATTAAAATAAATGAGATGTATTGTGGTATAAATATGTAAATACATTTACACCCCCACCCACTCTCACACACACGCACAAGCACACACACACACACACAGATACACACAAAAGCCTCAGCCTCACTTAGAGTCAGATGATGAAAAGTGCTGATCATGAACCATTATCAGTGTGAATAACTTGCACTAATTTAGGGTGTGGATTGAGTGGTTGAGAATGTGACGGAAACTTGACCTGGCTCCAAAAACATATCCTCTTACTGTCTGACTTTGTGATTGTGTGTGTGTGTGTGTGTGTGTGTGGAGCTTGTCACCACACACTGATGTGTTTATTTCACTCCAGCTGGGGTAATCACTCACACGCAGCGACAGACGCAGACAGACGCCCACACACACATCCATAACTCCACCTGCCATGTCCAGTTCACTGAGTCGGCCTGGTCTGCGGGGTCATTGCGACTCTTTTTAAGTTTTAAGATATATTTATTTTCGCTGCCACTCTGCTGCCTCTATGTTTTAGTGGGCCCCACGACATTTGTGGGGAAAACACACTGCGAGGATGACTGTGGCTGCGATCTCTCAGATGTGGGACATCTAAGACCAGATGAAGAAATTAAATAACCCAAACTGGGAGCATGTTTCATTGAGAGTAAACACTCGCCGGTACCCATTGTAAGACTTCTGAAGCGGCAGGCTATATCCACAGTCTTTCCTGTTGAACTGCTGAACCCCCTTTGCTGAATCCAATAGCCTTAAATCAGCTTTTAAAAGCTTTATATCACAGCAGAAAGAGATTTAAATGCATCTCAAGGATTCACAATGTTTGAAATTGTGTCTCACTGTACCTTCAGATTGAAAGCGAGAGAAAAAAAATAAGTAAAAGAGACATTAATGTTCACAAATACAATACTGTCAAAAAGGAATCATAAGGAAATGATAGTGTGAAGGTGTATTGAAGTTTTATTTTATTTCCTTATTTTCCTTCTTTTTTTTCCCGCAAAATTAAATTAGTTTGATCCTCACCGATTAATGCCAGGGGTAAAAATGGTCACGAGATCTGCTTTTCTGTGCGCCTCTTCTTGCGCTGCAGTTTGTTTGGTTCATTTTTGAGACCATATATGCACATATATGAGCACAGACATCTGTGACTGCATATGCTGGCATGTGTACAGTTATTGCTGTGAAAATGTGATTGTAAATTATGATTGTGTTTGTTTAGGGAGTTCAGGCTTTGGTGCAGCATGCTGACAGCCACATGCCAGCTGGACATTAAGATATGGAGATCACATATCGGTGTAACGACTCCTTCACAGTGACAACTTTATGGGAGTCATCGACTGGTCGACACGGCAACCACAGCACTAATATTAGAACATTTTTAGAGAGGTTGTAGGATGTCAACAACAGGAACAGTCAATCAAATGAAGAAAAAAAAAAAAAAAAAAAAATATATATATATATATATATATATATATATATATATATATATATATATATATATATATATATATATATATATACACAAACACACACATATTTATGACAGAAAATCAGGTTCACGACCTGAGTTTCTCAGCTAACTCACTAAATAATTTCAGGTAACTTCCCTGATATTCCCTCTTTCCAAAGGATTGGAAAAAGGACCAATTTGAGCACAGTACATGTGTGTATGTGTCTGTCTGCCCACAGCATTGCTGAGTATGAGAAAAAATGTGTTGCGTTTAAATGGGCTTAAAAAAGATAATGCACTAAGAAAAGCAGATAATGCATGAGTAGTAATGAGTCACTAGTCACTAGTGGGTCAGTGAGTCAGTTAGGAGTGTAGGTTTGTCTGGAGTTGAGAGGGTGACTGGGGGTGTGTAATGAAGAGAAAAAATAAAAGTCCTGATGGCTCCTACTGTTAAACTGACATCAAACTGTAGCGTATTTGTTCGTTTCGCTAAAATAAAATAAACTTTCTCTCGCTGGTCCAACTTCCTGTGATCTCTCCTTCACTTTGGATGCTGATATGCTTAAGCGCCCACCCAGCTTTAGTTTCTGTCCCCTCGCCTCTCTCAAGAGGAGCTGTGCACTTAGGTGCAATTGAAAACGACCGTCAAACCCTGAGGAGTGAAACCTGATTCAAAGAATCCTTATCCGGTCTTCTCAAAGTTCTCCCCCTCAGTGACCAACTAAATGACATTACGTGTTTTCATATGTTCAGGTGGAAGCGCAGACAGATGGAAGGCAGGAAAGTAAAGAACAATCTGAATTGTAAATAGATTCGCTGTAGTTTCAGCCCTGAGGGAGTGGAAGTGACATGTGTGAGCCTTCCAAAATAGATACTTACCATGTGACACATTTGATGACTGAATGAAATGTCAATGTGACAATGCTCCCGAGGGATGAAATATTATATTACATACAGAGGTTAGTGCATGTTTACTACACTCATATTCATATGCACATACTTATTTAAATAAGACTCTTGTGGACGGAACATCTGACCTTCAGCGGGACGTATTTCAAAACGTATTATATAAAACAGTAATACGCTTAAAGCCAAAGGGACAAAAGCTGTTAAAATGCATGAGTTAAGCCACACAATATAGCTGCTATTTTTTGGGCCCAAAATATTTCTATTGCGGAAAAAAAAGAAGAATGTACGGATATTCATACTCAAAAGTCAAAACTTTGTGGAGCCCTTTTTGCAGCAATCACAGTTACAAGTTTCCTAAAGTAAGAGAAAAGCTACTGGGATTTTTTTGAAGGAGACTTCAACATTGATGAGGTTCTGCTGTTCTACAGCTGTTTTCATGTCAGACTGACAGTCAGATGGCTGGAAGGTAAGTACTGAAGTCTCAAGTCAATGAAATATTGAAATGCTTCTTTTTTAGGAATTTATCTAAGTATAGCACCTTTCATAATACTCCTTGTTCCTGAACAACTCCACAGTCTCTGTTGGAGAAAAAACCCATACAGCATGATACTACCTCCTCCATGCTCCACTGTAGGGATGTTGGTCCGGGGATGAAGATAGCAGTTAGTTTCACACATATATAAATATATATATACATATATAATAACATATATAATGTTTCCTTAATTGCCAGAGAGGACACTTTTGCGCTAACCCACCAGTTATTTCTTCTGTGCGTTTGAGGAGCCTCCAGATACATTTAGGCAAATTCCCAATTTTTGTAACTCAAGTCAAAATATGTTTTTTTTAAAATAGCTCTCATACCCCAACCCTAATCTGCATTGTTTCTTTTTGGGTTTTTTTGCGAGCACACCTTACTTTAGTGGTGCTGTAGACGGATTGTCGCAACTGGGCCCGCGGACATATAGTTACATTATGCGGCGCCTAAATTGAACTCAGGTGGACCTAAGTGAACTAATCATATGACTCATGAAGGTAAACGGCAGGACCAGGTCTTCATTATACATATCCTCTAACCTTTGGTGATTTGATCTGAATAAAAAATGAATGAGTAAGTGAGTAAGTAAGTTACATTTTATGTATATACCTTTCAAGATAAAAATCACAAAGTGCTTCACTTTATGACGGTAAATACTTTGGAAGGCAGTGTATATACACATTTGTTGGTACTCACACATCAAAGGAGGAAAAACCCACAATAACATTGAAATAACCTGAAACTGTCATGTTACCTCAGTCTAACTGAGGCTTACAGAAATCACTTGATCCCAGGGTTGCGCAACAAAATATTAACATCATTTTTGTCGAGGCCAGTTTCATTAATTTGCTATTTTTTTAAATGATTCTGTTGAACCGTGATTCTAAAGCAATGGCTGATATTCACTAGTTGATTTTCAATAAATGATCATTATCATATTATTATTACTTTTGCTAGTTTTTAAGTTATTTCAGTGACCACTGTGAGCTTTTCTTTCTTTTTAATGGGAGGGCACAAACACATTTGTGTAATTAAGTGTGTAAAAAAGCACCATGGCAGGTTTACAGGTTGTTTGTTTTTTTTTGCATAGTTCAAGTACAAAAAGAAAAATAGACTTATATGGGCTAAATCGCTGCAGTAACTGGCCTTTTTCCCTGCAAGTGCTACTCAAATTGGCTCACTAGGGATGATTTAAGTCAAGCTTTAAACTATGGATCTTCGGAGTGCAGGAGCACTTTTATGCGCCTGTCAGTCAAAGCATGCTTGATGATTTCTATTGTTATATTGACTTGCATCCTCTTTTTTTTTTCTCTTCTTCGGCCTGTCATCTTCTCTTTGCAAGCACTTCCTTGCCATCCTCTGTCTTAACTCACATCCTAGTTTGCATTCTGCTCAGGCGGGGGATTAGCGATAACATTGCACATACCTCAGCAGCTGGTATGCCCTCCGGAGGGCGACACTGTAGCAGCACCTCCTGCTCCAGCGACACTTCCTTTCCCAGGGGCTCCTGCTCGAATGACTTCTTCAGGTCTGAGGAGAAAAACAAGAAAGTTTATAATGAGAGCCTGAGAGTTTAAGACAAGCGCAGTTCACTGTAATGATGGCACTGAAAAAAAAAAAGAAAAAAGAAAGCATCTAGTGGAAATGTTAAACCTATGCTTCACTCCGTGCTGACAGTGTTAGGCAACTGAGGTTGAGGCATTACACTTTCATAGGTGACCTGGGTTAACTTCATGTGGTCACATTCATTGCATAAACCCTCTAAAATGTGACACACGAAGGCAGCAGCAAGAAAGAAAGAGTTTTGGTGGAAGGTGAACTTTTGTGAGGCAAAATTCAGTAAAACTCTTCCCGTGGTTCAGCAGCCAGGGAGGTAGAGCCATGTCAATTCACGCCAGGGTCATATCCTCATTTGTGAGCCAACAATATCAGTAATTATGGAGTTGGTGATGTTTTAAGTCAGCCATGCATAAGCTGAGACCTCGCTCTCCAGATCAAAACAAGGAAAAACACTTAGATACACTGTTATTGTACGTATGAACGCCAGCTGATCCTCATGTAGGAGTCCATGCATCCTAAAAACTACGCACACACACACACACACACCGACACACACACACACACACACACACACACAGCACAACACATCAACAACTAGCTGCTGCGCCGCATGCCTTCCTGTCCGTCACTACGAATATATTTAACCTTACTTTCATTCCTTGTAGAGTCAAGAAATCTCAAGCAAGCCAAAAACAATAAATGATTGACATTAATGGTTCACAAGCTGTGATAAGTGAACGCATTACAAAGGAGCCTGGAATGCACTCCTTTGTTTCTCACGGAACATTTCTGAGAGAGTTTTCCTGTTTTGTTTTTATTTTTATTCTTTTAGTCTGTTAATGTGAACATTAGCAAACTAAACAAACAACAACACATTAAACACAGCACACGAGACACAGGAGGGAGAGAGATTTGAATAGCTTAAATAAAATACTAGATTCAAGAACAAGATGCAGTGTTTAAAAAATAAATGAATGGATGGAAGTGAAAGACAATAATTCTAACCTGATCTTTGTGTACTAAATATTTCTTTTCTTTACGTCTCTCGATGCCGCTGTTAATACATTTCATCTTTTGTAATATAACTTTCTTTTTTAATATGCCACACTACATAAAGTAAACATTGTGAAAGAAAAACAAAGGGTGGGATGTGCAGTGAAGTTATACTGGTGGAGGTACAGAAAGGACAGGCCGTAGAGGTGTGTTTAACTGCATTCTGACATCTTAAAAAGGGAAGTCACTTCTGAGAAATGGAGGGAAAAAAAAAGTATTAGTGCCAATTTTCTAAAGCAACGGAGATGTAGCAACTCCAGCTGTATGAACCTGATGAATCACGCACTCAAAACCCTTGTTTTATCATAAGCCAGTGTTCCTGCTGACTTTCCTCACCACAGCGTGTCTATAAATAAGCCATGCAACGTTTCAGCTCAGTCCAGATCAAAATGTTGTCTAAATCAGCGCTTGCCCATTTTGGACTGTAAATGTCAAAATCCTCTCCTGATAAAATAGGAGGACATGCTAGTGGATATAACTGATAGTTATTTAGATAAAAGGGGGACGCGCTTCAGGATATATATTTTTTTGTGCGAAGTACTTATGACTAGTTTGTATCTCACCTGCAGCAGATGGCAATCACACACTCTCAGTTTGGTGAGTCGGGGAGGACTTCTGGGGCAGAGCTCGGCTGACGGGTATTCACCGTGAGGCCATAAGGTGCGGAGTTTCACCAAGTCTCTAAACACTAATTATTCATGGGCCTTTTTTAAAAAAAAAAAAAAAAGTAAAATAAGGCCTGTCATTGCCCTTATTTAGCCCCAAACATACATTAAACCTTTATTTAAGATAGTAGGATGTAATTTTGTCCATGTTTTGCCTAAAATAAATCTTATCTATCTTTTGAAAATGACAGTTTTTAAATGTTTTTCATCAGAATGTTGCTGTGACGGATCAAGAGGAGTTCAGTCAATTTTCCTGCGTTGTTCAGGCCACGTCTTGTTACAAAAGTGCGCTCATCCGTGTAACTTCCCGCAAAAGTAAAAATCCACAATAAAACGCGTTTGAATCTCTATAAAATGTATAATGTTTGAGGGTCAAATTTCACTCCATTTAAGACAAAACCTACCATACATAAGCAAAGTGTTCTGAATTCTTCAGTTCTTCAGTTCAGTAACTACGCAGCGAGATTTAATTTCATATAATATAAACGTCCTCACTATCAGTGTTTGTTGTGTACAGCTATTTAGGTTACATGGGAACAGAGAGGATGGCTGTGGCTGAATGATAACTTGATATTACGGTGGATCCCTGTGGGGGACGACAGCCTGAACAGAGCACGACGGTTCATTATGGGAGTAATCACCCAAAGCTCCAGCCCTAAATCCACCACATGCCTACCCACACACACGGAGAGATACTGACAGACAAAGGCAGCGCGATACTGTCACACTGACGAAGCTGCACGCAGGAGATGCAAACAAAGAGGCAGGTACAGCACAAACAGAAGTAAGAGCGGGACAGGCTTTCAGACAAACCGGCAAATGCGCAAAAACAACTGTAGACGCGCGGACGAAACGGGGAAGTGACTGAGATGAGAGACACTTTTCTCATGCCAGGCAATTCCAGGAACAATTTCCTGCTCTTAATTAGTAAGGGAGATGGAGAAATGAGGAGTTGGCTGTGAGTTGATTTCCATAAAGATTGAGAATGAAATTAAAGGAGATTAAAGCAAACTGCTTAGGGATGAACAGACACACACACACATGCGTGCGTGCACACACACACAGGATCACACAGAGCTGTATGGTCAGGGGCAGCGCCGGGCAGAATTTAGCCAGTTTGACAGCAAGAGGGCATTTTTTTTTCCCTGTGAGTGTGTGTATTTTAAAAACCAGCAAATCTAACATTGTGTTCACGCCACCAGAGGACCATGATTTCATGTCAGTGGAAGGGTTGTTTTTTTTTTTTTCTTCGTTTCATGGAAAATATGTTCACAGGAGAGAAGGGACGGCCGGGTTAATTCACTGACCTCACTTTGGTCCCAAACCACAGACAACACTATCCAACCTTATAAATATTACAAAAATGCACAGATACGTTCTCTAAAGAGTCGTTGGAATTGCAACGGAGCTCAGAAACTCAGACCTTGTGAAGTGTTCTTCAGCGTGACCTCTCTTTTATTTACAATAAAGCAGTGTCAGCATGTATTCAAAAATGACCTCGTCTTGCACAAACTCTTCGCCTCCCACTCCATGTCCCTCCCTCTGTGTTGTTTTCCACCTCCTTTTCTTCTCCGTCTACAAGTTCTTCTTCCATCACTCAACTAAAACTGTTATTATGTTTGTGGTTAGTTTGTTGCCTCGGGCACCTCTACATAAGCACATTTCAGAGCAATTATCCAAAATGGGTGTCTCTGCCTGCATGCTACCAATGCCAAATCATAAATGTTTCCCCTGATGCAGCTGCTGAAGCAATAAAAAGCAATAGGAGATGCTTGGGAATGAGAAGAGGAAAGCACTCTCCCTCATTCTTGGGGAAAAAAAGAAATTGGACGTCCAATTTCCTTCAGAGTGGCAAGCAATGGAAAAAAAAACAACAATTAAAAGTCAAAACCTCTAGCTTTGAAGAAAAATTAACTGATGTAAGTGATAAAGCACATAGGATCAATAGGTGATCAATAAACATTAGAGAAAAGGAATTATAAATGGAACTGTATTATAACATATTGTTTTGAAACTATGAAAAATAAAAGCTGTCAACTGGGAAAATATCTGGCTCTATAGAAGCTAAATACTTGGTGTAATGATGATAATGTAAAAAAACGCCCCTGCTGGCTTTCCGTCCCTCTTGTACTCGTTATTTTACTTCGACTTGACAATTTTTCATCTTAGAAACGACAGTCTTACAGGTAATATCCGAGGTCATAATCCTTACAGAGGAAAAACATCATAAAAAGGATGCAGTCGTGATAAATTGTGCAAGAATGGAATGTTAAAAAAAAAACAAAAAACGGAGGTGGATTTGCAGAGGAGAAAGTGCTGGTGTGTCTGGACAGCCTAAGGTCAACGCTCCATATTCACGCAGGAGATTCACGGCATTTAACACGTGTTAATTGTGGAGTGCAACTCGACACAGCTTATTTGAATTCTCTGGACAAGAACCGAGGGGTGCGACATCCACAAAAAACACCATGATATAATAATAATAATAAAAAAGAGCAAATGTGTGACTGGCATCAGTTCTATATCTTACATAAATAAAGAAAAAATAGTGCATCCTTTATTGTTTACCAATTTATTGCAGCTACACGCTGAGCACACTAATAACCCCAAATCAAGCACGCCCATGTTGTCTTGCATAAATAGATGCATGCTCCTCTAACTAGTGTCACGGTAGACCCAGCAGCAGTCAGCCCGACGTTTAATAAGGAACCTCTGAGGTGTACACCATATGTCTGCACTTTTTGACAGTTAATTTTGTTCAATGTTCTGACTTCGAAGAAGATTTTTTACTCAGAAGTTTTCTTCTTCTTTTTCCCTGAAGTTTAAGGAGTGCAGTGAGACAGAGAGGCTCAACCAAGGGTTTATATTTTACACCGAGAATGAAAGAACAAAGAAGATGAACCTAGGGGTAGAATAGAGTTGACTGGTGCACAATGACTATCGTTCAGACAGGTGAGAGCAACAGCAAATCATAAATCACTGATGCCACCATACAGAAGAAACATCAAAACTTAGGTGTTGCTGGGCAAAATAGCGCTGGCTTGATTTGTCCTCACGTTCACAACGTCTATCAGTCTGTGTTTTAAACTTTGGTGATGCTTTATTTCCAGTGTTAATTCTATAAAAAGCAGCTTATTAAATACATATATTTAAATCTTTCAGAGGCAAGTTCTGCAATGTCACTTTGTAATTCAAGTGTATTAAATTCTGGATAATTATGGGAAGGCTTCATTGAGGAAAGCAGATGCATGGTTTTTAATTTCAACACTTGTATTTCCAGGCTGCAACAGCCTGCAGGCCTCTAAGAGTTATGTTGTGCATGCAAGGACATTTTATCACGCTTTATTCATTAGCCCAAACATATTCTTTATTTCATAAGTCTACTTAACAGCAATACAAGCTCTATATAACACGTTAAACCACACCTGCTCTCTTAAGGGAGAACGTAACGCACACAATGCATCTTTTTCATGCTAGAGAGCTGTACTTGAGTTTCTGAAGTGACTAAAGATTCAAGAACTCGAACATAACACAACCTAGGTCCAAAAATGTGTTGTTCTGTGAATTATTCAGTGAAATGTCATTAGAGAGGAAATAAAAGGAGAGAAAAAAGGGAATGAAGTACACTGCAACTTTGATAACAGTCATTTAAAGTTGATATTACATAAGGAGTCATTTTCAGTGACTTTCAAAAGTCTCTGCATCTATCAGCTATTTTGCAGAACTCGCTACTGTGTAATTTCAGCACGATGGATAACCTGTGATCGAGACATGAATCAAAGGTTTTCATCTAATATCAAGGTTTGAATAAGTACACAATCTAATTCCCTGCCACGGCGCCAGCCCTCTGGAGCACAACACTTCCTCTGGATCTTCTGGTTTGTAAAGTGGCTCATTAGGATAAAAAAATGTCTTAAAGGGCCGTCTGCTACCTCCAGTGGGTCTGTAAATAATTTATATGGATGTAATTTGGACTTGAACACAGTGGATTATTCACTTAGTGCTTAGTAAAGTAATATTCAATTCTTAGAAATGTCACATTTTAAATTGTGAAGTAAAAACGGCTCATTAAAGTTGTCAGTAAAAAATGTACGAAAAATCTGAATTTTCATTTATTGTTTTTTTCTTGACAGCTCATTCCCATGTGAAGCAATATATTCCCATTTTTAGCCTCGGTTGGTGTTCCGGCTGTGGTTTTGACACTGAAAGTGACACAAAGGGATTTTCGGCTCAGCAGTTCCCCCTACAGGCCTGGAGGTTAACTTTGGTTCATGACTTTCCAGAGATTTACCTCTGTTTAGTCTCTTGTTTGGCACTTTCTTGTTACTGTCTTGCATCTCTGATTGATGATTTACGGTTCTGTGCAGCAGGTACGCCTGTTGGCTGTGTACAGAACCTACATCGTAATGGCAGTTGTTTCAGCACCAAACATTAGATGCGAGTTTGGTTTCTTTCCTGCACCGCTTTACTTCCTTTCTGTAGCTCAGACGTAGCAGTGGAGCACAAAAAGCGTGGCTTGTGCGAGCTGGAGCAGATAATTACTGATAAACTGCAGTCTTTCTACCCATCTGAGTCTCTGTTGCGGTTTCGTTGTATGGTGTAAAGTCCCTTTAAATTATTCCACAATATGGCAGGCTGATGTAAGAAATTTAATTAAATTTAAGAAAATGCATGGAGTTGCTTTGGCATCTGTTAACATATGTTAACTCAATCTATGTTTGTTTCTAAGATTTTAATGACATTCTCCATCTTTTTTTACTCATTACCTAACAAAAGGGACATTTGTTTGGCTTTTCCTTGTTACATATTGATTTAGCATTTGTTTGACATCATAAGACCTTCCTAATGTCCTGTCCAAGAGCGCTTTGGCAAACGATGTGGCTCTGGATCGATGAAGTGAGCTTCTGTTTGGGACAATCAACTCAACCCACTGCGACACGGCTGTGTACTGTAAATGCCACGTGGTTTATTTAAGACGTCTCAGTCACACTTTCTACCTTCTTGTGAGTGATGCCTTTATTTTTCTTCTCTTTATTTCCAGCACAACTCCCTCAGTCACTTTTTAAAGTGACTGAATGAGTTCTGTGTGAGTAAATCAACAGTGTGGCTTACCACTTTAACGCCTAAGAGTACCCTGAAGCAGTCCTTGACATCTGGGAAACAGCTCGTGGCTCACAGCAGTGGTGAAACATCATAACCACTCTTACACACACAAACACACACATACACACACACACACTATCACACACACGCGCGCGCGCGCACACACACACACACACACACACACACACACACACACACACACACACACACACACACACACACACACACACACACACATACTCGGTGAACTGTAACTATAAAACTGTTTATTCAGTGTTTGTGACCATCATGAAGTCATCTTTGATGCCAAAACCAAGACTCTATTGATGATATTGTTTACAGAAAGTGTTTATAGAGCTAAAGTGGATGTGGGTGGATGTACAACAAGAATACATACATGGATATCTGTGCTGTTTAAATAATGATTACTGAAGCTGCAGCTGCAGGCATGCCGGCTAAGGCTTATAAAGGTCAAATGCCACTGAGACTGTGATTGTGGTTGTTGCTGAGCGAATTTCATACCACAGAGGTTGAATAACCCACCACAGTTGTTGCTGGGTTACAAGAAATTTTATTGCGAGCTACATGCAGATTTTAGCCTACATGAGTTTAAAATACAGAAAAAGAAGAAGTGATTGTTGAGACTTGTTTTTCATGGTCTGATTTAAACATGATTAAAGGAAAAAGAATAAACACATGCGCTTGGACGATTTTCATCATAATACAAAAAAAAAAAAAAAAACCAAGAAGCTCACTAACCAACATTTTCCAGTTGACACAAGAAGCTGTTTGTGTTGCTGCGCCGCCGAGCGTCTGGACTCCTGATTGCTATGCACACACATCTCAGCGGAAAGTGACGGAAGACATTGCCATCATGTGAAATATGTGTTTGCGTGTGCGTGTGCGTGTGAGAGTCTGGGTATTTGTGTGCGGCTGTAGTTGCGTGCAGGTCTGTGAGCATGTGTGTATTTGTATGACCTTGACATATTGCTAGTCGCTGAAGGAGAAAGACTTGACCTGATAGCTCCTGGGACAAAGAGCATGACTGACAGTACAATCCCACTGGTGTGTGGGTACATGCCGACAGTACATTTTTTACCGTATGTATGTATGTATGTATGTATGTATGTATGTATGTATGTATGTATGTATGTATGTATGTATGTATGTATGTATGTATGTATGTATGTATGTATGTATGTATGTATGTATGTATGTATGCATGTATGTATGTATGACTGTGGAATGGTGTGAAAGTTCCTGTTTTCATCTCATCTCTTTTAAAACTGAGGTGCCTGAACCACCCACAATGCCACTTAAAGGATTCTGCTCCAAAATTTCAAGAGTGTTGCCACATTTAACACACGGTGTCTAAATGTGTATTTAATAGATATTTTGTATAGTTTTTGTTAAAAAAAGACACAAAAAAATGAATAAAGATGCCCAGGATAAGGATGTGGATTAACACAAATTTCCATGTCCTGCCGTACGGAGCAAACAAAAGGCAAACTAAGAGAGAGGAAAACATGTGGACAAAAATGAGCTGGAAGAGGAATGCAGGAGAGAAATGCTGAATTGCTACTGCACGGTGCGCGGTGCAGACGAAAAGACACTTTGCTCAGCAAGCTCTGGCTGCCAGGAAGCATTTTAATCACAACAGCAGATCCAAATAGGAGCCGAAAGCAGGGTAGGTCAGGAGGTTGGGTCGATTTGAAGTAAAAGGTTATCGCAAGAGAAGGTTGAGTGTAATCAGATCTGGTTAAGGGAAAAATCACTGTTATAATGGAAAAAGAGAAAGTGAAGGACAGCAGGACAGGCAAAGCCAGTCCGAAAGTGAAGACTACACGGAGAAAGGAAGGCATAAAAAAAGGAAAGACATCTAAATACAAAGAGAACCAGAGCATAAAGTCAAAGACCCATAGGATTAACTTAATTTTTTTGTTTTGTTTTGGGTTTTTTTGTTTGTTTTTGTGGACCCTTCAAATCTTCTTAGAGACATTGTTCATAAGAACTTGTTGTCTTCTGAAATTATATGTTCTGCATGTGGATAAGTTGGCGGATAAAATCGTCAACATGCATTCTGCTTTTCTTTTAATTCGTCATAGAATTTTCTCCTTGACATATAGATTTAGGATTTTTAAATGAATTAGGAACCTCTCTGCCACTAAAAACTAACCAGTCCTTCACCAAAGCTAACACTCTGCATAAATGAGGCCAGGGATAGATTAAAAAAAAAAAATCTTCTTGTATATTCTCAGCAGCACACGAATGCAAGTACTGGCGTGAGAATCATACAATTTTTGGAGCCTTAGGGGGATATTCATAATGTATCATTATAGATTGATGAGCTACACTGAGGCAGAAAAAGTAAGATAAGACAAAGCAGACATCCAATGGAAGATAAAACAAGAGATGTTTTGATGCACTAATGCTTGCTTAAAGCTGACATTATATAATGATGTTCATGGCAAAGCTTATGTGTTGATAATGGTGATGCTGGGAGACACTTTTGTTTGTGCGCAGATACATAAATCTACACAGCCCAGAACTCACGCATATCTTCAAGTAGTACCCGCTTTCATATTACCTTCTGTATTTCATTGAATAAGGTCATGTGTGCATTTCTGCGCTGCAGGTGTCCACATTCATGTGTTTCTGTGAGTCTCAGAGGTCCTTATACAGTATATACACACATCTGCATCTGTCTCACCCTGAACATATGCCAAGAACAGCACATTAGCCAGTTTTCATTGCACCCAAAGGAGGGCCCTTTTCCATTCAAGAATGCTATTAATGGAGCCTAGATGGATATTTCTGACAGTGTCACTAAGTCTCTGCTGGCAGACAAAAACGCATCTTCACACACCAAAACACTGTGGCGATGCTCATCTAAATCCATGTGTTAAAAGAACTTTTCAGACTAGAAAAAAAAAGAAAGACGAGTTTGTTGTTAGAGGTAAAGAGTGTAAACTTTTTCATTACCAATCAAACTTATGTGAATCGAGGCAGCGTTGAGTTGGAGCAGATTATCTATTTGAAGCTGAATTGCAAATAATGCAAAATAAATTTAAGTTTCCGAGGTGATTAAAAATTGTTATACCACTTAAGCTGGAGTGTGAATGGGGTCACTGCAAACTGAGGTAATTTTAGCATTATATTGTGCACAAAAAAACGTATAAAAAAGGGCTGTTTGTCTGTTTGGTCGCTGCCACAGAAGTCCCTACAAGTCAAACACTGATTTTGCCCCAAACTGCTGTCAATAGACACAAAAAGAGAAGATTTCATGTCCTTATCAGGCTATGCTGTCACAGAAATATGACAAGGTAGCAATAAACAGATGGAAATTCTGATACAAACATTCCCTTTTTGCACAGGCGTTCAAATGATTTCAGGCTGTTTTACCTTAAGGATGATCCTTTATTGTATTGACTGTTTGACTTTGCTTTTGTTTATTTAACTTGTAAACCTGGCCTTTTGTTCCTCAATTAAATTAAATTAACTAAATCAAGTTAAAATGTGACCTAAATATTATAGAACTGACGTGCAGCATAATTGATGTTACTGATGCACTTATGAAATTGTTAAATGTAATGTATATATATATATATATATATATATATATATATATATATATATATGTATATATAATGCATATAAACATTCAGCTTTACAAGCAGATCAAAATATATTTAAAGCAACAAATAGCTGCACACAAGATTTAAATAGTGTAAGTAAATATAAAAAAAAAAAAGAAAAAGCGACTTGGTTTTGAGTAAATGTGCCACACATATTTATAGCTAAATAAAGTAACCTGAAAAGAAACACAATATTTTCTCAGATGGATTTTCAGCAGCAGAAATAACAGCAACCTGGGAAAACAGGACTTCCAGAGTGCTTGTCTGTTAGACAGATACTGTCTGGAGAAGTACTACATTCAGGAACACGGACAGTTTATTCTGTGTCTGAACGGGCCGTCAGATTCCCCAGTTGTCCTTTTTAAAGTGCACCCAGGCACATCCAAACCGCCGGTGTAAGTCAGGTAAACCACAGAGGAGGGGGTCGATTCTGTTATCAGTATTTCTTTTCTGCTCGACCTCTCTGTGACCTGAGCGCCCAGACAGGTCCCAGCGGTCTCATATAGCTGAACTGACCAGAGCAATGACAGTTGGAAAACTACTGTTGAGAGTTCAGTTCTCAATCAAAGGAACTTTGGAGGAACAATAAGTCGGCTAACTGTATATGAGGCCTTTGCTGAAAGGACAAACAAGGTTTTTCAGATGCTTTCCATCATACATCTTAATTCCCCCGCTCCTCAGTTACTGTCAACCGGCCATCATTCACGCAAGGATTGTACTTTTACTCCTTCTCCTGAGTATTTCTTAAATCATTTCCCAGTGTCATAACAGTGTATGAAGAGTCACTCGATAACACTGTCTGCTAGAGTGAGATGAAGTCTGCTTGGGTTTGGTCTGGCCTGTGTTCTTTTGTTGACCTTATCGTCAGACTCCCAGTTGTCTTATTAAATTCTTCACCAGACCATAACAGGAAGCTACTGATGGTAGACTAAATTATGGAGCGCAGCAAAGCCTCAGTCCAGAAAAGCTCCTGACCAAGTATCATTCAACGTAAACAGTTTTGAACATTCTTACCAACTCCGAGCTTTTAATCTACTGAGTCCTGAGTTTTCCCATTTAAACTTTACACTACCTGAAATGTACCTTTTCGTGCAAGTAGTCAGTTTGAACTATTTTGATAAAGTCAAAATTACTACTAAAATGTCACTACTAAAATAACTCCTTTCACTGGTGTCACACTGCTGTGTCAAAGAGACTGACACAGTTCACAGCAGAAAGACATTAATTACTGCTGATGGATAATGGAACAAAGAAACTTATTTGCTGACCCTTTTATTGAAAATATATTTTATTGGCTATATTGTCAGTGAAAAAAGAACAATTTTACTGCTTAGTTAGTTCCTGACGACTGAAGTGATGTTTACACTGACGGCCCAAAATAAAAAATCAATTTGGAGGCAGTTAAAGGTTCCAACGGGAGTGTTACAGCTGCATCTCTGTGTGGATGTTTCAGCCTTAAAGGCACTCAGGGTAACTTATAGAATAACAGTATGCAGAGAGACTTCAAATGAACTTGTCCAACATGATGACACAAATAATTACAGGCACTGCCATGTCATCCAGGACCGAAGGGTTAAAGATTAACAGTTTAGTCAGCCAGAGTGACAACAACTTGAGACTAAAGGAGCAGAAAAAAAAAATCTATTGATGTTTAATACAAAGCTTCTGTTACTGAACTTGTACTTTTTTTAAATTGCTAGGTTTGATAGGGTAGATTTTATTTTCAGCAGGTTACCAGTGGTCATGTGTTTCTGCATGTACGTATGTGGCCACAGCGGAAGTACAGCTGAGTAGCTGTTTAAATGTGCTGCACATGCACACTTGCATTCGTATGTGTTATAAGTGTCATTATAATTCACACGCACCAGTGGTTAGGCCAGCGGTGAAACCTCCATTTGCAAAGCAGAAAATTATCATTTTTCTTAGTCGGCTTTTTCCATCATCGAGTTTACTGTCTCTCACAAAAGGCTCTTTTCATCAGATTGGACCCAGCAGAGTGGATATGATGACTGTATTTGTGCACAACATGACCTGAGTTTTCACTTCAGCAGCAAAAACGTGTCGAGCATTTGTGAGGGTATAAAATCCCAAATATTGGCTTGGCATATGCGCGCTCATCAAATATCTTCTAGTTTATTTTATTTTATTTTTTTAAATCTTAACCTTGTCCGCATGGCCACACCGGGTTTACTCACATGCAATGCGGACGTATGCCTTGCGGCTTTTGGTGGTTCCAGCGGAGCTCCAGGCTACGCACTGACACCAGTAATCCTCAGGACCAAACAGCTCCTCCACTTGCAGTCGAGTTATTTCTATACTGGCTTCTCTCACCACTAGACCTGCAAAAGAAAAGAAACAGGAAAAACCCTTTTACATCATTCAGAATATTAATTGGAATAAAAAAAAAAAAAAAAACTGCTCTCACAAATGGTAAGTCAGAGGCATTTTAAAGAAAGTAAACACTTGTTTATTTAAGCTCCCATTTGTTAATGGCCTCTAGATCTGCCAGAGAAACAAATGTCAAAGTGATGCACAGAAAACATTTTAGTAAGTAAGTCACAATATGTGATTATTATTCAATGACTGCCACTATTGCAAAACCCAGGTCATTCTCGACTGCAGATTTGCTTCTGATTTAATGCAAACTTTTAGAGATTACTCTTATGGACTTCAACCAGTTATCTCACTGCACCCTTGAATCCCCTCTGTTCCACGGTGTTTTGAAAGAAGCTTGTATGTGAAAAATGCAGGGTTTAAATAGCTGCACGCTACTGACAGCGCTACAGGGGAGCATGGCAGAGGAAAGTAGGGAATGAAGAGCAAGAAGATTCCGGATAAAAATATATGTGACGCAGGACAGGTACAAAAAAATATATAGAAGCAGAACTACCTAATGAAGCACAATAAGAAATCTGTGGAAATGTGAGGGGAAAAAAAGGAATGTCAGGGGAAAAATAGAGGAGCGATCAAGCAGGGGCCGATTAAAGAAAAAGGAAAGGTTAAAATAACAGAGGGGACAGAAAAGGGGAGTTAAATGAGAGAAACAGTAGCCTGGTAGAGGTAATGGGAAGAGGAAAGAGGATGACAGACTAGGAGGTGAAAAGGGGCAATAAAAAGTGAAATGGAAAGGAGAGCAGCAAAAGATAAAAATGGATTCAAGTTAAAGTATGTGGGGACTGGGGAAGAGATGGGGAAAAATAGTAAGAGAAAAGATCATGATGGTTTATTTCAGGTTCAGCAGTGTAACATAGACACCGTCCCTATGCAGCTTCACAAACCTGACATGGGCTTATGCTTATGAAGACTCTCACTAAGTTCTTGCCACTGGAGAGACAGATATGGCAAGCAAGCTGGTTAAGAGGCCGAGGGGACTGACAGAAAGAGGTAATAAGTGAAATCCACTGAAGAGGATTGCGGTGGACTTAGGGCCTTTAATGGCTGGCATGAGAATTAAAGAGAGACCCGTGAGGATACAAGCAACATAAGCTTTTGAGGAAACTTGCTGGGAAATGGGAAGATGTGGCTTTTAAGTTAGAAAAAAATACAGATTGATGAGATGGGACAGAAAGTAGGGGACAGAAAAGAGGGCCTGTGGAGCAAAGTGATAAGTAAAATATGCACTAAAAAGTTTGTGGAAGGGAAGGGAAAAGCGCCAGCAAGAGAAAAAATCTATATAAATGAAAAAAAAACAACAAAAAAAAAAACAACAACCAAACAACCAAAAAAAAAAAAAGAAACATACAGAGTATTGAACCGGTGTGAATATCAGTGTTTAAGCAAACAAGGGGAACCGACGTGGTTTTACACAGAACGCATCTCAGGCAGGGGGTGAAAACTGTCTCCTCAAGAAATAATTACAACCAGCAAGAAAACCAGAACTTTTCCTGAGACAACTCGCAATAAGCAGGAAAAAAGAAGAAAAAAAAAAAGAAAAACACAGTGTAAAGACAAAGGGGGCAATGGGGAGAAGGAGGAGGTGGAGAAGGAGACCAGGGAGAACACTACTGCCAAAATAATGAGGAAAGTAAGGCAATTAAAGTAAACGATTCAAATGAGCCAGACAGCTAGTTATGGCAAATGGACTCAAACAAATGCAAAGGGAACATATGGGATCGTACATGAACAGAACATGGGGATTTGGTGACTCAGTGAGAGGAACAGAATAAGCTTTCACTGAAGCTTTAACCGCTATACTGTACAGTCCGCGCAGGGTAAAGAATCTGTGAATGCTATAACTGCTATGAATCTGTGAAAACAGGCTTTTCTTTATCATAAATTGTTGATGATGAAGCAAAATTTAAAAAATATGTAAGCTAGGAAGAAGACAAGTATCTATTTGGGCCAGTTACTGGAAAATTACAGATATCAGCCCAAGTTCTCACCTGCTTTGCATTATTTACTGCGTACAGAATCATACAAAGGCGTGTGGGGCCGGTGGGCCACCTCAGGCACTCTTAGATTGGATGGTTCCTCCAGGGAGAACATTGAAGAAACCTTTGAAAAACAGTCTAAGCAGTCTCACGTTTACCACCACAGTATTTTCCCCCGAAACTCAGGCTGCTTAAAATTTTAGCTTGTTTGGGAGTATAGTTAACAAAAGCTCCAACAGAGAGAAATAATGCACCAGAAAAGCTGCACCAGTCTGACGGTACCAGCTTAGTTTGGCTGGAAGTTAAAACTTCAGGAGGCAAAGAGCTTGCATGTGTGAGCCCATAAGTAATGATTTAACAGTCAGTTTCCAAATGGGTGAGATGTTTTCACCACCCATTCTGATTCCCATCAGATCAGCTGATTGATCGGTTTTGAAAGCAAAGATAATCAGCTGGGAAATGATCGTGACAACGTGGAACATATTGGCAAAGCTTTTCATAGTCAAATATATCTCAATCTGTATTTTAAGGCTGCCACATGTAGGAATTATGCTTTTAAATACTTGAAAAACAGTCAAATGCGAGAGGGAGTGTTATCCAGCGTCATAATGGCAGCATGACCTCCACACCTAGAGGGGGATCCACTGAGCTAGAAACTGCGGCGGTACCTGTATGCTGCTGTAATGAACTAATTTACAAAACTCACCCAGGCACCTTTAATGTCTAAATTGGAGTAAACTGGAGTAGTAGAAAGAAGGAAGTTAAAGGTAGGGTTAGTAATCCAGATAATGTCCCATCTTTTGATATTTAAAACAATACATCAACACACAAGGAGTTGCTCCACCACCCTCCACCCTCCAGTGCTCCCCAAGAAAACGCATCCTAAACACCGCCAGGCTTTCCCTACAATCCCTCTTTTGTTTTCCTTCAGTGTAACATTAACACAGAAAATATGTCAAAAACGTAAGCCTAAACAGAAATAACATCAAGACAGATCATTGTCATTGCTCTGGAGTTGTACGATTGAATCTGGAAACAAAACAGATAATATTTCCATTGTCTACTTCTGCAGAGCTTGTAAAGCAAGCGTTGCTGGGCATAACAACTGCCTGAATTACCTGAGGCTCAAAAAGTCCCAGAGAGCTCAAAGCACTTATGCCAATCAGATGGGGGGGAGACAAACATGGAATTCTGGCTTTCCATATCTCGACAGATCTTCACACCGACAAAATCACCTCTACCAGCTGAGGGAGGTGCAGCGAGAGGTAGATGAAAAATGGAAGACAAGTACTAAGACAAGTGGATGCTTGCATATTTCTATCAGTCAAACTGCTGAGAACAAATCCAAGAAATAAAAGAAGAAAAATCTCTCGCTCTCAGTTCTAATGACCGGCGTTTGCTTGTCAACTGGGAAGTGTGAATGCAAAACTATTGCGGGTGTAATACAGCTGCTGGCTGTGCTGTGAATCCCAACTATGACTTTCCGGGACGAGGAGGGAGGATGGATGCATGATGAGGTTGAGGCATGGTTCAAACAAGCAGTGACCTTCTTATTAAACAATAGAGATGCTTTGAAATAACATAAAAGTAAAGAAATCACGACTTTACATACATACACTGATTATACATTCAGCAAGACTTTGATGAACTCTAATAACTCAGGCTGCTATTATAAGCAGAGCTACAATCTCCATGAATATATGCATCTAAACTACTAAACTGTAATTATACCCTATAGGAACCGCTGGTTGGACCAGGATAAATAAGACCCTCGTTTATGCTGTAAGGATGCTATACTTCCCCTGTTCATGTGTCCACGAGCAAGATAGTGAACCTTTCACCAGCCTCGGTGTCGGTTCCTTATTTGTAAGTTACTTTGGATGAATGTGTGTGATAAGTAAATGTAATGTTAAAAGAAAACACGTAGTTACCTAAAAATGCACGGCGTTACTACAGTCTGACAAACTAATTTGGGTCTCTTTGCAAAGCCTCTTTCAACAGTTTCTTTGAGCTGAAATCAAAGTGATTTCTCATCAGAAGCTGACAGTCAAGATTGTTTCATGTTTTCAATCGAGGAGAAATATTTTGGAGGTGAAAAAGACGATGCTTTTAAATCTCCAAGTGACAAGACAAACAGAGAGGCATGTTTTCAATGTACGCCGGGAACATATCTTTTTCTTTTTAGGTACATTTTAAAAATTCACTTTACTTAATGAATTTCCCTTTAAATTATATTTTTATTTTGATGTAATTCAATGTAATACATGTGATTGTTCAATTTTAACAAAGACACTTTGAAGCAGTGGACCAATGTTCTCTGGACTGAGCGTTATTACGCAAGGACCCAAAAAGATTTTTTATTTTTATTTGTTTCACTCAGTCCACAACAATTTCCTGTCCCGGGCCATTCAATTTCTTTTCCACGTTTTCCTTTGTCTTGGTGCGCCTCAGTGTACTTTATTTTACAGACGTACATAGCTGGAAAAGATGGATGAAGAACCACGATGGCTCAGACCAAATGTAAAGTCCTAATTTCTTGACATCAAAGGAGTGAAAGATTCTGAGAAAAAAGAAAAAAAAAGCAGGCGATTCAGGGGCAGACATTAAAACAGTCTGGACATTCTGAGCCTAAATGGTTTAGAAAATGAAAGAGATAAGGGAACAAGGGAAAAAAGCTTTCAAAAGCTTTGTGGTGTTTAAATGTGATAAGTGACAGGTCAAATTAACAGTTCTTTGGGGAAAGGAAACAGAGGAGGCAGGAAAAGTCAACACTGCCTTATGTGAGCAGCTCACTGATAGCAGACCAGGTCCTGGGGCATATTTCACACAAACCTTCAGAGACCAGAAGAAAACGTTTAACCTTTCTTTCAGTGCTCCTTTAAACTGAAAAGTATGTCGGCAGGATCTGTGTGTCTGATGAATTTTGGTTTTAAAATTTGTATTCTGCTCGAAAGCTAAGTTCAAGCCTTCTATCTCAGCGCAAGCTTGATATCTGTAAAGGGTTTGGAACAGAGAAAGTACTGAATTTGTGTTATCACAGATCCACATACCCTGATCAGCCAAAACATTATTCACACTGACAGGAGAAACCTGCATCCTCACGTTCATATAAATCTTGTATTGGCGGATCCATCCAAATGGATTGGTCTGGATGGATTTGTCGGTACCAGGTACCAGGTACCAGGTACCAGGTACCAGGTACCAGGTACCAGGGGCTCTGGGACTGTCAGATGTTCTTTGTCCAGACCCTGACTGGTCAGAGCTCTTTAGGGAGCATAAGAAAAACCAGCTCAATATAGAGCTGGTTCTTAAAATGTTATGGCTGATTATTGTATGTAAGAGAGGGGGAAAGTTATTGTTTTTGTTATAATATTGAATAACTCTTGAAATTTAGACTTGGGTATAAATCAGCAAGATGCTTCCTTCTCAGTGATGTTTTTTTTAATGTTTTTTAAGGATGGATGGATGGATGGATGGATGGATGGATGGATGGATGGATGGATGGATGGATGGATGGATGGATGGATGGATGGATGGATGGATGGATGATGGATGGATGGATGGATGGATGGATGGATGGATGGATGGATGGGTTTACATTAGGGGTGTTGTGTAAAGCATAGGGGGAAGGATCTGTAAGAGAGCTGACCTTTCCAACGGTTCTTACAGTCATGGTGTTTTCATTGCAGTGTCGAGCCTTGTAGGATCCACTGACTTTCACTCAAACTTTCACGGCAAACTTTCACTTCATACCACTTGGCGGCAGTAATGTACAAATTTCAATGTTTGTCAATCACCAGTGAGAGAAGAATAAGAGGAAGACAATAATGAAGAAGGGGAAAAGTATATGTGTAACTATGTGTCTGAAAAATTTAAATTAGCGTTCGTCACTTTGAGCATTACTTAGTGAAAAGCCTTGGAAATTGGCAGAGTTGAATGCAATTGCTACAGTGTATAAAGCCAGATTAACGTTGCAGTGTAACAGCCTTTGTCTGTGGTGTGGGACAAGTCTAACCCGTTGCAGATCTAGGATTTTATTTAAATAATGAAACATCAAGGGGCCAGATTTCTCAGTCCTTTATGCATACAGACAATCTCTTTTTGGTAAGGTATTATTATTTCACCAGTCACACCTTGTTCAAACATTTATATAATAATAATGATTTCAAAAAAGGCTTAGACAGTAAATCTCCCTACCCATTTTGCTTTTCTTTTTTTTTTTTTTACACATAGACTGTCTCGGCCAGTACTTACGATCAGACTTTGGAGATAATCTGCTGTGTTTTCATCAAAATGTCATTAACATATGGAAAGTAAGTTCCCTTAAAGTAAAAAGTAAAAGTTTGGCAAAGCAGAGTCACTGGAATGTGATCAGATTTAACATTTAACACACCTACTGCAGGCCGTGTTTTGTCATATGTACAAGCACATCCATGTGTGTGTGTGAGCTTGCATCCTGCGAATGTCTACATTTGCTTGTATACGCGTGAATGTCACTGAGTGTGTAAATGTGGGTCCTTCTGTGGCTCCAAAGAGGCAGTGAACCAGGAAACGGGAGATACTCAAACTCAAACAATTCTTACAAACACACACCATCAAGCAAACAAAATATTTACATTAGCAGTCAAACACTGAAAACGAAGCATTACCTTCGAAGAGATGGCAAAAACAAGTGCAAACACACAGAATCACCCAGGAATCTGCTGTATATACATACTGCTACACACACAAATACACTGCTGTCATGCTTATCAGAAGACACAGGAGACCAACAATTATACACATTTATGCATGTTTACGGGTAAAATAAAACTGTCAGTAATGGACAGGGAGAACCAGAAAGAAAGTAACACTGTAGAAGTTAAAAGAAAAGAGAACACGGGAAAAAAAAAAAATGGAAAAGTCGGAGAGAGGAGAAACACAAAGAGGGAGAGACAAAGACGAGAAGAAATCGATACAAGGGAGATGGCAGCAAAGGAGGGAAAGAGGTCACAAATCACCCGAGCCAATACTGTGTGCGCCATTAGTGTATGTGCGTGCGTGCATGTGAAGATGTGGAGTCACACGTCACTGCAGGCAGACTAATAACCATTCACACTTTGGCTAATAGAGACAAAGTAAGTAAGTTAGTACACAACATGTCATTAACTCACTTCAAGGCTAATGGAGATACACTGAAGTCTTGTGCATGTTGCTTTTGCAAATACTGAGGAAATTCCTTTCACAAAATGTGAATTTACGTAAACACATGCTGACTGTCATCTTTAGACAAAGCGATATATATATCTATATCTATATATATATATATATATATATACACACACACACACATATATAGTGTAGCGCTGCACTATGCTTTGCAATAGCGTCTATTCCTTTATAGCGTCTTTTCCTTTTTGTTTGTGGATGAGGTGCATACGCTGGGTTAAATAACCCCCAGCAGGTCAAGTTAACTGCATTTGTCAAAAGTATTCTGCAAACAGGTGAAGCTGGGCAGTAAATGAAATCTGTTTCCCTCGCGGGATCTTGACCTCTTAATCCCCTTGAGTGTCCGGTTGCCCTTTTCTCAACTACACCGTCCCCATCACCTCCTGTTGGCTCAAACATGCCCCAGAGGCTTTACGAGAAAATGTTAAAAATAATAAAAACTATCACACACAGCGATCTAACTTCTTCTTCTTCTTGCTTCCATAATGACTAAGATGTGTTTAAACATGCTAGGAACATAATTTGACTTTTATGAAGTCATGAAGTCAAACAGTATCCTAATAAACTACATCAAGTGATGCCTCTCTCTACCTGCTGCTTGCTTGATTATTTCTAGATGCAAATCTTTAAATGTTGATGTAAAAAACTAGTTATTACCAGATGAGAGTCATCTAAAAGCCTTGCCGTTTTCCATGGTAAGGTTTAATCCGACAGGACAGGGCAGTGACTTAGTGCCTCGAACCCTATGCCAATTACCTGCAAGCAACATTTTGTGCAAGCGTAGCCAAAACATATCTTATTCAAATACACGGCATGCTTCCCTCCATGTGACACTGTCCCATCGTTCTCTTTTTCAGTCTCTGGTTTTCTCTTCTGTCTTCTTTCTTGAGTATCTTAGTTGCTTCTGCCATGATGTCCACTGTGGCTCTGTGAGTTACTGCCACTGTTGTTCATGTGTGACATAGAACCATAAAGCGACGTACATTTGTTGTAAACAAGGAACCGAACGGGAGTCCAGAGTTACTCTGGCTGGTTTTTGCTGATAGTAGGGACAGGAGAGTACCAGAGGTAGTCAACGCTCCTCCTAGTAATCAAATATTCCTTCGAATTAAACTGAAACTGATATTTTAACATAAAAAAAAAACCCATTATGTTGCTTTAGCTTTAAAACATTGCACAGTGCATGTTTCTAGTTCTGCAGATGTAACAGCAAAACCTACAGCAGACACCGACCGGAACCATTTCTGCAGCATTTCTCTTCCAAACAAAATTTACTGATAAAATAATGAGAGGTCACCTACTCAGTAGTTTGAGCAGGTTTGTATGTTGTATGTTGTATGAGTGTGTATGCCACAGACAGAGCACAAATCTTTTTTAGTTATTTATTTTAACTAACTGTTTTATGTATTTTCTTGTATTTCTCTGGTGTGACAGGAAACATTTATATTTCCCTGAATCTTTGCATCACAAATGCAGCATCACACACAGTGCTCCTTGACAGACACCCTTTTTTCATCCATGGCCTTCTTCCTATACGGTACGAACACATTTTGTCTTGATCCCCAAGAGCTACACTTACGTTTACTTTACCGTTACTCCGAAAATATGAGAAACACGGAATAAAACAGAGCATACTGCAGGATACAGAATCAACTTTCTGCTTAGTGTGACTCTCTGATATCTGCAGTCTTCTCTATCCCTCGCAGCGGCCTCCATCCCCAGCACCCCCCCCCCATCATCCCCTACTTCTCTCCCTTGCTTTCTCAAGCTCAAGTTTTTATCTGCCTCTCTCTGATTTCAGTTGGTGGAAATTAGAGTAGGACTAAAATGGCATGGAGCGAAGATAAAGGAGTGGAAGAGAAAGGAAAAGGTACAGGAGAGGATGGGACAAGGAGGAAGAGCAGGACGACGTGTAATAAAAGCAGTTAAAGGGTCACAGCCTCGTGCTGTCTCTGTGGAGCAACAGGACACAAAGAATAGAAAATGTACAGAGGATGTTTTCACACAGGCAAACAGACAGAGTGCACACAGTGACTTCAGCAGCCACACACTACTGTAGCTCTTACTGTGATTCTGCAAAACTACGTTGCATAATATATAATCTCTTTATAATCCCTTTGTTGGTGATTCAAAGGTGGCCTAAATACTTTGAATATGTGCTAAAAGGCATGATAGAAGTGTCGTCATTATGATATTACTGTTTGTGTCATTTGTTAAACTTTGAGTAGCGACAACTCCAAACTCAGTTCCCAGCAAATTCTATTACAAGAATCTCTAAAAAAGAACACGTTCCAGTAGCAGTCGTCTGCAGACCTCGACTGATCTGAACATTGCATAATGTACCCAGTTTGCTTATTCTGTCTTTACATTTTTATGTGCATCTCTGTATGGATTCCAGTGTCCTTGAGAGATTAAAAGCCCCAGGGGGAGTAAAAGCAGCAAGCAGCCAATCATGATGCCTGAGTTCAAGATGAATTACGCATGAATCTTAAGCAGTTCAAAAATGTTAAACCCAGTCAATGTTTTACTCAGGCCCGAGGCTTATTTCAACAATCAAGAACACTAAGAAAGATAACTCTGAAATTAAGTTATAAAACCAAGTTTTGTACAAAAAATGACACTGGTAAATGAGACTTGAAAATGACCTCAGAAACTGGTAAAAAAAAAAAAAAAAAAAAAGCTAATTTATTTCGTTATTATTATTTTATTTAATTTGATCAGTCATATGGTTCTTTAAATGTCTCCATAATTACAGTTAGTAGACATATAGGTAAGCGTAAATATATGAGCTGTTAATTGAAGAGAAAAACAGTTTTGGAACAAGGAGCCGACAAATAAATATCATTGATGATATCAGTGATGAGACATTATGGCAAAAAAAAATATGAGAACACAATAATGAGCAAAACAGGTTATTACACATCATCTTCGTATCTTTTTCACATCAACAACTGATAACTTTCATATAAAATCATATGCAGGTATTTGTGCCCTCGGAGACAAAAATAAGTCTAAAAAGTATTGAACTGGAAAGCAGGGAGAAGAATGAGAAAGGTATTAAAAAAAAGAAATACAGTATAAAAAACATGTATAGCTGAAGACAATAAGTCCTCCATCAGAAACAAGATTATTTTCTTTTCAAGCAGAACTGCTTTTGCAGTGTGTCTGCGTGTATATTTCTATATTAGCACCTGTTGTTTTCTGCATGTCATATTGATTTCTCATAGATCGTGTTGCGTTTTTTCCCCCCACCACGCCGGCGATTCAAGTGTGGCAGCTAAGTCAATGAAAGCTTCAAACTCTATAGCTCACTTGCATCTATCCCTGTCTTGACTTAGGACCGTAGAAGACACACTAAGCAACCAAGACTTCAAAAAAAACCACAAACAGCGCAATGTATGGCTCCAGGGTCTGCTTTGTATTACAAAAGGAAATCTCTCTAAAGAAAAAAATCTTCAACATGTTCTTCATCTGTATTCTGTTTACCTGTTTTATGAAAAAAAAAAAAAAAGAAAGAAACTACAAACATTTCTACCACAAACATACTGCTTTGTGTCTCCGTTGGCCCCTGCAGTATCTCACTCAGCGGCTGTTTTCAATCAGTCATTTTCAGTCTGTGTTTAATCTCAGGTTCATTATCAAGCAAGTGGACGCAAATGAGCCAAACGCATCAACCTTAAGTTTTAGAAACTAGGTTGTGTACATCTTTGTTTTTCTGCCAAAGCAAGAGAATGATTCATCATTGCTTAGCCAGAGGAATGTGCTGTCAGGAGACAAAGAACTGGCTGCGCTCCAGTACATCATAGTAGATCCTGTTAAAGTGTCCTGCGAACGCCGCTGTACGCTGTACGACACTGGCGATGATACAGCCAGGGGTGTCGCCAGGCCATTTTACTGTGGCTACAGCCCCCAATGTTTTGAGTGTAGTGCCAAATTGAATTTTGAACACTGAATGACAATGTGACACACCATTTATAGTTGTGATGGAACAACATTTACATCTATAGTGCTCCAAAAACCCAGTGACTTCGGTCAGTCTATCAGTTGGAGAGAGACACGTCTCCACCAACACCCAGCTCCTGCTCAATTGTACCTATCAATTTTTGTCTGGAGGGGGGGGGGGAAATAAGAAAAAAATGTGCCATCAGGTACAAAATGTCAATATCGAGGGACACAGCAGGATAAAATCCAGGTTTCTCCACACAGGTCCCTCCTCAAAAACAAATAAGCCAACGTTTTTTTCATGCCGACGGGCTTGCTCTGGTTGTAATTAGCCCTGAAGCCCATCGATGAAATGTGCCAACTGCTGAGGTGAAGCACGCTGCTCGGTATTGTCTGTGTAATGGTAATACGCCACTCAACTGATTTTCCTCACTTTTCCTGTGGATCACGTATTGATCATGTGTGGTTCTGACTGTCAGGGCCATTCTTAGTCTTTCAGGGACCCTTGTAGCTCGGGGGCCCAATAGTAGCAGACACCTTTATCCAAAGTGACTTAAAAGTGGAGAACAACAACCAAGCTAGAGTACTGGCATTAAGCCTTTCTTGCAGCGGAGCATGACCTCGGACCCCTCCAGCAATGCTTGTGTTACACACTGGGTGAAACCTTTAATGTTTACAGTGTCTCTGCGTACGACTGTGTCTGAATAATTGACTTACAGTATTTGCATGCAGTTCACTGGTGAGAAAATATTGACCATGTAGCAAAGATCAAAGTACCTTCAGGGCATAAGAGGGAAAAAGTAGATTTGATCTAAAAATACACTCGATGGCCACTTCATCAGGTACATCCCAGTATGTCTTATAAAGTAGTGACCATTGCACCCGTTTCCACTGAGCGGTTTGGTCCAGGCTGGTACAGTCGGGTACACTATTACGCGTGTTTCCATTATAAAAAGGTCCCATACAACTGAACCAAACCGTACCCTTTCTGGGTCCCCTTCACTTGTAGGTCCTTAGGAAAATGGTACGGTATGGTTAGGGCGGAGCTACTCGTGTCACACGATACAATCCATTGATTGGCAGACAGATAAACGTCAGTGCCCACAAGAAAAGCAAGTGTGAAACAAACACCAAGTTGCTGTTCAGTTGATGCCAGAAGTTTTCTAGTTTTTTCGGCTGTGTTTCTCTTCGCCGCCCGCAACCTTCTCTCATACAATGTGGTATGTATTGTAGATTCAAAGAGCCAAAAGCCAAGCAGAACAAAAACGACCTGCTGGATGATCTCCATTGATGTTGTTTGTAGCGTCACGTTTGTTGTTGTCACACTAGTATGATGCCACGCTAGACATTTGGTCTAAACCCTGCATGCCAAGTGGCGGTCTGACCTGAAGTAGGAACGCTCATCTGAATTGGCTGGACCATTCTAACCGTTCCAAACCGTACCAGCCCGGACTGATCTTCAGAGTGGAAATGGGGCTTTAGTATGTATTAAAAATAAATGATTAAATAATGACCTGTCAGGAATTTATGTGGACTACTGGTCAAATTGAGACGTTATAGCAATTCTTATAGCTCATAGGAGTATTAAAGTACTTTGTATTTGATAAGTGGTGATGAATTAGGTTCATCATATGTTAATTCTATTACATAAGTTCAAGACATTTTTACATGTCTGTACAAGGGTTAACATATGGAGGAAGCACTTGGTAAAGGAAGTAAGGAAAATACCATCTGTTGTAATAAAACAAAACAAAAACAAATAAAAAAACTAATGGAATGAATGCATAATGTGACCTTTTTACACATTTAAATCAGACTATTTCATCTAATGCATCAGTGCTGGATGTTTACCAGGATGGTGCCAAGATGAGTCACACAATTGTGATATTTCTTTTTTAACACAAAACAACAATTGTGGCCTAAGTGTCGATTGGGTTGAATTGTGCTCGTTGAAAGTCTGTCCTTTTGTCTATGTACTGAAACGTCATTGTACATGCACTTCCAATAAAAGACAAGAAAAACGGTGCATGACCATACTTTTAGGTCCACTTTAATCCTCCCTTGAAGCAAAGCTTGTGTCAGTTGTCTTTATGTTTGTGCCAGTGAATTCACTCACCTGAGTTCTCATCGACCCTCTCCTCTACGGTGTGGTCCTTCTGATGAACCCACTCGCCGTTACACTTAAAGTAAATTTGTGTGGCAGGAGTCGCTTTGCAGTACAGATTGACAGGCTTGTTCTTGACTATGTACCCTTCCTCGGGTTCGAACAGGAAGTGGGGTAAGGGCTCAGGAGGGTCAGAAGGGAAGGTTTCTGGGAGCTCACTCAGGCTCAGGAAATCATCGTCATCTCTCACTGCAGAAACAAGAAAAGAAAAAAAATGTTACAATTCTGATTTACAACAGACTTTGCTTTTTTTGTTGTGTGTGTGTTTTTGTTGCTGTTACTTTACTAGGTCTTTTTTTATCAACTGGTTTGTCAACTGCCATTATTTTTGGCTTCACATCCCTGACCAACAGTGTCCAAAGCTTTCCTGTTAAGTGGATGACTATGAAACAACTTCATTTTTATTTGATCACTAATAATTACAGTTTTTTAAGCCGGTGACCAGGACAGAAATGTGTTTCCAACCACCAAGCAATAAAGCGCATCTTCCATCTTGTTTGTGGTACTTTGACTTTTATAACACCTACAGTTTATGAGTTGATGAAATAAAACCTCTACAGGCAGAAAAAGCTTAATGATAGAAAGAGTAAAAAGAGAAGTGATGCGGCTGATTCAGAAGTTATTTACAGAGGAAGAATGGATGACCGCGCTGCATCTGAGGGGGATTCATCCCAGTTGCTCTAGACCGCTGTACGTTTCGAATCAAGCCTTCTGGCAAATGTTGTTTCATAATATGCAGTTCAGTGATAAATTAAATTACATTTAAAACAAAATCAACAATCAGTTTGTAGCTGGATATCCTGCCTGACAGATTTTGTTGGTTATCCTGCAGTATAAACCATCCGGTGGTCTGATTTCCCTCGTGGCTGGTGTCAGGAGAACTGTTATAACCCGCAGTGAGCTTATTTTAATATAAGTGGAAGCACTTCATATGTTGGGGCTAAAACTAAGCCTCGACAGCTCTTGCTGTGGTATAAAACTGAACCTCCGCACCTCCATATTTTATTCCCATCACATCCCAATAATGTTAGAATTTATATAAATTGCTCTTCTTTTATCTCTCATCAACACAGAGGATATCTTGTTTCAATAAAGTTTAAAGGAATTGCCAGCAGACAAAACCATTTCCAGACACAGTTTACTCTAGTGAGAGCAAATGATCGGTACAATGAGACACTCTACAATGTTGCTTACAGTTTGGACTTGAAACATTTTTGAAATTCAGTGTATTTTGTATTGGTCATCGAGACGTAATCACCAATAAAGAAAAGATGTGACATTGCACTGACATAATGCAACTGCTTGAAACAACTATATGCCTTATGCAAACGTTTTAATAGTTTATATTTTGTAAACTCAGAAAGGCTGAAGTCACCTAAGTACCCACTGTTCAAATGTTAGCCCCAAACAAAGGATCTCTAAGACCAAAGTTCATTACTTTTGGCACCCGACAGCAGAAAATATGTTTATAGTCATAACCAGACTGCATTCTGCATGCTCCATTACCCCTCAATTGGCAGGGAGCATCTGTGTCCTTGTGTACATGTGTGGCCGAGAAGGCTGGAAGTCTATTCATAATTAAAATGATCATAACTAGCTGAATTTTTAATTGATTTCCAAGCGGTTCGATTTTTTTTTTATTACAGACTCATCATAACTGGAAAAATAAAGTACACACACTTTCAGCTCTATGATTTTTATGTATCACAACATAATTAAAGAAAATCTGGTGTTTCAGGTTGGAACCTGGAATCATTGTCCTGTTGTTCTAATTTTAGCTGAGCTTTTGGACAAATGGCCTTGTGTTTGACTCTAGATTGTTTTAACAAAGAGAGACGTTTGTGGTTGATTCAGTGACCGCATGGTGCCAGGTCCTGTGGCTGCAAAACCAAAAGCTAATCACCACCCATCACAACTGGGGTAAGACGCTTGTATTGACATCCTAGATTTCTCCAAGCGTGGTGCTGTGTATTGTAGTGGAACATCTCCACTTTGGTTTCATCTATCAAAAAACATTATTCAACAAGTCTTTTGGTTTATGTACATAGACTTTTGCAACCCTAAGCAGTGGTGCCATGTTCTTTTTGGAGAGGTAAATTTTCTTGGGCAGTACTACAAAACAGGCCATGTCATCCATCAATCACTGCTTCTTCCTAGTTGCAGGCTCTGCTGGAGCCTGTCCCAGTTGTCTTTAGTGGAAAATCAGGAGCATTCCCTAGACAGGTCACGAGTCCATCACAGAGCCACATACAAAGAAATATCCACACATGCTCACACTGACTCCAAAGGTTAATTTAGAATCACCAGTTGACCTAACGTGTATGTTTATAGGCTGTGGAAGAAGAAGAGAAACCAGGGGAAAGAGCATGCAAAACTCCATCTGAGATTCAAACCAGGAACCTTCAGGCTGCCGGACAACAGTGTTATCCACCAAGGCTCCATGCTGCCAACAATACTGTACATTGTCATTTTATTTTTCTCCTTCACTGTCCTGAACTATTAATATTTAACATACTTAAAGATGCCTTTAGAGTTTGAGATCTAGGTCTTGACCTTGGAAGGAGTTTGCTGGGGGATCTACTCCTGGGAAGAGTGGCAGCCTACTTTAGTGGTTTTCACTTGTGAATATTTTTCTCACTTTAGTATGAAGGACTACTTTAATTCATTTATTTATTTAGTCATTCTTCATCTTTATTTGTAACCTTTTGGAAGCAGTAAGTAGCCAACCCTGAGGAAACTTAATCGGACTCCGCTCCTCCAACCTGCTCCCTTACCTCCACTGTATTTCCACTCTGTCCAAATGTTCCCCCTATACATCCACACAAACCCCCACATCCACACAAACCCCCACACCCAAACACACACTATTTCTTTGTCTCTCACTGACTCACAACTCACATATAGTACGAATTCATGCACACTCAAGATGTCATGTAGTTTTTCTTTTGACTTGTAATTTACCTCCACTCCATCATCATCCTGTTTCATTAATACCGTCTAGACCTTCTTTTAAGTGTGTGTGTGTGTGTGTGTGTGTGTGTGTGTGTGTGTGTGTGTGTGTGTGTGTGTGTGTGTGTGTGTGTGTGTGTGTGTGCGTGTGTGTGTGCATCTGTGTGATTGCCTCACCTAGACGGCTGTGACTCATGGGAAAATTTGAACACAGACCATTTTTGACACAGCGTCATGGTTGTTTTTTTTTCTAGGCCTAATATTTCATGGATGTGGATGCGCATGAATACTCCTCCAAATAGAAACTCACTACACACAGTAAAGCAGTCCACATTTGTGCCTTTGCACACTTGTGCACACATTTGCACACATGCATAATCTTTCACTCCTCTTCCTTGACGACTGTTGTGGTTCTTATCTTTGAGAATAGAAATGTGCTGTAGGCTATGAGCTAAAAGCAGCTTAGGTAAAACAACAACAAGACACAAATAGGGGAAAAATTAGTAGGCAGCATCTCCACTTTGATGTCACGAAGCTGATATTTTCTCCCTTAGTTCTGTAATTAGTTCTCTGAGAGTATGAAAATTGGTAGACATTTTCCCTGTATAATTTCATTATCCGAAGGAAATGTTCTCCCGCTCTTGGTTATCTATCCAGTGCAATGTTCAGCCATTCCTCTTGCTGCCTCTTCCATCACCATTACCAGTTGCCGTTACTTTATGTTTCTCCATCCTTCTGCTTTTACACGTTTCCTGCTTTTCACTTTACCCAGTGCTCATTCTCACCCTCATCTGTCATTCAGAGAGCTGGGGGGGTTCATTGCTCTTGAGCGACAGCTATAAATTATTGATTGGCACAAGAAACATGATAGCCAAAGAAAAGGGTGGGTGGAATAGAGATAAAAAAAGGAGGGGGGGGGGGGGGGGGTTCACAGATATATTTTTCTATGAATAAAAGCTTTGTTTGAGAAACATGTATTTCCTTTCGCCTCTGCAGAAACTGTTCCAAACTTTGGTTCTCTCCATATTTTTTCCTCCCACTGTAAACCTTCTGTACACCCCCCTTTCTTTACTTTTTAACCTCATTTTTACCCCCTACCACTCTCTCCTGATCATCTGACAGAGTGACTTATTGATCCTAACTGCCTAGCTCATAAACGGTTTGCCTGAATGCTGTCATCAGTAATGGATGGCTGTAGCAAAGCAATGTCCGGTTTGGATTTATGGTGAGTTGTAAATATGTACCCAGAGAAGGAACATGTTTATTCTTTCGCTTAAGGCTGTGGGCCTGCCAACATGAGAATACCAATGGAGCCAACCAATAAAGGTCTTGGATAGAGAAACCAATCGCTGATGACAGGAGTGTAAACTGAGAGGGGAAAACATTTGACTGTTATTTAGCTCCATAGAGCAAACATAAAGATGGTATCCCAACAGTCAAAACCATGTCAAAATATTTCCATCTATATATTTTTAGTCAGTCAATTGCATTGCGTAATTGCATTGAAGACTTTAAATGCTTTCTTAACCTCTTGATTTCCAGGTCTATTTTTCCTGCATGACGTCTGAAATGACTTACCCGAAATAAATAAGGCACAGCTTCGCAAGAATAAGGGCTGTATGTATAAACATGGGCTCAAGTTTTGCATGTAGATTTAAATCTAATCAATCTAAACTTTTTAGAGAAACAGAGATATCGGGTTGAGATATTGGGGTGAAGAACATTAACACACACCCCATCACCCACCCCAGCCTCCATCCCGTCACGTCAGAGTCTACAGGTAGAAGCTTGGTAGAAGCTTTAAGAGCAGATTTTAAAAGCGGATTTTAAAAGTGGAAGTAAGCTTGGCAGGGTGTGTTGCTTGAATTAGACCTGTGAAGAAGGATTAATCACAGAAGTTGGAAAGGGGTGACAAGAGGCATAAAATGCTGCTCAAGATGGGAGACAAAAAAAAAAAAATGCAAAAAATTCTGCTCCCAAAGAAGTCTTCTTTATGAACATTTTGAACTAAGGATCCAATTCACCAACGATGAAATAACAGGAAAAAGGCCAAATTTGAATTAAAATTCAAGGAAAGAAAAAAAAATCCCATTCTTTATTTGCTACATATCATTTTGCTTGGTAGTTTTAAGTTTGGATCCTTGCGCATGTATAACTAACACAGTCTAATGAATGAAATGATCAAATAAACTATTAGCTGTTGGTGTATCTGAAGTTGATATATGAACACTTGCTTTGTATGAAGCCAATACAACAAATTTTATAAGTTTACTATTTCTTTGAGGCTACATTTCCCTTTACCGATGACAAAGTTTGGAACACTGTCCACAATTGTTGATTTTGTATTTTTTTTTTTATTATACAAAGTAGCGTGATTAAGAGCAGAGTTAAGACTAACATGTAAAAATAATATTATTGTCACGACAAATTTAGAGCGCATATGCGTGTTTGTTAAATGTGAGACTGTAAAGAATCCTTTCCTGTTGTCAGAAGCACAGTGTTAACCCTCTACGTGCTGGTCCTCACGAGAAGCCTTCAGGTGATTTCAAAAGGACAGAATGGGAAATCAATGTCTGTGGTGGAACGCAGTTTCTGCTAGGGAATGATTTCCGAGAATAATAACTACATGATAATCACCTTTCCACATCGGGAATAACGGAGCATGTGAAATGTGTTGGTTGGTTGGGTGGAGCACACTGCGGGAACATGTTTTCCTTGGTTTCAGGTTTCATGTTTATCCGTGCGGCAGCTAAAGCATATTTGTGGTTTCTGCAACTGCGACTAGATGCAGACTGTGCCCTTTGCCACATGATGAGGACAAATGCCACACGATAATGGGTGTAAGTGGACTTTTGTCAGGTGGGAACGGGGCTGGCGTGATACTTTTTCAAACATCGTTGTGTATTTTCATTACATGATTCTTTAAAGAAAACCAAAAAAAAAGTGAACAAAGATTAAACATTTGAGTCCATTTCACTACAACAATGACGGCTAACTCTGTAACATCTACGTCTATAACATCTATACGTCTGTAACACTACGTAAAGCAGCTGAAGAGTTCAGAGGTATGCGACCAAGTCTGCGATCTAAAGCACAGCAAACTGAGCCATATTAGGTCAAATGCACCATGCTTAGAAGTGTGTGTCTGGGTCTTGTGTTCTTGGCACTGTGAGGGGTCTGTGATGCGTATCAGTGCAGTAGCCGTGGAAATCGTGAGGTCATACTTCATAGAGACTTATCAGATCGTTTGAATCTGCAGCAGCTGCAACAACATATTTGTACTGAGAAACAGGCACTTTCCCTCACACACATGCCGTAAATAGTCAGAGAAGAACCTTTTTAATACCGATAATCCCTTTATTGCTAATCGTCTACGGTAACCAATACCTGAAACGTATGGGCAAGCAGAAAAAAAAAAAAGAATTAGAAAAAAAAGATGGATCAAACCCTGTGTATGTGAGATATTTTGCAGCCAAATTACAGAAGGACTTGGATGCATGTATCGCAGACAAAAATAAATCCCACAAACCCACACAAAGGTGCAAAAGCATTTGATTACTCAAGCAAAGAGGAAAACTCACACAATCTTCCTTTTTTTCTTTCCGTCTCTCACACCAGCATTCTACCTGACAAACACTCACATATTGTGTCACAAAAACAGGAAAACATAAATTCTCATTATTGGCACTCCCATTGCCCAGAGCTCCTCCTGCCCACACAACTCTTGCCTACGATCATCTCTGAAAACGCACGCACACACTCACACACACTCACACACACTCGCACACTCATACACAAATGCTCTATTCTGTTTTATGTCACGTTTGTCTCAAACAGAAATATTCAAGTCTTTTTGAGAGACGATTTAAAGAGTTCAGGGAGATGAAAAGAGACGAAAACTGAGGAGGAGCGTTGATGGGGCAGCGGCAAGCTTGTGAATCATTTCTGCCAATCAATTAAATCTATCGATTTCCCATATACGCACACGCACACGCACACTGGCAGATACGTGAATAAACACTAGTGTGCCACCTGAAAAAGTCATGGATACTTTAAAAAAGAAACATATAACCAAATCCTGACAGGGAACATGTTCATCCGAGCACGAATACACACACACAAGGTGGAGACAGCTATTCAGCACCTTCCCACACACACACACACACACACACACACACACACACACACACACACACACACACACACACACACACACACACACACACACACACACAGTGTTAGAAATTAAATAATCTCATCTGCAAATCACTTCCAGAGCTGAAATGACATTGTTCTGCTCTCTCTCTCTCTCTCTCTCTCTCCTTTGGTTTAATAATTTGCCATTATAACTGCTTTAATAAAATAACAAATAAGTTTAATAATTCTCCTTTGAACCATATTTCCCAACCTCTCCCAGGAGATTCAGTGCTCAGCTTTCTGAAGTTTACCCATGCTCGATTCAATTATTCATGCTTTGAAACAATGGCTGTACGTGTGGTACGGTTTCTTTTACCCGTTTTTGACTGAGCTGTACCTGTAAACCCTGCACACTGTTGGCATTACTGCACACTGCCACTCCACGAGGGATATCTTTGTTAACAAGAAGGATTTTTGGGATAAGCAAAATAAATTAATGAATAAATCATTTTTGGCACATAAACAGCATAAGACCTCTCATACTGAGGGGGTTGTGCTTCTCTCTACATTTTACAAAAATAAATCAAAGCACCCTTTGGAACGTCTATTCACAGGCTAATATGCTAAAGCTTTTCAGGAACTGTTTACACACACACACACACACACACACACACACACACACACACACACACACACACACACACACACACACACAAAAGCACAAATCTATTAGTTCCAGTAATGGCACACTTCTAATCTGACCATCTTTCTTCCTTTCTTTCATGTGTTTTATTTTTCACTCCCCGTCTTCAAGGGTTGTTTTCATAAGATAAGTGGTCCAGATCAGGGCGATGAAAAAAAAGACCAGTGAAACTATGCTGGCTCACAAGACATGGAATAAACTACCCGTATAAGGGTGTGAGCGTGCGTGGATTCCTGACTATAAAATATGTTTTTATAAAGGGAGGTCATGGGTTGCTCTGATCAGTTGAACTCCTTGACACAGAACATCTACTGGAAACTCAATCAGGGGTTTATCCTCAATCAACACTTTAATAAAAGTGCCATAATTCTAAAAAGTGAAAGAATTTGATTATTTAATTACCTTTGTCAAAAGGGATCAATTACATTTACATATTTTTCAATATAGACTTCAAGAAATAAAAACACAGTTATGCTGCAACAGGAAAATTTGTACAATTTCCTGGGAAAATACCCAGCAGTCCCCAAGTGGATTCTAACATCAATGCAATGTTTTTATGTGTTTTTAATGGAGTATGCTATATCATATTTGGTTGCTGTTGTGATTAATTTTAAGATAGGGAAATATAAATTAGCATCTTTGTCATTTAACATGTGGTGAACTGCATATGATGAAAGATGAATATAATATTATATAATATGATATATGTACAGCACACTTCTTGTCACAGCCAATTATTTATCCACTGGGCTTTCAGCTGTACTAGGTAATTCATGATGGAAGAAAACACTTGAATGCACGTCTATCTCAATACGGCACAGACGGTGACAGCTGGCTGGCGCACTCTGACTTTCAACCTGTGTGACATATAAGGCCCCAGCTAAAGCCTGAGACTAGATTTATAGCCCTGCCTGCAGAGGGGTGACTCGGTCAGGCTGCACCTGGCTTCAGTTAAAAGAAACAAAAAGAGCTGCTATTGGTAGAGTGACAGATACATGAACACAAGTCATGCCCTCTTTAATGTTTTGTATGCGATGCGTGAGAGAGAGTGTAAAAACATAATACAAACTATTTCACTGTCTTTGCAAAATGCAAATACAACCTCAGACAAAAATATAACCTTTTTTAACAGTTCCACCTATCATTTAACAAAAAAGCCAAAGAAAAAATGAGGACAATGCTTAAGTTTCTGCATGATTCAGTAGCTTAGAGCAGTAATAACTGTAGTCTTTTTTTTTATGACTTTATCTTGCACAACAATGTGGACACATTTTATTTGATTCTTTTTTATTCACTTACACACATCCCTCTAAAGGAGCCACCACGGCATTTCAGTTGGGTTCAGGTATAAACTTTGAGTAAGACCTTCAGAAACCTTTATTCTTTTCTGTTTCAGCTCTTTTGCTACTGTGCTTGGAATCATCGTCCTCTTGCATGAATCCATTTCAACCAACCATTGGCTCTCAGACTAATAGCTTCACATTTGCCTGCTGAATACTTTGGCATACAGAGTTGAGTTCACTCAATAACTGCGATGTGCTCAGGTGCTGCGGCTGCAAAACAAACCCAAATCAACCCCACCATCTTGCTTGACGGTGGACATGTGGATGTGCTTCTGCTAAAGCTGCATTTGGTTTTTAACAAACATGCATGTTAAGGCCTGACAGCCCCACTTTGGTGTCATCTGGTGTGTTGAGATGCGCTTTTGCTCATTTCAGTCATGCTTTTCTGTTCAGAAATATGAAGTTTCTTTTGGCAGTACCCCAACCATGCTGGCATCTTCTAGTTGTGTCGTAATAGACTTTAATATTTTGCACACTCATTATGTTTTCTTTTTGATTATTGTATTTAATGATCAATTGATCAGGTGCTGATGATAAGCATCAACTGGCTGCAATTAATCATCTGAAATTCTATGGATGCATCATGCTTTCTTTTTTTGGGGGGGGGGGGGGGGGGGGGGGGGGGGGGGGGGGGGGGGGGGGGGGACCACAAGAAAGAGAATAATGTGAAAATGTTTTGTGAAACGGCATGTAAAAATATATAATATACAGTATATTTTGTGGTGCTAGATACATCCTGACACACAGTCGGAGGTAAAGTCTCTGAATATTTAATTCTTTCCCAAACTATCAGTCAGACAGTCACATATATCAGCTCAGTGCAGTAGGCACGCATTCCTGCACATGTGCCGCTTGTCTTCGGCAGGAGGGCAGTCGGTGCGCATGCATTTTTAAACAGCCATACAGTAAGCCTACACCTTTGTATACATGTCTGCACTTCTGTGCGTGCGCTCATGCAGATGCAGCGGGCATTTTATTGTGTCCACAGTTACATATGAATACATACAATACTTCTAAAAATGAGTCAGTGTGCCACAAGGTGGGTTTTGGTCACTGGTTCACTTCTGAAAGTGTCTTTCATGTCTTGACCATTATTACATTTGAAAGCTAAAATTCTTAGCTAATTTTAGAAATGAATTTAGTATGTTGTAGGAGCCGTTTGCCAGCTCACCACTTTGTATCTAAGCAATTACCGAAGGGATTACCATAAAACTCCACGCGAGCATTAATCATCCAAAGGGGATAAAGCTTCCTGCCTCTGATGGCCCCCTGAATCATTATAGAAGCACCTCCTTTGGTTGTCTTTGGTTAAAAATCTATTTAATTTACAGGAATATTTTAACTCGAAAAAAAAAAAGGTCCACCAGGTTCAGCCTTTTTGCACCACTCGATGTTCTTGTCTCTAACTGTAATCATGTGAGTGACATCAAGAAGCTGCGTGGTTGAGGTTACAAGTCATAAAAAATATGATATACGAACGGGGCAAAAAGAGAAGTAAAGAAGGTATAAACTGCATTTCAGATGCTGCTGGACTGAGAGTCACAGTGAGACAAGCACATTCACAGTTGGACGAACTGTACATCGCATGTATATAATATTGAGCACCGGCGCATTTTGAGAAAGGAACAGATGATGAGTGGGTGTTTGCAGGTAGGCAGTGTGAGAGCTCTCACTAGCTATTTTTTTTTTTTTAATGCCCGTCTCTGCCAAGCATAGCGTGCGCATAAACACAAACAGGCAGTTACATTACAGAGCCCTAAGTTTATCTTTGTTTGCCCTGCTGCATTTCTTATTAGTTCTTGCATTATTGTGAAGTCTTACTCCCTTCCTCTACTTAAGCTTATTTCCATGCTTTCAGCATTTTTCTGCAACAGTTTTACCCCCCCCCCCCAGCTATTAGTCTCTCCAAGATTTTCAGCAGGATTGGGCTCTAAAGCTCAGGGACAGAGGAAAGATCTGCGGTGAACTAATCTGTTGGAAAGACTTAGGAGGAAGCATGCCTCGTTTGTGCTGGAATGGCCCTTAAGCCAGTTCTTATCTCCAGTTTCTGCAGAGTGACACAGCACAGACACACCTTGCTGGACACCAGCAGGACTGTCTGCAGCACGGGTCTTTATTCGGCTCAAGTGAACGTCGAGCAATGAGGCTTTGGTTACCGTTTTTTGTGCGTGTCTTTCATTTGCTTCATTATGTCGGTGAAACCCTAAATGTCACACTATCTGCCTAGGCGGTGCTGCCGAGGCCCGATGAAAGTGTATCTGTTTGGGTCTTTAGATACGCTGTGGGTTTCAATTCCAACTCCCCCTCTGAACTAGGTTACTGGTGTGCAAACCAGCCCTTTAGAGGGCGACTTCTATCTATCCCATCTGTCAGTTCGCCCTCACTACCTCTCTTCAGTCATGCCACGGTCGGCAACACCAGCCCACACCAGGCTCAAGAAATTGAGGAAATAATGTTGCTGTCACAAGTTTATGAGATTTGTATGTTTGTAACTAAGACTTGTTAAAAGGACTGTAATTTACCCATCACCCAAAGTGTAATTTATGGAAATCAAAGAATGCAGAAATAATGCAGTAACACATTAGTAAGCAAAGCATTCAGGCAGAAGAAAAAGTTAATGCAGCAGCAAGAGACAGATAATTACAGCCCTTTCACAATCATGAAAAATATTTATACTCTAGGTGTTGTAATGCACAAGTTTCATTGTAAATCTCACACACACACACAAATCTGAATGTAGTTGGAATATCTCATTGATATGCGTACACTTATGTAAGCTTATGGGGTACAAATTTGTGCAAGTTGCTGTGTAATGTTATCTTCCAGATGGAGTCAGTCTCCCTTATCCCAGGGCCTGAGGGAAAAACAGGGCTTTGCTTTCATTCATGTTCTACTATCACACTCAGTATCACTATTAATACGAGCAGCCAGCACAAGGCTGTACATTAGAATATGAAAACATTAGCTGCGTAAGGACTTGCATTTTCATAGAGATATAATCTGTTTTTTTTTTTCGTTTTTTTTCTGGGAGGTTACAAGTGAGGGTATAGCTGCCCGCTGTATGATACACATCTCACTATCCAGCTGGCCCACGATCCATCCAACTTGTGTTTGAATATTTTCTTCCTTTCAGGATCTTTCTGTACTAGTCCGTCTGTCTGTATATACACACTCACCAGCTGCTTTATTAGGTACAGTGTTTCTGTTGCATTTAATTTAGGTAATTTTCTTAATTTCTTTAAAAAAAAAAAGACACAGTTTAAAATGTATTCCCATTTTATGCCCTTTCATCTCTTTTCTTTCTGTTACTTGCAGCATGTTTTGGCGTTGGAGTAACAACAGATCTATCCCATCCCATTTCTGAGGCCACTTTCCCAGAGGCACATTTCAAATTGACCTCTACTCATCCAGCTACTTTGTGCAGCACTAGATTTTCTTTTCCTGTTGGCCTTTTTAATTTTTTCTTATGTTCTTCAGACACATCTGAGTAACCAGTTCTTCAATCCTTTATTCCATTTACTCCTTATCCATATTGTGTCACACTACTCTACCAATTTCCTTGAAAAATAATTAAAGGACCATGCTCTGCCCAGTTTGGACACACACACACACACACACACACACACACACACACACACACACACACACACACACACACACACACACACACACAGAAAGAGACAGGGATAATAAGATGGCATAAAATCAAATAATAAAGGACAGCTTACAGGCTTATTTCATTTGAACATTTCCTCATGTTTTGGCTACTTTATTCAGAGCTGAATATAAAATTGGATCAGACATTTCACTGCTCATGTCTTTCTCCATCTAGAGTCGCACCATCTCTGTCTTCCCTTCCAACTGCGAGGCTTCTTTTTTCTCTCCTGCCTGGCCAGCCAGCCCCCCCCCCCACACACACACACACACACATTCCTGTATCCCTGTCACATCTCTCTTCTCCTTCTCAGTCCCTGTCTTCATCCTTCCCCTTTTCTCTCTGGCATATCTCCACACTCTGCTTTAATCTTGAAACCACATTTCCCGCCTTAAAACATCTTCACTCTTTCCTAACATTTTGTCTCCCTGCTGCTCTCTGGCATCTTCCCACCCACCACCTCCCCTCAAACCTCATTCTCTAAATCTTCCTTCCTCCTTTACCTCTTCGTGTCTCCTCTCTTTTTTCCACTGCCTCACTTGCTCTCTCCATCTGCCTCCTTGGGCCACTATAAATAGAGCCACAAGGGAGTTTCATAATGGACTTCAGCGTCTGACCCTGTTACAGAGACATTACTGACCATCTTCATCCTTTCGCTCCTCATGCATACTCACAGATTACACAAACATGCTTACTGTTTCTTCTTTGGCTCAATAATTTGACCTTAATTTCTTAACGTAAACAACAAGCTTATGGTCAGTTATTTTCTGTGTTAAATGTTCCCTCTTTGTAATTGTGCTCCTCACATTATCTTTGGATAAGTGTGATGAATGTAAATATTTTAACACAATTTTGGACTCTCAAACATCCGTGTTGGGGATTTTGGTCTCTGAAACAGGAAAGAAAATAATTCAGAAAGTAAGGTTATTCATTTACCCTAATCTCTGTAGTTGTGCCCTTTTTTCTGTCTGCTCGTCTGCTGCCAGAGTCCTAATTAACTTTTATCTCGAGTCTGCTACCCTGACAGGCATCACTTTTTGATACGAGTTGTGCACAAGCTTGTGGGAACTTCAGCAACTGAGCAGAATCAACAATCTCACAAGTGAGATTTAGTGTGAAAGACAGAGATGGAGAGACAGCAGGAGGGCTACACTTTTAACACTGCACAATAGACTTTAAACTGATTTGAATGAGTCTTGATCAAACCTGTCCAACTCGTTCGCAAGCTCAAAGAGACCTCGGGGGGTTCTGGCGTTTTTGGATGAGTCCAATCATAAAACATAAGCGTGATGCTTTCAATGTTGAAAATAAAAAGCAGCAGGTTGCAGCAACAGGTTCTTTTTGAATGTACGCTAGATTATTACTGAAATACTTTGATGTGCCTGGGATGAACTCTTAACAGCTCCTATCAGCTCTCCTAACCGCTTTAAATAGGAGCAAAGACACCATCCAAAGTTTCTTCTGCATCTTCATCCATGATAGCAACCAATCCAGAAATCTCCACTTTGGTCTTCCCCTTGTCCAACCCTGGCTGTTCGTCCGATGAACCTATGCGAATCATGCTATCTTTGTCACTGCCAAATGAAATCTTACCATCTTCACCTCTACCTCCTCCAGCTCTGCTTCCTAATTCACTGCCTTCTTCACTTCTTTTCCACAGTCTCCATTAACTTGCCCAAGTGATCGGTTCAACCAAATGCAGAGGCCACAGCAGATGACTTATATCATGTTTATTCTCATCAAATCATCATCAATCCTAAGGAAAACCACTCATGTCACAGTAGAAATGCTTCATCCCATGTTAAGTCTGATCTCTCAGAACTTTTTATTTCCTCTCAATTCACCTGTCAAAAATTGCCCTCCACAGCATGTTGGAGCAATCGCTTGGATTCAACTTTACATTTGTGATGCACGACATCGTTTACCGCCAAATCGTATGATTATCAATTGAAATTCAGTAATTTATTTCACAAAAAGTGTGTTTGAGTGCCAGGTATTCACTGATGTAGAGTAAAGTGTCAAATGTATTTGGAGAAAAGGCCATTGGTTGTTCTGCTCAGTTGTTGGTTGGTTGACTGGCTTCTGATATTAAAACCACTTTGACATGTGCTCTACATGTTCTGTAACGTATGCTGGTGAGCACGCAAATAACAGAGACGCTTTAAGGTGTGGTTGTATGCTTCAAAGCTGGGAGAAACTTCACAAGCTCAGATGGCGGCAGGCTGTAAGTGGTCCATCTTTACAAGGGAGAGGAGCTGAAGCCCCACGGCTCGCTCTGTGTAGTTGGAGTACTATCGTACTTCTCTGTGAGACGGCTTATTGCGGCCCAAGCCTTGCTATTATAAATATTACAGCAGCAGAAAAATTTTTTTTTTATTAATTTCCAAATTAAGTCAACAAATCTGTGCTATAGTAATAGAGCAAATGTGCATAAAAGAACAGCTAAAACCATTTTTAATGATAACAATTTGGATGCATCATTGAATATTAGGAAAACTACTATGTGGAGACATGGCAAGATAATGCATGTTCAATCTTATATAATTTTATTCTTAGTTTAATTTCTGCTCCAGGCTGCTTTGAAGCCTACCGTAATTTCATTCCATTAACCACAGAGTCACTATGCAGTTAATTATGTATTTATGAATTTACTGGTGAGATCTATTCACAAAATTGTATATTTAAATGTGGACAGACACATGTGGACACAACTTTTTTTTTTATATTACACTGAACTTCTGAACGTGATTTGTCTCCCATTCATTACAAATCTGCAAGTAAACAAGATCAAACGGAAATCTAGAAATGTTATTTGTGGCCTTCTGTTGGACTTCTGTTGGACTTTGGCAGCAAGCGTGCACAGGCCATCAGAAATAGTACATGCCAGGAAATGACCATGGCTCAGCAAAGCAAAGGTTAGAGGTTCAAACCTGAGGTGAACAAGTGACTGAGTCATTGTTTATGTGAATCGATCTAAAGGAGATGGATATGCTGATAAGATGAAATTGCCCTGCAGCTACCGGTGCTGCATGACTGGGTCTTTTCAGAGAGGCCCCGCGCAAAGTGCTGCAGTAAGGACGGGAAATAACAAGAGAGGTTAGGTAGTTAACTTCGGTCAAACAGTCAAAGGTGACGGGGCTTTTCAAGTGTGCTTGGGCACATGTGCGCGGGCGGGTGGGTGGGGGTAATGTTACATTTGCACGTGGGTTTCTTGCTTGTGTGCATGTGCGCGAGCGAGCCACAAAGAAGACGTGTTGTATGATGAAAGAGCCTCTGTGCAGGTGGACGCGGAGGTCAGAAGTTGAAATGTTGTGGAGAGCTAACGGAGAGGATTCCCCGCATGACTGAATCTGTTTGCAGTAGGTTGCTCTGTCAGAGAGCTGATGAATGGGTTTTAAGAGTTTCAGCCTCGAAAGCTCAAAGGTAATGGACTACAGCTGAGTGAGCCAATACTATTGTTTTCAGAAACCTGCCATGTGGAAATCTTATGCTGGGGGATGGAGTGCTTTTGGACAAACATTAATCAATCATTTAAAAATCAGTTGAAATATAGTAAAGCCCTTTATCACCGCTGCCATTTTCAGCATTGGTAGCAGGAGAAAGAAATGCAAGAAGATGAAACACTGTACATAATAGTGTAAATCGCTGCAGCAGGTAAAGAATGCTGTTGCTTGCAAGTTGTTTCTTCATTACAGGACGATATTAACGCATTTGGGATTTCTTGTTTATGTACCAGTGAACTAGTAACGAGCGAAACCAGATGTTAAATGTGATAAACGGATTAGTGACTTTAAAGGCTCACTGGACCTGAAAACGCATCACAGAGCACTGCAACTCTGAAGAATTAAAACTACCTTTTAAATCACTTTTTCAACGACGACTGGAAAAATTTACAAGTAAACCAAAAGTTATTGTTCTGGTTGAATGCGATTGCTTTGCTGCACGAAGCCACACTGCAATAAAAGTTGGTAATGTTTCTTCGTTGTTGTTGGCTCATGGACAGACACATTGGGATCCTGTTGTGCATAATTAGAGAGGCTTTCTTTATATAGAGGAGGATGATATGGACCATAAAAAACTAGACTGTCCTTACAGTCTAGTGACTCCCAAGTGTGCCGCACATGGAAAAATGTCAGTTCTACAAGTCTCCACAAGCAAAAGCAGAGCAATGCAAGCAGCGTCGTCATGGTAACACTTGGATGGATAAAAAAAAAATATTTTAATACAGCATGAACTGATCACCTGCAGCTGAAAATGCATCTGTCATGAGAACTGATGTAAACGTTTAAAAGTACATTACACACGATTATTGTGTAAAGCATATTTGCACACAAAAATCCAAACAGCTTCACTCGGAAGGATGCTGACGACTGAAAACGCAACTGGAACTTGAGTAAGACATTGTGGCCCACGTGTGGCATTGTTCCATTTCTTGCTCTCGTTCTCTCTCACAGTCATTGTAAATACGAATTCAAGGAAAATCAACTGTGTTTTAAGAGTCTGCTCTGTTAGACCAAGTTTACAGTCAATATGTATAGAAATTCAGGAATTGGATGTAAAATATTTAATGCATTAAAACACACACACACACACACACACACACACACACACACACACACACACACACACACACACACAAAGTGAAAAAATAAAAACAAAATAAATAAATAAATAAATAGATGTTATAAATAACTTCAAAATAATAGGATACAAAACAATTTTGTTTAAAAACTGTTACAGAAAAAAGTGTCTATTTTTATTTCAATATATATTAAACACTTAAAAAATGGATTGCCTGTGTATTATTTCATATTTCAGGCATTATACGGCTAAGTAGAAGTAGAAGTGAAAAACAGAAAAATACAAAAGAGCAAGAATAAAAGAAGAAATAGTTGGATGAAAAGGAGAAATGAAAGGCAGCACAGTCGGTGAATGAAAGGGAAAGAATGTAGCTTTAGGGGGGTGGGGGGCTGTATGTGATCTCAAGTCCTTGGAGATGCTCTTTTTATTTTTTCCTCTTTTTTTCATTATCGACGTTCATCTCAGTGCTTTCTTGGTCATTCAGGTACGCTTCACAACCGCGATTCGCAGCACTCATACTTCATTCAAGTGATGGCACTCGAGAATGGAGACTAAGAGGGAAAGGACAAAAGATGTTCCAACACTGGCTGTATAACAAAACTACGTCCTCGAAACCTGGTGAATATAAACGGAAAAATGTTTTCTCCTTTTGAATTAAAGTATACGGTGGCATGTGAAAGTTTAATTAAAAAGCCTGACTGACAAGGAAGAGATGACCTGATCGCCAAAGGGCAGATCATTAAGGTGATTAAAGGGGACATATTATGTATGTCTGTGTTTTTTAACCTGGCAAAAGTTTAAATATAATGAATTACCCTGTTAAATCTCTTAAGGAGATTTTTTTTTCAACATCATCTCGCTGTGATGTCATAGAGAGTGGATTTTCCCCTTATGGTCATACTAGGGCAGAGTTTCAGCCGTCATTTCAAAGGCAGATGTTTACAACACAGATGTTTGGTGGTGAGTGAAAGTTGACTGATAATGGTTCAGTGCATGCAGTTTGTTTTACCTGGCCAGCAAAGGAGTGCATGCATTTGTTTTGTTTTTTGTGACATTTCACAGAGGACTATTTTATGAACAAGGCCAAGTATGCTGCTGGAGACTAAAACAGAAAGTTTGTCCTGTTCTGACGTAAATGCCTGTAAGTCTGGACCGCAAGTGGTAAACATAGCCTGTATAAAACAATGGACAAAGCATTAGGTCATGTGGGCGATTCTGAAGCCCGTTTTTCTTCGTATGGCGTGCAGCATACAGAAACACGCTTACCAGATGTTAATAAACGTTAGGTGTGCTCCCAGCTCCGTCGGCTGAACCCCACCGAAATATCTGCAGAGCTGCTGTGAGACATTTACAGTGAAATATATACCGTTTAACATGTTGACTCGACGATGAAATCGTGTTTAGCTGAAGCTAGACTGTTACAAAGAGCAAGTTGCTTTCGCGAAACGCAGCAGCATGGAGGTGAAAACAGCTTGCCATCATTTCAGTGCACACACACACGGAGGTTTACGGCAAACACCACCGGATTATCAAGCCAAGACAGCGTCAAAACCTGGCAACCATGGAGTCAAAAGTAGCTTCTATTCTTGGTTGCAGTCGTTTTTGTAACTCACTCTGCATATTACCACACTCTTACAGCCACACCTGTGAACACAAGCTGATACAGAAAAAAATATCTAGAAGGCGAGTGAATGAAAAATGTCATTTTAAATAATACCAGAGATATCGATCTGTTAACTTTGTTAACTGTTTGTCGCACGGTCCAGTTTGATATTCTGAATCCAGTTGTGCCTGGAGGACGTACGGAGGTCTTGAGGCGTTGAGGTCATGCACTACAGTTGTTGAAAGCACAAGACTGATAACATGTTAAGTGAAAACCCTGTGTCTGATTGGCAACAACAGTTATTTGTGTTCATGAGCCATTTGCTCTACTCAGCAGCAAGCCGACAGAACCTTGACCACTCAAAAGACACTTGAGACACAAATCTGCTGGTTTTCAAGAAAAGTCTCTCCTTTGGACAGGCTTTTCCTGAAAAATAAGTTCTGAGCTTTTTCGCATAAATTCTTGGAAAATTCAAGATGTTGCAGTATTCAAAAATAATTGTTTGCCAAGCTGAGTGATTATTTCCTTTCAAGGGGGTTAATAACTGTAATATACCTTCAAGTGATATGTCAGAACATATTTCATGTAGGTCTGAGGTTCACAATTGGGATTAGAAAGATGGGATATTTTAAAAACCATGTGTAAATTCCTTTATACATGTAGATGGGACATAACACAAACGTTCATAGATGTTTTATTTATTGATTTTCTTTTCCTTTTAGCAAGATTTCAACCCCAGATTTTTAATGACACACGATGACATTACTGGATTCGTAAGGCAAGGGACATTAAGATACAGTGACAAGCAGAGTCCAGTCTAATACCCTGTTATACCTGAAAACTGAAAACTTGTCTAGTGTGACAAACTGTACATATAGTTATACTAAAACGAAAAAAAAAAAATTAAAGTTTGTGAGGGAACGCAAAAGGAAAAAAAAAGAAGAGATAGTTAACATTTCCTAGAGTCATTATGAGCAGAAAACCACAGTATCACTTCAGATATTCCTAACACTCACATTCAGCCTCTTTCACTCTCTGCGCTCACTTTGTTTCAACCTCCATCCTTCCTCTTCCAACACAAAGAAAAAAAAAAGACACCCAGCATCAAATGAGACGAAAAAAAAACTCACGCACATACACACTGAAAGACAGTACCAGAATCAGCATGTGATTTAGACTGCTATGATTAATAGCATTCTGTGCTCCAGTGAGCAGATGAACCGCAAAACAGCACAAACATTATCATAACCTGAAAGACCTAATTACTGCATAGCACATCTGACAGGCAAGCATGTGCGTGCCTGTGTGTGTTGGGAAGGGGGTGAGTGGGGGACAATGAGGACAGAAGATTTATGACCCTTCCGTGGAATGTTGCTCTGCGTCCTCGCCATCGCTGTTGTGTCTTTCACCATTTGGGTGCAAATTAGGAATATGATAATGGCCGTATTATATATTATAATGAGAGTGGCAGCCTGGGTGCACACATGGGTAAATGTGTATCCATCTCTGACCAGCTGAATAAGAATGCATTGCAAAATGTGGCGCTGAGAACGAAGACAACGTCAGATCAATCTCCGGTACGGTAATGTGACATACTAACAAACCAGCAAAACGACGCCTAACACAGTTTTAAACCACAGACGCACAGAGTGCACAGAGTCGTCATCTCGGACGCTCTTCCAGCTCAGTCACCTTGAAGTCAAATTCCTTCACAGTTGCATGTCAACAAAAAATAAATAAATAAATAAATAAAAATAAAATAAAATAAAATAAAATAAAATAAAATAAAATAAAATAAAATAAAATAAAATAAAATAAAAATAAATAAACCTGACAGTAGGGAAGAGTCTGGGTTTGTTGTCTTCAAAATTAAAATTATTGTGTCTTTGTTCACCAGCCGTTCATTTCTGTTTGACAAGATCAAAACTTTAATAATGAACTGCTTAAAAAAAAAAAAAAACAAGAAAAATGTTTACCGCTGAACATAATCATATCTGCAAATAAATTGTATCCAAACACAATTCGAAAAACAATTTGGCTGTAACAACATGTGGCTTGGATTTAGATGATAAGATCAATCTTCGCTGCTGGATTTGATGATGACAATCATGTGACTTCTGATGCATTTTAAATATCAGTTGTACTATTACTCTTTTTCAGTGCTGTGATGGCCACAGATGATTATAAGATGTTGTTTTATAGATTAACAAAGAGGATTGGACTTTGTGGCACTGCGCAAATGAATGCACTGGCCTTCTGTGTTGCAATGAATGGATGGATGGAAGTTCTTCCTTTCTAGACTCAAACAGACATATACTACAATGCAGAAATTGCAGCAGAAATTAAATCATTCACTCTGTGAATGCCAAAGTGGCAAGATAGCCAATAAATCACTCCACAGAAAAGAGTTGTTTGGTGCTATATAAAGACTCAAAATATCTTATACATATGCTGTTTTTTTCTTTTTTCTTTTTTTTACTTTTATAATATTGTTCTTGTATAAGTCAAGAGCTTTGAATTACTAAACAAATAAACCTGCCTGACTAAAAGTTAGTAGGGGCTCTTAGGTTAGATCCCGCTATTATCGCTGGATGATGAATGTGTGTTTGATGCGCGTAGGGTAATATAAACGTGAGGCGTGTTTTTTTTTAACCCCGTGTCTGAAGGCAAGATGAGGGGAGGGAAGGCGAGAGAGAAGGCGTTATCCTCATAACATAACATAAGATGTGCAGGCATGTAGAATGACGTATTATCCTTACATTGCAGGACGAAATACGCTGTCAGACAGGTGTAATTTTCAAAATGAGGACGGATGAACATTGGGATAAGCATTTTTTGGCTGGGTTTTGCTTCTTGCAAAACCCCAGTTTGGTATTTTTGTGGCAGTTGTTGAAACAATGGACCATTCTTTATGGTACCAGACATAGGCCATTTTATGGAGATCTTGGGTCTGAGGCTGAGTAGCTCACGGATCTCCTTGTCTCCCCAGTTACTCATCTTGCAAATATAGGCCCTATCTGTGATGTCCTGTTAATGTTGTTACTCTCATCAGCTGTTTCCTTATTTTAAAAACGAATAATGATAAATTATATATAAATATATATAAAAAAAACAACTTCCCTGGTGAGTTGTACTCGTGATCAACAAATTCCTCCCATGACCTGCCACCAAGCGGTAGTTCTGTTTCCATTAGATCTAACCCGCGATTAAGTGTACCCTCTGAGGTGAGTTATTGGCGGGGCCAGCCCAACCCGCCACCCCGCACCGGTCAATGTAGAAAGGACAGGTAACAGGGGCGGAGTATCTGCCAATGTAAAAGTTAGCTATTACCTGAAGTAAACCTAAGTTCTTAGAATGAGATTTGCATAGCTTTTATATATTTTTTTTTAATTTATCATGAAACTATACATACAACAAAAGTAAAAACAAATTAAAATAAAAAAAGCAAAAGAAGTTGTAACAAAAGTAGACTTCTTCTTTTGTATTTGGTTCTGTAGCTTCTCTGTTCATGCTGACTATGCATTAGTCTGAACCTGGAAGTCCTGCAGTCAGTGTTTTTAGAGAAACGGAAAAAAAAATCTGATATGATTCAGGTCAGGTTTTTTCTGTTGGTCTGTCATGGAGCAGGGTAATGGATTACTCCGGATCAGATACTGTCCTGGATCAGTGATCTTCTTACCTTCTTGCTTCCTCTCTTTGATACTCTCCCTGACTGCACCAGTTCTACACCTAAATCCACATCCCTGGACAACTAAGCAAAACAGAGGAAACTGAGTGACACAGATGACTAACAACTAAACAACAGGAACGTCCACAAAGGAAAAGAGAGAAATATTACTGAATGACGATGATAGAAACACACACAGACTTTGATATAATTGGAGAAGAAAACAAAGGAAAATTCCTGATTGATTTCAACACATCCATGGTGGTGGGGGAGGTTTTTTGTCAGCTGGAGGCAGAGAGGGGGGCAGACCTGGTACATGGTTCCACACCATTACCACAGCAGCGGCACACCTAGCATGCAGAGTCTCCATATCCCTATAGAGTGAGTGATAAGGAGTGATAGAAGTGCAACCACAATACTCCCAGAATGAGCATGTGATTGACACAAACACAACACGATTGTCTTGATGCCAAACAACAATGGAGTCTTGAAATTGATGGATGAAGTCAGAGATGGTGGAATGTGTTTCATATCTGGCTGTATGTTCCAAATATATGCCATCAATTTTATTTCCCTTCAACCGTTTGGTCCCATTATGACTGTTATTCAGATGTTGCCTCCGCTCACCAGGAAATGTTTTTACTTCCAGTGAAGAGACGTTGCGAAAGGGCCAGCGTCAGGTGAAGGCGATTGGCACAGCTGCTGTTCATTTGCTAATCAGTCTCTGCTTTTTCTGTAGCGGTAGCCCGCTGGGCTTCTGAGAGCAGCCCCTGAGACCGGCCACACCTGCAAGATGCAGGTTAGCGGGCGGCCTGTCTTCACTGCAAACTTAAGTTTTTAAAGTTATTTTGCTGCAACGGCAAAGAGCTAGGACACAACCATCCATGTGCATAGGTTGGATATGTTGTCCTATCTGTTCAGAGATTAGAAAACTGTTCACACAGATGTGAAAAAAAGACTTCAGAGAACAGTGGAATGTGTGTAGAATTGCCAAAAGGATGTCGTTTTTATTCCTTTTGGTCAATCGTTGGTTTGGTAGAGTCGGCTTAGCTTTGGCTCGGCTCACTTGGAACGTTATGTGCTGATATTTATTGTTTGGCAGCCTAACTACATTATCACTGTGTAGATCGCTAGCTTGCAAGTTGATGCTTCCTGTAGCGAAGTGGAATTTTAAAGTGGTGACACATTATGATGGCTGAAGGTTGAGTAACGGATTTCAAAACAAACTGCCAACTGGCAGCTTGTAACAACAGCTGACCCTCGGTGACTGGAGTGACATGAAGCCCGTCCACAGCTGCGTCTTTGCTGAAATGACCCACAATTGCAGGTCATCTGTTCCAACAAAATTTCCACAACTGCTTCTGTTCGGAAGTTTTGGTTGGATAATTAGCTCCAGGTAACACTGTACCCCCCCCCCCCCCCCCCAAAAAAAAGGCAAGTCATTCACTAGAACAGCCATTACATGGTACTGTGTGAGATTAATTTTCGTCTCCATAAGAAAAACTGTTTTGAAATGACTACAGCAAAGAAAATGTCAAAAGAGTTAGGCCATTGGCCCATACCTATGTTTCCACCTCACATCTCGGTTATACTTTCTATAATATATTTTTTTTTTTTTTTTTTTTTTTTTTTTTTTGGTAAACATACAATGTTTTGTAGTGAAAAGTCACAAGCACAAAGCAAATTGGGGCACTCAAAGGACAAATAAGCCTATGTAATTTACGGGAAAAGTGTGACACACATTGCCAGAAACAGACAAATTGTACACAGCTAACGAGTCACAGCATCCAAATAAATCCGATATGACAAAGTCACCACTGCAGCCCGAATGTTTCAGCACAGCACTGACTTACACGGAGGAAAAAGGCAGAGAAAAAGTTGTTTACTGTAACAAAAGAAGCAAAGCATTGGCCTATTTTAAATGTCGAGTCTGTCAAACAGGAACGAACAGTCTATTCATGTCAAGTGGAGATTCAAAATGAAATTTAGGCAGAGAAATGGCTTACGCATTAATGAAAAAGAACAAACTACATAGTGACTGGTTCTGTTTGGATTGTTATTATTCTGTAATGAACACAACTCAGCTGTCAGCGTCTGCTTTGGAAAAGAATGCTGCACTATGTCGTGGCAATAAAGCACCCATCAATTTGTACTGAAGTCTGTTGGACTGATAAAAGACAGAATTCAAACCACAATAGACAGAAGAGATGAAATGAAATTGCTAAGAGGAGGCAATCTCAATTGAACATGAAAAAAAAATCAAAGGTTAAAGGGTAAACATAACTGAAATACTTAATTTAACATACATTCTTGCTTTAAGGATTTTACTATTTGCTGCAAATCTCCTTTTGCTGTTGCTTTTATTCCTTCTGATGTTGCATCAAACAACACAAGTAAAAGCACAATTTCCGTCCTGCAATCAACAAACCACATGGCAGCCAGAGAGTAGTCTGTAATAACAGTCTGTAATAAAATATACTGTTAATATACTGTTAACTGTACTTCAAAGAGCTTCTGTAACTGGCTTTTATTCATTAAAGCCAATAATAAAAGGATAAAACATAACAAAAGATAAAAAGCAAGCAAAAGATTGCAAAATTACCAATTCAGTTAAAGCTGATCAGTAATCTCATTAACACAGCAATACTGGAAATATACCAAACATTATGATGGTGCTCTGGCAAACTTAAGCTCACAGACATTAGAAAACATGTTTATTAAGACCCCTCCCTTGCTTGTTCACCTTGTTCAAGTTTTTAGTATTCAAAGAAACCCACGGGCTTTCACACACGTTTGAAGTCGGATGAGATGGAAAAGATGCTGTTTAACAAACAGCTCGAAATTGAGCGAGTGTTTATTGAACAAAGGAGGACATTAACAACAGCGAGGCGCAGTTGTGGGAGACAGCACAACGAATAAGGCTGCAAGCTCAAATAAACATATTTTTCATGTATGTTTCATCATATTTATTCGTACGTTGTAGCTGTAACTCACGAAGATGGCCTTTTGCCCAAATGCAGTGTTTTCGTGTTTTCCATCAACTAAACCTAGTTTTCCTCCTGGTTTTTACTGCAGAGCCGATTGCCAAGAACATAACTGTAATGCCTTTAGGCTTTCTTGCAAGCGAACAAGACGCTGGTGTTAAATAGCAGCAATATGGCTTCTGAGACCGAAGACGGGTGATATTAAAACTGTCCATCCCTGAAAAGTGATCACTGAGATATCAGAGTGACTTGGCTGTTGCCTGTAGCCTACAAGTTTGCCATTATTGGTCCAACACATGATGCTACATGATGCTGCCGAATCCTTGAACACAAACTGGATTTCAAAATGATGATTTTACAATAGTTTTACAATTAAGATAAAACATATATCTTTGAACAATATTTCTGTAAGCCAGTGATATTTATTTGGTACTAAATTAACAAAGTTAATTTTATTCATATCACTAATATCAATCATGTTGATACTGTTCAAGAAGATTGATTGTGGTGTGACTAATCGAATCTGCACAACGAAAGTGCTCATTGCCTCATGTGATGTTAGGAATAAAGGAGTAGAAATGAAACAGACAGCTGGGGAAGATTTAAGAATAACTCATGGTTTCCATGCCCACCTTTATACGAGGACTGTATCGAGTAAATGTTTTAACTTCATCGACTGAGTGTGACAACTACTCGTGTGCCCTGATCAATGTTCCCACTTAGAACAAAACACTCCGGACAAAGTAGACAATAAGGAGTTAACATCCGCATACATGCTTGCTTCCAGGATGATTTGCAGGAGAATTACTGTCATCCACACCTCTGCAATGCTTCACTTAAAGAGTACAAGGACTGTAAACCGTTTTTATGCCCATGCATGGGAAGCTTAAGTCCGGTATGTAGGATGAATAGCACGGTGTGCGGATTCACAGGGTCTCAGGCAGTTTTCCCTAATGTGGATAATGCTCCTATAAACGGAACATTGAAATAGTTAGTTTAAACTGTTGATATTGTATGTCTTAGTTAGTAGTTGGGCATGTGCATGGTGTGATTGATGAAAGAACGTTTTTGATCGAGCTGCAACTTCTTTGTTGTGACGCGAAAGTGAGTAAAATGGACGACCTGCAAATAATGTTTTACACGTGTTGCTTTACACATGTTGATTATTCGACTTTAGCAGCTACTTTTTGTTCTTCAGTTTTCATTACAAAAAAAAAAGGATTATTATTATGTGTATGTGAATCCTTCCAGTAGGCTCACCACCCACAGGAAGATTCATGAGGGGCCGGTGCAATGTGGTTTGGGTAGCAGTCGTGGCAGGGTGCCTCAACAGCACAAGCCCTGGACCAAAACTAGTTTAACAGGGACATGGAATGTTACCTCGCTGGGGCCGGGAAGGAGCCAGAGCTTGTGCGAGAGGTTGAGGGGTACCAACAAGAGATGGTCAGGCTCGCCTCCATGCATACCTTGGGCTCTGGAACCCAGCTCCTTAAGAGGGGCTGGACCCTCCAATACTCTGAAGTTGCCCAGGGTAAGAAGCAGCGAGCTGGTGTAGGCTTGCTTATAGCTCCCTAGTTCAGCCGCCATGTGTTGGAGTTCACCCTGATGAACCAGAAGGTCGCTTCCTTGTGTCTTTGGGTCGGGGAAAGGTCTCTTACTGTGGTTTGTGCCTACAGGCCGAACAGAGTACAGACTACATGGCCTTCTTAAAATACCTGAGAGGGTAGTTTTCCAACCGAGAATGCCACTTTTCTACTCTGGGACTTCAACACCTACGTGGCAATGACAGTGATACCTGGAGGGGCTTGATTGGGAGAAACAGCCTCCCCGATCAGGTATGTCTTGGACACTTGAGTAGAGAGAGGGGCTGAGCTGTTAACAGATCACCACCTTGTGGTGAGTTGGATACGCTGGCGGAGGAGGTAGCTGGACAGATCGGGCAGCCCCAAACATATTGTGAGGGTCTGTTGGGAATGTCTGGCCGCCTCCGGGAGAACTTTTCCCAAATTCAAAGGGAAGCTGGGGACATTGAATCCGAGTGGACCATGTTCTCTGCCTCCATTGTCAACACGGCAGCTCGAAGTTGTGGACGCAAGGTCTCTGGTGCCTGTCATGGCAGCAATCCCCAAACCTGGTCCTGGACACCGGAAGTAAGTGGTGCTGTCAGGCTGAAGAAAGAGTCCTATCAGGCCATGTGGCCTGTGGGACTCCTGACACAGCTGACAGGTACTGGCAGGCCAAGCAAGCCGCAGCTCAGGTGGTCCTGGAGGCAAAAACTTGGGTCTGGAAGGAGTTCAGTGAGGCCATGGAGGAGGACTATCGGTCAGCCTTGAAGAATTTCTGGGAAACTGTCTAGCGCCTCAGGAAGGGTAAGCGGTACTCTGCCAACACTGTTTACAGTGCCTGTGAGGAGCTGCTGACTGCAACTGGAGACATTGATAGATGGTGGAAGGAATACTTTGAGGATTTCCTCAATCCCACCAACATGCCTTCCACTGTGGAAGCAAAGGCTGGGGATTCTGCGGTGGACTCTTCCATAACCCAAGCTGAAGTCACTGATGTAGTTTGTCAGCTCCTCGGTGGCAAGGCACCGGGGGTGGATGAGATTTACCCTGAGTATCTCAAGTCTCTGGATATTGCTGGGCAGCCTTGGCTGACACGCACCTCTGCAACATTGCATGGAGGTTGAGAACCAGGGTGGTAGTCCCTCTTTTTAAAAAGGGGGACCAAAGAGTGTGTTCCAACTGTAGGGGGATCACACTTCTCAGCCTCCCTGGGAAAAGTCTATGCCAGGGTCCTGGAGAGGAGAATTCGACCAATAGTCAAACCGCAAATCCAGGAGGAAAAATGTAGTTTTCGTCCTGGTTGTGGAACACTGGACAAGCTCAATACCCTCCACAGGGTGCTGGAGGGTTTATGGGAGTATGCCCAACTAGTCCACATATGCTTAGTGGATCTGGAGATGGCATTCGGCCGTGTCCCTCGTAGTATTCTGTGGGGGGAGAGAGGTGTTCCAGGCATGTCCCACCAGAAGAGTACCCCAGAGAAGACCCAGGACACGCTGAAGAGAATGGGAATCCCCCCAGAAAAGCTGGAAGAAGTGTCTGGGATGAGGGAGGTCTGGGCATCTCTGCTCAGACTGCTGCCCTGCAACCCTGTCCCAGATAAGCACATGAAAATGGATGAATGGAAGGAATTATTATTATTATTATTATTATTACTCCTTACTGGTGTCCTCTGTCTTCAAATCCTGAACCCTGATATTTGTCATCATGATACAAGATAGAAAAACTATGTACATTAATATGTGTTCTCAACTAAATAGGTGATCTATATTCATTTAGGTGACCCTTTACATCGAACTGTGATTCATACAATGCAACAAAGTCTATGCAAATTGGAGGTGAGAAGTGTGTTCAGGCAACGAGCCAAGTATTTAGAAACAAAGGAAACAGGATGTGAACACTCCAGACAGCCTGCATGTGCATTTGACTGTAGTGGAATATGTGTGAACACTGGACAGACATGAGAGAAGAGAGGAAGCTCGTACAGGGTCAGATGTGTTGCATGTGTGCACTACATTTGATGAACACAAGGTAATTTAGTTTTTCCTGTAGTTCAATCAAAATGCTACAAGTCCGAGGAGAGGACAGCCCTGATTGACCGATTTACGTATCATGTCTGGTTTATTCACTGACTTGTATCACAGTGAATGTGCCAGATGCCATCAACAATTGCTCAGTGAAATCCAAACATTATCTGTGAGTAAACCGGAGGATAAAAGACGGCTTCACAGAGGAAGGAAGGAGGAATCCGGCTGAGAAATGAGATGAGGAAAAAAGAGGATTTTCCTCATCTCATGAGTAAATCAAAAGGTGACAACAAGCAAAATGTAAATAAAGGGGAATGCGAATAGGAGGGAAATTGAGTGAATGGGATTGAGAGGAGACGAGAAGAAATGATGAAGCCAAAGAAAAGAGGATGAGTAGGTGAATAATGAAAGTTGGGAGCCAGAGGAAGAAGGAAGGTGGTGAAGCAAGGGAGCCAACACACGGGCAGCAGCTGTAATTTCCATATGCTAATTAAACTTTAGTTTGGGTCACTTACTCTCCATGTCAAGGGTCCCTCCAAACCGTCTGTCTGTCCTCACATCAACCGCCTTCATTTGTGATTCTGTCTTTTCTTCTCTTTTTTTAATCACACCTCCCTCCCACCTTATTTTCATAGGAATGTGTCCCCTGATTTTTTTCTTTTATTTTTGCATGAATCAGAAGCTCAGCAACTCATCTTTCCTATAATCATCCTCTGCCGTGCGTCTCATTCTGATGATGTCCTTTGTATCATCCGCCCTAAACTTCCTCATCTCCCTCTCAATTTTAAACCTTATCCCCAGTCCCCTTTTGTTCCTTTTTTTTAATTTCTTCTCTGTCTCACACTCACACACCTCCCTCTGTAAAGATGTCATATCTAACCACCTTATTCTTGCTTCCACCTCTCCCTTTTTTTTGTAATTCACTGCAAAAATTCACATTATCAGGCCATGCTTTCTTCATTCTTTCACCTTGTTTCGTGTCTGTCATTTTCTTTCCTTTCTCTTAATAACCTCGTCCTTTCTTTCTTTATTACATACATATAGCCTAGGGTATATGTTTCCGACCTTTCTTCTCCATGCCTCTGACACCTAAAAACTTTTTAAAAATAATTTCTTTCTACTTTATCTCAAAAATCCTTCCTCTTTTCATTCTGTCACAATGTTCTCAGAGTTGATTTTATATGTTTCTTTGATCCCTAGTTTCATCACCATCTTCGTTTTACTTCTACCTTGCCAATTTTTACAGTTTGCAACTTCAAACTTAGCCAAGCACCAGTCTGGCAAAGAGCATTCGGCAATGGCCTAAATACTAACCACATTCACACATATGCAAACACTAACAGGCATGGGAACATCACACTCACACAAGAGTCCATGAGCATAAGATTTTCATGCATGCATGAACAGGGGCACAAACACACATACACCTCTAGGTTGCAGGACCCCTTTGCTGGTTTTAGGGCCATCTGTTCATTTATTTCAGAGAACAAACACACCTGACAGTACTGAGGAGCTGCTAAGTCCATTTCACTGTTCGCTGAACAGCACAATTGAGTCGACTAGATGGAGGGATAAGCTGGAACAAAAACTTAACGCACCCTGAGGGGAATTGGAGATCGAGAACCACTGTTCCTGTCCAAAGCCATTTCTCTGAGAATCAGAAAACTGTATCTCTCAGCCGCTGCCATCTAACAAGATTCAACAGTGCTCTGCCTTATCACTCAAATTGAATAGGAATTTTGTTTTAGCGATGCTGAAGATACAAAGGACACGAAGTCCAGTTACATCACACAGTATAGTGGGATACAGATGCAATAGTGCACATTTTCCACTTCAGCAGAAATTTAAAAAACAGTAAACATGCATTCAGAGTTTGCTATAACAGCACAATGAACTCTCGACATTTCTGAATGGTATCAATCATCCATCAAAATAAAAGGAAGCTCCACTGTCCTTAGATTTTTTGTTTTTCATTAAAACATTGATTTGGAAGAAAATGTCATGTGTCAGTTGTCATAATACTTGCAGTTATTGAAAATAGCTTCAAATTCTCCATTACCGATATTGACATTTTATATCACTCAAACGTTATGTAATATTTTTCTTATTTCTTACTTATTTCTTCTCTACGTGTTGGTGGGCAACTCACAACTTGGTTGCAGTTGGAGATTCATTTGCTATTTACTGCATAATTAACATATTTTGATTAACTACCAAGATAACACATTTTAAGCATGACATTTTCTGTATATACACTTTAATACCAAAAGTATTCGCTCACCCATCCAAATAATCAGGTGTTCCAATCACTTCCATGGCCACAGGTGTATAAAATCAAGCACCTCGGCATGCAGACTGTTTTAACAACTATTTGTGAAAGAACGGGACGCTTTCAGGAGCTCAGTGAATTCCAGTGTGGAACTGTGCTAGGATGCCACCTGTGCAAAAAATCACGTCATGAAATTTCCTAGCTCCTAAATATTCCACTGTCAACTGTCAGTTGTATTATAAGAACATGGAAGTGTTTGGGAACAACAGCAACTCATCCACAAAGTGGTAGGTAAACTGACGGAGCTGGGTCAGCGGATGCTGAGGTGCACGGAGTGAAGAGGTCACCAACTTTCTGTAGAGTCAATCACTAAAGACCTCCAAAGTTCATGTGGCCTTCAGATTAGCTCAAGAACAGTCTGCAGAGAACTTCATGGATGGGTTTCCATGGCCGAGCAGCTGCATCCAAGCCAAACATCACCAAGTGCAATGCAAAGCGTCGGATGCGGCGGTGTAAAGCACGCCACCACTGGACTCTAGAGCAGTGGGGACCCGTTCTCTGGATTTATGAATGGCACTTCTCCATCTGGCAATCTGATGGACAAATCTGGGTTTGGTGGTTGTCAGGGCAACGGTACTTGTCTGACTGCATTGTGCCAAGTTTGGTGAAGGGAGGGTTATGGTGTGGGGTTGTTTTCAGGAGCTGGGTTTGGCCCCTTAGTTCCAGTGAAAGGAACTCTGAATTCTTCAGCATACCAAGACATTTTGGACAATTCCATGATCCCAACTTTGTGGGAACAGTTTGGAGCTGGCCCCATCCTCTTCCAACATGACTGTGCACCATTGCACAAAGCAAGGTCCATAAAGACCTGGATGACAGAGTCTGGTGTGGATGAACTTGACTGGTCTGCAGAGTCCTGACCTCAACCCAACAGAAAACCTTTGGGATGAATTGGAGCCTGAGAGCCAGACCTTCTCATCCAACATCAGTGTGTGACCTCACAAATGCGCCTCTGGAAGAATGGGCAAACCCTGGCAAACCCCAATATAGTTATTACATTTTGGATGCGCAGCTGGTTATGCCTAACCATTGGATCCCACCGGGCACAGAAGTGTCATTGTTCAGCTGTGCCACAGTTTCACTCCATCCTCAGCATGACCTCAGGTCCCACCGGGAGCATTTCAAAAGCGGAGTGCTTCCTAGCGCTGACAGTTGGGTTGGATTTGTGAGATTACATGATTTCCTGAACATTTAAAGATCACGAGAGAATCCTGTGGTAATCTGCTTATTCTATTATCCTGATAAAATGGATGAGTGGCATCAAATAAAATGTGCTTTTTGACTTCTAAAACGAAGCTTCGTGGTGTGCAGGGAAAAGGTTCATAGCATATATAGAAATAAAATGTATTTATTTATTTTTTTTACACTGTGCTGTATACCTGTGTAGCTTGTATGTTCTACTACAGGTTGCTCAGCTTGTGCCTATGAAGCTAAATTTTAAAGTAATATCCATCTCATGCAGATTTGTAAGTAGTAACCAGTATTTCTTTATTATGTTAAGTGTGAATCATAAGCTTTGTAATGTCGTGATTGTTCTTACCTGAAGAAGATTTCAGATGTAGAGTTGCCAACATGAGAGCAGGAGAAAAGCAAAAAGAGAGAGAGACACACAAGAAAACATTTTGTTAGATTTTGTTAGATTACTGCAGAACACTACAAACTCTACAGCAATCATATGATCATATCTGGTTCTCAGGGTATTTTTCGACACAATAAAGGGAAATAATTCAGTTGGCTCTCACGTTCAGCTGTGTCAGTTTTTTTTGTTTCTTTTTCTTTCTTTTTTTTAAACAAAAAGGAAATGGAAGATTACAGAATTTAATAAGCAACCGGAAAGGCCTAAATGTTCTCACTGCTTTATATTCACTGTGACAAAGACAGACTCAATGAGGCAATGTCTTGTTTGAACCAATCAGGGGTGATGAGTTGCAGGAGCACTAGAATAGACCGTAATTGCTCTGTCTGGCTTGCGTCAAAGCTGAGACGTGTGTATTTGTGTCTGTTTGTTTCATGCCTGTCTGCGTGCGAGACAAGAGCGCTATGCGGAGGAGATGACTGAGAGTGGAAGACCAATGGAGGAGCAAAAACCTTGTGTTAAAAGCAAAGTGACAGAGGGAAATGTGACAGGTGGGATGGACAAGGAAACACACACGGCGAGAATTTTTCGGTGTCTGAAGTGAGACAAATTGGATGTGTATACAGACCAGAGATTTGCAGCACTGACTGAGAAATTCACTTGCCTCTCGTGGTCCCTCTCCAGAATTTTGACTTACTTTTCCATCTCTAAAAATGTTTCACACTTAATGTCGTAGCACTGTTTCCTGTTCTGCATGCCTCTCTTGGCACTCCCTTTCGGTCCCTCTTTTGTCCCAGCCTATCTTCCTACGTTCTCACTCTACAACATCTCTTTTCAAATAGTAATCCACACTTTTAAAACGTGTGGGCGCTCTGTATGTACCACCGAACTGTTTGCTTTTTTTCCCCCCTCCATGAAAGCATTGCTTATCGATTCTGGACCAGCTTACCCAGCTTACATCTGTTTAGAAAGTCTTCTAAGTGAGGCCTTATCATTACCCCGTTAGTGTGTTTGGGTGTGTTTTGTGCATTCCAGATGCCTTATCTCTGCTCCAAGTGCGTGCGTGTGTGTTTGTTGTGGATGCTTTATCATCACCATCTCTCACGGGCTACTGCAGACCAGATATTTTAACAACTTTGTGCATGTTTTACCTAATCAAAGTATTAAAAATAGTGTGCGTAATGGAGTGTGAGCACTTATGAGTTCTTCGCGAGCATACAGCATACAACGTATCTGGAGTATTATACATCTGTGTTTCAGACATTCTGCTTCAAAGGTGAGTTTTTTTTTAGTTTTTTTCCCCTCTACACACACACATGTACATGTGTGTGTGTGTGTAATGATGTCCATGTCTACATGTGAAACACTACTGAAGCTCTTTGATCAGTGTCAGCCTTTGAGCTTCGGCTTAGTGAAACCCCTAAAAAGTCAAAAAAGCTTTTTAAGGTTAAAGCGTTCAAGATTTGTGTGGCACTGTGTGAGCCATTTAGAATATCTTAGCTTCTATTTGGCCTGAAGGGAAATCAGTGGGTTAGAAAAGAAAACTTGACAAGCAAAAAAACTCATCAAAACATCTTGACTTTTCACCCAACCCATTCATGCAGGGATTCCCGCTCACTCTGACGCCCTAAAACAAGTGCAGATGAGCAAATCGTGCATCAAAACCAGAGTTGGCTTTGTGTGAAATGGGGGAGGAAGAAAAAGAAAAGTGCAGACCACATCCAGATCAGTTTCTGTTTACTAAATCCATGCAAAAAGCTGTAACAGATAGTAACGTGGAGCTATTTCTTTCCCCAACTGAATACAGTTTTTATTTTCTGTTTAAAGTTTAACCCTCAAAAATGAAGCATGAAAAGTCTGGAACAACTTGAAATTTTCTCATCAGCCGCAAAAAGCGTTTCTGCTGCACGCAACATTCTTGTTCTTGGCACGGTCTCAAAAGACAAGGTAGAAAAAGAAAAAACAGGCAAATTGCACTTGACATCCTGCTGATAATCAGCACCTGATTACTTCCTGGTTTTGGGAACCTTTTCAGCTGCTCTTGACCTATCAGGATGGATTTTTGCCTTTAACGACTTCCTGTGGGAGTTAATGAGGGATGCACCAAATGACAGCGAAACAAAGACCTTTTGTTGTTCCCATGGTAATTAAGCCCAATCACAAAGTGCCCTGGTGTGGCCCCTGTGTGCGTTCCTCTACAAGTGTGTTAGTGTGTGTCTGTGGGCCCGGGAGTGCAATATACAGTAGTCTTTGACAGGAACCAGCGGACTGAGCTCAGTGCGGCCAGAGCAGGATGAATGCATCCTTTGACAGAGTGCACACACACACACTGAAACATTTTCCCCACAGGACACACACACACACATGCTTACATAGGTAACTGATCTGTGAGGAATCTCGGATGTCCCCGCCACTGTGTGAGAGCATGTGTTTTCCGTGTAGTGGTGGCGAGGGGCCAGAGGCCCGTGTCAACATCTGTTGGTAATGGGCAGCTAACCTGCACGTGTGAAACTTGGTCCTCCTCTGTGTTGGACTCTCTGCTCTCTGTTTGGGTTTGTGGCTCTTTGAGCAAATGCTGAATCCACGAGAATGCTGTCATGACTTATATTTATATTGGTGATGATTGAATCTTTGAATGTAAACTTTTTTTTTTTTTTTGCTGAACACCAGCAAACAAACAAACTCCCAGAAAGTTATTAGGTCGAATTTTTTTTTGTGTTTGTTTTGCCATTTAGATCAACATCAGTGTGCTCACAGCAATACTGATGAGTCTGGCTTTTAACCATCTTCATGATATTAATGTCGATATATTTCCGAGGTTATTAAAAGTTAAGCACCTCAAGACAAATTACTGATCCCATTAAACTAAAGCAGAGTAAAGAGTAAAGTGAAATGAGGAGTAAGGAGGCACACTGTACAACAACATGGATGTAATGGAGGAAACATTACATTTCTGTTAGTGTAAATTATTTTTCATCCAACTTAATGAAAAGAAAATGTTTATGCAAAAGGTTTATGTCAAATCAGGTTTTAATTCTTAAGTATAATCTGTTAATCACTGACATGCTCTGTCAACATAGCACATACGCTGATCAGTGACGTTACTTGTGTGTTTTTGTCTGCGTACTTTGACATTAGAAAAGCCAAACTGCTCACTGTTGAGGGTTAAAATGGCCTGTAATGTTGTAAAAGCTTAGATTTGAGGCTCAGGTATCAAGTGTGTATGTGGTTAAGGTCTGGCAGAGCATCTGTGTGTGTGTGTGTGCGTGTGTGTGTGTGTGTGTGTGTGTGTGTGTGTGTGTGCCTCCTTGTGTGCATTTGTTCGACTTGCCTAAAAGCCAACGGGAAAGTGCTTCTACAAAGGCGCATGATGGCTCCGAGTGCACACTACACACTATGATGAGCTGAAAGTGACACAAAGACAGTTTGAGTGTCTTTGAGAGTGTTTGACTGCAAGCAAGCTGGCATGTAATGAAAGCCAGGTGTGCAGTTTCATTATAGTATGGAAGACCCCCGTTGGCAAAAGTTCACTCCGTCCCCCACAGGTCAGGGCTAACACACATGCAAACACATACACGCACACACTAGGTGGCCTGTTTCTTTCATTATCACTGTAACTCAGTTGACCCTTGCACAACATCAATCAAAGACCTCTGACAAGAGACCACTGAACCTTTCAGCACCAAGTACCGACACTTTGACTTTATCTAAGTAAAACATGATGTGAGGAAAACCCTCACATCATATGTAGCACACATCTCAGCCATCCATTTGTGTAAAAATGAGTACCTGCTCATTGATTCCTACGATTATTGGGCATAAAAACATGTAAATCATCTCATTATAGAGGGTCCTAGTATTAAGTAAATGTAAGCTCATGTGAACGGCAACGTATAACTTTTATCAGTCTCTCACATCATTGTGAAAGAACTTTGGTTCATTCTTCATTACAATGTAGCTTCAATTCATTCAGTTTTTAGACCATTTACTAATGAACAATTTCAATGTGGCTGTGGTTTGCCATTCTGAAAGCTTTAAATGATTTATTTCACCAATCTGTTGTAGATTGGTGTGCTTGGGACCATTGTCCTGCTGCATGACCCAGTTTTGACATATATTAGCTGTCGAACAGATGGCCTCATATTTGCGTTTAGAATATTCTCCTATACGGAAGTTTACTGTCGACCCAGAGACAGAAACGCGCCCAAGTCACGCGGCTACAAAACTGTCCCAAATCATCACCGCTTCATGATGAACGTGGTGCTGAAGAGGTTCTTCTGCGAGGACGCGTTTGGTTTTTTGCTAAACATAGCGCTGAGTAACGAGACACGGGACAAGTCACATAGATCGCTCAGATGCATTTTTTTTTTTTTTTGTCTCAATCATGCATATCATGTTCTATTTTAGCCAGAAAAGGCTTTTTCCAGACAGCGCTTCCAAAGAAAGTATTAGTTTAATTGTGCCGTCATGACCTCGCTTGACCTTACCATTGAACGTGTTCGGTGATGCCGTAGTGTCTGAGCTCAACTGGCAAACTAACCCTCTTAAATGTAATCGCGGTTGCCTTACTTAGTGGTTACTTTGCATTGCCCACATTATTTATTTGTCAAATGATTATCATCTTCATTTTTGTTAATATTGTTTGTAACAAACAGATGCATTTTATTATGTTTTTGTACAAAAATGAATGACTGGATTATCTCAGAGGACACCATATTTTAATATTTACCTAATAAAATGCTGTCCTTTTGTAAATGACAACCAGGTGCCTGATGTCTCCTCGACACACAACCAAGCTCCTACCTCTCACCACAAACATATGTAGGCATTCATTTTCTGCTTTCTGTCCCTCTCACGACCCTGATTTCAGACCACAATGAGCAGTAAATAACCTGCCGCAGAGATCCGAAGACAGAGCTCACCACATTGGCCGTCACTGTCCAACCGTACCTTGAAAAACGCTGGTGACGGGACAGATGTTGCCATCTTTACCCAGTGACTGCATTTAGATACAGGAAATTGGGCCGATCATAGGAGAAAGGAACATAAAAAGCGAACGGCGGCATGAGTCAAAAGAGTGATAGCTGCCATTATCTGCTGGGGAAGATGACTCATCAATCATCGGGACTTTTTTCATTTATTATCGCTCCTGTCTGTTCTTCCCAAAACACTTTTCATAAAGCTCTTGCTGTTTTTCTGGTAAAAGGTTGTTTTTTTTTTTTTTTTCCCACATCCGCTTCCTTTTGTGTCCTCCAATAATTTAATCCCCTCCAATTTTCCACACTGAATTTTACTCGACATCATAATTCCACGTGCAGCACGGAAGGATGGCGTTGCAGGTTTAACTATTAAAAGAAAGCGTACAGGATTGAGTCATAAACAACAGCCAGAGTTGCTGTTGTCATGTATGTGTGGCGGAAATCCAAAGAGGAAAGAGCAGGCCATGCTCAGGTCTGCTGCTGAGCTGCCTGTGTCTTCTGGCAGCACGCGGTGTTTTTAGGGGCTTATTAGCCATTAGAGTGCTGGACCTCATCTGAGAGGGAACCTAACCAAGATCATTAACAGTTTAAACTCTCATTTAACATGCCAAGATAGCCCTGGCCATGGTAGTCTCTTCACTATGCGTTCTCGTTCCTTCCTCCACTCCCTCTGAGGCTGAGTAATTTTAAGTTCATTGCCCAATGCCTTAATAGATGTATTAATATAACCAATGGGCTTCTGAGAGCATGAAATTATCTTTTGAGTGATGAATTAAAGCCTTATTGATTGTCTGTGAGGTATTCACTACACAGCAGACAATTTAGAGCATGCTTTGCTGAAGTGAGGAACGACTTAGAAAAAATGAATAAATCACTAGCCGGGTGGGATGATGAGCAAAAAAACACATTATCCGTTCGACACAAAACACAGCAGGTATTCCCTGTTTTTCCATAGCGAACCTTTTTTTTAAGTCATGTATGACAACAAGAATGAGCTGAATAATAATCTTGAAATATAATTTAGCCACAGTGGGATGGTTTATTTCTTTATTTTGTTGTCTCAGCAGTGCAAACAAAAATTAAGTTGTCGTAAAAAAAAAAAAAAAATTTGCACAGCAAACGTGCAGCTGTGCTGTGATTATTTAATGTCCACTTTGCAAATATTTGCATACTATTCTCAAGGTGTTTATGATGAAAATGAGAAGTTTTTTGTAAGAATAATTAAAAACACAAAGCACAACACCACTCTCGAACATCTATTATGATTAATCCAACTCAATGTTGGTGCGTTTATTATGGAAATGTTTCCTATGTCATTACTGGGATGTGAAATCCAAATACAATAAATGCTTAAAGAATCAAGAGGATTGCTTTCCTTTTTGAAAATTAGAATTATTCTGTTGCTTTTTACTTCAGGCAATTTTTTTCAGACACTATAATAAACTTTCCACTTCATCACAAGTACTACGGGATAACGTTTTAAAACCAAATCATTAGAACTCTTCCCGAGAATTTAATCTCTGTTAACAGTGAAGTCACAGTGTTCTGCAAACGTGACGTCTCAACTGTTTTCACTCCCAGTTCATCAAATAGAGCATCGATGTTCGGTCCCGTTTGCACTGTGTTGCTTCTCCTCACTCCAGGTAACTATTGGCAGGGTCGTCTGAACTGGCAACTAAACGGTGATCAATGGACAATAAAATGAAATTACTTATGTAAATTAACTTCTAGCTGTGCCGTTTTCCAAACTTTAAAAAATAAATTACATTTCCTCACATTAAAGAATTATGATTTAATAAATAAACTCAACCAAGTGATTGAATTAATAATATGATATTTGTCCAAAAAAAAGACCAGATGAATAAAAAAAAAAGGACATGAATAACATCAGTCTAAGGCCCATTTCTATTATACAGTTTTGACTCGACTCAACTCAATTTGGCTCGCTCTCAGTTGTTTCCATTACAGTTCAGCGCCGCCTCGACGTGGGTGGGGGCTTGCCGTTTGTCACCGTACCAAAGTTTAGCTGTGAAGTAAATGTCACGGCCGCTGTTGCCGGGTTTTAAATACGGCGGCTGTGAAGGAGTTGCCCTCATAACTCGGAGACGTTACCCTCTGGACAATCAGCGGCCTGCACCCTGATGGCGTTGCATTTTCAGCCCGACTCAGCTCAGGTGGAACCCTGGCCAAGTCGGTGTGAAAAAAGGATGTACTAACCGGTACTATCACCTAGTGGAAAACCCTTAAAGCGTAGTAGAGCCGAGCCGAGCAGTTACTAGAGGAAATGACCTATTGGAGAACCTGTAGGGCCTTGAAAGTTTTGAGGACTGTCCTCTGCTTTGGTCTGCGTTAGTTGCTGATAAGTGTTCCTGTAACATAACATTCGGTGAGGTCAGCGCATAAGTTACTATCACAGATGGATAATTACCTATTACCAGCTGTAGATCAGTACCTTGCGTGGTGATTAGTGATAAGTGATGGTAAAGGGGTCTGCTGAGCGCCGACACCTGACATGAAGGGCTCTTGACCGAGTGTCCGTATGCGCCAGTGACTGACAAATAAAATAAAGGAAAAATAAATGACATAAATAAAAGAATAACATTTTTGACGGCATATTTTTTTCATATATTAGTTAAATATCAAATTCTAAAAGTCAATATGAAAGAATTATTTAACAGAATATTAATTATGTTTATTACAAAAACGATCTGAGATGGCTGTTTTGTACAGCTGTTTTACAGCTGTTTCGTTGCCGAGTTTCTTACAACAAAAACTATACAATTTTTCCCCTGACATGCTGTCTTTTCATGCTTGTTTGTTCAATTAAAAAAAAAGAAAAGAAATCCTCCTTGATTTGAGAAGGAAGTCCCAAAGTGAACATGCAGCCTTGATCTGCACTCCGCCTGCACTGTTCTCTTAACAAGAGTAAATTTAGACTCTTCCTTCCTTTTTATCCTTCACAGAAACAGAACCCTCCCGCTCATTTTCTCTCATTCATCAAATGTCCTATTCCACGTTCATTAGTTTCCCCTGGATAGTCGCATCCTCCCAAACTAACCTAACTTCAGATGGGTTTTAGTTTGTTTTTTTTTACAAATACACAAACATGAATGTACAATAATATTACATTTATTATTAGTAGTAGTAATATACATTTTATCAGCACAAATGTACATATTTGTATATAATTTAAGACATGCCTGGTAGCTCAGCACATTCTGACCCAAAGAGAATGTGTTGAAGCACCATCAATTCTTATATGCATGTTTGTGTGCACAAACTAAAACGATACTGCTGTTATGCTGCTATGGCTTTCTTATACATTTGAAGTCCACACAAAAGACAACTTTTTTTTGTTGTTTTTTCGTTTAGGGGTTATCACCACATCAGTCATAATGGTTCACTTATTGATTCATGTTGCATGTCCTTTCTGACTCAACATTCCTATTTATCCGGGCTTTGGACCGCCACTATGAGAACACTGGTTTCTGGTCCCTTAGCAACCGCCTCTGCTGACTCAATTACACCCAAATGTAATGTAAATGAATTATTCTATTCTATTCTATTCTATTCTTTTCTATTCTATCACTCTGAATAACCTGCTCTATTTATTGTTCCCATAGCAACAATATAAAGTTTGATGACCACCCATTTGCCTCTGTTAATCTTTCATTAAAGTTCATGTCCACTCCTCTGACGACTCCCAGTCTGCTCCAGTGTCTCTTTCCCCCCTCTCCTCTCTCTCTCGTCTATCTCTGTCTCTCTCTCTCGTCTCTATCTCTGCTATCTATCATCTCTCTCTCTCTCTCTCGCTCTCTCTCTCTCTCTCTCTCTCTCTCTTCTCTCTCTCTCTCTCTCTCTCTCTCTCTCTCTCTCTCTCTCTCTCTCTCGCTCTGTCAGACACACGTCTGTCGTCTTGTTTTTTTTTTCTTAACCAAAGTAAGAAGAGTGTTTGTTTACCAAAGGTTATCCGTTTGTAGATCTCCAATACAAACACACATTCTTGCTGTGTTTACTCTCCTGGTTCTTTGCCATACCGGCTGTCTGGATGTTTGACTGCTGCCTGCCTGTCTGTCTCCCTGGCTTGACAGTCCACCTGCCCCCACCCCAACCCCCCAACTGTTGTTCAGTGTCTCCGGCTAGACAGTAATGCTCTGCCTTGCTGCCACTGGCTTTGCGGATGCTTTTGTTTAACATTAGCACAGGAAGACAATCAAAAGCCACTTTCTCATTGTCAGGAAACCAACATAAACACACACCGCCCCACACACTGTCACACAAAAACACGCAGCCCAGCATGACATAAATACCCACTTGCGCGTGGTCTCACTCAAGAGGACTTACCAGCCTGCAGTGGATAGACACGGCAACAAAGGCAGAGTCCATAAACAAAGAGCCCGTTTGTTTGGACTGGCCGGGGCGAGAGGATGGAGAGCCAATAAATGACTCGACTCCAGAGGAGGTGAGGTGGAAGGTCAAGTGTTTTAGTGGGTTTTCAGAGAGTGTGTGTCTCCGTATCTGTATATGCATGTCCATCAGCTGTGGTGGCGGTCTCGATGTTGTCATTCAGTCCACACAATACACTCCACCAACCCATCTCATTCTTGTTTAAGCACTAAACATACAGACAAATGCAAAATAAGACACTCCCCACAGACCACACACACCCACGCACACCCACACACTGTTTATAACCAACAAAAACAGCTTATTCAGTATCAAAGAAATGAGCCAGAATCAAAGCAGTAAAAGTCACTCAAGTCTTGTGCTTTTTACTTGTTTAAAACTAATGCTATGTGCTGTAGAAGCTGCCTGTCAGTAGGGAAAAGATACTGTTATATCAGTCTATAGAAGAATATCACATTTCTAATTTTGAGAAATAAAATATCTGAGAAGTCAAATTATTTGCTAAATAACTATTTTGTACGGCCCTTCAGCGAATGTTAAAGGTTGTGAGTGTCACACAGTAAAGAGTGAAAAGAGCAGCATTAGAAAACAAAAAGAATAAATGCACTAGGTTGGTATTTTTCCTTTTATTTGTCAAGATTTTGTTTCATATTTAAAGCTATGAATGAAAAACAGTTTTCGTTTTCTCTTCAATATTGCTGTCTCCATGTCCGTGGTTTGCTCCTTTGTCTCTAAACAGACGCTGCCTTTCCTCCTGCTCAAAGGTATAGTTTCGAGATTCTTTATTTCTTCCCCCGTGATAGAAGTCGGAAAAGCAGGAGTTGATAAGTTCAGCCAAAAGAAGTCATGAAACGCAAATGAAAAGAGAATACAGGATTGTAAAGGGAGGAGGGGTATCAAACATCAGGGAGGAATATCCAGACAGGAGAAAAAAAGAAAGAGGGAACCACATAAGTGCATGGAAAAGAGACCCAGACAGTATACGGGGTTGGATTTGCCTTGGTGACATTTTCCCAATGGTATTTTAGATTTCAAATAAGTTCAAATGCAAAGAGGATAACACAAAGTTGACGAATTCAAATCAGAGGAAAAGTGGGGAGCACAAAACAAAACCTGACAAGGTGTCTTGAATCACCGCTCTTGTACACTCTGTCTGAGGAAGTCAGGAGAGGCGGGAGAAGCTAAAATGAAGACAAAACTGGAGGAAGGAGGAACTGGGTGAGCAAGGAGGTGAAAAGAGTGTGGGCAAAGCAAAAACAAAAGGTGACGGAAGGAGGGGGGGGGGGGGGGGCATGAGCGTGCCCTTTGAAGACGAGCGGCGTTCCTTGGTGACTCGTGCTCCCGCTCTCCTTCGCCTCTGCTGCCAGATTAAACAAGGATGGAAGAGAGCGATGGAAGGGAAGAGCAGGAGCAGAGGGGAAGAGGGAGGCAGGAGGTTGTAAGTAGGCCTGGCACCCTGCTGTGACCCCATCAATCAGCAGATACATAGACACACAGACTCAGACACACACGCACGGGGTGTACGTCCCCAACGGCACCACTAATGAGCTATTTACACAGAGGCTTGTTTGTGCACAGCCGTAGATCGCTGCCAAAACGCACACATGCATAAATTCTTATACAGACATGCACAAAGGAGAACGCAGAGCAAGGTGTACTCGAACCGGAAAACAACAATAACGGTAAAAATAATCATTTGAAATATGGACGTGGGGGGCAAAGAGATGTTTCTAGGAGGAAGGCAGTGGTTTTGAATAAAGAAAAAAACAGATTTATCCATGTGTACCTATATGCATCTCGCAGCTCTTAATAGGAAAAGAAAGCCTTTTATTGTGGATCTGTGTGGCTACACGAACTATGCAGGATGCCACACTTTGCATATTTGAGAGACATACAGTAGATGGTAGACTAAAAATCCTCCACCTGTTCAGAGCTCCATTTGTATAATTAGGGAGCAGCTGGCTGATAGCTGTATCATACAGACTCACTGTGCCCACCGCTCACCACTGACTCTAAACTCTGTCTGTTGAGCCGTTAGAGCAGCAAGACAATAATTCATTCCTCTGTCTGCATTTACCATTCTCTGTCTGTCTTCATTCACTTCATTTGGAGCTAATTTGTTTGAGTCGCACTGGAAATCTCTGCACGGTGCCCACTGTTGGAACACTAAAAATGATTAACATACAATTAATGTTGTCCTATGGTGTACAATTATTATCTAATAAAGCAATACCGTGGACACATCTGTCTTTAGGAGTGCACTTTTTTTCACTGTAAAAAAAAAAAAAAAAGCATCAGTCAACCATGCATGCAGTATTTATTTCTCATTTACATGAGTCTTTTCCATGTTTTTTTTTACTGAATTCAAGAGAGCAGCACCCTGGCACACATGCACACACAGACATACATGAGCACAGCTCAATATGTTACACCTTTGGACGCTCGGAAAATGGGTCATATACAGACAAATATCACGAAGGTGAAAAACTGTTTCCTGTGTAACAACACACATGCACACATAAGTAAATGCAATCACATGCAAGGAAAAGAAGATATAACAAAAAAACTCACTCACACACACACACACACACATTAGGTTAACGTAAAAGTGGCATTTAAAGTAGCAAAACAGATTTTTTTTCGTATTAAAAATACAATTTTTACTCGTTTGTTTTCTTGCATGAAGTGTTGTCTGGCTGGTGTGATCTCCCATCCAAAACAGCCAAAGTAACTTTGAACTCCCATCCCGGTTGTCTCTTGCAACAACTGCATATTGCTTATGATGTAACACGTCCACAACAATGAAGGCGCTCACAGAGCTGCAGTGGACATCATGGCAGAGGTGGTTATGTGGAGTGAAGAAGTAATGTCGGAAAGGAAAATGAAAGAGTGACGGCGCAGAAGATCAAACCAGCGCTGACAGGGCGGTACAACAAGGGAGCTAAAAATGGCATAATTTTTATTGTAAATCATGAGTAAAACGGGTATAAATGCATCTTATATTATAGAATGAACATAATGGTCCACGGTCAGTTAAAAACCAACCTCAGTGCACGTTATTAATGCATTTTAAAACAAGGTCAAGTGAGTTATTGAAGCAGGTTTCATTATGCAACTATATTGTTATTAATGTTATCACGCTTTTACACATTCGTATGTGGAAGAGGAAGTCGCGCCGGCTGAGGGGGTATTTCTACTCGCATGTCAGTTGGGTGAGGGTACTGACTGGTTAGACCATTTAGGTCAAGCTCACGTACAGGCCGGGGGCAAACTAGTGAGCATTACAGCGACTGCCCGTCAACACGCGATCATTATATACGAACAATGCTTCCCGGTGAGCCCTCTCCGACTGCCAATATGGATATCTTAGAATGCCATATATCTGGAGCCATGAGGGGAATCCCACTTCAAGCTACACCCGGTGACAGAGAGCAAGCCATGTGCCGATGTCACAGCCAGGGCTGGAATCTCACGAAGCAAGGAAGAGACACTGTAAACATAAGAACCCAGTCCACAATTCCAGTAGGTAACTCATGTTTCAGTGCAAACACCATTTTCAAAACCAACTCATGATTTCCACATGGTTGCCGTTTTGTTAACAAAAGTGGTTTCAGACAGTAGTTGGTTGGCCAAGTCACTACCAGATCATTTAGTTCGAGCCCAGTCTGGCTGCAAGTTAAATGACCATCAAGCAATGAGGACTGCCTCGCCACTACCCATCACTCACCCATCGACAAGAGCGTTTCTCAAGTCACAGAGAACGAAAAACTAAAAAGAAAACGGATGCTGCTTTACCCTGAGTGAAGAAACGCTTAGTAAATAAAGCAATGTAAAGCAGGCTAAGCTGCAGTTGTGATGATGGAACGTGATTAGAGCAGTGTTTGGCGGTTGAGGGCTGTTATGCACTTTGTTGTGTCTTGCACCAGGGTCTGACTCATGAACGCTCTCATCATTATCATAATGCCACTCCATTTGTTCTGCAGTGGTATCACTTCACAGAGTGGCCTTAAAATGAGAGGATGTGTCCGGTCCAGCGCAAAGACACGTATAGACAAACAATCCCACAAATGTGTTTCAGCAACAAGTTATAAAACACCAACGCCAGTGAGGAGTTACTCTGTTTCAGAATGATCAAACAAAATAACTGAATCAAGCAAACAAAACAATTAAGGACATTTCAGACACTATTAACGCTGGGATAAGAGTTGTCCACCACAGAGCTTCACCTCACTGAGAATCTTGAGAATGAATTTCTGCAGCAATCCCTTCATAAATCCAAGATCTCTGCAAAAAGAAATGAACTATAAAAGCGAAATAAACGTTGTTTATTGAAATGAGGCCGTAGCAAATGTGTGCTGTAATCAAAACAAAAAGTTATCCAAGAAAATATTACCATTAGTCAGATTTTCTTTTTCGCCAGGAGACGTATAAATGAAATTTTGCCTTTCCCTGTATATTGAAAATAAACTTGCATTAGACACAAATCAATAACCACAAGACAAAGCTCAGATTTATTACAAACAAAAAAGAAAAAAAGAAAACAAAAAACTTGGGATTTGGAAAGAGAAGTGAAAGACACACATTTATTCACAAACAACAATATGTGCAGAGAGCAAAAGCTTCCCACAGCCCTACAGCACTCACGGAGAGTGGCTTTGACAAATGGTTATTTCAAAACCAGGCCAGCAGTTTGAGCCAGAAGACAAAAAAAAAAAAACTACTGTGTTTATGTATGTCATAGAGAAAAAGGGTTTTGCCCTGGATAGAAATTGAAGTACCCAGTCAGCAACATGACAAACCAATCTACTGGTGATGCTTTGAGAGGCTGACAGGACCACAGGACCACAGGACCACACACACACACACACACACACACACACACACACACACACACACACACACACACACACACACACACACACACACATTTTAACTTCCTATTGTTCCTGTCTATCTTGTGTGGATGTATGCCCATGATATTGTTCAGAAAAGCTCTCAAAAGACTCAATTTCAGGATAAAGAAAAGTTCTTATTCACATTTCTTTGCTGTGGGAACCATGTATTATATGTTACTAAGGGTTCTGCTTAGTCCAGGGTCAACTGTTATCATAGCAGGATATACATACGTGGATTAAATATCAAATACAAAAGCTCCAGTGTCAAGTTTTAATCAAAATAACAACCCAGCATTCAATCACACAAAGTGGAAGAGGGGGGGTGTGTGAAGGCAAGCTGTTACGTGACTATTTGAGTTTGAAATTCAATGTTGTGAACCTTGTGTACATATCTGTCGGTGGGTTTTATGTTGGGATGAGGGCAACCAGCCATGGCTGAAAACCATGTACAACCAGACAAGCTTTGAAAGCACTGTGCATCTGAAAAGTTGAAAGCCTTAATGGACTAAGAATCTCAAGGTGACCAAGAGACCAACAAGGAGACAGAGCAGCAGAGCGAAATGGCAAAGCAGTCGACGGCAACTTAGTCACATAGGGAGTGGGATGTGGCTGCTTGAAGACATGCTGAGGCGAGACGGAGCGGCAGACACAGAGAGATATTAACAGACCACACTAAATAAGGTATTTTCTGTAACTGTAACAGGCAGAATGCATTTCCATCGTACAACTGTCACATGTGCTTCCTTTGTCATTATATTGCTGCTGTCCTGCACAATGACTACAAGTAGCACCTCATCTCTACTCTGTTAGGTCTATAGATGTACTTTTATACTGTATCTTTAAAAAAAAGTTCACAAAACTGGCTACTATGCAAATGTATGCAAAATTGGACAGTATAGTTTCAGTGTGCAATCCTTACAAAGAGCACCAGTTGACGTGTCTTGGCAGACTTGACCTGAGTATTTCACTATTCCAGTTTACATCACAATGCATCATGGGAGGTGGTATCAGCTGGCCAGAATGGTCTCTGGACCTCACGCGGCGATCAACAAGACTTTGATTCAGCCTAAATTTGAATCTGAACACAGCGTAAGTGATAAAGACAACACTGAATGACCCTGTTCCCGTTACAACAAAACACACCTGTGAACTCTAACTCGCTCGCTCGAGCTGACAGAGTAAACAACTGTTCTCTTGTATTAAACGGATCAAGAAAGATGTGGCGAGAACGCAGCCTCACAGGTCTTTAAGGTAGCGGATTCTGCTCCTCTAGTGAAAGTGTGTGAAGACTTTCAGGTTTTAATTCCCTTGTTTCGTTAAAAAAAAAAAAAAACGAGCAAAGCGGCACCATACAGTATTATATTGATATATTTACTGCTGGCTGATGAGCTGTAACTGCATTGAATCGGTAACTGTTGAGCATGACCAGATGAACTCGCCAGCCCAGAATGCAGTCTACATAAACAATACCAGCAGCCACTGCAGTTCCAAATATGGGGTAAATTAGGGGTATTTGAAATGAGCTTGCATGTTTTGTGTCTTTTTGAAATGCATTTTAGACCTTTTTTAGTCCCTGTTTCTTTAATACTTCTCTCTGAAAAGGGCTCAGGTTGTATTGTAGTAGTGATCTAGATGTGTTACGTTAAAAAAAAAGTGCCTGGTGTAGAAACATGCTGATTCAGGTACCACAGGATTTCTTTGCATAAACCCTTTGGATATTTGCCTATTTATTCAAAAAGTCTTCAACAAAGTGTCAAAACTCAACTGTAAAAGTTTGTTAAGCTTATTTATCGCGGACACTCCTGGATGCTTCGAGGACTGTTTCAAATCTGTGACTCTCAGCAGTAAAAACCTACAGAATAAATCAGCAAAACATCTTACCTACTTATTTTATTCCGAATGTTTTTAAGGTGGTAAGTTCACCGAGCGGCACTTTGAAGCATCCTCTGACTTCGCTTTTACATCTTCCAACCGACTTTCACCCTGTTTGTGCTAAAGGATGACGAAAGAAATTCAAAAAGTGACTGTTTGTTTATTCCAGAACATCACATGAGTAATTGCAGTCTGGGACGACAGATCTTGCGTAATTTTTCCATGTCAACCGAAGGGCGTGTTATCGCCGCTGCATTCGTAACATGAGCGTTATTCAGAATCGTAGAGGAGATTTAAGTGAATATGGCTCTTCTCTTGAACATGCACTGCTTGTAAGTCCAAATTCAATTAGTAAAAAAGAATGCCTGTGCTCAAAACTGACTAAATTAGGGAAAAACAAGCACTAAAAGGGCAAAAAACATGTCACATTCTCAAATGCTGTAATTTTAAATTGTTTTGGCAAAAGAAAACACGTTCACTTGAGTATTATTGGATATGTTACAAATAAACAGTTGCAAATGCAGCACAGAGATCACATAGAGCTGTAATCTCAAAATATGTCCGCTATCAGCACCGCAGGTACAACAGGACACCTTCTCATCTCATCCATTTAACATGAGATGTAAATTTGGCTGCAAGATTTTCAGGGGAGCAGACTATACTGTATGGGTGCAAGTGTGACGGATATCATTTTAAAAAGGGAATTTGTATGAGAGTGTGTATGAAAGAGAAAAAAGTAATGGAAAGACTGAAAGAGAAAAGGGTTTAGATGGATTAAAATGTAAGGGACTGGAGGAAGGAACAGTGACAGAAAAATACAGCTGAACTGTGACTTTGATGAAAAAAAAAGGAGAGAGAGACAAAAATACAACAAAGGAATAGGTCATCAAATGGAAAGAGATGTAGGTCAGACCATGCCAATAAAGTCTTTTGAAATTAATTGTGTTGACAGCAAAGGGAGCAGAGGCTGAAATAGGAGGGGGGGATTGGGAAAAGAGGAAAAAAAAGAGAGATCTTGGTCTTTCCAGGGGCAGCCAGCATGCAGTCTAGGCCCCAAGGTAGATGAAGGGCCAAGACCTTTATGAAAGGGCCTGTTGTCACACTCCAGACACACACACACACACACACACACACACACACACACACACACACACACACACACACACACACACACACACACACACACACACACACACACACACACACACACACAATGTCACACTGAACTTTAGGGAAGGTGCTGAAAGCTCTCAAGGGTCAGGGGCTTAAAAGTTCATGAAATCTGTCTTGGAGTATGGTTGTCGGTGTGAGTTTGTCATTTTCTACTTTAACTGTCCTCTTAATAATTTAAAAGTGAGGAAACTGAGCTTTACACCCATCAAGCCGCGCATGTAGTCACAAGCATGGAAAATCAAAATTTTAATCTAAGACAACACTGGTAAAATATCTTTTCATGTTTGAACCAATCAGTGGCGCCTGGCCTTTGACACTTTGACACTTTTGAGTGAGAGCTCCATAAAAACTTTTTCATGATTCGACCAGAACTGTTTAAATCACCAAATCCTAGTTAACAAAAGAAGATTGAAGCTGCATTTTATCGAATAAAATCTTAGCTTGAAGGTAAAATCTGCAAACGGTGAGCTTCTTTCACTAATTAATGATGAAATAGGCCTTTCATATCATTGCAGTATTTTAGAAAAAAAACCACTAAAGGTCAAATATAACAAAAGCTGAAGCTTCAAATGTACATGTTTAATCTAGAGTGTCAGATGGGCCAATTTTCAAATGAATTTTTATAATCATGAGCAGCTGTAGCTGTAACAACTTGCACAAATCCTCATATGCCTCCACTTCTGACTAAAATATACACAAATGCATACAAGCCCACACATCTATTTAACGTACAAAATTCAGCTTGCATTTTCAGAACTTTTACTTTTTAAGTAAAAACTGCTCTCTGGAGAGAAACCAGGTTTGCAGCTCACTCAGAAACAGGTTTGTGTTGTGAATGTTGTGAATGATGTTTCTGTGATGAACTGGAACCTGATAAAGATGAAGATGGTGCTCCCCGGACAGGTGGATGTAGTCTGTAACACCACACTCACACTGAGCGGCTGCAGCCAAGGCCGAGCATGTGAACAAACAGTAAATATTCTATTACCTGGGCTTTAATTTCGTTATGTTCTTTTGGTTGTGTGTGGCTTTTTCGCAACAAGGGAGTTGGCAGTGTTTGACTTCTTTTCAGAGAGGTCTAACAGCGAGCTGCCCTGTGTACCTCTAAATATTACAGTAGAGCAGTCTCATCCCGCGGGAAACTTCTCTGAGAATCCTTTAGCAGTACTATTTATGACTTCTTTTTCTTCTTCTTTCCTTCCCTCTTCTCTCACATGTTCTATTCATCTCTCAGCATAAATCACCGTCCCCACTTTACTTATAAATAACTTTCTCATTAACGGTTTTCCCTTTGACCTCTTAGCAAGAATCTTTAAACGTGATATCCTGGTTTATTTTTGATTCTATACCTATATTGCAAAAGTACAGAAAGTCAATTGTTCGTCTAAATCTAAATACCCTGAAAGACAAAGAATTTCCTGTTTGAATAACTACCCCAAACACGAACTTACACGTTGGAAAAAAGTTCTCTTTTTTTATGTATTTATTGAGTTATTATAGGAACCTTGCAGACAAAAAAAAAAAAAAACTTGGGTCTAATAAGGAGAGTAAACTTTTGTTTTTGGACAAAACATCACGAATGGATGTAGTTTGGAGTTAGAAGTGAAAAAAGTGTTTGCAGCAAGATGGCAGTTAGAGCTACATCAAAATGAACATGCCAGTACTGGCATACTTGTATATTTATGTTGATATAAATATATAAGTAGTGATCCATTTTGCATCTATTAGCACTGGCAGTGCAGTTCAATGGGCTTACGGCAGGACAGACACTCCTGTCCAAAGAGTCCAAATACACCCCATTGTACACATGCAAAGTTAGAGTTGACTGCTGTGTCTGAAGGGACCCTAACCCACGCTATCACATCGGTAGAATGAGGTTTTTGAGTCTTATCAGAGGCTTAAAAAAGCAATTCATTTTGACACAGCTTAATGGCGTTTTTGCTGCAAACATATCCTTCTCTAACTCAAAAAAATGCTTCGACTCACATCGCTCTGCTCTCTAAGAAAATTTGCACTCCTGACCATTTAATAATGGGCCTGTTATTTTAGCTCTGGGATGTTATTTAAGTGCTTTGATCCCCTACAGCATTATCAGTAAAGTTGCCTCACTTTTGACCCTTTACCACTTTGTACCACAACCTTAACTACGCACGGCATTTTTCTTCTTTTTCTGCAACAACTGACTGCACTCCTCCTTTTCTAAATGTTAGTTTTTTTTAATTCTGCTATATTTTTTTAAAGTGAAACCCTGTACCTCAAATTTAGCAAAAGAAACCACCTCTATCTTTAGCTGCTGGATGACGTGTCAATGCTTTCTTTATATCAATGAAACCGGAAGAGGTTGATCCCACATGCAAGAAAGTAAACGTACTCATAAGTATGGACGCCCATATGCAATCAATAAATCTCAAAGCCCTCAGTTGCTTTTAATTATAAAGAAACTGTTTCCTTATCAGGCAAATCAAGCCATTTAGGTTGGATCGACCATATGGGCAAAAATGCGAAGTTCCTGGATGTCACTGCAACAGTGAGCACCGCACGTCAGCCACCGCATGGGGAAACTTGCTCGTGAACCAAACAATTCAAGCAGGGAAAATCAAAAGACCTGTTTTGAGAGATGAATTTAGTGTAAATAATGTGATTACAAAAGGCTGATGACATGGAACCGATAAGAATTAGTCTTTGGAGTTCTTCTGGCTAAAAGTAACACAACTAATAACACAGCTGCAGAGCCTTTATTGTGATTTGCAAATTAAATGCAGAAAACTCCTCAGTCTAACGAAAAGCTGCAGGAGTCCAATCACACATACTGGCGGCTTTATTAACACAAGTGAAAAAAGTCTGTTCTTTCATTGAAATAAAAAAAAAAAACAAACAAAACAAAAAAAAAGAAAAAGCCTCAGCTTTGGTAAAGAAATTATTTGTTAATCTTAAGAAAAAATTTTGTTTTTGTACAATAAGCACATGCAGACTTCAAACCGCCTTATGGTCCGCAACACGTGGTGGCAGGTCCAGTTTTGGGTAATTCAAACAGTTTAGAGTTAATATTTACATTTTTATAAAAGCTCAGTTCAGTCACAACTTATCTAAAATACAAGCTTAGCGTTCAGATGCCCAGTCCAGAGTCTGTTGCCCACTATCATCCTTCTAGCCTAGAATGGATGGTAATGACACCTCCTCTATAGCGACGCAAAATAATGAGCACTTTTATACGACTGCTGCGATAGCCGAGCCCACAGTAATCTAATTGGGCTTTCAATGGCTCCTGTAAGACAGGTCAGCGTGCAAAACAACCAAAGTAAACCTTTGAGTTACAGAAAAAAATGGACATAAAGAGTGTTTATGAAACAGGAGCTTGATGTTATCATCTAGGACCACACGGTATTTGACCACAAAGAATAAGGGCGCCTCATGTGCCACCACAGAATAATAAGGGCAGCGGGTGTGCAAATGTACATAATTGGCCTCAAAGCAATCAAGCACAATTATCTAACACCATAATTGGCTTCAGAGAACTTAACAACAGGGCTATGATTAAGTTTGAGCAGGCTCCAGCATGCCCATGACAGCGCTTATCTCTGCAGTTTATCTGCTAGGTTGGTTACAGCTTTGAGTGTGATGAATGGGAAAGAGCAGCTGTGAGCAATACACCTAATGCACTGCTTTGTATTGTGAAAGTGGGTGTAAAAGTCTAATCTGCGGGGATTCAACATGTCGTTTGTGTAAGGGAATGTATCACATAAGCCAAATAGGCACGGAACCATAGCATGACAATAGGCGGCAAACAGTTTTCTTGTTTGTTTTTTGAGCATCAAAAATACACCCTCGTGAGGTTTACGGGAAGCTGGAGGTTATCCCAGCTGGTTTGCATGAGAAGTGGGCTGCATCATGCCCACACCTGCGACAAATTTAGAACCGTCTTCTGACTGTAGGACAAAAAACGAGCAAGTTGCTGTGCAGCGAATTAACCAATCTTACGGAAATCATCTCTTTAACTGGGCATCACATTGTGGTGGCACGTCGTGTGTTGAGATTATGTGCCAGCATGGAAATTCAAGATCAATTACTTAAGCTCTTGTGTTGCTTTGGACCACACATTCTCCAGTCTAAGTGGACACATAACTTTTCCTGCTGCAGCAGGCACATGACATTTGTTGTTAAACTGAGGTGGAATAAGAAAACAAAAAAATCCACTTCTGGGATCAGGAGGATACATTGGCATAATGGCACAGGTGCATGACTTTAAACCAGAAGCTCCTGGATAAAAGATATTTCCACTGCCTTATTCTTGAGTTTTTATTGAAACAGCCGGGCATGGATGTAAGAATGTTGCACCAACATACATCAAGGCCTACATTTTTGAATAAACACACCTTTTTTTTGTGACTGGCAGCACCAGTATAGGGCGCTATATTTAACAAGCCCCAGTTTCACGTCATGGCTTCTGGTCATCAGTCACCCTTTCAATTCAGAAGACTCCTTATTATGAAGCAATATAACAAGAGTAGGTGATTTGTTACTAACAGCTTTCCAGGTAATTCCAGTTCCAATTCACTGTAAAATGTTTGAAACTTTCCTCCTCTGCTTTTTATTTATCTATTTTTTATACCATACTCGTGCTCTTATAGAACCCATGTCGCTGAGAGACAATACGCCAGCAAACCTCTCTGTCTATAAACTGCAGCATTTCCTGCACCTTTGCGAGTTTCATTTAATGGCTGACTTTTATGGGGTGGTAAACACTAAAGGACATTCTCGTCAATGCCCCGCCCCCCCACCTCCACCGACAACCACCCCAGCCTCAACTCGCCACCCGATTTCAGAATTTCAGCACTTCAGTCACATAAATTATCCCCCTGCCTGCTGTCTTTTTTTGCATATACACGTCTACATCTCTATCCACACACACACACACACGCACGTTTTTATGCATACTTAAGAACTTTTTCTCTGTCTGTGTCAGTCTTTCACACATGGACATGACAGGGACGAACCAGCATTGCTTAGTTATTAAACCGATGAGAAAAGCTAAAAATGAAATGTGGGACTCTCTCCTTACACATGTAGGTGGATAATGTGTATAAATCTTACCGCATTACTACTATTATTTTTCCTCCATTGATTAGGTATCCCAGGTGAGCCGCATAAGGAGCAATGGAAATATTCCAATGTGACATACACTCACTGTCCATCCTGGACAACAGACTTGTCAGTTTTGAGAAGACTTTTTTTCTAGCTTATTTAAATATTGAAACAGGAAATGCCAGATCTTCAATCCCAATTCCCATCAAAATTAAATATTTAGATAATAAGATGTAATGCGTAATTAACGTCTTTCCTTCTCCAAAGAAATATCCTACAACTTTCCAAACAACTCCTACTTTTTCTAACAGTATTTTCATTGAACATCCTGTCTTCAAAGAGGAATTACAGATCCTCATTTTAAGCTTCTTATCTAATTGTAAAGTGATTTGGAGGATCTTTGATGTTTGTTTCTGAAAGAATTTGTGAACGCCTCAAACCACTAAGCTAAAGGAAAGACAAAGATAGTAATTAACTGAGAATTATTTTTTATGCTGTCAGGGAGGAGAGAGGAAGCAGGAGTGGAGAAGAGAAAATGATGAGCGAGGGGGGTAATAGATGGGGGATTGGGGGGTGGGGGGGCATAACTTTGCATTTTTCCAGTGATCTATAAAGTGATTTTTGTAACTAACAATCTCTGAGGTTAACCTAACTGAAGCCTTTCTGACGAACTGTGTAATGGAGAGTATAAAGAGTAAAAAAAAAAAAAAACAGGCTTTGTTTTTTTTGTTTTTTTTTTTATAACAACAAAGAGAAATTAATTTAGTCACATGAAACCATTAAAATCTTTGAAATTTTGTATGGCTTTTATGTGACACGAACAACATTTTTGTTAGGCGCAGAATCTTCACAAAAAACACAAAACAGCATCTTCTAATAAATCACAGTGAATAAAAGTTCAGACAGCCCCCGTGTCTGTGTCTGAAGATCTTACAGGTGATGTAAATCACTGCAAGACAAAGGAGAGAGCTGCTCAATTGTTGGATTCCAGTTGAAAGGGAATGGTTTCCTGTAAAACTGGGATAAGAAAAGATCTGTAGCATTTTCAGGTGGCACACTAGGATTTCATTTTCTAAACAATCCTAGACTGTTTTCTCGCTGGTACTTTTGTTCTATTATTCACTCGCTTGCCTGTTTGTTGTGCTGTGCTCTGCCTCCTGGTGCATCGCGCCGTCTGTATCGGTATACCCATGATGCTTTTCACATACTGTAAGTTTCCCTTTCTTCCTGCTTCTCCGTCATTCCCATTCTCGTCTCAGTCATCTGCATAGCAAAGCTGGACAATATCTTCAGACGGTGGAAAACATGGGAAAGTACTGCTTGAGACATTTTTCAGTACTTTCTATGAGCCATTTTTCCTCCAGCCCATGAAAATTGATACACTTTACCAAGAAAACAAAAGGTCTTATTTTTTTTTTTTTGCCTTTGCTAAACAAACCTACACCTCCCTGAAGGATTAAAAAAAAAAAAAATAGATATATGAAAATAATAATAATGGTAATAATACAATACTTACTTACTTAAAACAAAAATATTGGCCTGTTGCCGAAGGGGGAAATAACATGTTTAATGTAGAGAGTACATTATGAATGCAACAACAGCATTTTTCTAAACCTAACTGCCACAATCAAACAAAAAAAGCACAGTATGGGTCCCAACTGTTGGGTCTACTTCGGGTTAGAATAAATATTTGCGGTCACCTTTTGTACTGTTGTCAACCCTAAAGTAGTGTTGGTTAGTAATTCTTCAAATATTAACAGATGCTCTGTCATCCAGAATTCTCCAACTCTTCCTTTAACATTCACAGTGTATGCGATTCTGATTTCTACTCTTATTGATCAAGCACCAAAACAGTTTTACGTTGATCGCGAGTCAAAATCTCTCTGGGTCTGTTAGATTGTGCAGCTTAAAATCTCTTTTGTGTGCTGCAGTGAGCACCTGTGTTTGGCCTCCCCCTTCCACTGACCCGCTCTGCAGTTATTGTTACCTTCCTAAACCAATCAGCCAGTCACATGGCATGGCAACGGAGACAATTGGAGGATGTTTCTATTTGAACTGAATCACATCAAGAGCGATGAGGCTGACCCCATCAGGGAAAAGATGAGTTTAGAGGACCAATCTGAATATGCTTACCAGTGTACCTGTGCAGAAATTCATTTTGGATATTAAAAAAAACAAACAAAAAAAAACAAAAACAGATGCTCTTGGTATGCCTGCATTCAAATAAAATAAATTAAAGCTTAAGCAATTTTGCACCTTTAAAAATGACAGCTCAAAACAAGATAAATGACCTCTTTTTATTTTTTTCCTGCTTTTCACTCAAAATACTGGTCAACCAAAGCTTTCTGTTCCACTGGGGCACAAACACAAGCTCACAGAAACCAAATGCTCGAGAAGAAGAAGAAGAAGAAGAAGAAGAAGAAGGAGAAGAAGGAGAAGAAGGAGGAGGAGGAGGAGGAGGAAAACAAAAACAAGAACAAAAACAAATGCAATCCCCGGCCCTTCAGCATAAGAACCGGTTTGGATAAGGAAGCGTGTGGACTGACCCCACTTCCACACGGTGGATCACAGCAGAACTGCAGCAGTTTGTGGAGCGTTCATGGTGTTTGGAAGGATCGTCAGAGTAAAGCTTCTGCATCAATCAACAAACTCAGGCAGAGACAGCCTGCCAGATATTAATGGGACTGCGATTTATGGTCAGATCAAATCGAAATAGAACTTTCTGGCATCAAACATCAAAGGCTGATGTAGAAAGAAAAATGGGCATACAGAGAAGCCCACCATGAAGCCCGGTGGTGGATCTTTGATGTTGTGAAGCTCTTATTTTGGGGGGAAAAAAACCCTGAATATCTTCTTTGAGCATATGATATCATTTGCTTAAATACCATAAGATTCCATACTTAACTTGATAAATTATGCTATGTACTCCCCAACCTGATGAGATGTGACTTGAGGGTTATACTTTGTTAAAAAGTAACAATTTCACAAAAAGTACACATTAATACATGACACAACAGAGTCCCAGTCGCTTGATAAGATTGTTTTTTTTTTTTTTATTGATGTAGACAAAGTAAAGGTTAGGTTGTTTTGCTGAATTAAAAAAGAAAAGTTTTTATTTGCTGAAAGGTGTGAATGATTTTGAGATTCACTGTACACACCCCTCCACCCCATTGGGCTGGGATCATTTAGAGGACATTTTCATCCTATTGCAAAGTAGATTTAATCATAAGAGAATCCATTTAAATTTAGGTATAGTATAAGAACACACAATCATCATCCAATATCATCAAGCTGAGTTTTATACTTTAGAAGAGGTACAAGCACTAACGGGCAAAGTTATATTGATGCATTTGAATTAAAATTCTGTTCTCACATTTCATTTCAATCAGCCATGAGTGAAGGATGTGGAGATTTTCTACACTGCGTCGGACTGCGGTGAACTCCATCAAGAATGCAACGTGCTCTCCAGTGTGAGCAAAGCTGGACTGGAAAACCTGATTCTGAGGTACAAGAGGAATTCCACACTGCTTTTAACCATTTCAAATGACTCAGCAGTGTGACAGGCACAGGTCACCTCGGAGCACACAGACCAATTCCACTCACTCAAAAAGGGAGTTTGAGACAAGTGAAAAAGTTTTTTTTTTTTTTTTTTTACAAAAACCAAATCACACAGCGATGGATGGTTTTCAATAAAGGTTGTTCAGACAAACGTGAAGCCAAACGCATAATCTCCTCTTAAGTACAACTGATTCAGTAACCAAGACACCAACGGCTCTCTTATACGATGCAAAGCACACTCCGCTAAATTCAAACTAACCAATGAGATATGTATGCTACGAAGATTAGAGTCCACTGAGGAGAATTAGATTCGAGGAAAAAATTTCCAAGATGATTAAATTCTACTAGGAATAACTCTGAAGTGAAGTCTTTGCTGTGTTCCTTGTGAAATTGAATAAGGCATTTTAATTGAGGTCAAGACCTGTCAAAATCCTCATTAGACCAAAATTAGCCTCCCAGTCTTCCATCCAGAGGCCGTCTGCCGAATGCAGCCACACTGTCAAGGGAGTCGAGTGCAGTTAAAGTAAGAACACGTTTAACAAAGACAACTGTAATGAGCCACGTAACGGTGAATAAAGAATATAATAGTGATTAAACCAGACAACAAGAATCCAGACGTGGCATCAAAGCCTGTGTGTGTCTTATCTTTGTGTTTGTGAAACACAATAGCTGAAGGGAAAATATGATCATAAAATGCTATTAACAGGTACACTGTTTTTTTTTTCTTAACCATTTTTACTCCATCCTGAATTCTTCCATCGTTGGTATCTTAATGTTGAGCTATAAAGCTCCATGTTTTCATAATCCATTTATCTATTGACTGTCTTTGTGCATTTCTCAACAATGAATTCCCAACATAAGTTGCCCCAGATGCTTGTGTAACAGTTATTAAATATGAAGCCTTAAAAATGAAGTCTTGTGCATTCTTGATTCTGAAAACAATGCAACATTTATGTAATTTATCATTTTTAAACATGCGTGCCAGACTGCAACATTTCTACATTTTGGTCTGTTTAGGAAAAGGGATGAACTTGTGTGCATAAGCTGAACCACATAATGGTGTTGATACTGGGAGTGATTAGAAAACAAAATGTTGGAAAGGGATCATGTTCCCCAGGAGCAAGAAACGGGGATTCCTACAGAATCAGATGAAGGCAAAACAGAATCAAAACCTCCGACGGGATTTTCCACTGGTAGCCTTTATCCAAAAGTTGTGGTTAATGCAGCAGAGTTGATGCATTAATGTGTGGAGTCAAGTTTATTGCTGTTATACCTTGGTGGAAGCATATGGACCGGTAAACCAAAGCATGTCACGAGGAGAAGGCTCCCACTAGCAGACAGCATCCTGCCTTCACATGTCATGGTTGAAGAGCTGCCACTGAAGGACCACTTCAAGGCTTCTTCTGGGGAAGGAAAACCGTGGCCACCTACTTCAGGGTTAGATTACAAGACCAGACAAATAAGTTCTGCGCTTAATAACATTTCCTTTTCCAAACAATGTATATTAGCATCTTTGATCAGGAAGCTGTGTCCCTACCCTAGGAAAGATAAATAAATCTCAAAATCACTCAGTAAAGTTGACTGAACTGGGACTTAGTCAAGAGGAGCACACTGAACAAAGACACACACACACACACACACACACACACACACACACACACACACACACACACACACAAAAAAAGTCAAAATTAAATAGTTTACTGGATACAAAAGTGCTGAATGATAACACGCAAGCTGATGTTGCTGCTGGCTTAAAATGAACCAAAGAAAAAGTTTGTCTGGACAAACCATATGAATGTTATACGTGTAATTCCACTGCTACCTTTTAGTTTCAATGCCATATTATATTTATTTGTTGCAATGCACCTTTTCTTCTAGCTGAATTTGATTACATCATCAAGACAGAGTGCTCACTGGAGGATTAAGGGCCAGTCACCAACACGTTTATGATACTTTTTGACCAGTGTGAGCAGACCAGAGCACATAATATAAAACACAAAAATAAAAAAATTATGTTTTATTTTGATTCTTGAAGGTTTTTTTTAGATGGTGAAAATGGGCTCTTAATTCAGAATTCCTGCCTTATTCAATAACAGCGATGTGAAAGCTGTTTACTCCAGGTAAGACACTGACAACTTTCAAGTACTTCACACAGCCCCACTCTCAAAAAAGTGAAATATTCCCGAAAATAATTCTGTAAAAACGGTAAAGCTGCAGAAATAAAAGTAAAATTGAACATTAAAAAACGAGCAAGGTGAGGTTTTCAGAACTGGGGAAATTAAACATGAACTGAAGCTTGAAACAAAGAGAACTATCATTAAACACCTACTGCAAGTAGAGATGTAGGATTGTCCATCCTGTAACAGGTTACAGTGAGGTAGTGGGTAGTAGGCAGTGTTTGTTTGTGTGTGTGTGTGTGTGTGTGTGTGTGTGTGTGTGTGTGTGTGTGTATTCCATTGTGTGTGCTCATAAATTAATAATCTGCATTTCTGCTCATTCATAGATCATTTTCTTTCAGAGTCTGTAACACTGTCCAAAAAACAGAACAATCCAATTAAATTTTAGTGAAGACCCTTGACACCAACAATGTGGAAATACTATCGAATGCAAAATGCATTAACTGAATGCCTAACAGATGAAGGAGAAAAAATGTTTCAGGCAATTACAACAGGCAGATTCTATAGTCCGGCGCCAGAGTGGTTGAATGCATCACTGCACACGGCTAGATGGAATTTGCAATTTGACAAGAGGTTTTCACACAGAAGCCACACAAGTTTAGAAATGAGGTTAAAGTCCATAATACCCGTGACATTAATAGAAAAATGTGTTATGTTCGTCTGTGATCTTTGTGGCACATTCTTCCTACCTCAATTAACGTGAATATTAAGTTGCTTTAATATATATAAAACTGTGGAGATTATTAAAGATGAAATTGGAAACACGGGGAGTTTTTATCTGCTGATGTAGCATGTTATTTTAAGTTTCTGTGTCAGACAAAAACTATAAACTATAAAAGGTGTTGCAATATCAGACAGATCTGACAGAAGAGATCGTACTGACTGTAATGTTTGTTTTAATCTAATTCAAACACAAATATGGAAGTTCATGACATGTGACAGTTGAGTTTGTTGGACAAACAGGGGTCTATGTACGTTATTGATAGTACCTGTGGGTTTTCACCCAACAGGTGGTGGGTGGAGGTTTAAATCCAAAAACAACAATAATAGATGATGATAATTATTTAGAAAAAAAGGTAAAGAGATTTGTTATTTTTTGATAAAAGATAAATAAAAAAAAATCACTTTTTTAGTTAGATCTTCACACATCTTTTCCAATTTCTAACTTTCTAAATCTCATGTCCACGTTCACATCAACAGATGTCATGGAAGGGCAACACCAGTGGAACTGAATGTGATTTCGGGGAGCTTTGGTGTGTGTGTGTGTGTGTGTGTGTGTGTGTGTGTGTGTGTGTGTGTGTGTGTGTGTGTGTGTGTGTGTGTGTGTGTGTGTGTGTATACTCTTCTCTCCAGTGTAGTTCATATTAAATACTCACTATACATTTTTCACTGCCTTCTGTGTTTGTTCCGTGATAGTTTGCTCCAGTTACCGTTTCAACCTGCATGGTTTGATGTAGGGTTATTGGAGTGGGGTTCTGAGTTTATACACTTTTTGTCGTACTTGTCTTTTTAGTTTTGTTGTTCTGTTCTGGGTTCGGTTTCATGTCGATGTTTTATTGCTTCGGACCTCTCCTGTTTCTGATTACTTCACTTCCTGTTTTGCTTTAAAGATCTGTCTCTGGCCGTTTCTCTTTCCCTACTTGTATGCACGAGTCGGGAGAACGCACTTTGGAGGATGCAAGGACGCATTTCTCTCGTTTTACGGCAGCATATTTGTGCTCTTGATGACATCACATCTGCTCCAACGGGTTAACACATATTGCACTGTACACGTAACGTCTACACTGTTTAATTGGGTATAAAATCAAACACATTTAGCGCTAACACAACTGAGAATGTACTGCTCCCACTTAAGTTTTCATAAACATAACTTTACACGATGTCTTTTAAATGGATTTTTACACATATGTATGCCAGCGGTGTTACAAGCTCAGTAGAAGGGAAAAGAAAAAAAACGTCCCTTGTTCCCATCTGCCCTGATTGTTTGCACCTGTGTCTCGTCAGCCCTGTGACTATATCTTGTCTCGTCCCTCCGTTGTTGTCCCTGCTGGTCCGAACCGTTTGATGGGTCTGTCTAGCTTGGTCTTTTTGGTTGTATTGTTTTGCATCCTGCTCAGCAGCTCTTTCAGTTAAATAAAATACTTTTGTTTTGGAACAACTGTCGCCTCCGTCTCCTGCACGTGGGTCCTGCTCCACTTGACACATAACACCAAAATGTGGTCTGTGTGATAAATCTGTATGTTTAAATCATGCAGTCATTGTCAATAATATAAAGTGAGGAGAATGGCCAGGACTGACTTATGCTTTTGCGTAAAAAATTCTTAGTCTGAGTCTTACGGGACCGCGGTGAAAAATACATCCATATTGAACCCAACATATCATTTTGTGTCCTGCAGCCATCACACAGCACCATACTTCCACTCGTTCTTTTATTGTATGCGACAAATATCTCCCTCGAGCAGATGAATATTGCATGACTGCACCAATGCAAGTTCTTTAAAAATGTCAAAGCATGAGCAGAGATAAAATGTGAGGTTTTTGTTAAATTATGACAAGAAGAGTTTCTCAGAAATTGATCATTTCTTTACAATAGTTTATACAATACTGAATAAGAGTTTGCATGTATAGGCACGCCCTCAAATAACTTTTTTTTCCCCTCTAAATTTAGGTAAAAAATGTGTGTTTACCTGTTAAACCCCCTCAGGTTTCTTAAACCTTTAGACCATTAAACAGAATTTTTAAATAATATTCAATAACATTTTTTGTGGATGCTCCTGTGAGCTGGATTTGATTTTAATTCTCCTGATCTATGCTTTTTATGCAGTTTACCATCTAACTGCAATAATATATTTTTTAAATTAACGATAAATGAATGAAGCAGTTGATAATGGCTATTTACAATGTCAGCTTCAGCTGCATGCATTTTCTTTGAGATACTAAATCCCGCCAATCAGCTTCTGGAAATGCTCAAACTGCCCTCCTCCAAGCTTGCTCTCTATTCATTTTGCCTCCCCAGCTGGTCAGTCAAAGGGTCAGCACATCACTGGGTTTTACCCATCTGCTTTACAAGTTCAGCCCTTTACGACGGTCCATGACTGTTTCTCCGGAAAGCGAGACACAAGACAGCTTGAGAAACAACAGGTGTTCCTGCTGAACGTCTGTCGCAGACATCAGAGAATGCTTTTCATTTAAAGAAAATCTAACTGGGAGCGAACACTAGAAGTTGACTACTTGATTACTAAAAGTCAGTCATTGAAACATAATTTCCACTGTACCGCTTCTGTCTCAGGCTTTTTGATCAAACTCAGCAGTTAGGCACTTAAACAGTTATTGCTATAAGTGGTTTCCACTGTGATTAATGAATGCACATTATGCAGAGGTGTTTAGCGCACTTCTGTTGGCAGTTTTGAATTCACTCTGGTGAGACGACTTCTCAGCTCTGTGACTCCTGCCAACAGCCCTTCTACTGAACCTTTGCCTCAAAAGAAGACAATAAACCTGTCACGCCTGGGTCAAAGATTAATGTCCTACTGAAAGAAACATGGAATCTGAGATATTTTCCCCCTGTTAGAGATACATCTGAACACCATTATAAATCTGCTGGACATTGCATACATGAAATGACTGGAGCTTGTAAAAATCTTTATTTGATGCAGCAACGTATATGACACAGAATATAGCACATTTGGTTTTACTTTTCTTGTTAATTAAGGCTGGCATGATTATTCATTAGATGTCACTTTTCAAATCCGGAGCAAAAGCACCGTTGGTTTGCTGTGCAACACATTTTGTTGGGTATCACCGGAAACATCGCCCACCATACCGACTATCCATATGGACATCTACTGCTCCGATAAGCTTTACCCGTTCAGATCACAATATAAACATCCACAGCGTTTAGTATTGAAGTGTTTACGATTGAATCAATACAGACTGCATTTGTCTCTGTCTCACTCGTTCACCGAAACACTGATGGCACCATCGCAGGTGTTGTATAAAAAGAAGAAGAACATGACATAGTATCATCAGTGAATAAGTGTGCGCATGTGGGTGTGCTTGCATACATGTGCACACACACGGACTTAAAATTACAAGTTCACTGGAGGGTAACTAACAGGGTTAAGTGTTTAGAAAGGGCAAAAGAGATGAAAGGGAGGGAGGCCTTAGAAGACTTACACAGAAAAAGGAGTAAGTGTCATCTGCCTGAAGGAGGAGGGCTGGCAGGGTGACAGCAAGAGACAGAGACGTGGCTAATCAAGAGGCAGGGGGAAGTATGATGGAAAGGAGCACAGGGGGATAACTGCCCATACATGATGACAGGAAAAATTAGGACACGGGCAAAGGAGTGCACAGAGAAGTAGATTTCATGTAAAACGACCCCGCACTATGTGTGTGTGTGTGTGTGTGTGTGTGTGTGTGTACATACTGCGTGTCTATCGAGGCGATTCTATCCACTGTGTGCAAATGAAGCAAAACTGTTTCCAAACATTTGTGGATTTGTTGTTGTTGTTGTCTTAATTAATTTGTCTTAAATAATTTGTCTTAATTATTTCTATCCTTATCCATATTTATTTTTTTTCTTCTTTTCCATTGAGAGCTCAAAATATTTGACTTTAACTTTGCAAACCTTGCGTAGTAGATGAGTTTTATCCGGTTAATGTTACTTTATTGAATCCAAACTGCACAGAAGCAGATGCAATCATTTACGACAGGAATGCCAACGGGAGCCACTTAAGTGCTGCAGCGTACACAAGTCGAAGGACCCTATAGTATTTATGCATTTAAAACCACAGCGTCAACTCTCAACTTTCCACTCCTTCACTAAATCATTTCTTCTTTTTCTTTTTTTCCTGACTTCCCTTTGAGTGTAGAGCAATAATATTTGGAGTGGGTTGCAGTGAAGTAAGCACGGGAGGAAACCGAGAGGAAAATAGCTTTGAGAAGAGCTCATTTACTGGTGTGTGCCTGCGCGCTCAGCCAGCAGTGTCCACTGCATGCATGTTATCATCAATGCATGAAAAATGCTTTAAAAAAAGCATATCGTTAAGTTTGATTAGTCACAAGAGAAGCAGTCATTGAGACACATAATTTGCATTTTACTTTATGATTAAAATTCCAACAGTTTAAGAAAAAAAAATGGTTTTATAAAGTACAAAGCGACATAAAAGTGAAGCCAAAATAGAAGAGTTTCCTTTTCAAATTATGAAGAGAAAACACCAGCTAGGTGTTACTAAAAGAGCTCTAGGGAAAGAAATACTAGTTCTATTATCCTGTTTATGCTCCTTTTCCTCTTTCCTTTCCCTTTCATTCATTTTTTTTCATTTCTTTTCTTCTCCATTTTCTGTTGAAATCCCTTTTAAGTGCTTTGAAGGAGAGCAAATGTCCAGACCCGCTTCCCAAATCCCCATCTGTGTGTGCTTGTCCTCATTTTTAAGTTGCAGTGTGACTATGCGAAGGAAGAGAGAGAAGGAAGGGAGAAAGCAACCGATCTATGTGAGAAAATGTCAAAAGCTTCCCAAATCTCTGCTGATCCACAAGACACCCTGAACACCCACAGACAACTAGAGTAGGGGGAAAAAATTAGGTCAACAATATTTAGTGACCTGACAAACTCTGTGATTGGTCAGGAGTTGTAAGTGTTGATGGGTAAGACAGATTAATATCTGTCCCCTGAGTGGCCTGGCTGGGGAGAACCAGGAAGAGGCACACAAATCAGAAACTTTTAAAAACAGAAGGAGAAGGAAAAAAGAAAAGTCCAGAGTCTGTATGTGAATGTATACGTCTGTTAAAGTGAGTTCATGATGAATAGAAACAGAGGACGTGTTGAAAAGTGAGCTCAGATGGGAAATCAAAGGGGAAGGCATCCATTTGCCTCTCTGTCTGAACCTTGTGTAATTTATGTGGTAGAAAATGTATAATTTCCCCCAACACACACACACACACACACACACTCTCGCATGCACACAAAGAAAGACTGTTTTCCATGCCGTCACAGTCAAGGTCCTATAGAGCAAACTATTTATGTAGCTTCCTGCCTCACACGGAGCAAAAACCCATTCCAGTTATGAGTATATACCGTAGACATATCCGATACTCTGTAAAAACCCATGTGTTTGTGAGCTGGATAGTAAATTATTTATTAATAAAAAGCCCCATTAATTAAGGAATGTCAGGCTCCTACACACTGACACTAATGTTGTTGGTTTTTTTTCGTTGTTCTATTCGTGCAAAAGTTGGATGAATGAGGGAAAGACAAAGATTGGATCCTTCCTTCACTCACTCTTCCAATTTTTTACTCTCAATTACCCTTTCTTTCACCCACCTATGTGATTCACCTTCACACTCTTCCCCCGTGATCACCATTTCCCTCTTTCCATTTTGTGACTATCAGGCGGAGAAACGTTTTACGACATCAGACCATAAAATGAGTACTTAGGGCACTCTCCAACTAAGGCATGAATAAAAGTCGACATTTGTATCGTCGTAGTAAAGCCGCCGCCAACCCTCCACCTACACACAATTATACTGTATCTTCCAGAGAGTCAGTCACCTGACAGCAGAGCAAATGTTTGCGCTCAGATCTGCTTTTCAACAACAAGGTCCCTGCACATGCACGATCACAGACGCTGGACGGAGTGAGACGATTCACAAAACCCTCAGAAATATCTGGACAACACGCCGCGGTGATCTCAACGTTCACTTGGAATTTTTTTTAACTTCTTACTTGCTATTTCATGAATAAAGATGAAGTGGTTTTTTTTTGTTTTTTTTTAACACAGAAAGAAGTCATTTTTGTTTTGTTGTCGTGGTAGCTCGACTAGCTCCAACTTGCTTGGTCGTCCGGAGGCTGGAAATTTCCATGTTTTCCCATGAAAAAAAATAAATAAATCATGTTTCATTTCAAACGTTCCTTACGGTAATGAGGGGGATGAAACCAGAGTCAACATTATCCTGGATTTATCCTGGATTATCCTACGGCATTTTGAAAAGCTCCAAGAGAGCTTTGGTTACATTTGGTTTTTGACCAAATTTTTCAGCTCTTGAGCAACACTCAACGGTTTCCTAATGTTTATATGTTGCACCAGTCAGTACTGATGTAGTCATAGATTGGTAAATTAGGGCTTATTTTAAATTTCTTGTACTATCAAGTACATTTTTATGTGATGTGTCGATTGAAAAATGTCACACATTCCCTATGAAGAGCTTATATTCAGTTCAGGGTTTGTGAAGAGTGCACACGCCTATAAGAAAGAGAAAGACAAGGCTGAAATAAACAATCCTGAGGGGGGGGAGGAAGAGTCGAGAAAGAAAATGAGAAAAGGAAAGGCAAACACATTTGCAGCACTGTCAGCATCATGACTGAAGCCCAGATATCCAGGAGAGAAATGGCACTGACAGAAACCAAAGAAATACAGATGAGCCACCCACTTCCATCCCTTTATCTCTCTGGGTTCATTAGAAAGTCACAGTTTAGACTACAGGAAAGTCAGAGAGACTGAATCCCCCCCAGAAATAAAGCTAGAAATTTCAAGAAGATGGCAACAGAAGGAGGCGGAGTGGGGGTAGATGGGGATTGGGCAGAGGACAGACAGACAAGGCAAAAAAAAAAAAAAAAAAATAGAGGGGAGATCAGGAGAGGGAAAGACACAGAGGTGGAGGTTTTTTCATTAGTTTGTTGGTATGATAGGTCTGTAAGAAACCTAATGAAAATTATTCATGTTACTGTCAGCAGACTGAAGCCAACACTGCCTCTACAGAGGACTTTAATTATTTGTTGCCCTACTGGTATGACCTAAAAAGTGACCTGCCCGTGTGTACTAGTGACCAACAGCAAATTGCCATGACAGAGATGACCTTTCAGGGAATGGCAGGAAGTCCGACTCAGGGGAAGCTATCACTACCTATCCGTTGCTTCTCACTATACCTTTTATTTAACTTTCTACAAAGTGCAATGTGAAACAAATGTTTTTTTTGTTGTTTTTTTTCAGGCAGTAGATGGCAGCCAATTGCACAAATACATAATTTATTTTGTTGTTTTGTTAGTAACCATGTGAGCCAGTGGGAAAAAATAAAAACTTGACAAGAAGTGTCAGCACTATTGATGAATGGGCCTAACTGTCCATCATCCAAGCATCCGACCCTGTATTTTGCTACATGGAAGAAAAAAAAAAGGAAAGAAAATGGCCTGTGTATTATATCAACATGGAAAGTTTGATTTTAGCACATTTAAAGTCAAGTGACAAATGACTCAAACACATCATGCTACAGGTTATTTTGCAACATGATAAAAAGGGAAAATCCCCCCTTTTCCATCCTTAAAGCCGTATTTCCATCAGCTCTACTGCTCTGAGTTACAGGGAGGCTGTGCATGAACTCAGCGAACCAAGTGGGAAACAGGAAATATATATATATATATATATATATATATATATATATATATATATATATATATATATATGAAGAGGAGGAGGATTTGGTTTAAAATAAAAAAAGCTGAGAGGTGAATTCATTTATTAATAAGACGAGTGGCAGCAGAGTGTCCAGAGCGATCAGACTCATTAATAGAGATCCGACCGCAATAATCACAGTGCCACAGGTGGAGGGAACAGAAGAGCTTCCACTCCTGCGTTTGGTAAGTTGAAGCCAATTTCGCAGTGGTCTCGCTGCGGCAAGAGGAATACGTGAAAAAAATTGTATTATTGTGCTTATGTGTAATTAGGAGGACAAAATAATCCCAGATCTTGCGCATGTGTTAAAAATGGACTCAAAATGAGCAAAATCCCTCAAATATAACATTAAAAAAAAAAAGCCTTCCAAAGTTTATTGTTCGCACATTATGAAGCTGAAACTGGGATTCCAACAAGAAAAGAGAAAAAATCTTTTTCCCCTTAAGGTTTCTGTTGCCCCAGATTCAGCTTATGTCCGAGTACATATGTGGAAGGATGCATTCAAGCATGCCGATCCTTGATTTTTTTGTCCCCTCTAAAGGTTGACCACGATTTATGTGCGTCTTGGAGAGATGAGTCTGTCCTTTCTAAAAGCACCCTGAGGGCAGAAACTTTACATAAAATTGTCCATTTTGTGAGGCCACTCCAGTCTGGATCTGCCTGTAGGGTGGAGTTACACTTTCAAATGGGCAACCATTCTGGGTAAGTGCTGCCTGAGTGCTGGTGTGTGTCTTGGGTTCTATCTTTCAGTAGCTTAAGAGGCTGAGAGGGCCGTGGGAGTGAGTGAAAAAGACAGAGGGTTTGCCATGTCTTTGGTCACTGTGCGGTTTGCGGCTCAGCGCTCCGGGGCCGTCTCACATGAATTACATTCTTTCCCCCTCGCCACGGCACTCTGTTGATGATCTGGGTTGGACTTTCCCAGATTTATCCAAACTCCTAAGGTAAAGATGCAACTGGTTAACTGGTGTTAAGAGTCACAGAGACTAACACCCTTAGATGAGATGTGTTGCAGTAAAAAGTAAAAAAAAAAAAAAAAAAAAAAAAACAGATAAAAAAAGAATTTACAAGTAAGTATCATTTAAAATCCAGACACATAGTCAGGTTACAGCAAATTTGTAAATTAAAAAAAAAAAAAAAAAGGAAATCCGGAGTCCTGCTCTGATTTATAAAACAAAGGATTAATATGATGAACTATTCAAGAAGTTTTAAATTTGCAACATTTTGACATTGATTTTGACCATGACTATAAGTGTGTGTGTGTGTGTGTGTGTGTGTGTGTCTGTGCTGCATGCCAAACACACACAAAGCATTCACACCTGACACGTTTCACAAATATTGACGGTCAGTCAACAACATGCAGCAACAAACAAATGTGAGAGAGAATCCAAATCAAACCATAAGCCTATTTTGAAATGTTTTATTCATAAACTGCAACAAGCATCCCGCTGCCACATGCTTAGTTCACTTTGCTGCCCTCTATAATTGGCTGTCTCACATGTCAATCAACCAACAGGCACAAGCTGGATGTCAGTGATACAACTGGCGATTAAGGTGAGCACTAGAAACGCAGATCGAACACATATGGCGTGTGAACGCTTAAATACACAATTAAATGTTTAACTGTGTGCAATCAAAAAGAGGCCCAACTCCAACGCGGCATGGTTTGCACGGTCTACCTCCCACTGCTGAACCCAACAAAGGCAGAATAATTTCAACTCAGCATGCATGCTGGAGTGCAGACACACACACACGCATACGAACACACACGTGCACAAACACTTGTGTCAAACTTCTTGTGGACGATTCTTTCACAAAAAAAAAAACACTCGAGAGGACTTTTCTCTTTATTACTTTGGAAAGGCATCTGCTGGAGGAGCGGTATGAGAAACAGAGAACAGGGGAAATGGAAAGAATTAAGAGAAATTGCGATAGAAAAATAAAACCTTCAGGAAAACAACATCAAAATCAATAGATGGACTTCAAAGCTTACTATCTATAAAATATAAAGCATCTTTTGTCAATGAGCATTTTTGTCTGATCAATTACAGACTCAAAAAAGCTCAAATCTTAGAAAGCATCCCCTGCGTGATGAATCAGTTTATGAGAGTAGGTGTAGCTTTATTTTTTTTTATTTTTGTCCTGGATATTTCACTTTATTACAAAAAAGAAAAGAGGAAGAAGGTCTCTTCCTGTCATGGTGTGGGAGGCAGAGAAATGATGAGATATAGGAAGAGAGCGAAGGGAAAAGGGTCAAAAGACAAAAGGAGTAGGAAGATAATAAATGAGAGAAATACGAACACAAAAAAAGAAGGACCGAGTCGGACTAATTGCGTCTGTGCTGTCTGCTCATTTGAATGCTATCCACCCTTTACTTCTGGCTATCGGCCGCATGTGAACATAGACACGCCAGAAAACAAGGACGTGTTCTCTGACGGTGCGTTCAGACCAAACGTTGACTTGTTATTCGCCCCATGTTCATTACACCATTTTAGACCCTGCTTTGGAAATATTTAGATTCTTCAAATACTGCTATCATACACATAATGTAGTTATCAGGCCACAACTGGGCTTCTTTGAAAACTGTCTTTAATACTTTCAATGTAGCCAGGCCCCACCGGCGGGACCGGCGGGACCGGCGGGACCGGCGGGACCGGCGGGACCGGCGGGCCGCTCCAGCAGCGGAGGTTACCGAGTGTCTGGGTTTATTTACTCCGCCAAGACTTACCTTTTACAAAGAAGTTTTTATTTGTGTTTTTAACGTGGTCAAATGTCAGATACAATCCCTTTTAAGTTGTAGCAGATATTGTAGCTCACAAAATGTAAATATATAGTTTATTCTTGAGCAAAATTGTTGAGCTAAGAATTAGATCAATAATACTTTTTTAGATTTTCATATTTATACTCAATTTAAAATTTTGTTACACCACATTCTGCTTTTCCTGAAGCCTTTTGCACCAAGTGTATAACAGGTTATTGGACGAAGCAGCTGTCACCTTCTATCACTGTCGTCGATCACCAAGGCCAGTCAGTGAATATTGACAGCCGGTGTTGACGACAGTTAAAACGGAAAACTGGCTGTATGGAGAAGCGTCATGATGTCTGGATGACTTAACGCATTTCTAATGTTGGCCTTTACACATTTATACATATACATATATACACACATATATAAAAGTGTTTTTTATATACACACACACACACACACACACACACACACATTATATTATATATATATATATATATATATATATATATATATATATAATATAATGTGTGTGTGTGTGTGTGTGTATATATAAAAATTACTCTTAATGTTGTGCAGGTAATACAAACTTAATTATGCACGAGGCATCTACAGTTAAAATGTGCTGAAGACTCCACAGATCATATTAAATTAAGTAACAAGTATATGACACCTTCAACCATTCAGAAGTTTCTATGACTGCATCATGCCACAGACTGCTTCATGAAATAATTATTCAACAATTAGTTGTTTTTTTTTTGTTGCTACAAGTAGGTCTATCAATCATATAATCAATAATAATGCTGAGTAATCCTTTCATTTGTAGGCATTTAGCCTTGATTTTGAAACACGTCAGTGACGAAAGCGGATTCACTGAAAATAAATTCTACATGGCACAGAGCCACTGGAGAAAAGAGAGGAAAAAAAATAGAGGAATGGAAAATGTTGGCTTGTAAACATACAATATGGCATTAATTAGTGTTGACTCAGTAGCAAGTTACCACCCAGCCTCAGTGTTTGTGTGTGTGGGTGTTTACCACCCTCTCAGCTTCCACAGTAGCCAAAAGAGGAACAAAGAAAACATGTGTTTTAAATAGTCAACTCCGGCACTCAAGCATTGGAAATACATGTGTAATCACTACCGCATGTCGCAGCTTCAGTCTCACACGGTGCATGAAAACACACAACATGTACGCTTATGCACACTGAACTGCATGGACAGGAACATGCACGAAAAATCAAATCAGTATGTGGACAACAGGCATTTGAAGATCCTTGTAAAATGCAGCTAAGAGTTCAAGGTTTATATGGAGTAAATCCTTGGTTAAAGGTGCACTTCATTTCTGTATGGGTGCATGTGAATTTGTATGCATGAGTATATTTGTGGGTTTGTAGATATTGGTGAGGGGATATCTCATATAGCCTAAGACCTTTCTTTCTACATCCAAGTGTTAGATTTACTGATTCAATAGCTGACTGAGTGAAGAAGTGGCTTTTCGTGTGGAATTTTTAACAGCATCTGTGAGATAGAAATCAATCCATTTTCTTCCTCTGACCTCCTCTGTGCTTACCGGGCCACACATTACATCAGGCCAGCGGTTGCCTATCTCCTCCACGCATCAAGATAATGGGAACAGCACGAGTGATCTTCTCTTTAATTTCTGCATTCATCACCCAATCGCGCCCTTCTTCTATCTCTCAATAAAACATGTTCCACAAGTAAATTAACTAGATTTCCCTTTAATACTCAAAATAACTGGAGCAACTAGGCATTTTGGGAGGGGTTCTACAACAATGCAGTTCACAGGAGACTTACTTATCCAACATATACCTTATTACATTCATTCATTCTGGAGCTAGAGCGGTGTAACCTTTTGACTGGGGAGCTAAATCATGGCCATTATCCAGCAGCAGTGCTCGTTATTTTGCACTCCCTCTGCGGGACGGAGTGGTCCGATTGACTAACTGCTGCCTAAACTGTTTCCTCTACATGAAGGGGGGGGGGGGCATAGAGCAAAAATAGTAGAAGGAAAAATGAGAGACAGAGATGAAGGAAAGACCGTCTCTAAAGACTGAGTGTTTTTACCAAACTGTTTAACTTTTCAGGGAGAAGAGCCATAAATGCGACAGCATGGCTGTAAAGGGAGAGATTGATTAAGAGGGCCAAGAGTGTTCCCCTCTCAGTTGGGGTGTCATTTTTCCGTAAGAATCCATTGCAGACACTCAAATGAATAGAACCTTTTGTTCTATGTGGTGAATAAATTACAAGTAGAGACTGTACTTAAAACTAAATACTTGGCCCTTAAGCTCACAGAGTCAATTTCTTCGCAAATCCGGTAATTCTAACCAGTTAGAGGATTGACAGTAAGAATATGTATGTGCGTGTTTAAGCATGTGCAACCGTCTCTCCTGTAAGCCGATACCTTTTTCCCCACTGCTTAATGCATGACATACATCCAGGAAACACAATACCCATTTTCAGCAGAACTCGAAACAAAATGAATCCCGTATTTCAAAATCAAACCTCTGTATGTGCTCCAATCACGTATGCACATTTGCTTTCCTGGGATCACAGAATTGACGTAATCCATTGTGTGTCAAAAAAAAAAAAAAGAAGAAGAAGAAGAGCACACCGAATGCAGACAGGTAAAGTTCAAACTTGGAAAGTAAAAAAAAGAATATCTGCAAAAGAAAAGCAATACTGAGAAAACAGGGGAACTGCGTAGAAGTGGCAGTGTGCGTACGCATGTGTGTGTGTGTGTGTGCCCGTGTGTAACGGAGGAAAGGTGATATATTTCGGAGCGCTGTTTCCCAGCCAGCTGAAAGTTAAATTTCTTCCACCCAAGTAGCCTCCGCTCTGTGGACCATTTGCCTGCTAACTGCTGGGCTGTTATTTCTGCCGCTGACTGACACCAGCCTAATGGCTTCTAATGGTTTCTAGTTTTATGATGCCTTCCTCTTCAAGTGAAAATGTAGGACGCAATGAGCAGTTTCTATTTGCATTCCTATTGCATTTTTTTTCCACTTCTCACTGGATAGTTCCATTTTAGTCACCAGATGCCTTTGTCTGTCTTTCATGTAATGTGTCCTGCTTTTTCAATTCAGTACTTGCACTTGCATGCTAATATGCTCTGACAAAAAAAAGAAAAAACATTGAATAGTAAGACAATTACAAGAACATTTATTTTATTGTACTCAATGATGATGTAGGTTTGAAAACAGATTCCAGCGATCTGTGCATACAAATGTTGTGAATTTTCCATGACTGGGAATAATTTAAAGCAAACTCAGCAAAGGATTACGTTTACGGAATACAGCATTCACAATGTACAGCAATTTCAAACATGAAGAGAATATGAGGTCTATAGAGAGTCCATCCGTGTGCACTATGTGAACGACACTGGGGACTGAATTTAGCGCCGTGTCAATCTGCCTTGGGGAAAAGTGTAGCGGGTGCGAGGATGGCTGCAAACTCTTTATATTCAAAGCACTTTGAATTGTCTTGTACATGGAATGTGCTATACAAATAAACCTGCCTTGCCTTGCCTTGCCTTGCCTATATGATAAAATGAGTCACTCTATGTGGACACTAGAAGATGGCCCAGTGGATCATGGGATCACACGGTGCTGATTGAATACAGCAGTCAATGACCAGAGATATTAGGTGCATTCCCATTAGCAGGGTAAACCCACCAGACAGGGATCTCTAACGGGTCCACCCCCTCTTCAGCCATGTCGTCCAGTAGACCCTTTTACATTGGCAGATACCCCACATTTAACACGCAGATCTAACGTGTCGCTTGTCCTTTTTAAATTGACTGATGCAGGGTGGCGGGTGGAGCTGGCCCAATGGTACAATGGTGGCTTGTAGGAGGGATTTGTTGATCACGTAACCTGAGTACAACCCACCAGGGGAGTTTTTTAAATATTTTTTTATATTTATCATAATTTTTTTTATAAAATAAGGAAACAGCTGAAGAGAGTAACAACAGCAGCAGGACATCACAGGTAGGGCCTATATTTCCAAGATAAGTAAATAGGGAGAGAGATAAGAAGATCCGTGAGCCACTCATCCTCAGAGGACGCCTACATCCATCTTCGTTTTGAAAATTACGCCTGTCTGACAGCGTATTTCATTCATCGATGTAGGGATAATACGTCATTCTACACAAAACGTAGACAACGCGTCTCAACCCGCATTCCCTCTGCTCAAGTTGCCTTCAGGGATGGGGTATGAGAATGCAGAGCTGGAGAGTGTAGACCAAGTACCAACCTCATGGAGGCTCGAGAACTAAGATTTGTTGCAGTTCCTTGACTGACTGACTTCCTTTTGCAGCCAGCCTCTATCTCCATTGACTCCCGTGTTAAAATGTCCAACATTATAGCAGAAATAAACATATTTACACTCTGGTTCAAAGAACCAATTTAGTCTTAATTGTTTGATTTCACACCCATGACAACTCTGAGGGGAGGGGGGATATTATGGTACGACATCAGCAGAGTTTCTATCAAGCAATACATTTATTTCTAAAATGGTTGATTGACAGTCGGCTCAGCCAATCGCTAGTCGTTATCACTTCTTCATCCATAATCATCATGCTATCGCCCTTCTCGAAGCAACCATCCGTTTGTATTAACCCAGTGTCGACTAAACGCGACGGTCATTTTTGATTTCGCTGTCGAGTTGACATATTAAATGGTAAATTCCACTGTAAATGAAAAACGAGCTTCAAAACCGGCCTTCAGAAACCAATGGGGCATGTGACAAACGCTTCGACCATCATTATATACAGTCTGTGGTGCAGACAGAATGAAGAGGGCAAGACAGACATGCAAAAAAATCAAGGCAGGTGTTTGTATGTAAATGTCAGGACTGCTCTTCTATATAAAGGACTTTTATTTGTCAAAAACATGAAATTGATGAATGTGAACTAAGGGGTGGGAGTCTGTGCCAGGTGGTGCATGGTACACCTTGGATGTGTAACCAGTCCATCACAGGGCCAGACAGAGATCAACACCCATGCACCCGCACAGTCAATATTCATAATTACAGCTCTACCTAAGATGCATGTTTTTGGACTGTGGGTAGAATCTGAAATAGCTGCAGCAAACTTAGTCCAGGCATGAGAAATACATAACTTCACTTAAAAAGGTCTCTGTGTGCTCATTTGTCCTGATCCATCTGGGCTTAACCGTCTACACTAATCTAATTATAATTTAACTCTGCGCATGTTTTTTCTTCTCTACTATTTGCATGACTTTTCCTCAGAAAAAAACAGCAAGTGTCAGCGTATAAATTAGAGAGCTGGGCTGACAGTCCACAGTCACGCTGCACTACCCTCCTCTGCAGAGGGCACCTTTCTTCATCTTTCGCTGCCCTGTTATTCTTTGTTTCCCAGAACTACTCTTCTCTATTGCCCTTTGCTCCCCAATTCTCCAGAAACACATACTCACCAGCACACACGCTGGGTGGCTTGTATTGATTTCTTACCTTCTGATATTAACTTTTACTCTTGTCACCAAACTTTTTAAATGTCTTTCCATACACATGTCTGGACCCTTGGCAGTTTGATTTTAAGCAGGCAAAAATATCTTACTCTCGCATGCATAAGCATGCAAGCGTCATCGCATTTGAACCCAGAAAGTTACCCCTGGCACTCCCATGTCTCTGTTTTCCAAATACGTGAAGCAGCTCTGAGGTCCTGCTTAAAGCCTGATGATTCCCAGTCTTGTCACCCGGGGCAACGGAGTGCCCTGCCACCGGAGGTAACGGAATGCCTTGTCACCCACGGTAACAGAATGACGGCATGAGCCACTCCAACAGTCCAGACATAGAGGTATGACACATCCTCAGGACATGAGGTACATATGGAGAGAGAGAAAATGACAGCAAGAGATTGCGGAGGGACTGAGACGCTGGGGGGGTTTTGAGGAGGCGGCATGTTGCTGGGGTAGATCAGAGCCGGAGTACCAGTTAGGTAATGGGTCAGAAGTAATGTGGCCTACTGACTGTCAGAAGATCAGAGACGCTCAGCTTATGAGATTCATTTGCTTCAAAATTCTTCTAAATAAAATTTAAAGTCTGGTCATTTTAATCAGGCTCAGTGTTTTAACAAACCAAATACTTCCTCTAGACTATTATATGTAGCGGTCTTGTAAACAAATGGATATGCAATTATATGAGTCATCTATGTGTCATGATAACCACACTGTTGAGTGAGGGTTGCCTCCACTGCTGCTGTTATTTGAATCTAAATGTTATTTTCATGTGCAGCGATCACACCAGGGGTAGCTCCTCCAGATGAGTCTATGTTAATGCTCTGTTTCCTGCAAGAAACTCTCCAACTGTAAAGGCTTGTTGTAAAATTCCAGTCCTTGACACAACCCACTGAAACGTATTCCACTCACCAACACAACTGGGTCACCGGAAGAGTTAATAGCTGTCATATCCTCATAACATAAGAGAGAAATTAGTGAAGCTACAGCTGCTGAAACCTGCTGTCATTACCTCTTGTGTTGTCCGTGTCACATAAGTGCCACCTTTATTACCGTCTTTGTTTCTACATTTTTGAAGGTTTGACCTTGTCTTTTTCTTCTCCTGGGATTTTCCATGTGTCAAGTCTCAGCTTTATTTCATGTTTTACTTTGAAGCTGTTTCTTTCTACATGCTGTGTTTAGTCTTGCTTCCTCCCTGTGTTTTACACCTGGGTTCTGTTACTGATTGCCATGCCTGCATCTTGTTAGTCATTGCTTTCCCCAGTATACATGCTCCTTGGTTGTCTTTGTTTTCTGCCAGGTCCTCAGTGTTGTTCCTGCGTTTCTCCTTTCCCCCCCCCACTTTTTTTTTTCTTTTCCTTTCTGCCTGCTGGTGTTTTGGATTTCTGTTTGGACTCCGTTTTTGGATTTCCTGCCCTGCAGTCCTCCAAGGTTTTTTGTAACTTTTATTAGACCTTCTAGTTCTCTTTACTCGTCTGCCTCCTGTGCTCTACATTTGGATCCTCACCCAGATGCGCACGTGACAACACGAGCTTGATCATTAAGGAAATGCTATGATTAGACTCACATTTGTTTGCCCAGACAGTTAGTGCTCTCCAGCAGAAAAGCTGAATCCGATTCAATTACTTCCACATGCACTGCACTCACCAATCAAACAAATGCACATTTGTGTTTTATTGTCAGAATGACAACAAATAAATCGTTTTTGTTTTCTACTCTTGATTTACAAATCAATCTTAATACCTCGGTTCTTCTTTTTCTGGTGAAATCATCTTTTCTCTTTCTGAGAAATTGAATTTGTACATTTAAGGCTGCATTCAACTACAAAACGGAGCATATGAAGTAGTGACAAGTAAGGAATAAACTGATACCAGTTTTAAAATTACACTGAAAAACCCTTCGAACCTAAAGTGGATTAGTCACATTACAACAGTCAATACCTAATTTGTTTTTTAAAGTGATCACTGAGTTTTTGGCCTGAATTCTAATCAAGGCACCGACCCTCACCTTATCCTAACTTCACTCTGAGACTGTAGAAACTCAGAAGAGCCTTCATGATGGCTTTAAAAAAAAAACAACGTATACGGTCTGAACATAGTTAAATATAAATTCTATATACACATTCGCTGCATCGAGGCGGAAAACTCGAGAGAAACAGCCCAAAAGTGTCAGAGGAGCAGCGAGCGCACTGGAATGAAGACAGAAAAATGGACCCAGGAAGACCGAGAGCAGCACACAATGACAGACACACTCAACAGTGATCACAGCTAGGTACCCTAATTGAAAAAGGCAAAAGGAGAAAATCATTAAACAAGCCCCACTGGTGTCTCTCTTATTAGATCCCCCTGCTGGTGTCATGCCGATTAAATTCCCTCTTGTTTCCTCTAACAAACTCTGAACTCTCAGACAATTTGTTAGGCGGAGGGATTACAGAGAATTGCAACAGGTATTTTGAGTGTGTGTGGGTGCGTGCATGTACAAATGCATGTCCACTTAAGCCGTTTTTAATGCTCTTATAACCCTCCAAGTTGCAATTTGAGGATACATATTGTGTATTTGTGCAGTAAAATTACACATTTGATTAAGAGCATTGTTGACACTAATGAGGCATTATTACTGTGGTGCCGCCGTATTTAAAATCCGCAGGGAATTTGTCTGCAATATGGGGCATAACAGTGCAGCATTTCATGTGCCAGTGTTTATGTCAATAAGCACTGGGTAAATTCAACAGAGATTTTGTTTGACAGTTATAAGAAATATCGACTGCCTAAACAGTCTCTTAAAAAACTAAACCTTCTTACTGTTTCTCTGTGTCAGGACTCCTCTGATTCAGTCTCTTGTTCTCTAAGCGACTATCCTCCCTCTCCCTCATCATCAGCATCATAATATTTTCCATCTGCTTTGAGAAATGGAGACAAAACCAAAGTCTGAGCCAGCAAGAACAGCTGCAGGCATCTATTCCCATATACCAGCGTATGCCTAACCCTCACATATTCCCTTTATGTTGAGCCTCACAGAATACACCAGACCTATTACTCTAATTTTTACAGCATTTGGCTGGTATAAACCTTCATTTTGCCATTTACAGGGAGACAGGAAGATGAACCTGCTTATGTAACATGATGCATCTTACAGTATTAAACATAATTATATTGATGAGATTGCAGATTATATCAATCATCATGGGACAACTTGATTCAAATCAACAAAACAAATACACAAATGTAGTAGCTTGTATGAAATAATTTCACTGTCTTCAAAACATTGTTGTGACATATCCACTGAAGTGAAAGCAAAGCACCTTCCAATACCAACTCAAAATATCGCAATTAATGCTTCAATTGATTAACTACAAGCTTTTATGACTGGTGGTTTTTTTGGTTGTCTTTTGGTTAGGGTTGTTGTGAGTTAGGGTTGATAAATGTTGAACTTTTACAAATATTACAGTATATTATTACAATATTTCCATCTGACATAAAAACATCGAAGAAGTGGACCAATCTTATTCGTCACGGTCCGCGTCAACCCGATGCATAGTTACATTTCTGAGGAGGTGCATCAGCCTACGAACGGGGTTTTGATTAAGACTTTTCGTTTAAAGCAGACATATGTCATCCATTCAAAAGAGAAACACGAATCGCCTTCCACACTAAAGAATATGCTCCATGTTAATTTGTGATGCCAAAATGGTCCTAAAAAATGACAACACATGACACCACTGGAGTGGCAAAAGGTCTGGTGCAAGAGCCCAAAATCATGACACGCAAAACCTCGGAGTGCCAGAATCAGCCAGACGAATTGTGTTCTTTGACCACATTTAAAGACTACTTGAGTTTTCTTTACACCGTTTGAGACAACCTCTTCTCCTCGCTACCGGGCACTAGCAGAAGTCCATGTGTTTTTTGAGCTTTTTTTTTTTTTTTTTTTAATGGACAAAATGCCTCCCAAAAGGTGAAAATAAAAAAATACCATGCTGAGCAGTAAGGCAGTTTTCAGATAAAAACGATGCCTCCTTCTACCTTCAATGTATCTACAATCTAAAAACCAGCTGTGGAACCATTCCAGCGGTTTATACACAGCTACGGCCACTCAGACAAATCCCCTTCATTAGATTAAACAGTCTATAAGAGTGATGCCTTTTTCTGTTTAACATTTTCCACAAAAAGGTCAAACAAGCACAGTAGTATACCATATTAACACACTGTCATTTCATATCTGACACCCAAACCGAGTTGCTCTGGATTTTAATAAGCTGTTGTTGAGACACCTTCTCCAACCTCAAACACATATCTCAGCAACCTGCTCAGCTCTTTGATTTTGCTTAGTCTTTGTTTTTGAGCTGACTTTAATGAGTAGCACGTTTTGCATTTTGCACCCTGAAATACATTTCCAGCAGGTAGTAAGCCGCTTTAAGTGACATAATGGTCTATCTGTGCCACAGTAATGGGCAGCGTTTGGGCTGCAGCGCCTATGCACATGTGGGTCTTTTCTACCAAGCATTATCCACACCACCTTCTGCTCGGGTGTGTGTGCGTGGTTGTTGTGTGTGTGTGTGTGTGCTTGCACGCTTCCATGCACTGCAGGCTAAAGTCCCAGAATGGCTCGACAAGCTTAATACCATTATCAAGATTTACAGCGATGCTCATGTGGGACTTACATCAAAATGGCTGGTGCAAAGCACAGACAGAACCCTTGTCCCAATTAGAGAGCCTGAGAAACGGTAGCACACTCACAAACACACACGTACACACTAGGAAACACACAATCCCCTTCTCATGCAATCTCTACGTCTCACTATCTTTCTCTCTCAGACACTTCTACATATTCACAGTCTCTTGAAGGCTCTCTCTCCCTCTCTCAGACACACATGAACAAATACACACAACACACCCCGCTCACCCCAGGGGACAGTGCCTCTGGCCTTTATGGCTGGAGGAGAAAAAAAATATGCTGAAATGGTGAAAATAAAGGAGGAAAGTAAGAACAAGACACAGAATGAGTAAGTGAGAAAGAAGGAGACTGGAGCAGCATCCCAAAGAGCCCAAAATGAACCAGCCGTGGCCTCGTGCAACAAAGTCGGCTTCGGCTGCACTTGGCTGCTTTTGATTTTATGATTTTATATCTGAATATTTAAGAAAACATCTTTTTTTTTTTTCTTGAGATTACCCATATGTTTCATCTTGCAATTTAGGAGGGGAGGGAAAAACTACAAACTGCTTATTTACATTTAAAAGACAACCAAATAACTGGGCATTTGCTAAAGAAGCATGTAAAGTGTCCGTGTGTGTGTGTGTGTGTGTGTGTGTGTGTGCGTGTGTGTGTGTGCGTGCATGCATGTGAGCAGGAAGAGCTTTAATGAAAGGCCAGAAAATGCAGACTGAGCATGTCCCGTCCAGTCTCAGAGCTACCAATTTAGCTGCCGAGGCAGAGTTGTGCGGAGCGCCGAACCGTCTGAGCTGCGTCGGAGTTTCTGTTCAAACCTTACACTACATCTCCTCAGTACCAAATCAAAACATCTTGATAATTTATTCTTGAGTGGCAAAGCATTTTGTAATTCTCCTTTTACAGAGCCTTGGCACAGAAACAAATGACCAATTTCAATATTTAACTTACATAAATTATTCATGCGTACTTGTAGGGCTTTAGGCATGGAAATTTTTCGACAGCATAACCTTGTGTAATATCAAAGCATCTTGTGAAGAATGGAAATGCAAAGAGCTCAATGAATTATTTTGAAGCCTTGAGGATAGCGCTTCAAAAGTTAATAATGGGACCTAAGTATCGGGTACATTTATGAAGACAATCAACTTTTTCTGCACTCAAGCAGGACAAGCGCATGTTGTGGATGTTCCCAGAGCCATTTCAGACTAGATTACAGCTCTTCATAGAATTCTGCAGCCGGCTAAAGTGCAAAAATACAGCTGTTAAAAATGTCTCTATACGCTGGACTAAACCGTACAGCAAGTCGTCATGGAAACTTGTCTACATAAAACCGATTTACTCTTGAGTTAGTTTTTAGGAAAACTGAAGTCAAGGTACTCAATTTTTACTCATTTTAAGAAAGTTTGGTTTTTAGTCTGAGGCGTAGCTCTGGGCTAATTAACTTTAAAATGCAAACATCGCTGCCAAATCGACAATGATGTACAAGGCTCCTTCGCTCCTGAATAATATGCTGCTTTATTTTTAGAATCAGGCATATGAAACACTTCTGTGGATCTTTATAAGTAGTACAGATGTGAAATATGACCAAAATAGTGCTCATGAAGTTGAAATATAAAACAAAAAACATTGAACGTGTTGCCCTCCCCCTTTTCTCCTGAGTTTTATGTGCTTTTTATCTGCTCCTCTCTTCCTCCCTAACCTTCTTTTAGCAACTGTGTCACCTTTGTTCTTGTTCTTTTCATCCTTCATCTTTCTCTCGGGTTCTGCCTCTAGTCAGAGCTTACACACCTCATTGCATTTTTACCTCTTCATCTATAATTCTGTCCCCCACCGTCTCTGCCTTCCATATTTTTGTATCTCTTCATATGCTGCGGATCCTTCGCTGAGCCTCATCCTCCGGACTGCCGGGGAAACCTTGGGTCATTAATGAAGGGAGCTTGAGTAAGAAATCTTTAAGTGTAAGAAGTTCCCCTCTCACTTTGTACACACACACACACGCACACACACACACACACACACATGCATTCCTCAAGCAGAAGACGACAATCAATGTCGGAAAGTCACAGTTCAATGAGCAGACACAACAGTTTTGTTCCATTATTATTGTCTTGTTTAAACAGCACTTAGAATCAATACTGTGCCACATGACGGGATGTGTGTTTGTAACAACCTGCGCGCATGTGTATATGTCACAGTGAGCGGAGCAGCCAGCGGGAAAAGGTCCTTGATGATTAAATGTGCGCTGAAGAAGACCTCGGAGACATCTGTGATTGTGTGTTTCTCTGCATGTGTCCAATTTTATGTATCTGACGTCAGAGAAATGGTACATCTGCTTCGATTGATTTTCAACATGCAAGCTAAAAGAGCCCCCGTCTCCCCCCACTGCGTAGGCGAGCAATTATTATTGTCCCCTCAGTCGGAGGCCCAGAAGGGCTTCTTTGCTTTATTTTTATGTTTGTGTTACTATTTACTGAACCATTACTGGCATATGAAATAATCAAGATGTGATCAAAGTGGGGACCCCCAGCTTTAGCTCAAGAGGTTTCACCTAAATATAGCATTTACCTTATTTGGAATTTTATTTGCCATTTCTTTAGGGATCAACAGTATTTGAACAAAGTCACGTAATTGTAAACATGCAAGTTTTAATACTTGAGTGAAAATCTGTTGCTGGCACTTCTGAGAGAAGTCACGTTATCAACGAACACCAGTGAGCCCAGTCTGTTGTCAGCTATACATGCCCATACCATGACACTGCCTCCACCCTGTTTGGCACATACGATAAAGCGTACCACATGGTCGCTGTTATAGATGGATACTTCTCCTTTAGTTTGCACTGAGATCTCCTTGGAAATCTAACAGCAGCCAAATGCCAACTCATTGCCTGATCTCAACTCTAGACCTTTTATATGCTTAATTCATCGTGAAGTAACGAGGGAATTGACATATGAGCCCGTTTAACTTCTTTTCAGTCATTTGTCCAAATACTTTTGCAGCCCTGAAAAATGGCGATACTTTCCTAGAAACCGCTGTAAATGCTAAAGGCATCTTCTTTGAGAAACCGCTTTAATTAAATTTGAAAGTCTACACTAGGATCGCATCTTGACGCTTTTATTTGAAATTCATTGTTGTGGTGTGTAAAGGTAAAATCACGAAAGAAAAAAAAAACTCTGTCATTGTCCAAATATTTCTTTTAATTTTTTAAATTTTTTCTAAGCTGATGTTCACGTCCAGTTGATGGTCTGCACTGGCATGGATTTGCAGCATTTCGTTATCTTAACTCTGTGCACGGTAAATAATTCATGGGACACACCTACCTCCTCCTCAGCTCTGAAGACCAAAAGTGGTGGGACTAAAAGCTTAAAGGACTTAAACTAAAGGCTACAACAACACAGTGGGGAAGAAGCTATTCTGGGAAGGAGAGGACTGCTCATTTCTGCAGAAACATGTAATAGCTGTCTTTCAGCTGAGGATTAGTGAGGGAGACATTTGCGCTCAAACTCTTAAACTTGATAGTGCTGTGTATCTAAACCTGATACCAAGTTAGGAGCAGATCCATCATTGTCAACTGCAGGAATCACATTTATTTCCATCACAAGATGTGTTCTCAGGATGAAAGTCAAGGTGAGTGAACTGTAGCCTGTTGAGCAGGTGCTCGCTCCGAATTGTTTCAATGAACTCCTTCTGGTGGCGCACCACTTCCAAATTAAAGTAGTAAAACACTGCAGAAAGGACCACAAAGTCATGGGGGAAAGAAAAAAACTACATTTCAACTCTGATCTGACAAGTTTGTCATTAACTGCAAGTTTCAGTTCATTTTCAGAGTTCAAAAAAAAAAAAAAAAAAAGTTTTGATTGTTGGAAGCTGACCTGAGGCCAAAACGGCTGCCCTGCCCTCATTTTCTGACAAGACCTCAGAACTGAACCGAGATAAACCAAAACCCTGGAGGTGCCCAGGGGAAGAAGCAACACAAATAACCACGGCAACAATACAAGGATTTGGAAGAGCTAGAGGGAGCTATGGGCATTGTCTGGCTTTAGTTAGCTATTCTCTGCATCCTTTTAAACTGCTTCTTGGATGTGGATGGCATTTCTTAGAACAGAGTGGGGGGGGGAGAGAAAAAAACACTTCAAATGTTTCTGCAAAGTTTTCCTTCTTCTCTATTATGTTCAAAGTTTAAATCTCCCCTCCCCAGAAGAAGGAAGGATGGAAAGACGAAAGAAAGAAACGAGGAAAAGAGCCGAACCAAACTGGACAGAGAGATGATGTGGCTGGACGGAAGAGACGGAGGTAAAAGAGAGGAGATGGACGCAGAGTATGGCGATAGCAGCGTGACTTTTGATGCAACATGCTGATAAAACACATGGATTCACGCGTCGGTTCTTGCAACAGTAAGACCATACACAGGACTTCACTGGCAGAAATGTAGACTTTATAACTTACAGATGGATATTTGCTACACAATACACATACTATGAGATGTAGTTGAACACGTGGGAAGCAACGTAGCGATTGTACGCAGCTGGTGCGGTCGCAAATATTTTATTTGAAGCACATGTCCAGGCATGATGTCATACAGTTAAGTGTGAAAAGGTTCAGTTGACCGACGCTATACGTGAAAACAATAGAATAATGTCCTCCGCAGCTCCGGGGGGAGCTTTCTACGACAGAAAGAAAGAAAGAAAGAAAGAAAGAAAGAAAGAAAGAAAGAAAGAAAGAAAGAAAGAAAGAAAGAAAGAAAGAAAGAAAGAAAGAAAGAAAGAAAGAAAGAAAGAAAGAAAGAAAGAAAGAAAGAAAGAAAGAAAGAAAGAAAGAAAGAAAGAAAGAAACTACTACACTACTGAGGGTATCGCAAAAACGACTGTGTAGATTGACCGACCTGCGTTTTTGAAACTCAATAACGCCAACGGTCAAAATATCAGACATGATCCAGGAGAGCGACAGGACTGACATCAACCTGCCAAGAATACAACAGCTATTGCATATGGAGACGGTGTCTGTCCACACTTCTACTCTGACTGCCAATTAAGTGTGTGTGTGTGTGTGTGTGTGTGTGTGTGTGTGTGTGTGTGTGTGTGTGTGTGTGTGTGTGTGTGTGTGTGTGTGTGTGTGTGTGTGTGTGTGTGTGTGTGTGTGTGTGTGCGTGTGTGCGTGGGTCTGTCCTGCCTGGAAACCCCCTTATATGTTCGGTTGACCAGGGCAGAGACACTTGTCCCTCAGTGCAGCGTGCACGCTGGTGTGTACGTGGGTGTGTTTTCCCAGAACTGGCGCAGTGCTTGAGCCACATGTCATAGGACACTGAGCCAGTTTATGCTCAGAAAACCGTTACTCCACCACTACCACCAGCTGCGTCTCGGGGATATGATGAGAACGATGACAGCAGCAGAAAAATGACAAAACGGGGAAGATAAAAAGCAGATACATACGACAGAAATGAACAGAGATAATTCTAAATCTCTGAAATTTGCCATATCCCAGACTTTGATATGAACCACATGTGTCCCATTGTGGTCTTTTGATGTACATCATTAAACAGCTTCTATGAGGATAATGAATTTTCTTGACTTCTGGGACTGTTTTGTATTATTTCTGTGAAACAAGAGGTCATCTGTGCTTCACTTCAGCCTCTAAATGAAAACATGATTCTCCAAAAGCATCAAAAGCCACAGTACGAGTCTACAGGAGAACAGGAAAAAAAGCAGTTCAACAAACAGAAATGTACAAATGCAAATAAGTCGTTTCTCCGTTTGACAGAGATGTTAAGTGCTTGAAGCAGCCATAAGAAAGCACCGGGCATTGTACTGGAGCGGCTAACATGTCATACAAGCTGATCCAAAACCGAATCTGAAACCTGACTTTAGAGCATTTTCGCAGCTTGTTGGGCTTTTTATCTCATGGAAAAGTCAAAGTAATGTTGACAGAACAATCAAGTCAAAACGCTCAAATTACAACCTACGCTGAAGCAGACCAACTTTTTTCTCAGCTGAAATCGCCGATGCTTTACAACTAGTTGTTACCAGCTGTTTACCGAGAAGACTAAAAAAAGTGTTTTGGTTAAAAAAAAAAAAAAACACAAAGAAAACAGCTTTTCAGAGCAGTACTTTGAGTGTTCATGTGCACTGAGGGGCCTTTAATAACTGCTACAACAGGTACTGGACTGCAGAGTATCATGTAAACCTGAACTCCTTTAAATAAAGAGTGCTGCAAATAACCAACATTTTCATTGAAATATTAGTTTAGTTTAGATCCAGCAAAACTTTTATACTGGCAGGATGAAGAAACGCATATATGCTGACAGCTTCTTGATTAAAAGCACCGTTGCTCCAGACAAAGTAAAACAGTGATGCTCATTACTTACACAATTGTTTACAGCATCAAAGTAGTGCCGTGAATTCTTTGTTAAGGCGCCATCTAAAATCGCAGCAAGGTACAATCATTAAAACGTTAATAAAATAGACTGTCACATTCAGGCACCTTAAGAAAAATAACACCTGCTGCAAGGTTTAAATGTATACATATATATATACATATATATATATATATATATATATATATATATATATATATATGTATATATATATATATATATATATACATACATATATGACAGTTGGAAAGGACAAAAAAAAGGAAGATTTCAAAGCCAAAGAGAAGAAATATGTTTCTAACTTTGATTTGAACATATCTAAAGTCTGAGCCGTGCACCTATGAAAATTCAAGCTCTTTCATAGCTTTGGGGCTGCCACTGCAAAAGCTTGATCGCCTCTGTGCTTCAAACAGGTGCCAATCCATTTAGAAAATTCAAAAGTCAACAATAAAATCTTAAAATAAGTTCAGAATCGGATGGGGAGCCAATGGAGATGAGCCAAGACTGGCCGTTCAAAGTGGAGCTGCTGCTTTCTGAACCGCCTGCCGGTGTCAAAGATTGAGCTGGACCAATTTCACCACGCTTAATTTTCAAGCCTAACTTTACTTTAATTAACTGTTTGTCGTTACGCTTCAGACAGTTAAGTTTTATCTGAGTTTTAAGATCATTAAGGCAGACCACCAGGGGCTATAGTGAAGGGTTGCTGTCTGACCTGATGGGCATGTAAACCTGGATATGAACAAAATTCCTAAATACGGACCCCGCAGAAAACATATAGACTGAAAACAGCAAGACAGAGTCGAGGAAGCACCACAAGTCAAAACAGCTGAAAAAGAGCACACAATCAGAATTTTTTTTCATTGCTTCTTTTTTTCCAACAGTGTAATTTGACATAAAGGAAAAAAAAAATCAAATTGTTAGTTTGTTGCATATTTGGGGTGTAATTTAGCTCTGGCATTGTTTCCCTAACCTTCTCATGCTGCGCCATTACATTTTCCTCAGAATAAGCATGTAAGTGTTTGTCATCTTTCATGTAAAATTACATCTAGATTTCATCAGCTGTAAGAACCCAGCAGGGGCTCCAGTCTTCATCCGACCATAACACATATAATGATGTGGCCACCTCCATTTTTCAACATCAATGAATAAAAAAAAAAAGAACCTTTTAAATCTTTCATTTAAATAAGTGTTGATCTCTTTTTAAAGTCCGAGCAAAGCAGAAAAAAAAAAAAATCCATCTGGGTTTGTAACATTAAAGAAAAACCTGGAAAAAAACACTCTGCTAAACATGAATAATTCAAACAGACAAATACATAAAATAAGGATTCAACATCATGAGAAAATGAGCGGCGTTATCTGCTCTGAGATGCAGGGTTGTGTCCGCTGAGGATGCTGACTAAAAGATCCCAGACCAGCTTAAATGAAACGATCTAACAAGGCAAACAGAATGGAGTTCATTTAAACCAGCCAACGTGCTCACATGTGAAATTATACATGCACACTGCAGATATTAAGTGTCTGAGTTAACTTCCAGTCCGGATCAACTTAACAACAGTGTTGAATAGTGCAACTTCAATTCGTATGGTGGGCATGTGCTGCAGATGGCACAGCCAAGATGTTGGCTATTTCAAACAAGTGAGGGGAGCTCGGAGAAAGTCAAACTGGATATGACAAACATGGTTAATCCCAGCCGTCTCGGCTGGAGGTTTGCACAACTACCAGGAAAAATGAGGCAGCCCCCTAACCTGCCGTTCGTGTTGTTGACTGTTCATAAAATTAATCCACACTGACGAACTGCAGTAAGCATGCACATATGCTGTCCCCTAACAGCCACGGTGCAAAATCACTAATTTAACCTTTCAATCTAATTCAAAAATGTTCGTGTGGATGAACGCTTCCTCCCAACCGTGCTGCCGCTGTTACACATGACGGGCCGCAGACGAAGTTCGCGGCTGACGTGTCGTCCGACATCGTGAACCTAAACGCGAACCACTGCCAGGCAGCTGAAGAAACTGCCCATTCAGGGAACATTTCTTGGGGGAAACTGTTCACTTTTATCAGCACGTCCCGCTATGTTAGGGTGTGGTCTGCGTTTGAACCAAATTCTCCAGGCGGTGGCGTTTTGGAACGATGAGGGAGCAGTGGTGGCGCCATACCATAGTTACACAGATTAAAGTTAAATCCATTTCTTATTTTCTAATGTATTAATTTGAACGTATCAACAAATACATGTACTGCGCAGTCCTAACAGAGTTATCAGCATTTAATTGTTTTTAAGGAAATATTGACATACGTTTTACGTAAATTTTTAGCGTTTAAACGATTTATTTGTAGTGAACTTCAAATGACTTTGCAATGAGTGCTAGACACTCACTTTTGGTAAAAGGTTTAATGTCCTTAAAGTAAGAGCAACCATTCAAAAATGTGTCACGTGTTTTTACGCCGCTATCACGCTCCTTTCCTTCGCTCCAACCGCTAATGTAGCGGTAATGTAACTAACTGATTGCATCAACTTTACCGTTATTTGACCTACACCTCAGCATACGGCACATTGCCTACTTCCTTTATGCAAACACAAAATACAGCCTGAATAAAAAGTGTCTAAAGAGCAGCTCAGTTAAACTTTCCTTCGCCACGAAGCTTGGTACGTCGGCAGCGGTATTCCCGCAGCCAGCTACAGCGGGTGCAGTCTTTTGGACGACTGACTGCATAATATTTTCTAGGACTGCTCACATGCTGCAGAGCTGCTGGTGCTCCTTCGCCCCTTCTTTCCTCCGTTCCCTCACCATATGTGCTACTATGTTATGCCTCTCGGTTGGGGGCGGCAGATGGGAGGGAGAGTGTCTGCTGTGTCTCAAAAACTGATAATTAAGGGCAATAAAGACTTTAAAGTAAAGCTCAGTAAATTTGTTTGATATCACACGAATAAACTTCTGTCAACCACCCAACAAAGTACGTGATTTGTTTCATAGTAAATTTAATTCCTAATGAAAGATAAAGCGGTTTATCAAAAACCCTTTGTCTTGTTGAGATAAACTGTTGAGGAAATATAAAAAGAGAGTCAACTACAAAAGCGTGAGGTGTTTTTAGGGTCACAGCGGGTGTTTTCGTTCGTTTTATAACACACATCAATGAAATAATACAATGTGTAAGATAAAAAAAATGGCAAAGATAGCCAGAAAGAGAGTCATAGGATTTAAAAAAAAAAACAACAACACACACACACACATTTGTGCGCACATAACCATGCATGAACAAAAACGCACAAAGTCTGTGTGGGAGGGAATCAATGAAAACAAAGCATAGCTGGAACATGCCATAAACAAGAGCACAAAACAAGTCAGTAGGTCTCTGCTTTTATAGCTCCACTGCTGAGTCACGATGCCGAACACACTTTCACTTAGAGCTTGGAAAGACGCTGTAAAAGCAGACATTTTTAATCTTTCTCTCATTTAAATTTCATGTAAAGTCTCCATAAACTAACCTTTAGTAATTACATTTAATTTTTCAGTCTCGAAGGGATGAATCCTCTCCAAAATCGAATGTTGGACTTTCCTCGCTGGCACTGAATCAGCACCTATTAAAGCTGGAAAAAAAACAAAAACAAGCAGCTGGCACTTCTTTTGTTTGTGAACTACTGTATAAAGGTTGGTAGTTGCATTAATTAAAAATCAATATGTCAACCCGTTCTCCTGGATCTGCTGTACACGGTTTTTAAATGTAAATCTTTACAGCTTTCTTGCTTATCAGAGAAAACTTCCAGTTCAAAAGTTTAGCACCAAAGTTTGTACATATTTGCTTTTAGTTTGATACCAACAGCTAAGTAAACTGTCCTGCTCGTCAGTATCATATCTCTCTCATCGTTCTTAGTCAAAACACGTAAATGATACAAAAACACACCAAAAAGAAGTGAATCAGTGTTGGAAAACTGCAAAACACAGCGTCATCATGAACAGTAGAGCTTTATTCTTGAAGAAAGAAATCTCCAGTTTATCTCTGCATCATTGCAACACTTTATCTTTTATCTTTTTCAAAACATGAGACAATGGCAACCAAACTCAAAAACAACTGGCTTGTGTGTTTTTCACCCAGAAAAATGGTCTTCTGCAGAACAAATAAGTTTAACTCAGTGCAGCAAACTGTCAACAGCCTCTACGGCTCTGGCCAGGCTAACGCGTCGGTCCACTCTAATGGCTTTAATGCCTCTTGAATCGGGGTCAACTAAAGTCATGGTTTTTTGTTTTTTTTTGTGTGTGGGGGGGGGGGCAGAATCAAGCAAATGTCGGTTGGCCCTGGACTACTTCTGCCCTGGCGGAGAGCTCAAGTGTGCACTTGCACTGATCATAACCCGACGATAGGCCAAGCAGAAGGGATGCAAACATCATAGCTTCAACGTGACTCTCCTCTAAATTCTGCAGTCTATATTTAGCATTTTAACAGATTACTTCCCTCCCTTTGAGACCTGTGATTAATTACTGTCCCTGCAGTCTTCTCTGCACTCCGAGTCCCCTCATCCAAACAAGTCTTCTTCCTTTTATTTGCTCAACATCGCATTTCACACTTCCGTGGTCAGTTTTTTTTTCTACAGAAACAGAATTCCTGGTGTAAGATTTTGATTGTCGGAGATCGTTACAGTCATTCGTATGTGTCCAAACTCCACCTACGGGACCAGCCTACCTGTGTTCCTGTGCGTAGGCCATAAAAGAATATATAAAAATCATGTAAAGGCACATACGGTATTTCAACTCTAAGTACATAAAACATGCCGTTTCAGCAACAAACAGCCCATAATCATTTAGCCATTTCAGATTATGTCTTCGAATGAACCAAAGTAAACCAATTACATGTAATGTTGTCATTGGCAGAACAAAATAAGTGAACCATCCTTTCAATATAGATTGCAGTGCGCTTGTGTGTGCAGACTTTGTACCAATCACAAGCAAAACGTTGCATTGAGGCCTGTGTTTGTGTGTGTTTGTTTGTGTGTGTTTGTGTGTGTTTGTGTGTGTAACGCTCTTGTTTTATTGAGCTTACACAGAGAGACGTACAGTAAATTACATCACGGAGCCAAAAAGGCAAAACTCTTTTACGACACATGTTAAACCCCCCTTTCATGGCATCATAATACAGAGTTACAGAGGACTGTTTCACAACAGCGCTTGTGTACATGTGTGCCTGCACATGTGCAAAATGCAGACGTAAGCTGAGAAGGTAAAAAGTTACAGTCCTGATTATAGTAATTATGGTTTCAGGTTGTTTTTTTGGTTCTTTTTTTTTTTTTGTTGGTATTCCCTTAGATGGACCACTGGATTACAGACAGTTTTGCCACGACGAGAGAAAGTGAAGAAAAGAAAAGCGTTATTGTTGGGCTGGGGGGGAGGGGAGGGGGGGGTGTTGGTGAGTAAAAAGGAAAATAAAACCATCTGAAAAACAGGGAGATGTGAAAAAGGGAACGAGAGAGGGGAAAAATGCAGAAATAGAGTAACAAAGGAAGAGGAAATGCAGTGGTGAAAGATAGGAAGAAGAGAAAGACTAATCCTTCAGGCAGCTTCCCAACACTACTCAGCCCACTTGGTTCCTCCTCCTCCTCTTCCTCCTCCGCCTCCTTTCTCCATTATCAACCAGGAGTTGAATGGGTTTTTACAGTGAGGCTTTGTTTCATATAACAAAGGAACACAAATGTCAAATTCGCTCTCGAAGAAAGTAAGAAAACCACCTCCTCGTTTAGTTCTTTTCTTCCTTTCCTGTCCCAGTTCACTCTCTATTTCTTCAGTGCTCCCTGCTACTTCTTTCTAACTTTTTCCTCCCCTTATTCTGCTCTTATCCACCCTCTCTGACGCGCTCAAAACAGTACAATACATGAAACGAGCTCTGAGGGTAAACAAAAAGGGCCGAGGCCTCATCGCCGTGGCCCTGCTGTCGCGACGCGGCGTCTTCTCTCAATGGCAGCTTAATTACATATTCATGGCGACACAAATTAGACTCTCCTGCCCCGACACACAAACAAGCCGCCCTGCCAGAACTCCAACGCCCATCTGCTGGCCGTGTGTCTGCCCTCAAGGAATTCTTTCAAAACGACCACTCATATCTAGAGTCATTTCTTTATATCTGCTTTGTGCTTCTGCAGGTGACACCTGTGCAACGTGGCGCTCAAGTTTCAGCACCGCAGTCATTTGTGATGACGCCACAAAGAGTGTGGAAACGTCTCAAATTCGCAGCCTAACTTTAATATGAACGTCATCTGCAAACAATGTGGAGAACGCAGACAGACGCTCTGGCACGAATCCAAGCAAAGTGTCAAAGACAGACACGGGAAGGGACAGGGGATTAAACTGAAGTGGCAGCAGTTGTTTACACACACACACACACACACACACACGTGCACGCACACGCACACACACACACACACACACACACACACGCACGTCTTCTGCTCACACAAGCAGCTTGATTCCTGTTGTTTTTGAAGCAAATAAACCAACTCCAGCTATTTACTGGAGATTTTACAGAATCTAATAAAAAAGAATATACAGGCCATGAAGAGCCTAAGCAGCCGCCTGTTCACAGGCGCAAAAGCCTTCAAAGATGCAGGATGAGATTTCATTGGAGAGCAGCCGGAATGGCGTGGCGCTCCATTTCTCTACCTGTATCCCTATTTGCACTGAACCTGCGTGCACGTGTGTCCGTGTGCGCGTGTGCGTGTAAACCATCTCGCCCATCTGGCTGACTGATGAGTTTCTGCAACCAAACACATGCACACAAAAAAAAAAAAAAAAAAAAGACTTTCCCACTGCTTCGGAGCCGAGTATACTTTACAAGCATGACATGTTCCCTGTTTCGGCTACACTCTTATTAGACGGTGTCAACTTAAGCAAGTGAAACAGACAAAAGTGGCATAAAACAACAATAAAGGAAGGGCATGTTTACGTGTAAGAAAAGACAAAATACGAGATGTGGAGTCACGGGAAAGAACTGGGACAAATGACACAAGAGGGGAACTCAGATGATGGACAGCAGCACGAAAATCTGCAGCCTGGAAGCAACTCCAGTCTAACTGTTCACTTTTGATTATAAAACTAATAAAAACTCTAATAAATGCATTCACTTTGTTCTATGCAGTGTAGTATTTTAGACAAACCGGATGGGTGGATGGATAATTGTGTGTACTCCTTGGTGGATCTTTGTTAATAATAACTAGTTTCAAATTTGTAAATGTGTTTTTCTTATTTTGTTTGTATTTGTAGTATAATAACATTATGGTAAGTTTAAAAATACTTCAAAAGGCTCGTGGTTTTTTTGCACTGCAGAGCTTTAATACACTAAGAAGTATACAGTAAGCAATTTATTGGGAACAAATGGTGTTTTCTCACTACTTCCTTCTTTCACACATACAGACACTGGAGCGCACAGCTAAACTGAAACATAAAGCCTTGAAATGAGAGTACCAAGCGGGGCCTTAGGTTTCGCAGCCCATGAAAAATTCATAATTCCAGATCTTTACATGAAACTCTAGAAGGAATTAGGCCCAACAACAGGAGAAGCTGGGAATCAGTTTCAGAGCATTTTTCTGCCTCTTTTTCTTCTTCTCGCTAGCTGTCATTCTAGAAAAACAAGCACACTCAGACTCAAACGCTCACAGTCGGACAAAGACGCACACAGGGAGGCATTCTTGTGTTCCATCCTGGGTTTTCCCCTGCGGAGAATCACAGATAGTAAATGGTGCAAGCGGAGTGACACAGTTTGTCGACACTGTCTTTTGAAAACCGCACTCCTTCAAAAGCAGGATTGCAGCTTCCCCAAAAGGAAAACATGCCTGCAAAGTTCTCCACAAGCAACACAAACAGCTCGAGTTCAGGCTCTTGGTTCTTGAAATAGGCCGAGCTGTAATTGCTATTTGTTCAAGTAAACCACACATAAAACACGCGCAGCTGTAGGTGGACAAGTCCAGGGTTTTCACAGTCCAACATTAACGGCAGCCAGTGAATGGATGCGCTTGACCACAGGCAGAGAGGGGGGGGGGGGGGGGGGGGGGGGGTCGGTAAAATCCATTCAGCAGCTAAAAGAGGACAGGACTGAAAGACTCAGAAGTGAAAAGGCGGGTGGAGAAACGTCTCATCACAGGCCACACTTAAAGTGAGTCTATGAAATGCACGGATGAACAAGCGAGGATGTGATTTTTTTTTCTTTTTTCTTTTTAAAGGGCAGAAGGGGCAAGGGAAATCTGCCATCGCTAGGCTGCTACCAGCAGCAGGAGGGTCCGCTACACAAAACAACCCCAGACGCAGTCAAAGACTTCCTTTCACACACTCCTGTGAACGTCCGTCCGAGTGCACGCACCATGCATGCAGAGCACATTCTCGCACACACACACACACACACACACACACACACACACGCACACACACACACACACACACACACACACACACACACACACAGCACGATATTTTTGCAGTCAGACAATGCTGCATTCTGTCTGCATTTGCTGTGTGTGTGTGTGTGTGTGTGTGTGTGTGTGTGTGTGTGTGTGTGTGTGTGTGTGTGTGTGTGTGTGTGTGTGTGTGTGTGTGTGTGTGTGTGTGTGTGTGGCAGTCAGTCAGCTTGTCAGGACCCAGTGGAGTGATCAAAGCTCGTACAAACCACCCAGAGAGATCTCCCTTCCTCCTCCATTCATCCTGTCCCTCTCTCAGTCTGTCCATCTCCATCTCTCTCCCTCTGATGCAGAGATGCCATCAAATTTACCACAAAAAAACCCCCCGTTCGACCAATTGAACTGAGCTGGCTGGAACGGCGCAACCAATCACAGCAGCCCATTTAGTTCCAATACTTCCCAGCTGTCCGCCTGTGAGAACTGAGCTCTGGATGGCCGCACTCTACCTTGGGACAGGATAAGAGCATGATGGGAGACAGCATGGGAACTCTGGCAGTGTCCGCCGTAATGCGCGCGCATGCATACGCATCAGTGCAACAAAACATCGTTTGAGCTCTGCTGGAGCACTGAGATAGTGCCAGGTTCACACACACGCAAGTATTCACTCAACAGGATTTATCTGAGACAATCGGCAAACTGCCAGGTTCATGAACAAGCACACACACATGCACACACACACACACACACACACATATCAAAGGAGCACTCACAGAGAAACTCTGTGTACAAATGCAAACATACATTTTCACAGCAAGACATGAAATAGTCACCAAAAAATGTGATCTATTAATTTGTATCCACAGATATGATTGATTTTTCTTTCTTACATTTTTTTTCTCTTTTTTTCCCCCCAATGGACATGAAAATAATTACATAAGAGTAATTTGTTCTCACCACATATCACAAAAAAAATTTTGAACATCACATTTAGCAGGAAGCAAAGGTTTAAATGAGCGCACGAAAAAGGGAACAATAGGCACAAAAAAGAGAAAGAATTCATGTTCATCAGCACAAAAAAAGAAAGTTTTCTGGTCCATTACTATTTCATCCTCCCCCTTGGGACCAGGCTGGCCTACGCACCAACCTCCACACCTGCACAAACTCACGTCTTAACCCCCCCCCCCCCCCCCCCCCCCCCATACGTGTTCACTTCAAATCATATCTCGGCAGTTCAAGAGCAAATTTAAAACTGCGTTAAGAGTGTTCTTAAAGAGAAAATTTGACACAATATGAGTAAACCACACTCATTATCATGAAACACAGAAGTCGGTTGTGCACATCCTTCAACATCTGAACTGTGGAGTCAGCTATTCTGCAACGTGGTGATGATAATAAACAAAGGGACGTTTCTGTGATGACTACAGCGATCTTGACACCCATTCACTGCAGATCAAATGTAAAGGGGCCCAGCTAATGGCTTTTTAATAGCCCAAACTGCATGAGGGTGGGGCTAAGTTAAATGACAGACGCATGCACTTGAGCCGGCGTGAGTGGATCTCAACTAACACTCCTCCCCTCATTGTATGTGCACATGTTAATGGGTGGACAAAAGACTTTTCCACACTGCAAATGTTTTTAGTGCTACAAAGGGCAGGACAAAGACAACATGCCTAATTAAACCACTTAAAGCTTAGGAGAGGATTGATGTGAAGTAAAATGATTCGGATTGAGCCCATTGTGTGCAAGATCAGCACATATTGAATGGATTAGGAAAAGAGAAACTAAAAAGAAAAAGAAAATCTGATTGATGGTCCCTGTAGTTCATTATCACCCTGCAGTTCCAGGATCATTTGCACAAACGCCATCATTCTTAGCATCATTTGTTACAACCCCAAAAACAAACTCGGCTATTAAAACTTGCCAAACCACAGTGCAGTTGAAACTGGCGGTATAGAGACGGGCTACAGCTACGAGAAGATAAATGACGTGTGAGCAGAAACAAACAGCACAAGAATTTGGTTAGAACAGTTATCAGTTTTCCTTTCAATAACATTTTTCTACCCGTAAGAGCTGAAAACTGAATTCTGCATAGATGTACTACAAAGAGAATCGCTATTTAGATGCAGAAACCCACTCCCAGACAGTAAGGCTGTGCTTGTGAGTTTTGCTTCAATCGTAGAAAAACTAACGATTGATTCCTGCACATAGTAAACCAACTTCAGAGACATGACCAAACTTGTTTCAAACAGAGGACTGAGAGTAGAACAGGAGACATAAAAACTATTAAAGAGGATTACATGAGGGGGGGGGACTTGCATTTTCTGGAGTGAGAAAACACAGAAGATTGCCATCTGCCTCAAACACATCAACAGCAAGAGCACCAATTATCAGATTACTCTACAGAAGTCAAACCGTGTTGCATACCGGTGCCAGGATGCCATTTATCAGAGATGAGTGAAACCCTACTCAAAATGTGACCATAAATTGCAAAGTATTGATTTACAAGTAAACCAAGAAAGAATGCTTATAATGAATATTGGAGGCATTTGCTGAAATGTTGTTCCCCTGGGCAACAAGAGAAAGGCAGTAGCAACATCATGTCCAATTACTTACCAAATTCAGCACAAAAGCCCTTGGCCAATTTGTAATGTCAATACCAATTTATAGACTACATCCTGCTTCAGACTAGCCACATTACTAGGTGTCTCTCCTTAATGGGCTTCCAAGTGGAATATTAGTTATTATACCGTTATGTCAAACCAGAGGACGAACTCAACTATGGCTGGCTGTGATAAGGTCAAACTTTCACAAGCCCTACTGAGAAACTGTGGTAAATGAAGGCGCTTTTTAAAACAACAGACGGTTTGTCAATTAATTCTTCTGGATGAACATTAACGAGGCACAGGTTGTCCGTGAGAAGGTCAGAGAGAGTGTGAAAGCAAAAACGGTGCCTGCGTAGCCTCTCAAACGAGCTCTAATAATAATAATAATAATAATAATAAAAGCCAAGGGTGATGTGCTCAGCCTATCCGAAAACATCCGCCACCGTGGGCATTTCTTCAGAAATATCACTTCAATACCCCTTGTTATGCTTCACTTGGGGCTTGGAGTGGACACAGCTGTAATACAGCCCCCTACACCACATCACTTCCACTGCTTTACGTTTTCTATTTGGACTCCATCACTGATAATGATGGTAAGCTGCTGATCATGTGGCATTATATCCTCACTTACAACCGTGAGATGTCCAAATTGTTTCCTCAGAGGACTTCTGTCGCCGTTTTGTCTGTAATTGCCTATAAGCTTCTGGTGAATGTGTGCGAACTTGTGGTCAGTTTCCAATCGGCGCGGCGGAGTGTCGCCTATAAAGTGCTCCTAAATGAGACATCAATTGCCCGATCATGAATCCCGAGTGCTGCCCCTCAGAGTTTCTACCTTAACTGCAGCCTCGAAGTGGATTAGATCGTTTATAAACGAAACAGCGATGGTGAAAAGATTTTAAAAAAAAAAAAAAGGGAGGGGGGGGGGTGTCCAGCGCTCGGTTCAATTCAGTTTATTGAGAGTTTGGTGATTCAATTTAGCTGGTTGTTCAGCACACATTTCCATCCTTTTTGGGTGATATTTCATTTTAGTTCATCATTAATCTGTCACAAAGGAACAGTTCTCCTTTTCAGTTCGAGCGCGCACTTCACGCAGAAATGCGCATGCAGTGTGGTTTACATTTAAAGATGCTGACCTTAAATCAACAACTCATCAGCATCAAGTCAATTTAAATGCAAATATAGAAAAGAAAAGTGGCACATCCTCAGCGGGAAGCACTTGAGCCTCTCAGCCTGATAGCTGGCGTTATGTGACTACCACACAAACGCAACTCGCCAGAGAAACGTGGAAGGTGTATTTACTGGGGTTAAAGGAAGACGCGCTCTCCCGCCTTACCTTGAGCGACTCCCGGGTGCACAAGCACCAAGAGGAGCAGGATCCCCGGCGTGGCGCACATTCTCGCCAAGCTGCAGCCACCGAGCTCTACTCCACTTTTCAGTCCACTTTTACCCATTACAGACACGGCGTAACACACATACACGCACAAAACTCCTCCGTCCACGACTGGGGGAAATAAGAAGCTTCCCCCCCTCCTCCACCACAGGATCCGCTGATGGAGTCCCGGACCGACGATGCGAAGGTGTGAAGTCCTGGAACCTCTAGGTTCTAAATGCGGTGGTTAAAACAGTGAAAGAGGCGCTGGAAATAACCGCGGGCTCCCGTCACTCCTCCTGTCAGCGGCACTGCTGCCTTGCCACTGCTCTCCGCTTTCCACTCCGTGCGCTCTCCCCTTCGCCACCGTCTCCGTTTACGCAGAGAGAGAGAAATGCCACCGCCCTCTGGCTACCACACTAGACTCAGTTTCTACCTCTCTGCTTTGCTTTCTACTCCTTTTGTCTGACATCATCCACTCAGACAAAATTACAAAATAAAATAAATTAAAATAATCTTGTTGTTTTTTTTTTGTTGTTGTTTCTTTAAAATTACACGTGTAAGTGGAGTTGTCTGTGGCTCCGTGCGCATTGATGGAGAGGACCCCCTCCCATTCTCACTGCTATTACGACATAAGAGGCTTTAATAATGCTTTAATGATATAGATAATTAACTTTTTACTTTCATTGGTTGTTATTTCACCATTAAAAGTTGCTTTTGCCACGTATACTATTATGCCCTCTAAACTTGACGCGCCTTTAATCCAGTTGAACCCATAGCCGCGCAGTTTGTGCGTGTGCGATCTGATGCGCTTCTGAGTCCTTTAAAAGTGGTGCACACACTCTTTTTTTCTGAGCACTCATCGACTTATCTCTGCCCCCTGATGGTGAGCTCTGCTGAACTAGCAGCAGGACGAACCCTACTGTGAGATTTCAGAAACGGAAGCTACAACTAATGAGTGCAAACAAAACAATGACGTCTTATAAAGGAGGAAAAAGAAAATATGAGAGCATGTGATTTGGCTTATTTTGATGATTAGCCTAACACAGTACAGTTTATTATAACCATCATATGATGTCTCCCATCACTTAATTACAGTGTAAATTACTTTCAAGTGGGTGGCAGGGAAAACGTGATAATATTCCTCAGATGTGATTAAAATAGTTTGCAATTGTTTTGGAAAGAGTGAGTGTCTGGCAATAGGATTTTACAAACACATGCAGGTTAGTTTCATACATTATAACAATGGAGGGGTGCAGGTTGTTTATAACCTGCTTGAACCACTCTCCCAGTTTGAGGGTCTCTGCCCGGGGGGCTCCAGTTACCAATGGCACCACTGATGCCTTCACTTTCCTTGTCCTTTGCATTTCCATTTTTAAACTGTGGTATTTTTTTAAGCTGCTTGTGTTTCTTCTTCTTGATATTGCTGCCACTTGAGGCTGCTACTTATATCACCACTGCCTTCTTCTCTGCAAAGTCCAGCTGATTAGCCATCACCAGTTTATCAGTCTAGATTTGGATTTGCAGGGTGGTAGAGAATGGGTCTCGCGTTTGAGTTTGAGAAATAACTGTTTTAGTTGCACTGAGGGATCACAGATGCTCAAGTTTTGATCTTTCAACTTAGGTAAGCTGTTCTTGTCTTACTGTTATTAGGATTCAGTTTCCAATGTCAAACTGTAAAGAGGATCATTTATCCCTCCTAGGTAGTCATTTTAGGTCCCACTTGGTATCTCATCTTTATTGGACTTCATTGAGCTTTAGTATGAATGCAAACTCCATTCATTAACGCTGGAACACTGAGCTTTCAGATGCTTCTACCTGTTGTGATGAGTCTCCATTTCTACTGTGACATTTGGTTGGTAGGGTCAGAATATGACACGGACAACGTGAAAGCATGGATCCACCACCTGCCACAGTATAGCGCGCGCGCACGCATGCACGCACGCACGCACGCACGCACGCACGCACGCACGCACACACACACACACACACACACACACACACACACACACACGCACACGCGCACACACACACACACACACACACAGCTACCATAACTCTCCGCAGTGTTGCTGCACAGTCATTTGAGCAGCACAGCCTGGATCATGCATTGTAAATGGCAATAGTAAAATATGTGCTTGGTGCCATTTGTCACCACAGCAGTCCTGCAGCTCAGTGACTACCACTGGAAGTAGCTGTTACCCACAGGGAGCTGTAAAAGCCTTTTTATTCTGCCACTTTATTGGGAATGGGAAAGCAATAAGTTACACAAGAAACATATGGCACACTTGGATATGGATCAGCACCTACACAAGCCACAGTCAATGGCAATGTGATTTTCACAGTTTTTGCAGAACATGTGCTTCTTGCACAATATGTACTTTATGTTTGATACTAGTGACTTTAGTATCCTATTTATGCCATATATCGCATGGCTGTTTTGGTAAATACATTTGTGAAATTTGTTAAAACTACATGTGTTTCGCACATTGCTGCATATTAAAACAAATTAAGTAAAACCACATCTTCATTAAAACTAAATTGCATGCATAATTTGTATTGCTTATATAAGTTTATAAGTTGCTACCTTTGAATAAACTCTCTCTCTCTCTCTCTCTCTCTCTCTCTCTCTCTCTATATATATATATATATATATATATATATATATATATATATATATATATATATATATATATATATATATATATATACACACATACACCATTTTTATACATTTGTGCAGACTGGAAGCTAGTCTAATTTGTCAAATTTGTGTTTTCATGACACCTTTTTTTTTAGTCCTCTTGTCCCTGACCAAAATTTTTATCTCTCGCAAAATATTTGAAGTGTCTGTTTTCCAATTTCCATTTTCCATTTCCAAAATGCAGCACAAGGAGGAGGAGGAGGGGAAAGACATGGCTTGTTGGATGAGGTGTAAGCAAAGATACAAAGGTTTATCCATTGCAGAAGCCTTTAAGAAGATCTAAGGAGGTATGACACGTTAATCTCATATAGTACATTAAATTAGAAATAAAAATATTACGCTTAAGTACATGTTTAATTAATTATTTGATTGATGCAAGAAAAGAATGCTTAAATGTTGCTGTTGGGTCACATGTCATAATTGACTTTAATTTAAAAAGGTTCACTTAGAAGCAAGGACATGTTAAATGGTTAAATGTCCATCACCTCACTTCCTCTCTCCTCCTGTCTGTCCTCGCCTCCCCTGCTTGTATATCAAGTGAGAGGAACTGAGACAGAAGGAGACAAGTAAAGGAGTCAAGGATGTGCAAAATGGGAAATGAGATAAGGGGCAGGTGTTAATGATTAGAGCCTCATAGGGGGTGAAAGGTTAAGGCTGTTTTATTTGAACCTCAGACATCAGAGCCTCCGGTTCTCTTTGCTATTGATCTGTATGGTGTCATGTCAAGATCTGAAGAGCTCTTAGACCTTTAGATAGATGGTTTGAGTGCTTATTTGCGAGGGCCTGGAAAAGAAAAGATATCAACATTATTTGAATTAATCAAAGGCACTGTAAGGAAAATAATCTACAAGTGGAAAAAAAGGTTTAAAGCAAGTTCAGGTTTATGCCAGACTGGCCTCCTGAATAAACCTGAACTCCCCAAGAGCAGAATTTTTGATGCAAAGTATCTCTGACAGCAGTTGGTGTTATATTGCATGTGTGCAATATCAGAAAAAACATTGCACATATTTGACCTGAATGCAAAGTGTACCAAGAAAAAGTTTTCACTGTCCAAAAAAAAACGTGCCAGCACTGGAGTTTCCTAAACTTGATCGCATGGCTTGTCACTCTGTAACTACTACGACCTCATTCAGGTACAGTATCCCTCAAAAGCTGAATTTGAAGTGTCACAAGAGGCAACGTAGGCTGTCCCATTTCAATGCCATCTACAAAAGCAATGTCTTCTTGTCAACTCGCAACATTGCTAGATGATGATGTTGAAAGCTTTAGAAAGATTAAACTTTAAAAGACTCACCTTTAAAGAACATATCCTCTGAAAGATGCAAATGCAAACTCAGGGGTCACAAGCCAGTGTCTTTTGGAGCCGATCCCAAGCCTGGATGAATGCAGAGGGTTGTGTCATGAAGGGGATACGACCTAAAACTATTGTCAAACTAAACATGCAAATCACAAGACCCATGAACCCCATACTAACTGGTCAAGGCTCTGCCTAACAACTGCTATCAGTACTGTTGCTCTATAGAGTGCAAGTGAGCTACTGTTGGCAACGAAAGAGAGGAGGAATGTGCATAGGCAGAAAAAAAGAGGAAAAGCAAGAGATTAGGGCTGAGACTAGGGATCTTGAATGTTGGGACTATGACTACAAAAGTTCAAGAGTTGGTGGACATGATGCAGAAGAGGAAGGTGAGTATTCTGTGTGTTCAGGAGACAAGTTGGAAAGGTAACAAAGCTAGAAATTTAGAAGCACGGTTTAAGCTATTTTATCTGGTATTTCTGGGAATAGAAATAGAGCAGGAGTTATTGTGAAGGATGAGCTTGTTAAGAATGTTCTGGAGGTCAAAAGAGTGTCAGATTGAATGATTAGTCTGAAGCTAGAAATTGAAGATGTGATGTTCAATCTTGTTAGTGGTTATGCTCCAAAGGTGGGATGTGATACAGAATGAAATGTGGAATTCTGGAGTGAGGTAGATGAAGTGATGGAGAGTATCCCCAGGGATGAAAGAGTGGTGACTGGTGCAGACTTCAGTGGACATGCTGGAGAAGGCAACAGAGGTGACAAGGAAGTCATGGGAAGGTGTGTCCTTCAGTGTCCCTATCCTGAATACCAGGTGGTGATAGACTTTTCAAAAAAGGTGGGAATGGCTGTACCAAAAGCAGGAACATAGGGTGACATATAAGAGAGGAGATTGGAGCACACACGTGGACATCTTGTTCAGATGACATAACCCGATGGAAATCCGTACAAAGCAGTGGTAGGTGAGAATGTAGCCGGACAGCAAAGGATGGTGTTGAGTAGGACACCTTGGTGGTAAGGACAATGAAAAGGACAAGAGCAGAGCAGAGGGCAAAGTGGTAGAAGCTGGAAAATGAAATTTATTGTGTTGTTTTTTAGAGAAAAGTTGAGACAGACTCAGGGTGCTCAGGAGGCAATTCCAAATGACTCAACCGGTTACCTGACCCCTGCTAATGTGATCCGGGAGACAGATAAGAGAGTACATGGTGTGAGATCTGATGGGAAAGTTGACTCGATGTTGGAATGATGAAGTCAAAGAGTATGTATAGAGAAAAAAGTTAGCTAAGAAGAAGTGGGACGCCAACAGGACTGAAGAGAGTTGACACAAGAACAGGTTTTGTGTAAGGTGATGGTACAGGTGGCAAAGGCCAAACATAGGGCATGTGAGGATATGTATGCTAGGTTGAACTGCTAGGAGGGCGAGAATGATTTATACAGGTTGGCGATGAAAACGGATAGAAATGGAAAAGACATGCAACAGGCGAGGGTGATTAAAGATAGAAACAGAAATATACTAACAGGTGCCAGAAGTGTGATGGGAAAATGGAAAGAGTACTTTGAAAAGTTGATGAATGAGGAAAATAAAAAAGAGCGGAGTAGAATAAGTGACCACTGTGGACCAGTATGTAGCAAAGATTAGGAAGGGTGAAGTGAGTAGGACATTGAAGAGGATGAAGAGTGGAAAAACAGTTAGTTCTGAAATGTGTGTGGAGGTAAGGAAGTGTCTAGGAGAAATGGGTTTAGAACCTTTGATTAGGACATTTAACAAGATTTGATAAAATGAGAGGACGCCTAAGAATGGAGAAGAAGTGTGCTGGTGCTGATTTTTAAGAAAAAGGAGACATGAGTGTTGTGGCAGATACAGACAAATAAAGTTGATTAATACAATGAAGTTATGAGAGAGTAGAGGGAGCAGAAACGAGCATTTATGAACAGGAGTATGCTTTAATACCAATTAAAAAAAAAAAGTACTATAAATGCATCCATCCATCATCTATACCCGCTTACTCCTTCTAAGTGTCACGGGGGTCTGTCAGAGCCTATCCCAACGCATTGCAGGCGAAAGGAAGGGGTACACCCTGGACAGGTCGCCAGTCTGTCACAGGGCCACATACAAAGACAGACAACCATGCACGCTCACATTCACACCTATGGGCAATTTAGAATGATCCATTAACGTAGTTTGCATGTTTTTGGACTGTGGGAGGAAGCCGGAGTACCCGGAGGGAACCCACACAAGCACATGGAGAACATGCAAACTCCACAGAGAAAGACCTACGGGGCCGGGAATCAAAACAGGAACCTTCTTGCTGTGAGGCAACAGTGCTAACCACTAAGCCACTGTGCACTACGGATGCAATATTTGCTTTTAGGGTGTCGATAAAGAAGTACAAAGAAGTCATAGGGAGCTGCATTGTTTCATTGTAGACCATGCGAAAGCATATGACAAGGTGCTGAGAGAGGAGCTATGGTATTGTATGAGGAAGTCTTGAATAGCAGAGATGTACCTAAGAGTGATGCACGACATGTATGAGATCTGTAAGACAGTGGAAAAGTGTGCTATAGGTGTGACAGAGGACTTCAAGGTGGAGGTGGGACTGCATCAAGCATCAGCTTTGAGCGCCTTAATGTTTGCGATGATGATGGACAGGCTGACAGATGAGGTTAGACAGGAATCTCAATAGAAGTGACATTACAATCTGAAGTGAGAGGAGGGAGCAAGTGGAGGAAAATCTAGAAAGATGGAGGTATGCCCTGGAAAGTAGAGGAATGAAGGTTAGCTGCAGCAAGACAGAATACATGTGTGTGAATGAGAGGGCCTCAAGTGGAACAGTGAGGCTACAGGGAGCAGGGATGAAGAAAATAGAGGACTTTAAGTGTTTAGGGCCAACAGCCCAGAGCAACAGAGATTGTGGAAATAAGGGGAGGACGCATATGGAAGCAGGTTGGAGCAGGTGAAGAAAAGTGTCAGGGGGGATGTGTGATAACAGTATCAGCAAGAATAAAAGGAAAGGCGTACTAGACAGTGGTGAGACCTGCGTTGTTGTGTGGTTTAGAGATCATGGCACTGAGGAAAAGACTGAAGTTGGAAGTAGCAGAGGTTAAAATGTTGACGTTCTCTTTGGGAGTGTTTAAGATGGATGGGATGAGGAATGAGTACATCAGAGAGACAGTACATCCTAGATGTTTTGGTGAGAATGCCAGAGAGGCCGGACTGAGACGATCTGGACGTATACAGAGGAGGAATATTGAATATATCGCTAGAAGGATGATAAGGTCGGAACTGCCAGGAGGGAGGCCGAGAGGAAAACCAAAGAGGGGCTTTATGGATGTAGTAAAAGAGGACATGATGTTAGTTGGTGTGAGAGAAGATGATATAGAGGACAGGGTTAGATGGAGACAGGTCATTGGCTGTGGTGAGCCTTGAAGGGAACAGCCAAAGGTAAAAGAAGATCTTCTGAAGGATGCAGGACCTAAACTGGGACGTAGCTAATGGCAACCTTTTACATACCACTAAATGATGACATACATGATCGGCATAATATTGTTTTTTTTCCCTCTCTTATAAGGAAGACGTAGCGTGGAGGACGACAGTCTACTGAGTGACAGCAGAACTGAGACTCGTCCAAGACGATGTTTCCCTCAGTCTGGCTTATTTTATACGTTGCTCTCATTTGCATTTCTCACTTTTCTATTATGCTGTCACACCTACACACGGTTAGGGTTAGTCAGGGGGGGTTGCTCTTTTCCTTGTCCGCTTTGCATTTAACTAATCTGGTTGGTTAATGTTCACTACTTCAGTTACATAATACTAATGTGACAAACATAAAAACAAACAGTTATGATACATGATACTATCCAATCACAGCCTTGTTAGTCATGTTAGTGTGACTCTTTGGGGATAAATATTTAAGACAGAAACTAAATCAATGAGGACTGATTGAAACAAAAATCTATTTCTGAAGGGGAGCTGATGCTTTTTGTGTAGGATTCAGCTGAAGCCAGGGATTTCCAGGGCCCCTTTTGTGGCAATGCATAATATTTCTACTTCAACCTTAATCCATTGTTGCGGCAACTTGGTATTAGCTTGTTCTTTGAAAAGAAGTAATTTTAAATGCTGAATGGGAATCAGGTTCCTTGCTCTCATTTGAATTTGTCACTTTGGAGACAATGAGAGCGTTCCTTGCTGAATAACTCCTGTATGAACTTAAAGAGTCTTTGGTGTGTGTGTGTGTGTGTGTGTGTGTGTGTGTGTGTGTGTGTGTGTGTGTGTGTGTGTGTGTGTGTGTGTGTGTTCGTGTAAAACTCTGCCTGCTCCTGAGTTCTCAAGCTCCACCTCCTCCATGACTATGTTGCACTGTCTCGGTCTCATCCTATCCTTTAATGTGATGGCCATCAACTACAATTCTGCATGTCTTTATTCCCATTTATCCTCATTGCAGAGATAGCCATGTAGTTCCTGGAAAATCTCACAAATTTCCTGTTGGTAGCATCTAAGAAGAAACAATAATGAGATGTGGAGGCAGAATATAATGAAGAAGAACAGCTAAGAGGATATCACCATCATGAGAAAGCACAGAGGAGGGTGTCAGAATGTAGTTTTATCATAAAACGGACCACAAAACTTGTCTATGTTTACTTTTGTCCTATGTTCATTGTATTATGCTGATGCACAACAGTTTGCAACTTGAATATTAACACCAACAATCTTTAGCGTCAGATGAATTGATTCCCATTTCAGGGACTGTACTTAATTGCTTTCTTACTGAGATACAGAAGAGTAGATTGATAAAGCTCATATCTGGCCCAGTGCAGCAACTCCCTGTAGTCTTGCTGTGGTCGTCGGGTTGCTTGGCAACCAATGACAACTGCTAGATGGTCCTTTCAAATGACCTTTTGCTGCTTTTATGTTTTTGTATACTGACTAGATATTTAATGTATTTTGCAAACGTATCAACACAGATGTACTGGTAGGAAAAGTCTGTTATCTCTGCACAGGTGCCAGGTGAGATGTTTGCTTTCAGTCTGTATGCCAAGCTAAGCTGGCCAGCTGTTGGCTGCAGATCCTAGTCTACTCCTGTGACAGAGATTTTGGTCCTGTTCTGTGAGTGAAAAATGCATCTTCTAAAATGCTGCACTTTTCCTACAGCAATGTTCAAAGCACAGTATATATTGATTTAACTACTTCAAACATAGTTTCAATAACATTTTTTCTCTAAATATATAATGACAGTTTTGGAGAATCTCCTTAACCATGCAATATTAGTCAGCTTCTCCAAACCTGGCTATGCGAGGAGTCTTGCCAGGCTGGGGGTTGTTTAGGATTACAGCAGGGCAGGAACTGTTCATTTGATACTGCTCTTGCTGGTCCACAGCATCTGCATTTTACAGCAGCTGCAGAGGGTTCATGACAAACAGTCAACTAGCACGCTGCTTATAAATGTTTAAGTCTGAGTGCAAACAATGACTGCAGATGTTCGTATTGCACCCATCCCAATTTTTTGAAGCACACTCTTTCTACTTTGTGTCATCTGCTTTCTGTCATAAATGCATTTTTTTTTTAAAAAGGAACTAATCACCTCAGAGGTTAAAATTTGCTAATTTGTGATATGGAAAGAAACAGTCAACTACATGTAAAGTTAAACGGGTAACAAGCTCTCCGACTCTTGTATTCCTCTGTCTTGCCTGCTGTAAAGATGTAACTAGCGTATTGTCATGAGTGCCATTGTCTGTGCTATTCTATTGCATGTTGCAGAGAGCAGTCTCCCATGAGTGTGACTAGTTTAATCTCTTTAAGCAGTTACATAATGGACCCCAGTTCATGTTTTAATCAGCAAATAGATGACTCTACCCAGGGACGAATAATCACATCTATAACTTTCTAATCTAATATCCAAATACATTCAAGTGGATTAGGGAGGGGCAGCAGAAAAGAGGAGGGACACAGGTGGTACACCTAGATGTGAGGGTTTTTAAGAGGATTTATTTGTGTTTGTGTGAGTGTGTGTGCGTGTTGTGAGATAAAGGAAATGAGATTTAGAAATATGTCCTGTTCTGAGTTTGCGCATCTGTATTCACTGACCGTCACTGGAAAAACACAGCATCCACAATGTCAAATCTTTCACATCAGTTCTGGTTGTAGTTGCTTGGCAGGTAACTTGGTGATGAGTACTGACAATTTCATTCCCGAGATGGCTCTGTGTCACCGTCGCCGTGTCCCGTACGGGTGTGATATCACTGTGGGAATTTACAAAAGTGAATCAAGAAACCCATCTAAAAATGGGACACGCAGAGGCAGAAACAATGTTTGAACATCAATGAAATATACATCCAAGTCATCAATCTGAACGGCTTCTTGAGACATACAGATAACAACTATCGCAATGTTGTTTAATCTTGTTTTTCATTTTCTAAAGTACGTGAAATTCATATGATGTCTTCTGAAAAAACAATTTGTTTACGTAAACTTAAATCTGGTCTGATCGAACAAAGCATGAAGAAAGTCAATGCAAAGTTCATTTTTTGATTGGAAGAGAGACTATCATCATCATGAAGCACCAATGCATCTTACTCCTTACTCTCTTCACACGCAAAAGCCATTAAAATCCTTTTAGCTCACAGAGACCAGTCCAAAGAGTCAAATAACTAAAGAAACAAGTTTCCAAATAAAATAAGGAAATTACTTACACCCCACAGTGCTGGAAAAAGACTGACACCAGTAAGTAACAAAACTGGTTTCGTGAAAGGAAGGCTACTCTTGTTCAAGTATATGAAGTTCAGTGATGCTAAAATTTACACAAGATTAATGATGTTTAGTGTCCTTAAGACATTTTTCCAGGTGTAATTGTTCACTGGATGCTGTGAAACAGTGCTGTATGCCTGAGATCCACTGGCAAGAAAAAGATTACGCAGAATAAACTGGCATCCTGATATTATTCTGACATAAAATGTGATCTGATCTACATCCATTACAATAATCGACAAACACAGTGTAATCAGCTTATAACACATAAATGGTCTTAATTTATCAAGCTTTTATTGAACACACTCATTAAACATTCACAGAGCTGGGGGGGAGGGGGAATTAAGAGACTAATTAGTGCAATAAAAGCTCAATTAGAGTCAACAGTTTGCACACCTTGAGTCCAAATAATGAAATGAGTTAGAAGGTGTGGTTTACTACATATTATGTTTCCAGTTCATCATAAGCATCTAATGTAAATCATGACTTCCAAAAAAGGCGCTCTCTGTTAATATTAGAGCTGACCTGCTCGTCATCTCATCTGAAGTCCCCATATATATATATATATATATATATATATATATATATATATATATATATATATGACACCAAAAGGCAACATCACAAGAGCATTTCAATGGTGAAGTAGAGGAAGCACTATTTGGACGTGCCTTGCTGCTTCAGAATTGGACCACTTGCTATCATTTATGAGGAAGATTAATTCCTGTATGTTCCAAAATATCCTACAGGATCATGTCCTGGTGGCTGTACACCAGGTGAAGCTTATTAAAAGTTGAGTGATGCAACACTGAAGTAATCCACAACAGACAGTTTTCAGAAAAGGAAAATCAGCCTTTTGTGGCTCAGTCTGAGCCTAGATCTATATTCCACAGTGATGCTGTGGAATTACCTAGAGAGTTCCATTCACAGCAGACGTTCTACAAATGTCTCTGTTGAAGCAGTTCTGCACAGAGGAAACAAAAAAATCCCCCTGAATGTTGGGCAGGTCTGTTCCAGAGCCTCCTGGAGTGCCTGTGCTTGAAGTCACTGCTGCCAAAAGAGGTTCAATCAGCTATTAACTCCAAGGGTTCATATACTTTTACCTCAGCACTGTGAATGTTAGCTGTGTTCAACATAGTCGTAAGAAGTTTTAAATGTTTGTGTGTTATCATCTCAAGAACACTGTTTCTCCATTACTGTAACTTAACTGAAGATCAGATCACATTTTACTGCAAATAATGCAGAAAAAAACAATTCAATCCAAAGGCTCTGCATACTTTTTTCCCTGTATATGAGCTTCGTGCAGAAGCTTTGCAAAAATCTTTGCAGGTGATGTCACAAAGTCCCACAAGTCTAGGACTTGTGACCAAATTCCACTTCTCTTTCTTTCGTTCTTTTTTTTTCTAATTATTTACATTTTAGAGCAACTAGCAGGTAAAACAATACCAATCCTTCCTTTAACACAGCTGCATGGAAGGCAAAATCAAAAGTGGTTAAAACCATAACAGGTTTGGTCTGTGGGTAATCCTCCAACTAACTAGGAAAAGAGTTGGAAAAACAAGTGGTCTCCAACACTAAGGAAAAAAGAAAAAACAAAAACAAAAAAAGATCCCATCACCTTATCAACCGTGCTGCAAATAATTCCAGTTTGAATTTCATGGTGTCTGAAAGAAGTAGCATAACAACAGGGAGGCCTGTTGTGATTCACTGCAAACTTTTGTGATGAAAAGTAGAACTCTGAGAAGTTACCGGGCTGCTGCTTATTTGCACCCGAGACAGTCGATTCCATTCCAATAAAAGTTAGGGTGGATATGCATTGTTCTGCACCAACTTTGGACCAAAAAAATAAATAAATAAATATATAAAGTGCTTACACAGTCATGTGAAAAGAAAGTAGACTCTTTCTGTCCCAATGTTTAATGTATCAGTGCGTAAAATAAAAAACTTCTACTCCTTGAAATTAGGTCTAAAAACTAGATGAATACCAACTCATATGAACAACCACACATGGGATATTATACAGTGGGTTTTCGGAAAAAAAAAAGTAAAAGTAAAAGAAGTATGCCAGTTTGAAAATATAAGTAGCATGTAACATAAATATAGATTAACATGGCTGTACATTATGGTTCATTATAGTAACATTTATAATAATTCACTTGTGGCATGCTGGAATGTGCTTTCCCTACTCAATTACGCTCCATTTTTCAGGCATTCTGTTATTCTTGAAGAGTCTAGTTAGATCCACGGTTCCCATCTCTCCTAAACACTACAGTATCAGGATCATCTGCCTTTCCATTCCCCATTCTCTTCAAAGCTGCTCTTTTAAAACATGTCCAGAGAAAGGCGAGGAGATTATTGACATGACTATTTAAAATCATTTTTTGGGAAGTGACAAAGCCACAAACCTTTGTTTTGCCTCACAACCATCATTACAGTTTCATCTAAAGGCCTGTTGCGATTTTCATTGGCACAGGTCTTCTACCAGAGGCCAAGGAGCTTGTGGCGCTTTTCTGGACAGAGATCTGCGATGTTGTTCCTGGGATCTGCTGGAGCTACTATCTGTGCTTGAAGGTCACAGCTCTGAGTGCTCTAATTTCCACTAGAACCACAGGTGCCTTTTTTTATTTCATTTTTTCAACCCTTGGTAATTTATCGTGTTGCTCTTTCTTGATGTTGCTGCCGCTTTGGATTGCGTCGTCTATCACTACTGCTTTCTTCTGGAAGTTCGTCAACTATCACAATGACCAGTTGGTTGGCCACTGAGTGTTCCTCAGTCTGTAGTTGGAACTCCTGCAGGATCTTTGCTCTTTCATTCTCGACCACTCTAAGAGGTTTCTCCAATCTTGACTTTGAGATTTCCGTTCCATACTCAGAACAGGAGGGAATATGTGTTGATGTCTTGGAGTCTGTTCTTCCTTTTCAGCAGAATATTCAGAATCTTTGGTTGAGGCCAACTTCCTTGTAGCCTAGTTCCCATTTTCTTGCAGGATGTTCTCAACATGTTATGTTGCCCTCTGGTAGTTTGACCACCTCGGTTGTGATCTTTTGCTTCTTTGTTTCCATTGGAGCAGAAACATCCATTATAAATTACATTCCTCTATTGCTGTTGATGAGATGGATCAGTGAGTCAATACCTCACTTCTTCTTCTTAATTCTTGGGATATAACTTGCTGTCATCCATATAGAGGAGGTTGCTGATTATTGCTCCGCTTTGGAACTGGCACTCATAGTCACTCTTTGTGGTGACCTAGCTGAGGAGGTTTAGGCCAATGCAGTTGTGACTGGGAGATTGTTGTGGTCAGCTCCTAGAGCCACCAGCCATGGTGCATTGGTATTAGACAGACAGACAGACAGACAGACAGACAGACAGACAGACAGACAGACAGACAGACAGACATCTTCAACATTTTTGAGCAGTGTAGTTTACATAATTTGAACTTTTCAATCTTCCATCCTAAAGAAAAAAAAAGAACACTTTTTTTTAAATCAGAAAATAGCATCAAGACAATCTTATGGATATTGAGGGGGGTTTGTACATCAGCTTCAGCTGCTTTGGTGTTAATGAAACTAATAATGGATGCACAAGAAGGGCAACAATGAGACAACCTCCAAAACAGGAATGGTTTTACAGGTGAAGGACACTGATTTTTTTCCCCCTCATCATTTATTCTGACTGTTTGTCACTAGTTTGTATTTGGCTTGGGTGAGTATCGCAACCGATAGCAGGAGTTACCTGGAGCTTACAGAGGTTGCACAGGCAGTCTGACTCCTCCAGGATGGGACATCAATGCATGCTGTTGCCAAGAGGTTTGCTGTGTCTCTCAGCACAGTTTCAAGAGGATGGAGTTGATTCCAGGACACAGCCAGTTACTCTAGGAGAGCTGGCCATGACCATAGAAGGTCCCTAACCAACCAATACAACCAGAAGTTGACCCATTGTGGAAGAGGGAAGAAGGAAGAAGATGAGCACTGGTACAGCCCTAGGAAAAAAAAAAACTTCCAGGAGGCCACTGGTGGAAACAATCGGAAACAGGCTTTGTGAAGGTGATCTAAGGGCCCAGTATTTTGGCATTTGCTATTAGGTATTGGAATGAAATCATTGGACCCATTGTCAAACCTGGTGCACAGCAGTACCCAGCCTCATGTGGAAAAAAATATGCAGGCAGTTCCTGAAGGAGGAAGGAATCGATACTATTAGCTGGCCTCCAAACTTGCCTCACCTAAATCCAACAGAATACCTCTATGACATAATGTCTTGGTCCATCTGATGCTGACAGGTAGCACCTCCAGCTGCCTAGGAGCTTAGTGATGCCCTGGTCCAGATGTGGGAAGAGATACCCCAGGACACCATCAATCATCTCACTAAGAGCATATCCTGACATTGTCACTCACTCTGGGACCATACGAATTGCTGGGTATTTTTTTTTTTTTTTTTTTACTTTCAGGGTGTCTTTGAATTCAGCCCTCTGTTAATACATTTCATGTTCATCAAACTATGTGGCATCTTTTCATTCCTAACATATGACCCAGTCTACATTAATATCCAGCATGGGTTTTCCCCCGTTGAGATCCAATGTGGTTTCAAAGTGTTCTTTTAATTTTTGGGAGGCAGTGAATTTTGAGATGTAGGTCTTTACTTTGTCAAAGCAGTCTGCACACAAAATGGGAAACCTATGTTTGCATGTACTGGTTGCTGCAAACTAAAGTCTAATGAACAATTTACTTTTAAGCTCTGAGTGTTTATTTATTTTCCCAAAGAATAATGTGAATGTAACAAGGCTAAAACATATTGACACCCTTGCAGAACTTTTAACCCTGGCAGAGCGTTTAACTTTGCTTATTCAATCAAAGGAGTTCTTAAAGTGCTGTGTTAAAGCCCTTATACAATAAATGACTTTTAAAAGGGTTATTAGACTTTTAAATGGGGGTTATTCACTACTGCATTTGAGCTAATCAAAAAGCAGAAAACAACTTCTGTGCTATAATCCCTCTACAAATAAACACAGTTCAGTAAGTTGATTTTTACTGCATGAAAGATATTTCTAAAGATATTGTCATGTAATGGTGGTAACATCGAGCTTAGACTAATGTTGGGGAGTAGCTTAGAGTAATAGGAATTCTTTTCTGTTAGTCAAACTATTGACAGTATTACAGGTTAGGACTCAAAATTGTGAGATGACATCAGTTTTGCAGGGTGTAGTTTGGTGTAGGAATATGCCCACATATGCTCATGATGTCAGCTGAAATCTAAGAAGATTACAACGTTAAAGCCATAAGAAAGTACATTATCTTTAACTGTTGGACACAAGATATAAGCTTGGTGAATCAGGGAAGGTTACTGTGAGCCAGAAGACCAGAAGACTGTGTAGACTTTATGAACTCTGGTTATTATGAAGGAGGATAATGGAGAACATTTTGTTGTAAAATAAAACCTTCAAGTTAATCATCAACTCTGCATACATTCCAGACCAAGTCCTGTCTGTAATGCAGATCCCTGATCTACTATGGCATGCAGAAATGTACCAACACGCATCAACTAAAGATCTGAATACCAGTAGGACAGAAGTGACACATTTCTAAGGGTTTGGGAAATTCTTACGGTTAGCAGGATGGACGCTGTTAGATGTACTCCAACAGGTTACTTTTGCAGACAAAATGGCGTTGGAGAGAGGTGTCACAAAATCACTTTCTTTTCTGTCTTTTTTTAATTTCCCCTGAGAAATACTCTTGTGTCTTGACAAATGGCACTTCAATTTATGTGTGTATGTGTGCACAGATACAAAATTCAACCAACCAATTCCTATAGTCCTGCTTGTTGTTAATTCACCGGAGCTTTAAAGCTGTCAGATGGAAACACTTATCACATTAACTTTTAAAACAAAATTAGTTAATTGTAGGAGTTCAAGCAAAAACATTAAACCACTGGAAGCCATGACAGATGCAGATGTGCTCCATGAGCCGGGAACAGATAACACTTAATTCGCTTCCTCTTTCTAGGTGCTAATGTCCTGGCAATCAGGCCAAGTGCTTTTTGATTAGCTCATTATTAATTCATGCAGACTCCTAGAACCTCAAATCACACTTAATTACAACTGCAATTCCAGCAATGACCAATATTGATGTAATTAAATAATTAGCAGTTTGCTGCTGCATCATCTTTGCCACTGAAATGGACATGGGGAAAATTAATATTCTTAGAGTATTAATGAAAAAGCTGACTGAGCTGAAAGGACACGAGAGGGAAGGAAAGAAAGGCTGAATTAGATCATTTCGCTTATGTGCAATATGTGCAATATGTGCAATTCCTTAATGACTGAGTATATAAAAATCCGCAATATGGCATGCAAAATATATAAAATGTATAAATATATATTATAATTAGTTGGAATCAGGATTAGAAATGAAGTACCTGCACCAGTTAGGGTTATTTTGTGTACTGGTGGGTCAGTTTGCTCAACTTCTACCATTTACCAGACCAATTATAAAGGTCTTGGGAATGCAAGTTGCACTCAGGGCGCATCGGTCAAGATAGTAACCAACATGTCATGAGCAGACAAGTTGAGAGGTCCATTACAAGAAAAAAACAAAAAGCAATAGATCCACAAGGCTCTGCGTGTTTTACGGCTGTCTTAGTTGACACACTTCCGCAACGTTGGATGGACATCACAGGCAGTCCCTTTGGACTGACCCGGATATAATGCCTTATGACAGGGGTGTCGGACTCCAGTCCTCGAGGGCCGCTGTCCTGCATGTTTTAGCTGTTACCCGGCTTCAGCACACCGTGATACATGTGGCTGTGTCATTAACAGAGCTGTGCAGACCTCAATGACATGTTGATGATGACCATTAGTTAGAATCAGGCGTGTTGATGCAATGAAACATCTAAAACATTCAGGATAGCGGCCCTCGAGGACTGGAGTCCGACACATGTGCCTGATGAGGTCAGCATTGGAATATCGGTACGGTTATTTCCCAGCTTAGACAGATGTTTGTAAAAATGGCTGGTAAAATTACCAGAGGCTAGTAGATTTTAAATCAACCTACTTCTGTAGCGGGTGAGCAAAAAGATAATTTACAGCCCTGATGAGGACGAAAGGTAGTAATAATAAGATACAATATAAAATTGGTTTTATAAAAAATTGGTAGCTTTGCTAATGATTAAAAATAATTACAATACTTAACCAATTAGTCCTCTGCTGAGGAATTAAGTGTATTAAGTGGCATCATTACTATTGTAAGCTCTTTCAAATTGGTATTCCAGCTTCAAATCCTGCACAACGGACATTTTTGTTAAAATTAGTACAAATAAAAAACAAGAAATTGCTATTTCACACTAAGCTAGTTTATAGTTTATGGCTCAGGGGTAATTCCTTAAAATTAACATCAATTTTATCTGCCTCAGTCCAAGTAACTTCTCTTCAGGATCTGCACATGCAGCTGCAAGGCTCACCCACCTTCAGCTTTAAAAAATGAGGAATTCCTTGCAATCGCGTCACTGAAAGACGCTTTTCCCTGTAAATGTTGGGCCATATCAACATATATGGAATGAGTGAACTTTTTCAGCCTGAAAAAGCAGTTTTTTGCTTGTTTCAGGTGATATTACGCCAAAGTTGTACACTGATGTATTTCAACACACTGACACCAGCTCTCCAAATTCTGCTTGTGTTTCACCTATTAGATGAAGTCAAATGGTCCCGGGAAAAAAAGGAAAATTGAAGGAGATTCAATTTCATTCAGAGATATTCAGAGCAAATTCATGGGAATCAACAGAAAGCTACTTTACATAGAGAAACTGAACATGTCTTTGCAGTAGAGATAATGACAAGTCACAAAATTAAGGTGCACAGTCTCTATAAGCGGCTGCTGTCTGGAACCCTGTTTTCATTACATTCTTGGTGAAACAACAATAAACTGCCCCCACACTGCTGCAGTACACTGTGTTCCTTGGATTAGAGATGTAATTACTGAAATTCAAACAGTAATCCCTTGCACTTGGTACTGAAACGTTAATCAATACTGCAAGCACAACCCAACACTGCTGTGGTGTTTGCCTTTAGCACAAATAGGCTAATTCCATGAAAGAATAACTATGAACTTTATTAGTAAGTAATGTTGGTATTCGAGTTGTTCAGGAAGGACGATAACTTTATTTGCGGACATAAAATCAATTTGTATGGTTCAGCTGAGGGTGAGAAAAGGCTGTTGTCCCTGAGACTTTCCTCCTTTGATTTTAAGACTCAAATTCATTAACAACATTCCAAGTATCTTTGTATCATCTTCTTTGTTTTAACTACTCTAGCTCTACATGATTATTTGATTTATAAGTGCTCTTCTACACAGAAACAAAATATGTACGTCAGCCATATCAGGCTCCTTGTGTTCAGCTTCACATCGTAACTCTTCAAATAATTCTTATGATTTCCTTGATCTTAAAGCTCATATTTTTCCAAATATTCAGTATTTAATAACACCTGATCATGACATTTGCAAAGCCCAGTAAAAGGAAAAAAAAAAAAAAAGCAGAGCAGAAAAAAAAAATCAAATAAATAAATAGGTGTTACTGTTTATCTGAAAACAAGGGAGTTCCAGAAAACCTGGCATTTTGGAGATAAGAGTTGCTCATATGATGGCAGTCTGCTCGCCTGGTGATTTCTATCCCCGTCCCCCTATCTCCTTATCTATCCCCGGGAAGATGAAAGAAAACAGTTAGCAGCTACTTACTGGGACCCTGCAAAACATTAGTGGCTACTGCCATAGCCTTCAAAGACTGGCTCTGTGTGTGTGTGTGTGTGTGTGTGTGTGTGTGTGTGTGTGTGTGTGTGTGTGCGTGCGTGCGTGCATGTGTAGAGGGTTGATAGAGAGAAGGTGATGCAGGGAAACAGGAAGCATCAGCTAGTGTCAGTGCATTTAAATGCTACAGGGTCCAATATATCAGTGTGCATGCATGTGTTAGTGTGTACACACATGTGCACGTGTGCGTGCTCGCTGACATTCTGGAGAGGTGTAAGGTCAGGGTTCACGTCAGCCCGACTCAGCTGTCACCTCCTGAGCTCTTTATAACGTCGCTCACAGCTCTTTCAGCTGCCGTTTGAACATCAGTCTGGTGCAGCCAGTGAACCTCAGAGCTGTGGACGTTTCACTGACACACTGCTATGCATGCGCCTGTCAAAAATATTTATCTGTGACTTAAATGTTTGCAAATGTTTGACCAAAATGGGCTTGACAAATTGCAGGGCAAATACTGTGACTGAATCCAAATGGCCCATGTGAACCCTTTCACCTAGACTTACCAGTGCAACATTTTGGACAGTTTTGTCGACTTTGTTGATAATCTTGGATAAATAACTAAGTACTTTATTACGTCTGCTTAGTCAACAAGAAACAATAATGTTTATAGGATGCATGGATAAGTACAAATAAGCTTGGGATTGCTATAGAGGCTGCAGTGGAAAATGTAAATTTATCTTTCTTTGGAAAAAATATGTTTGAAACATTGGGACTGTATAATATGCAGAGCAGAAGTAGCTGCAGGAAACTTTGTACACTTTCATTTATAAAACTAGGTCACTGGTGACCAAGAGTACGAACCATTAATGCTGCTCGTTTCCTCTGTAGTAGCAAGCAATAAACTATTAAAGTTATATTCTTAATTCTACAGAGCTTAAGTGATTGTAAAGCAATAGGTTTTTTGTTAAGTAGTTATTTAATCATCCAAACTGAGAAAAAAAAAATTGTTTGTAATTAATTGGATTGTAATTTTGGGGAGACGTCACCTACGCCTCTGGTTTAAGGTTCTAACAAACGACATGTTGCATGAATGTGCTCATGTAATCTTCTCCGCACTGCCGATGCTCATGTTAGTGCATGTAAGTTCCTGACTTCAAGGGTGCTGATGGTACTTGGAGGGAGAAGTGAGTGAAGGCAGGCAGGGAATCAGCAGTCGGCGGGTGGGCGAGTTGGTCAGCAGACGGATCAGCAGGCAGGATTCCTGCCGGAACCAACAACAAGGTAACGTGAGCTCATCATACGAAAAAAGGTCCTTTGAATTTTAAGTAGGGTAACAAACAGGAAGGCTAGATGAGGTGACCACCGGGTGAACAACAATCCGGGGAAGAACGGCGACCAGAATGATCCAGTAATCCAGAATAAATACTCCGCTGATGAAATGAAGAACAGGTGTGATGCTTGGCTGCTGCAATAGCTGAAGCGCGCCCACAGGACCAAAAAACTTTCTCTGCCAACAGCACTGTATCAGTTGGAGACGATTTCCCATAAAGAGCAGAGTTAAAGGGGATTTGGCTTTGCAGAAATGGTGGGCCCTAAAACTTGCTAAAACTTGGATATGTCATTTCTCATCTTTGCTGTGGAAGTTTCTTGATCGGTATAAAAATAATACAGTAGAAGTCCGCAGACCTCCTCAGCATCTAAGCCCAGGTGGGACTCTACACCCAGAGGCAAGAGCGAGATCTTGAATATCATCACTTGGAGCAAGACACCAGTGAAGCTTGATGTTGAAGCCTGGGAGGAAGTGGGATCTTCCACATCTCTCAGCAGTGAGGCGGACAAACAAGGTGGAGCAGATGCTGAAGTGAGGACTAAAATCTACAAGGCTTCATCCAGCGGCTGGACAGGCAAGATTATCTGCACGTCACAATACGCCTGTCAAGCTCAAATGTGAAGTCAGTGCTGTGCTATGAAGTGTTGGATCATGTCAAGACTGGCCTTTAGAGACTACTAGCCACACCAGCCCAGTGTCAACGGAAAGACCAGTGTCCCACGAAAGGAGGGCTATTGAGGTGGAGGGCTCGGGCTTACCCTGAAGAAAACAGACAACTCCACAAGGCAGTAATTAACACTGATTTAACACTGTGAACATGTGTCAAACAAGTCAGCGGGATGGGTAAAAATGTGGCAGAAAAGCCTGTTTTAAAGCAGAGATTAGTGCACATTTACAGATACAGTAATAATCTGTCACATTTCTGCAGTGTTGCTTCCATTTATCTGATAGACTAAACGGTCCTCATAAACGTCCAGCCTTCTTTAACTTAAACGTTTATCATTATTTAAAAAATATATATTTATTACTGACACATTAACCTTACATGTTTCAATGTTTTCACAGTGTGTTTGTTATATAGAGAAATTTCATAACAGGACAAAAATCAAAATCTACCACAGGACTGATGTTGTCCTAAGTGTCAGTGGAACAGTAAATGGCAATTTCTGATTGGAGGTCACAGGGAGGTCAGACACTTTCTTCTTGAAAAAAGAAATGAAGACAACAAAACACAGTTGCTGGGTATTTTTTTTTTCTTCTTTTAATCCTAAAGGACAGCAGAAGAGAACACAGCAAGCTGCAGCAACATTGACGTTTTTTCCTAACCTTTGTTAAGTTGCTCTGGAGAAAAAGGTGACATCACAATCAAAGCCGTCTGCCAGGAATAGCTGAGAAAACAAAGGGATGGGCTATAGTTTTTTCTCCAGTTTTATGGCTTTCCCACATCCTACAGACCAGAGCTCATCATATATCATCCCAAATCATTACCTTTCTGTCATGATGGTTGACATATACGTATGTAATCCCAACGGACAAAAGGTAGTCACTGAATCAAAATCAAACAAAGAAAAAAGGCAAAAGACGCTGAATGCTTCTGGTAAAACAAAGAATTTGTTATCTTGAGCTTTTGACTCTATAAGTTTATGGATGACAGAAGAAGAACTTTACCAGGATCAATATAAAGGGCACATATTATGAAAAAAACAACAAGTTTTGCAGCTTAATAATGCTTAATGTGTGGACTTTCAGCTAATAATCTATAAGAGAGATAGTAAAAGTCAAGAGTTTGGCGCATTCTTGGAAAAGACACAAATAACTGGTGAGCTCAACAACATCAGAAGACCTCAAAGACAACTAAAATGCATCTTTTCAGAATCTTTTCCATGTTGAAGAAAACAAAAAAAAAGCATAAATGAAAATCAAGAATACTCTGGAGAAGGTGCATCATTGTCATCCTCATGAGACACCTTCCATCAGTCTAATCGCAGACCAGCAGCGTCCAAAACAGCATATTTATGAAATGCACAGATGGCAGGGCATGATGACAAAGACATTCTGTGGAAATTGCAGTATTTTATTTGCAGCAGACGAGTCTTCTTTGACTGGTTTAAGTTTATATCAAAGAGTAAAGAAAAAAGTGATTTAATCTTGCAAACGTTTTTTAGCGCAGTACCAAAGACCACAATCAGGAGCTTGGCTCTGGTTCCAGCACGCCCCTATGCCAAGGTGTCAAATTCGTCATCACTGTTTTTCCCCCCTTCAAGTTTTACTGCAGTTATTGACTATTAATAAATGTAAATACCTGCATCCAGACTTGATGCTTCATAACAGAAGTTAACATATTAAGTCATAGCTGTGAGAATAAGCCAAACTTTTTAACAGGTTGTTGGATCCTACTACAGTTGGTTTTGTTTAATTTTGTGATCATTACTTTTACCACTAATTAATTTGATGTAATCCTTACTAACAGTGCTGATCTTGCCAGACTCTGCAGTCATCACATTTTTCATTGATCTTACTGTGGGTGGCTCAGGTTCATTAAGGCGAAAAGCAGAATGGCTAGATGAGAAGATGATCCACCTATCCCACAGATCCGATCGTTTTCATGCTGGTACACAGTCACTGTGTCGTAGCTACACGTGTTCTGTTCAAAGGCTGCAGCCCCAAAAACATGCCAAACACAATAAAATGAAAAGAAACTGAAAATCAAGCTGTGTGAGTTAAGAAATACACTGCAACACACTAGTATTTGCTGTTTCTAGAAGAGCATCTTGCTTTATCTCAATCTTTATGACAGATGTAACTGCTTATTTAAACCAAATGAAAATAAACTATGTCCTTATATTTAACTTTAGTATTCATTTACATTATTTTACACAGTGATTTGTATTCTTCAGATAACTACTCATTGGAGACAACATCTTCACCCTATTGCTTGCCCCATGTAGAGCCCCACTTCCAGAAACCATCACTAAAAACATTTTCATGATTGATATTAATTAGAAAAATGGATCACACTTAGCCTGAATGAGGGATAAACCGGTGGGAAGAGAAAAAGGTCTGAAAAGCAGCTGGTTCACGCTGACATATACTATCCCAAGAGGGCAAAAAGGTAAGTGCAAATCAAGCTGCCAGCAAGTGCCATGCTTGGGTTTGTCTCTCGCTGTCCAGCTGCAGCCTCAGCTGGAAACAGCATGGAGCGCCGCTTAAGGTGGCCCGCCTGGCAGCATGTGGTCTGCAGCACTACCTGTTCATCAGGGCACGGCCCTGACCTGACCGGGGTTAAAACACGCTCCCGGCTAGATCCGCCAACGAGCAGGGAGCCGCACACTGCGAGGGAAAGTCTCAGCTGAGTGATACGGCCTGCTCAAACACGGCCACTTTCTCACCGTCGACAGCAGCATACCGGTCTGCTTTTGATTGGCAGTTTGTTCCACATGCAGAATTTCAACTGTTCCTGTACATAATATTACTAAAAGCAATGATATTAAAAAAGTTCATGCATTAGACCAAGTTTGGCATTTTTTACATAAAATATTCAGGACAGGTTATTTTTCTCACCCATTCACATCATGTTACAGGCACTGGTCAGTGGTTTTTTATGTCCTTTCATTGTCGTTTCACTCTTGTCAACTTGTCTTTAAGTCATTTATATGAATCGAGTTTTTACATGTCAGGCCTGCAACACATTTCAAAAGGTGACATTATGGAAATTCAGAGCTACGATGGACAAAAAGGAAAAAAAAAGGTTATGTCCAACTTGTGGTATCATCAGGTGCATTAAATGATCTTTGAGTACAACGGCAGTAATGAAAAGTCAAGTCTTTGTGGAGCAGAGATGGGCAAATGAACGCCACTTTGTCAACAACTGCATGTAAAAATAACTGAAGCGGTTCCCCGAAGAGAGACTGAAAAAGATTTTAATGTTTCCCTTTTGCAGTGCATAATATAGTTCGAGATTTCAAAGTATCTTAAGGAAAGCTTTGTCAAATATGGAGCTACATTCACAAATGTCACGTAGATCTTTACTATGCAAAAAATAAGCCTTATGTTGGCTTTGTCCAGAGGCCGTGTCAAAATCCCTAGGCTTGGAGGAATCTGGGAGGGGCCATCACAAAGTGGAAATATCAATTTCAGTCAGATAAAACAGGAAACAGTATTGCATATAGTTGTTGAAACAAATGGGCACCATATGCTGTAGACCAAAGACAAAAAGGACCAGGCAGACTTTATCAAGACCAAACCAAGCACCGTGATGGTACGCGGCTACAGTGGTGCCATTGGCACAGGTCATTTACATGTCCGTGATGGTGTCGTTAATGCTGAAAAGTATATTGAGATTTTAGTGCAGCATATGTTGTATTATATTTTATATTATATATTTTTTCCAGGAATTCCAATGTAGTTTTCGGCATAACATTATATAAACCACATTCTGCACTCATTAAAAAGGCATGACTGTGAGAAGGAATAGCAACATCTTAAAATGGTGAAAGCTGCACTGTCACAACTTTGGGAATGTGTTGCAGGGTCCTATTTTCCTTTTCTTTTTGTTTCTTTGCATCCTCCACACCATCCCTTTTAATGATTAGGCGTTGTACAAAGGAAACCACATCTGTGCTTTGCTGTTATGTCACTTTCACAGTGGGACTGAACATATGGAGCTGAGTGTGCGGCTGGATTCTGAATCATGGATCAAAGACAGTCAGATAATTCATAATTTCTGTCAAAGCTCTGTTGATCCAAATAAATCTGACTAGTTCTACGGATAATGGGTTTACATGACCATGTTTTCTTACACTCGCCTGAGCATGCTGAGCCGTCCATTCTTACTACACAATAATGGGGTAGTGGACGGCATTTCATACGGCTGTGACATTTCTAAATAGGAGACCAAAATGTAGGACACAAGACTGAAAACGCAAAGCCTCACTAAAACTAAACCTGACAGGCACACAAGGAAATGCAATGAGTGGGGCAAAAAGTCATGAGGAATTCACAAAAATTAGAAAAGGCTGGGAAAATGGAAAAACAATGCCCCCTTTCAGAGGGACAGATGATGGTACAGGTGTTTTTCATTACTCTGACATGTCTTTACACGTCACGCATCCATTTCCTTGATATTTCTTCTCCTAAATGAGAAATCTCGGGTACCAAACATCAGCCTGAAGAGAAGCAAAATACTTGGCATGCTGCTCAGCTGAATCACGTGGAGGTGCAGCAGTTACAGTATATTGTCATGCCATTTGATAAAATGTCTGTGAAGCTTCTACTCTGATCGCTCCGCTTCTCCTGAGGATGCGTTTAAAGGACTGAAAGCTCTTATGATGGCAGGGGGGGAACCATAACCAGATCACGGAAGAAGTGAGGATGTGATGGAGCATATGTTAGCGTAAGGAAAGCTCCCTCGTTTGCTTGGACCTGATTAGTGAGCTGAAAGTTGGTGTTTTAAAAAAAGGAAATAAGAAAAAACAAACATAAATGTAAGATAAGTAAAAAAAATTCACATGAGGCAAATGATTTACAAAACAAAAAGGGGAATAAATTCACAATCCCTAGGCAGAATGTCAGGTGGGTGGAACACAGAGTCTGGATGAAAGTCAAAGTCGTGACAAGAAAATAACTCCCAGAAATCATCTGAAAAGGCAGAATCCATCTGTCCAAGACAAGTGGGCGGCAGTAGTTCGGTGGTGGCGAAGAGGGTCAGGAGACTGGAGAGGCTAACAACTGTGGGTGGAAGGTTAGGCGGCCAAAGAGCAGTAGAGCCACACACCTTGGTGACATCTTTGATTTGACAGTCATATGGGCCTGCTCCGGTGGGTGACTTGAAGACTGCGACTTCAAAAGTTTGCGTGAGAGGGCAGCAGAAAAGGCATAACCTCTCTGGGAGCTTAGCAGGAGTCTGTCAGCAGCAGAAGCCAGATCTCTGAGGAATGGCAGCTTGAGACACTAAATCTAAGAGAGGTTAGAAGACATTTGATTCCAGGATACTTCGGCCAGTCACAAGAACATAAATTTCAAACTGTTGACCGATCTGATTAGTGGAGAGGAACACAACACTCTCTGTGTTCACATTGTACTTAAATCGTGACCAAAAGTCAATTCCATTGGAGAGGATGACCCAGAATCCTCTTTATGATCCTAAAACCCGTGTTGACTGACATACCTGTGCATGTGCTTAGACAAAAACGTGATGTGTTCTGTCATGTGATAGCAACTAGCAGTCACTTAGACTGAATCGATATATATATATATATATATATATATATATATATATATATATATATATATATATATATATATATATATATATATATATATATATATACATGTATTTCCAAATCTTGCAGACCACTCCTGGTACTGCTAAAGCAGCCAGACACTCAAATTCTGTCTCAAGGAGAGGAAACCTCAATGCAACATGCAGCAAGGAGGTCTTCCTCTGTATGAAAACATACGAGCATAAAAGAAGTGGCCCATGGCGCTCCCCACTGAGGCATTCAGCACGTTTCATAGGCAGGTCTCCAAAGTGAAAGTCACTGTGATGAAAGGATTTTGCAACACTTTCATTAAGTCTACTTGTAAAATTCTTCCTCTCCCGCATAAAAAGTGATAGAGATTAAATAAAGAACTGGCATGTGACTAAAGTGACTAAAGTGATTGCTTATTCATTTTGTTGTTTGTTTGATAAGTTGAAAAGTTGCCGTTACTGCACATGTGAACTGTAGAAAGAAAGAAATCTTCCTTCAGACTGGATGCTGATGCTCAGCTGGCTTCTATCGTCAGTTGTGTCTTTTAAGGTTTAATCTATGTGGAAATGACTTGATCTTTATACACACTCTGAATAAGAAACAGTTGATGGTGTAATATAATATTTTGGAATTGCTTTGTGTGGAGGTTTACGAATCAACGCAGGTCCATATAAAAAATTTGAAAAGTGCTACTTAAATACAATTGTTATTACGAATAGGATTTAGTTTTGCGTCTGTGTAATATCACTACTATCTACAATAAGATACCTCATTTTGTTTTAATTCTTTTTCACAATGCAGCGTTTGGAATCGTAACAATAAGGGCTCTGAGTCGTGACTCATCGTCATTCAGTGGATGGCTTTTAGCGTGCTGTTAAGTTGGGCTGCCACAGCAAAAGAATAGTATAACAAAATTGCTTCTATAAATACAGGAAATGCTCCAGATTGGTCTAACATCCACAATAAAAGCAATGAAGCATTAAATGCAGCCCCACTTATCTCTCATGTTGATTCTTTTTTTTTTTTTCCCCCCATTGCTGCATTTCTGAAGAAGCTCTGGAGCACTCTGGAGTACGGCTGCTGTGTCTGCAGACTGTAGCGTTCACAAGCTGCATGCAATTACGACGGCACCTAGCAGCTCTGCCATATTAGGAGCCTCCGGCGAGCAAAAGAGAATGAAATGAATCCATTAGCTCATACACACCTCTATAACGACATTCAATACTTGTATGCCTCACAAATGAGGAAATGAGATTTGGATCACTATAAAGAGTCAAAAAGCATGCCAAGCATCCTTGTAATGATTAAAAGGGGTGCTTTTCAGCTAACTGCAATATTTATTGGATAATTGATTTATCTTTCTAAATTGATCAACAACCCCATCTTTTAATTATAACTCAAAATGGCCAACAGTCTGATTAAACAATGAGAGGATACAAGCTAAAGTTGTGCCCCTTTCAGTGTTCATTTATGGGGGGGGCAGGGACAGTTTGGCCTGTGTCTGCAGACTGAACAGGTACACGGACTGAACAGAGAAAAGTTCTCATTGAAAAGAAAAGTGAAATGTCCATGAAATAATTTCTAAAACAGAACAAAAGCAGTTTTTTAAGTAGTTTTTTTCCCCCACTGTCAGGACTTTATCATAAGTCTGAATTTTAATACATGACAAGATTAATAGAAGTCGTTTGTATAAATCAAGGGGCTTCGACATTTTGGATTTGGTGGAAATATGCTTAGATAAATAATCCAGGCAAGGATCCGTACACGCAGTGTATATAACGGTGTATAATTTATGCAAAAGTATTTTCGCCTCACAGCAAGAAGGTTCCTGGTTTGATTCCCGGGCCTGGCAGGAGTCTTTCTGTGTGGAGTTTGCATGTTCTCCTTGTGCTTGCATGGGTTTCCTCCGGGTACTCCGGCTTCCTGCCATGGTCCAAAAACATGCATGCTGGGTTGATTGGTGATTCTAAGCTGTCTGTAGGTGTGAGCATGTGTGGTTGAAAAATTTAAAAAAATAATTCTTATTAAATGTTTAAACCTTTCACAGCATGTGGCCCTGTAATAGACTGGTGACCTCTCCAGGGTGTACCCCTGCCTCTCACCTATCCTGAGCCGGGATAGGGTCCGGGAGACCCCCGTGACCCTGCAAAGGGTTAAAACAGGTTTAGAAAATGATGGATGGATGGATGGATGGATGGATGGATGGATGGATGGATGGATGGATGGATGGATGGATGGATGTTTTTTTCCTCTGAAATATAAACAGATATCCAAATTAAAACAATTATGCATTTGATGCATTCTTCTGTTAATCGTCAGCCTCCCATGTTTAAGGATGGTATGTTAAAAAAAAGGGAGGGCGAGAAAGAAAGAAAGAAATAGAAAAAATCTAATTAAATGAACACAGGTTATTAAGAAGAGATGATAAGATGTTTAACTATAATGTGAAAAAGAAGGGTAGGAAACAAAAGAAGCTGTGTGATGCAAGACTAATATGTCGTTATTAAGTGAAGACAACAAAACCAGGAGGGCAGAAAAGCAAGGAAGCAAAAGGAAAATGGATAAAGACTGGAAAAGGACTTTAGGAGAGACTGAGAAAAGGAGAGAGAGAGATCCAGGGAGAATAAGAGACCAAAGACAAGCCGGTGCCAGAAATCTTGCCCTTTTTCTCCTCCATAAAAATAGACCCGTTGCACTCTGGCCCACATCTCGGTCTCTTTTCCTCATCGTCTAATGTAAGTCTTAAAAGTAATTTACAGCAACATATGTGGCGAGGCATCAAAAGTGCATTTAGTAGATAAAGATGCTGCTGCTGACAGAAATGTGGTGCCTGGAGCAATGGCAAAAGCTCTACATTCTCTCAGATGTGTTTTTTTTCTCTCATCCACCCCTCCTTCTGCCTGTCGTTTCTCTTTCCTCTTCTCTTTGACTTTAGTGTCATTTGTTCATGGTTTTTTCTGTCTTTCCTTCTCCGGCTTACTTAATCTGTTCTTTATCATGTTCTTGGCCCCATATGTACCATCATTTTATGGCCATATATATAAAAAACATACTACCATCACAAAACTGTTTATGTTTTGTTTTTTTTTTCCCTAATATTTGAGCCACATCGAATGCATTTCCTGATTATTTTGATGAAGGAACGGCGATGTTAGTTAAGCGCTCCAGTCAGGGGTCCAGTCCGTCACTGGGGAGTGAGTCTGTCAGTATCACACGGATCTCGACCGGAGCCACGATTCCAAAGTCATATTCAGTATCAACTCTGCATTTGAAACAACTGTTAGTTCAAAATGTGTTTTGAATTATTTTTGATTCATTAAAAGAGAACTAATTTCAGTATCTATTTACGTTCACTGTGGGCCAACTCATGACAGTACAAGTTGTGATGAATAAATAGAAATCAAAGAACTTGTAGAAATAACAAACCAGATTATTACCAGGTGATAAACGTGTGCAGATTTATGCTGAATAGGATTCTTGTGCAAAAACAGTATTATACATATGTCGTTTATTCTTTTGCACTGAAGTCAGGACTTTTAACCAAGATTTTCACAACTTTTAAAATTGTGTTTTTGTACAGCTGAGGTGTTGCCTTCTCCTTAGAGAAAATGTTGCCAGGGCACAACATTCTTTGGCTCAACTGCTCTATCAAAAATTGAAGCTTTTGTTCTCTTTTTGTTCTCAACGTCTCTAATGTACGGCCACAAGTTCTGATGCGAAGTGAAACAGGTGAAGGATGAACTTTATGTACATACAGATTTTTATGTATTTATTTATTTATTTTTTTGGCTCAGGGTGGATCTGAATCCATGCTTTATCCTCCTACAGACCTAATCATTCTCATACTCATGAGACTATCATCCCTCCACCCATCTTACCTTCAGATCTACATCCTTTAAATAAGCTTATTATCAAGTTTGCCCCCCAGTTCAGAAAAAAGTGTTCGGGGGAACTAGTTTTCAAGGACTCCATTACTAATCACTTGGAATAAGATGCAAAATTCATCAAAAGTAAGAGGAGCTGGTCTCAGCGAGTTAAAGTAATTCTAAATGACTTGGGGCTGTAGATCTCTTGACCGTTTAAATTGCCCTCGAACCATCTCTGATATTGATGACCTGAGATAAATATTTCTGGATAATACATTTACTGCTACTTCTACAGTTTGATAGTTCGGCTGGTTAAAAAAGAATCATATTCTATTAGCTTCAAAGGTTTTTGCCATTGTGCAACACGTCATGTTCCTTTAAGTCAGTAATGATGGGTTTATCGTCATGTCAGCGGTTCCCTCTAAGTGAATCTCCCTAATCACAAAAAAACAGATAAACAACCAGGAGCAAAGACATAATTCATTACTGGGATTATAAATCATAATGAATGACAAAACAATAGTCAAAACACTGTAAAATAAATTTCAGACAAACATGGGGAGACATTTGGAGAAGGAAGTTATGTGACAATGAAGATGTAGAAGGCAGGAAAGGGTGAAGTGCTACCTGTCGTGTCTAACCTGGAATAATCATCAAAAATAATGAACCTAATTCGATCTACTTTGTCTCGGAGGAATAAATGTGTGATCAAGAGAGAAATTAATGGAGCCCCTTAGCTATCAGACAAAAACTGATGCAGTCCTACAGAGAAAAAAACACTAACCCTAGTAATCAAGATCTCAGTAAGTGGTATAACGATGCTGATTATCAACTCCATAAGTCAAGCCAGGTTCACTCTGAATATGTACCCACTGATGTAAAAAAGCAGAGTTGCCATGACAACTCAACATCAGTCATGATGTTGCAATACTGTCTGAAATACATGACTGAATAGAAAAAAAACCCCCATAAAAATGAACCAAATCTATCAGTGAGATTTTTGTAAATGCCTAAGTTCATTTTGTTTTAATTCTGATAATTTCAGCTTAATTACGTTTAGATTTGCTGTTTGGTGCCGCACAAATCACCTAGAGCTCAACACCTCTAAGACAAAGGAGCCGGTCATAGACTTTAGGAGGTCCAGACGGAAGCTGAGACCAGTCCTACTAAAGGGAGCTGAGGTGGAGGCTGTGGACTCATACAAATACCTCGGGCTGCGGCTGGACCACAAACTGGACTGGTCAACACAAACCAGCCACCAGCAAACTGCTGTATATGTTTTACCAATCTGTGGTTGCCAGTGTCCTCTTTTACACTGTTGTGTGCTGGGGGGGGGGGGGGGGGGGGGGCAGCACATTCAAGTCGGACACATCCAGACTGGATAAACTGCTCAGGCGAGCCGGCTCTGTGATCGGCATGAAGCTGAACGCCCTGGTGACGGTGGCCGAGACAAGGACACTGAACAAACTGTTGGATATTATGGACAATGCCAACCACCCTCTGCCAACCGTCATCGTCATCGTCATCGTGATCAGCAACCGGAGGAGCCTGTTCAGTAAGAGACTGCTTCTTCCCAAGTGCAGGACTAGCAGACTAAAGAACTCCTTTGTCCCCCTGGGGCCAACAGGCTGTCAACTCCTCACTTGGGGGGGAGGAGGTAACAGGAAGTCACTATCCACCTCAGAGTAAACAGTTCCTGTTTTTCCTTTCATTCAACAGCAACAATTTTTTTATTTATCTATCAAAATGGTCATTTTATGTGCAATAATCTGTCAACCGCAGCCCAAGAACTTAATTTAATCCTATGAAATAACTTGGTCAATTATCCACTGCTCACTTCTATATTCTTTTAGAGTGTATATTTTGTTATCCAATCTTGTTTTTTTTTTTTTTCTTTCGTTTTTTTTACCCTCCGTGTGCTGACTCTTGCTGTTTAAGCTGCTGGAGACTGAATTTCCCAGAGGGAGTCATCCCAAAAGGATCAATAGGGTTGAGTCTAAGTCTAAGTCTAATATGCATGCTTTCAATTGCAAGTGCAAAAATCACTTGCACACACACACACACACACACACACACACACACACACACACACACACACACACACACACACACACACACACTTAAACAGAAAATAGAACAGGACACTGTGTTTTAGAGTTTAAACAACCTCTAAACCATAAAAATAAAAACAACGATGTGCTCGCCACACAATTCATGCATTCTTTAAGTGCGTTTTTAGATATTTACATAAACTGTCAGTGAAGAAGATCACTTCCTGGCAGGAGGGCGCAATGTCAGACAATACTATGAATAAAAATAAAATAAGTGAATATTTTATTGAACGCTTCTCTACGTCAAAGATAAGTGAAAGAAAAAGGATGAAGGTGGCACTAGAGGATGAAAGGAGAATGCATGACAGGTGTTTTTGTTGGTGGTATCATCATCATTTGAAAAAGAGATGGAAATCAATCCTGCCTACCTACTTATCACCTCAGCTTGTGATGTTGCTCTTACCTCTGACGGGACTAAACGCATCTCAGCTATACAGTGGCTGTGCTTCATTTACATGCACATTTGTTTGGCTACGATGTCTCTAAAAGAATGTATACAAGCATTTCTTAGCATGTGTGAGCAAATAGATAAGGCTTTGAGCATTTGAGATATTTCAGAAATCTAAAGCATGCTTGATGCCCTCGCTGTGTGATCAAAGAATATGGGGTTTCTTTCATTACCTTTGATGGAGGAAGACATTTGGATGTTTGCCTGCATCTCGCTCTCACTCTCACTCTGCCTGAAGGAAGAAAAGAGTGTTGGTTATCAGCGAAACACTGAGCATCGGAGAAACCTTTTAACAAGATGGAAAATCAGCACTGCCTCGGAATTCAAAAATAATGATGGCAGGGCAGCGGCAGTGCTGATTCATGCTAAAGCAATTCAACTTATAAACCATCTCTTAAGAAGGTAGATTATTTATGTTTTCTCCATAAAGCACTAACAGAAAAAAGCTTTCTGAACCCTCTCACCTGCAGAGGTGCTGCACCCTGATTGAATGTCAGATATGACTTCTTTGTAAAAGAAAGAAAGCAAAAAGGTTCAAATACATTTACTCATAAAATGTGTGTATGTGTTTTTTTTTTATACCAAATGTATAGAGATAAACTAGACTGAAATTCCCATGACAGAAGCTTTTAAGATAATCTTGTTGCACTGTGTCATGTGGTGGATGAGCTTTATACAGATAATGTGTCCCATCATAAGGAGCCTCCTATATCTCAAGAGAAATACGCTCAATATATTTGTTATGCCTGTTGATTCATCTTGCATGGAGATTGCCGACTCCTTATGTGATGCGTACATTGAATTACTTTATGACTGAGATTATTTTGTGTACAGAAGCAGTTTTACTGTTAACAGTAAAGACGTCAACAGCTTTATCGAGTGTTCAAATATCCATGCTTCATATTTTATTATGATAGTAGGATCTGACAGTAGTTGACTAGCTGAATTATCTCATTTGGATTCATGCAGGAATTGTACATTCATAAAAAACATGTGCACCACATGTGCAGCTTCTTCTCTGCATCAGATGAGTTTATTTATCACAAATGTCCGTAAAGAATGAAAGCATAGACAGACTTTAATAAAAGGTGACATTTCTTAAGTCTTATGTTAGAGTTATGACAGAAAGACAAGAGTGCATGTTAAAATCAAGAAGAAAATAGTTGCATTTCAATGACATTTTTTCGCAAAACTGAATTTGCGATAAAAAAGGTACCACTCCGTGGGGTGAGTGTTTCCATTGAAAGGTGTTTTTCCTTGGATAAGCATAACTCTCCTGGTTGTCTCTTCATAACTCTTCGTATCTTGACCTGTGAGACTTCTCTTCAAAACAATGAAGAAGAAAATTTCAACTTTTAAGAAGATGGATAAAAACATCTTTCGTCTTGGACAAACTATTGCAATGGCTTCTACAGCTGTTGAGAAAATAGTCACAGTGATGAAGGCAGCAAGTGATCATTCAAATGATTATTCAGAGGCAAAGCCTTATGTAATGCATAATGATTAATTAGTATTATAGCACAACTATACTGTATTGATGAGGCCAAAAACAGACCGGCTGCGTCACATTCAGTGCTGCTAAAGATGTAGAAATGAGCAAAAAGCGTTTCCATTACACTTTCGCTATAATCTAGGCTATCGAAACACCTGAAAAACCACATCATGAAAGTGTAAAAAAAGTATTGGGAATATTTGGGAGTTTTATCGAATTAGATCTGTTTCTATTACAGGTTTTCTCTTTCGATATTTGAGTTTTGTGTAAATCTAGGGGTAACAGAAACAGGACTACTGGCCATTGAACAATTAGTAACAAAAATAATCCTAGCAAAATGAGGACAATAATTAAACATTGTCAAAAGTGCTTAATGTTTGTATTAAAGTGGCCATTTTTTGCTAATTGTCAGCCACCTAATTTTCATCTGTCACATGTGGTAATTTTGCACCCAGCATTGCTGCAAGTCTGTAATTATTTCAGAACAGTTTTTTGTAAAAAATTGGCCAAAGAACCTGTCGGAAATATCTTTAATTCTCACCTCCGACAGAGCTGTAACTACAAGGTTGTTGATGCCTGCCATGGGGGCAATTCTCAAAGCAGATGGTGGACACTGCACGTGGGTGACGCCATCAAGCTGAAGACGGAGTCCCATCGAGCTTGGCTAGTTTGCGAGGCCTTGGAAGCAGCCAACAGCCCAAAAGAAACAAACAGCCCAAGTGGGCTGCAGCGATGCAAAAACTCAGTGTGGGAGTTTAGTGAGGCAAAAATGTGGGTGTGGGAGTTCAGTGAGGCCATGGAAAGTGACTTTTGGTCAGTACCAAGAAGATTCTGGCACACTACCAGGCAGATAACTTTGGGGAAAGCAATGCTTCACCAACACTGCATGCAGTGAGGTTGGGGGTTACTGACCTCGACCAGGAATCTCGTTAGGCGGGAGGGATGTTTTCCACAGATGAATCTGAATTTGGGGACTCTGAGATGGGCTTATCCAAATCCAGAACTGAGCTCACGGAGGTAGTTAAAAACCTCCATGGTGGCAGACATCTGGAAGTGGATGAGATCTGCCCTGAGTTCCTCAAGGGTCTGGATGTTGTGGGGCTACCTCGGTTGACATGCCTCTACAACAGTGGGATATCGGGTGTTGTCCCTATGGATTAGCAGACTTGGGTGGTGGTTCCCCCTTTTGAAAAGATGGAAGTCACAGTCCTCGCGCAGCTGGTTCAGGTTTGAGTCCTGGCCTGTGACCCTTTGCTATATTCTTTCCCCACGCTCTCTGCCCCAATTTCGTATCATTGTCAATAATGGCCACTAGAGCCACAAAAATTACTACCCTCCCAGGTAAGGTCTATGCAATATCAATTATCTAATTTTTTAAAATATATTTATATACCACTTAACTGCTTAACTACTTAACATAGGAGCAGAGAATTCAATTCAACTGTAATAAAAAAACAACCCAAAAACAAAACTCAAAATTAATCCAAGTAAAATAAACCCAAAAAAAAAAAAAAACAACATTAAAATTGCCTAGCTAAGGCAACATATTGCATCAACATTTTCTTGATATAGTCCCCCCCATCTTGATCAAACACCGGACGACTGTGGGAAGGAAAACAACAAGCTTGACCTCCCGTTGTGACAAACTGATCTAGAGGTAGTTTGAAGGGCACTATTTGTGGATCTGAGAGATCGGGAGATGACATAACAGATCAACAGGTCCAAGATGTAAGCAAGTACAGGGGATATCTGCTCCTGTTTTTTTGTACTGGTATGTATGTAGGGGTGCTCGTGAAGAGAGTCCACTTGATAGCTAAACATTAGATCCAGGAGGAACAATGTGGGCTCCGTTATCTCCATGGAATAGTGGTCCAGCACTATAATCTCACTAAAGCCCTAGAAGGAGTTGACCTAATCAGTGCACATGTGCTTGAGGGGGGGTGATCCTGGGGTAGGAGATATTGGGTCTGCTACAGGCCTTTTAATCTCAATATACATGCAGTTAGAGTCTGATCTGCATTGCCAGTAGTAAGTTAAATTGATTTTAAGTGGGAGTAAGAATCCATCAGGGCTGCCCTCTGTCACCTATTGGCGGAATAAAATCATCAGATAATGGGCAGCCAGTGACTGGAAGGTGTGCAGTTTGGTGGTTTCAGGATTTCATCTCTGATTTTACTACTACTACTACTACTATTTACAGGTGCATTTTTCCAACGCGACATACATCTGAGAAAACAACACAAGCAAGAATTTTGCGGATGATGTGGTCCTGTTGGGATCAAGTGGTCACCCCCAGTTCTTACTGGAGCGGTTCACAGGTGAGCGTAAAGCAACGTGGATGAGAATCAGGACCAATAATGAGAGGCCATGGTTCTCAGTTAAAAAGCAATTAAGGACTCTGACATCTTTCCGTTTTCCACTGTTGTTCAGGTTAATGCCAACCGAGTCAGAAAACATTTGCAGGCAAAAAACAAAAATGCTAATGATATTGGCACTGAGCTACTTTTGACTCCATACTTGTCAAATTGTCTTTTTGTTATTCTTTTTGTATTTTCCAGGGATAGGTGGCAAAAAAGTTGGATACTTGGAAATACTTACTTTGCTTAAAATGTATACATTAAAATGTGCCAATATGCTTTTGGAGCTAAAGTTCCCATCACTCGCTTAGCGTAAATATCAACAAATATTACATCTACTACTGCCCCTATAAAAGGTTACACCTGGATGCCATGGTTTATGACCAGTTATCTTTCTCTGACCATGTTACTCAGAGTCCAGGTTGTGTCGTTTCGCTCACAACAATATAAAAATAACAGAACACCGACCGGCATTGGGCTCTCTTCACAGAAGGTGATCTCAGCAGAGACTGTTTTCCCACTTCATTCCTCAGTGGTGGAGCAAGTTACCGGAGGCCTCAAGCAAGGTTGTCCCTGTCTACATTCAAGAACCTTGTAAAGACTTTCCTCCTCTACGAATATCTTCTGTTGTTACCTGATCTCTCTCCTTAACTTCATGATCTGCATTTAATGTCATCTCAGCTGAACTACAGGAGCGAAGTGAGCCGCCTGGCTGAGTGGTGCAGCGACAACAATCTCTCCCTGAACGTGGAGAAGACCAAGGAGATTGTTGATGACTTCAGGAGACAATACACCCAGCATGCTCCTCTGACCATCAACGGTGCCACTGTGGAGAGGGTGAGCAGCACCAAGTTCCTGGGTGTCCACATCTCAGAGGACCTCTCCTGGACTGTTAACACTGCATCACTCGCCAAGAAAGCACAGCAGCGTCTTTACTTCCTCCGCAAACTGCGAAGAGCCAGAGCCCCGGCCCCCATCAGGTACACCTTCTACAGAGGCACCATCGAGAGCATCCTGACCAGCTGCATCACCGTGTGGTACGGATCCTGCACCGCAACCTGCCGCAAGTCTCTCCAGCGCGTCGTGAGAGCAGCTGAGAAGATCGTTGGTGTCTCTCTCCCCTCACTTCAGGACATTTACAGCAGCCGTCTGACTCGCAAAGCCCTCAGCATTGTGAGAGACCCCACCCACCCGTCACACAGCCTCTTCAGTCTGCTGCCATCAGGGAGGAGGTTGCGGACCCTCCGAGCCAGAACCAGCCGACTGAAGGACAGCTTCGTCCACCAGGCCGTCAGGACGCTGAACACTCTCCCTTCTCTTCCACCGTTTCCCGCCTTGCCCCCCCCCTCACTCACTCTGATCTCCGTATCTGCATCAGGCACTTTTGGCAGAACTGGACCACCTGCTTTGCACCATGTCACTTTAATCGAACCGAAAAACTGTTGTAGAAATATCATGTCATGTCATAACTTGTTTCTTGTCTCTTTTTAACTTGCACTTTGTGTTTAAAATTTATTTATTGTGTAGCACCGAGGGTTTGAGAGTAACGTAATTTCGATTCTCTGTATGTGTCTCACATGTAGTAGAATTGACAATAAACTTGACTCTGACTCTGACTCTGAATGCTGCACTTACTTTGTGATCAGTTGTGTTACTGTGGCTTGATTGTATTCCACAATTAGTAACTATAAAGTTACTTTGGTTAAAAGTGTCTACTAAATTTGATGTAATTTGTTCTGTTCCCAGCCTGCACAAACAACATGTATCTACTGACAGAAGTTGACGGTCAGCCAACGTTCTCTCTCTCAGAACCTAAAGCACATTTCTTTGGAGACATATTAGAAACAAAAGCAAAAACATTAAGTAAAGTATGCCAGAAAATCCAACTGGACATGAAAAATACTCCGTCTTTGCAGCACAGTTGTAAAATTCCTCTTTTATGATGTCAGCTGAAGCGCTTGTGGACCAGCACCGCTTCATGAATGTGATCATAGAAAGACATTCCACACTGCCTTTCATAGAGAGAAAAACTAACTCGAAGGAAAGCTCCTCTGCACCCTGAAAACTGAATATTTTATGGGGAGGAATGCTCAGCATGATTTTTTTTTTTTTTTTTACCTTCAGTCACAGCAAAGATAAGCCATCATACTAAAACAGAGAAATCTTAAAACAAAGAAAATGGGCCATTATAATAAGAACACTTTAAATTGTAGTGTCAAGTTTACATGTTATGAACAATCCAGCAACACTTGTTCTGAAAGGGGGAACCTTTTTAAAACCACTTCAGTTGTGTTCTCTTAACGACTACTGGTTGACACACATACTAAGAATGAGAGACAATACAAGCACAGCAGAATATGCATGGACACCCTTACTTTGTAATTAATGCAACACATTGGCAATAACCCTCTGGGCTGTACTGCCTTGGAGCACTCAAGCTGTGATGCAACTGACAAACTTTTTGGGCAATGTGATGACATATCTTTCCTAGGAAACACACTGAAATCAGAAAGGATTTAAGTTAAAAACTTTCTAGCACAATACAATATTTCAGCCATTCAGTGCAGTAACACCAAGGGCAACGCCGTCGATGCTCAAATGCTGTCATAGATCTTTATTGTTGTTTTTTAAGAGATGGGGCGTAGTGTTTTGAGTAAAAGACCGAAAAAGACTAGCAGAACTCCACATGCAGAGGATATTTGTCACCTATTAAAAATATTTTTAAAAAGGCACAAAGGACTTTTTCCATGTTAAAAATAGAGTTTAATTTGAAGGAATATGACTTACATTTAGTCACGTTTAAGAAGTGTTGTTTAGATGTTGCAGTCTGCTGTCTGTGCTATCAACTAAAACCAGCCCACGCAATTTTGGACTGTCGACTGTCCCAGCTGTGTCTTGCAACAACTGCATATTTCTAATGGTATAAGGTCCCATAACAATAACTAAAAGTAACTCCCAGAGCCACAGTGGACATCATGGCAGAGGTGATTAAGTGACTTCAGTAAGTAATGATGGAAGAGAAAATGAAGTGACCATGTAAACAAAAGTAATTTTAGACAGCGTCGCAAAAGCAACTTACCTCTTCTAATCATGTCAAACATTTCTAAATCTTTCCCTACAAAATTGTAAAATCTAAATTATCTTCCCTTTTGCAGGTTAGGTAATATACATTGTTGTGTTTGGTTAGGGAAAACTATGAATGAGTTTGAATGGGGGTAGGCGGGGTGTACGAAGCGCCGTCTGGCGGGGGAGTGTTCAAGAATAACCAGACGGACCGCCCTGGCCCACCTCCTCTTCCCTGCTCTCTCTGGTGGCCGTGGCTTTGTTTGCGGTTGTCATTTTGTAGGTTAGATCATGCAGGATGTTGTGCTGGTGTGGAGCAGTGAGAGCTGGCATTGGAGACGTGACTCTGGGAAGCCAAAGGTCTAAATGTAACAGTACAAAAAGACGTCCCCCAACTGAAGACCCCAGAGACGTGTCAGTTAGTGCCGCCCACAGGTATTGTACAGTCAAGTTATGTCACAACCTTCACTGAGTGCTAATCCTTCTGAGTTTGATACATTTATTGGTGACTTTTGTGTCTCAGGGACCTGAAAACTAACATCACATTCTTATCAACTTGTGATTTAAAACATATTTTCGTTGTAAAACAAAATGAACCAAACAGCATCAATGAAAGTGATCACTTTGGGAATATTTTTTCTACTTTTAACCCAGCGTCCTCTGTTTCAAACAAAGAGCTACAAGGAGAAGTCTGACAGAGTTTCATTTTTACAAACTACTCTGGTGCAGTCTATGTATATGAGAATGAACACGCACAGTTGCAGCCCTGCACTCGGGACCTGAATCCTTAGTGGTGACACCTCAGTAGGACGAGAGGTTCTCCTGAGATCCTGTGCTCCACAGGATGGACTGGTATGCTCACTTTCAGTTGTACAATAGACAGAAATTGAGAAAGGCAACAGGTACTTTGGAGGTGGTTCAAGTTTGCTTGTTAGATTTTTTTTCCAGGACTGTCAGTTTAATTTATTTTTATTTTTTTAAACTTAAAGGCCATGATATCATTCATCAGAATCAAGGCAATACAATTGTTCAATCTATTCCTTACTGAATTGTCATAAGACTGCCGAAATTACAAGCTGCATAAAGATTTCCCCTTTGTTTTAGCCATCTCGCGAAACTAAGCCGATATTTTTTTTACCTTTAACCATGAGGTCAGATATCATAGGGTTTATCTCCTCCTATCCTGACAATCAGTTTTGATATCCTCTATGAAAATTTTTTCAGCTTGAAAAGGGTTGTGAGGACATGCACCTAGTGTCACATTTGAGAGAACTTATTTCCAGAACTTTTGGAAGTTCGTCCGACTTTTGCCAAGTATGAGGTTTGTTCTTATTTTCCACATTTCCTTTTCTTTTTTGTGGTGTTCTTTTTCTGTGCATGAATATTAGACTGCACACAACTGGATTTAGATGAACAAAATGTTTGTATTTTGCAGGTAAGTAGCAGCAACAGATTAAGAATTATTTCAGATAAATTAATAGCCAAAGGGGTGAATACACACACACACACACACACGTTAAATCTAGATTTTATTTTAGTTTAATTCTCACAAGGGTTTTTGATAAATTTCTCTTAAAATATGACCTTATTTTGGAGGTCTGTCATATTTCATTAAAATATATAATTTTAGAAAAAGATGAAAAGCTTTTCAAGATTATGTATGAACCATAACACTCGGACATAAGAGGTTTTTGTGCTGTAAAAGGAAGGTGAATCTTTAAATATCAACAGTAAAGTGTTAACTTTGTTAAAGAAATTGTCTCTTGTGTAGCAGTTAAATATGTTCACCAGGATTCAACAATTACTTTTAGTACATTTTCTTATTCCATTATTGTAATTGTTAGGGGTAGTAATGGTAACTAAAAATGTCATCAACACCAAACAATTAAAAAAAAAAAAAAAACTTAAGGATCTATGATATTAAAAAATTAAGCCAAAGCTGATAACTGATAATTGAATTCTTCTGCATGGCTGAAACTGATAAGTTTGTATTTTTATATTTAAAATAATCTTCATATGAAGTGCAGAATGTGCACTGAGGAAAGTAAAAAAAAAATAATTTAAGATACACTGATGTAAAACTAATATTTACTAATACTAATATTTTACCAACTCTGGCTGAGCTACAAGAGTAAACAATGGCTCTTCAAATGGCCGTGTGTGTGTCATTACAATAGTTCATAAACTTTAACTTCTACATACATTTGGGATGTGTCCCACCAAACATAAAAGTTTGAAACTAAAACCTACTGTGATGCACACAGTTAATTCGTGTGTACCTAGTATAATAAACTTTACAATCCTCGAACTTCAGGCCTGTGTTACAGCCCAGCTTGTTGGCCTGCAACATCAAAAGGAGGCTGAGTAAACAAAACAAGAAAGTCAAAGTTTTATTAGTAAAATTTAACATTAAGCATGAAGAAGCATTAAGAAGTACGAAGAAGCATGAAGAACCCAGTACCACCAACACCACGGCAAACAACAGCCAGATTGCCAGGGAATTACGTGAGATGTGACGGAGCAGCCCCTCATCCAGTACTCGCCTGACCCTCGTCCAGTACTCGCCTGACCCTCGTCCAGTACTCGCCTGACCCTCGTCCAGTACTCGCCTGTCCCTCAGCCAGTACTCGCCTCACCCTCATCCAGTACTCGCTTGACCCTCATCCCGTACTCGCCTGACCCTCATCCAGTACTCGCCTGACCCTCGTCCAGTACTCGCCTGTCCTTCATCCAGTACTCGCCTGACCCTCGTCCAGTACTCGCCTGTCCTTCATCCAGTACTCGCCTGACCCTCATCCAGTACTCGCCTGTCCCTCATCCAGTACTCGCCTCACCCTCATCCAGTACTCGCCTCACCCTCATCCCGTACTCGTCTGACCCTCATCCAGTACTCGTCTGACCCTCATCCTGTACTCGCCTGACCCTCATCCAGTACTCGCCTGACCTTCATCCAGTACTCGCCTGACCCTCATCCAGTACTCGCCAGTCCCTCATCCAGTACTCGCCTAACCCTCATCCAGTACTCGCCAGTCCCTCATCCAGTACTCGCCTAACCCTCATCCAGTACTTGCCTGCATAACGTGGTTTAGGCATTCCACCATTCAAGCAGAATCAATGACCCGATCGCTGTTCAAATGCAGGCCAAACAGGAAGTGATGTCATCCAATAAAAAAAACGGTTCATTTTTCTTAAATATATTTTTCTGCATTGTATATTTTGCTATTGTTTTACTGTTATTTATAAAATGTAAAAGTGTGTTTAAACAGGAACACTACTGAGGATTTCTGCATCCCAAAACCCCAATTAGCCCGGTGGGAGGGGCTAACTTCTTTAAAAGAGCCTCGTCAAGAGAGGAGTCAGTCAGGGAGCTGTTGAACCTGGAGTCAGAGAGTTGCAAAGGAGGCAGCAGAGTTTGTTTTTTTACATAGTATGCTTCATTATTATTGCACTGTAAATATTTTTGGTCACGTTGCACTTTCAAAAGCGCAGTAAATCACCATCACCTTCCCTGCGACTGCGCTCATCATTTTTGTTGTTTGATCTTTAAAAAAGAAAGAAAGAAAGAACATAAAAAAAGAGAACCCAGATAAGAGCATAACCCAGCCTGCTTCTAAAGGTGCTGCCCACCACCAATGCATTTCATTAACTTTCATTGCTATATCTGAGCTCTTTATTAGGTTTAATTTATTCATCAAAAATGATATAATTTTCCGCCCATATCAACATATAATTTATCTGTCCGATTGATATTATACATCCCTACAATCATCATCTTATTCATGGAATAAGACGTTAGCTCCCACAAAAACCATTGCTGTTGTTTGCACACCTCCTGCTTGTGTTGACCTTCGAGTATTTCTAACAGACCCAGATATTCACCGGGAAGCACTAAATAAATTCCACTAATACATATTGCAGACAAATCTCTGACTGAAACAGTTTGTCCCTGCATTTTTACCAGTCTGTGCTTCTTGCATTCATCACGGCATGTTTATTTTAAACAGATGAATGAGAACCACTGATGTGGATTCAACAAACATGTCACATTACAACAGTTGTTATTCAGCAAGGTCTAGGGTGTACAAGATGTGTCTGTGTAAGAGGTCTTAAAGTTTTTTACCGGTATATCTGGATAAAGCAGGTTTGCAGCCTTACAGGCAAATGTTTTAGGGTGGATCAAAACTCAGAATTAACCAGGAGAGTAGGTTTTTCCCGAGAGAAAACAAAAACGGTACGATGCACGGATACAAGCCAAGTATGCCATCAAGGTGTTTACCTGGTAACTTCTTAAATAACTGTTTGGTGTTCCTCAAAGAAACGTTTCCTCCCTAGAGGCCAGAATTTGCAGAACTTAGACAACCTAAATTAAAGAGGAATAGTGGAATAAAGAACAAGGTTCACTTTGTGCTCTGCCCTTCCAGCAGTGAATGCCTGGTTAGGACTCTGCGTAATCCATCCACGAACAAGATATATTCATTTAAAATAGATGAATGAAAAATAACCCGCGACGCACTGACTGGTCCAGGGTGTACCTTACTGCTCGGCTGCCGACAGATGAAATGGGCTCAAGCGCCCCTGTGACTGAACAACAAGTGGGAAACAATTAATGAAAATAAAACAATGTAGTATGCGTTCATCATATAGCACATCAGGCTACAATGTATGCAGGGATGTAAAGGCCCAGGAAACTGAAGAAATCTTTATTTGAGTTCACAACCACTTAGGTTTTTCTTGTTCCACGCTTTGAGGCTTCTGGGATTTTGGGTTTCCAGGCTTTGGGGTTCGATTGTCTGGGACTTTTCTGAGTAGATTTTGGATGATGGGTACTTCTGCGTCTTCTGACCTGGTCTTGTATGGTAGAGGACGGGAAACCTCTGCAGGACCTTAGGGTTTTTTTTAAGTTGGTGCAACCTGATTTCAAGGTTGCAAACACATTTCCACAGTTGGAAGAACATCACGAAGACTCTTCTGTGATGAAATAGCCAAATGGCAGTTCTTTTTTTCTACTACTGGACTCTACAACAAAATACAGTATGTGTTTAATTTTATTATAAAATCTTTGCTCTTTAGTCTTGCCCCATGCAAACTGAGTCGTTCCATGACACATTCTGTGTCAAGAAACAACCGTGACCTTCGTTGATCTGGTTGTAGTCGCGTAAATAGGAACCCCAGAAAATCCCCAGTCTTTTCAAAATGTTTTTCTTAAAACTTTATAGTCTTTAACATTTCTAAAAGTTTTTGTAAAAGTCCTTCAGTGTGTGATCAGTTGGTGAGTAAAAATACACAATTTTGGAATGAACTTTTGAAATGGCATCTGAGACAGAACACGCAAACATTTTCATATTATTTATCTTGGTAATTTAATATTTTTACCTAATCTCCATTTGTCCCCTTATGTCTGCATCATCACACTCTTCCCTCCGTCCTGTTTCCCTTCCCTTTCTCTAACTACCAAACCATAATCCCGTGCAAGAGAAGCAACCCCTGTTGCTGCTCATGTTTAATGTAAGAAAACACACGCAAACACACCAACACACAGAAAAACACAGATGTTTGCATGTTGCTTGGCACAAGTACACAGAAAGGAAAAAAAAAAAAAAAAGAATTAAAAGCTAAATCTTTTTTCTGAACCTGGACTCTATCTTTTGCTTAATCTAAAACGCTCCTGCACATGTGAAGGCCAACTAAAATGTACACAGAGACATGCAAACACACACACACACTCTCACACACACACACGCACACACACACACACACACACTCGCCCCCTGTTATCAGCACTCCACAGGAACAGAAAAGTGACTCAGCCTGTCTGTCTGTGTGTGCAACATCTCACCAGCTTAAAGACTCTTAAATACAGTTTCACTCAAATGCCTCTAGCTTTTTCTGCCCTCAGAGCTGGAAGGGCATGCTCACTCTCTCTCTCTCTCTCTCTCTTTCTCTCTTCCACAGTTCACTTAAACTACTGTGTAATTTGCAATGTTGCTCTACTATTTATTGATAATAATACATTAAAGTCACGACTTCACCAAGAGATGCATTCAGAATCATTGTAATTGCAGTTGTTGCTATATTCATACAAACTGATTCACTTGGATGTCAAATCCTTTTTTTTTTTTTTTTTTTTTTTTTTTTTTTTTTTTTCTTTTTGGGCTCATCAGTTTACTTTGGACAGGCATCCTTAAAGCAGTCAAGTCAAAGTCCCACATCATCTGAGCCCCACCTTTTTTTTTTTTTTTTTTTTATAATTATCCCCCGTGCATAAGTGAAAGTGAAGGTGATAGTGTCCCACACCAATCCTCTCAACAGCCCATTATTCAACTCCACTAATCCTGAACTCTGTCAAAGAGGACCAACAAACACAAACAGCAAAGTGCAAAGAGAAAGGAGCGGAGGGTAGTGGTGGATGTTGTGTTATTTATGATGATTCAGTGATGTGTGTGTGTGTGTGTGTGTGTGTAGTGTAGTGTGGGTGAGTGCATGTTGTTGTGTTGGGTGTAACACCCCAAGGTGATCAGGAGCTGAGAGATTCAGAGTTAAAGAACCACAGCTGGCAGTGATGTTGACCTTCCACACCAGCTGGACAGCTGCTCATGATACAATCGCATTACCACCGCTGGTGCCGGTGTGTTGGGTCAGTGCAGTGCAGCAGCCCTCCCCAGGTGTACGAAATCCCCCCCCTCAGTTACCATATACCGGTCCAGCCCCAGCAGGTCACAGGACGCCCGGCCGAGGGCCGCCTACGTTGTCCATGACGGCAGAGCGGGAAAGCAGCTCAGGAGCCACAGGCGGACCGGTCAGTCGGATCGATACATGCCAGCAGCCACGAGAGCGAGTAATGGGTGGAGCCGGGGACCCCCCCACCCCAATCATCCTCCCCGCCACTCGGCCCGGGAAGAGGGGCGGGTCCCACCCCACCCCGACGGCAGGAAGCCGAGCGGAGGAGACAGACCCGCAGGACGGAGTCCAGGGCCGCCCCGCGCCGGCCCCCCAGCAGCCCGGGCCACCGCCCCTCCCGGAGGGAGAGCCCAGAGAGGCCAGGCCGGCAGAAGCCCCCCAGAAGCCCCCCAGGCCGTCCGCCACAGCGCCCCCCCCCCCAGCCCCCCTTGGATGTCAAATCCATACCGCGTCTTTTTAAACATGCAGGTCTGCTGTATTTTCTTCTGTTGTTTGTTTAAACAGTCAAAGTCCAAGAGCCAGACATGAATGTGCATCCTCGAAGGTCCAGCGTCCGTGCAATGACGTGTTTTTGCTGTCCTGATGGTACCAGTGGGAAATGTGTAATACTGGCCGGGGTGTGTTAAGTGGTATTAATGTTTCAACAGACTGGTTCATATTTCACCATGGGTCAGGTTTTAGGGCCGGGAAAGGTTTTAGTAGCTCTTCCATGGTTCTGACGATGAAGCCTTTTCTCATTCTGTTGGTCTGTATGCAGCCAGCTTTGAGTCTGCCCGCAGGGACGGTGATGAACAGGAGGGTCTTTGTGGTTTTTACAGCCTTCTTTGTGTAGACAACTTAAGGGGATGTCTCTAAGGTTTAGAAGTGAGTAACCAACAGTCAGCTAAGACACTTTTACAGCCAACTTCAGGTATTTCAGGGTTCCAGTGCTGTAGCTGGAGTACCGGACTGCACAATACATAAATTACTCTCTTGTGTCATCACAGTTTGTGCATGAGGATCATCGGGAAGCTTTATCCTCCTTACGCCTTCAGGCTCCAGGGTCAAGGCGGTGACTTTGCAGGCGGTGCCCTGACCTTTCAGGTCAGGGCACCGCCCTTTCATTATTGTGGGATATCAGCCTCAACATGCTCCTGTCATCTGCAAATATGATTAGGTGTTTGAGCTTTGGGTAATAGAGAAGAGATGAGTGGACTGAGGATGCAGTGTGGGGGGGATACTCTTTTCGAGGATGGCGGAGAGCCACGATTGAACAGTTTGTCAAGGTGGGGGTCTGTTCGAAGGACATTCATTGAGTTAAATGAGATGATCTATATGACAAACTTCATTCACAGATTTTTTTTTTTTTTTTTTTTTAGCTAAAACGTATACAAATGATTTGAACTTTTCCGTCTCTTTCTTCTTGTCTGCTGGCCGACGGGATGCGGAACTAAATGTGGTCTCAAACAGTAATAATCACCTTGCGGTGCTGAGCATTATTTTTGGGGCACAGAACAGAACGGCGCATATTTCATGACTCCACGGGTGTGAAAGAACAAAGTGAGAATAAAATAAACAAACAAGGATGAGTCAAGTGTGGGAGGAAAAAAAATAGAAATATCAACAAATGTAGCAACACTCAGAAAATAAATAAGATAAATTATCAGTCAACACCAGTATTTTTTACTTATTTGTCTTATTTATCTGAAGCTAACACATTATTGTTATTATTATGAACATTTTGGACACTTTGGATTTGATTAGGTTTATGTTTCTACATATTTTGGTTTATTCAACAAGCCTCCACATAAAGGCGTCACACATAATGACTTTCACTGATAGTTAATAGTAATAATAATAATAAACAAAAGCAGACTTAATTTATCTAAAACCTTTGGAAATTAAAATAAAATGTATAAAATCTACTTTGCAAATGTTCATAAAACCATTTCTGTACTTAAATTCCCTCGAAATGGCCAAATCTGACAGCAGTCCACATTCACACACTTTTGCAAAGAGGAAAAAGCAGCAATGAATGTCAGATCTGTTCCAGGAGTCCGTAGCTGACACAAGCATCCACCATTCACACAGTTCCCGTTGCTTCTCCTTCGATGAAAAGACAGAGCTGCTTGCTGTGTCTGAAACCTGCCGCGCCTCTTTTTTTCCAGTCCTCTCTGCATGATGGAGCTCCAACATTTCAATCAACAGCAAGTAGAAAAAGGAGATAGTTGTTGTTTTCGAAATGCCCAGCATTTCTGGGGAAGGTGGACACGGGCTTTATGTATTTTTTTTTGTTGTACTTTGGGATATTTGAGGGCCCATAGACCAGAAAAAAATTTTAAAACTAAGTTAAGACAGCTCAAATTTAAGTTAAAATCTAGAATTCCTTTGACTAATAAGATTGTATTAGTCATTTGTTAATAGTGTTGAGGAGATACATGTCAGGACGTTAACATGAATTATAATGTGGTCCTTATCAGGTCTTAAGATTAGGCAAATACATGTTCAGATGAACAATGGCTTAGAATATGCCAAGCTGTGTGGAGTCTCCATTCTCTCAGTTATACCAACAAAGTTCATCCGCTTGTGTGTTTCGGCAAGAGACGGCTTGAATTTGTTGCAAAGAGGCTGGCGTATGCAAGAGCTGCTCCTCTGCAGCTCAGTGTCTAGGCTGAATAAGGGGTCAGTTATGGTAGCTCACAGATGTCCATCTGCATCATTTTCACATGATGCATTGTGAAGGATTTCGTGTAATCACCCAGAAGCAGAGAGCCTCGTCTACAGCGTTTCGGAGGAGATTTTGGAGATTATGCTGTACATCAAATGCTTATTGGCTGAAAGTTTTCTTCAGCCAGGAGTGGGTTTACGGCATCCAGTTTCATCATCAAGAGGACAAAGTAACACATTTGATAAAGAGGAAAAAAGGAATGGATGAAAATAAGCATCAGCGCCTTAAGTCTGCTGTCTTGTTAGCAGCTCTTTGAAGTTGTTAAATCGTGTTAATGACAAAGCTCACGTGCTGTGCACGTGTGGATATGTAGGACGTCCAAGGCGTTACCAAAGGTGTTCAAATCCACTAGGAGCCATGAATTTAGTAAAGTATCTCAAGTAAACCTATCCGGTAAAGAGTTGTAGATACTTCTAAAGGACGAGCAAAAATGTTTACCACCCGGGCAAACTGTCACTCCTGCAGGCGTGAACATGGCCAACAAAACTTGACTAGATGTCTTACTGGTTGGTGTGAATGCACTCATGCTGGAAAAAAGCAAACGCCAATGAGGAAAAATACATTTGATACAAAGCTTCAGTGCAAAGTCTAGAGTGACTTGCACATTCGTGTTTTGTGCCCTTTTTTTTTCTGAAAGTGTGACATTGGTAACAACCAAAGAGTTTTACTTTTACTGAACTGAACTGAATTGAGGGGACTTGTGATGTGACTAGTAGAGCCTTCCTCGATGCGTACTTACCATGGACTGTCGACCTTTCCGAGGCATAACCCACTTCCCAGCTGAAAAGTCTCCACCTCTACGACCCCGACAGAAGTAGGTTACAGTGAAATAAATACACGACATTTTCCTAAACACTCACCACTTCATAGGTATACTACCAGTAAAGGGGCCAGTGAGTGTAAATGACTGAAGAGAAATAAATAATAATAATAATCACTTGATAAATTGTATGAAATTTGGGAATGAAGCAGACATAAAAGTAGCCCACCAGCAACAGTGCAGTACCCAGAGAAACTCTCCTTCTCCGTAAAATGCCCAGTGTTTCACCATGTGCTGTTAAGAAGCCCTACAATCCCTCCTCCTCTACCCTTGCTGCTCTGTCTGCAGTCTCTTTCTGCCTGCATAGAGAACGAGGAGTACAGTTACAATGTTTTCACCTGGTGTGAAATTTCAGAAAGGTGCAACAATGCTGAAAGGAAACGCTAGCTGTTGCAGTGGTTGCTTAGACAGCGAGGCAGCGACAGAAAGCCACATAAAGAGGGCAGCTTGTTATCTGTTTGGTTTTTTGTTCTGTGGAAGTTTCTTGAGAAGAATTAGAGAGGCAGAAAACCATGGGAAACGGGCTCTACTGAAAGAAGCTAAATGCCAGGGCCAAGCAGCAGTAGTTTGAAAAACTGCTTGAGAATCAATGACATCGATCCGTACGACCGGCTGACGCAGCAATATCGCGAAGTAAAGTCACCCAAACTCAACGGCAACCTCACCACAACCTGGCCTCATCCAGCTGAACCCTTTCAATATGGCGGCTAGGGATATGTGGCATCAACCTCGGATTCCCTACCGTCTGAAATCTATAGAGAAATGTTGGAATGTGGATTCTGTTCCTACAGCTACAGTATGTCATGCCAATGCTTAATCAATATTCCCACTGTGTCTTTTACAGCGCTCCGCGCCAGTTCAATTTCACTGCCTGTGATCTGACGTTTTCCAAAGTAAAAAATGATTTTAAACTTCCCCCTCCTGTCTCTCCGCTTTGCTCCCACACTACGCCCTTCACAACTCCTTTTTAACTTGTCTGATATTGCCCGGTATGTTATTTTGGATTTTGGGAAACTCAATCAGCTGCTCCCATATGCAAACGGTTGTTCTGTTGTTGTGGTTATCCTTCACAACAGATGTCAAAAAGTGACAGAGTTACCAGCAGAAATCCCTTAAGCAGCCCAGCTTCCAGCTGTTCATTATTTCACAGTTTATGTTTCAAAAACGATACGTGCCACACATATTACCTTTTCTTTCACCGTCGCTCAAATCTGCTAAATTCAGTTTATCATGGTAAGGAGTAGGTAAGTAAAAATAATTTATTGTGGATGGAATTACTGAAGGACTTAGCTTTAGAGTGTGTACTCATATAACAACCCATTAGTTTTTATTACTCTGTTTTGTCCACGGTAATTTGATTTGGGGAGCTAAATGGGTGATACAGTCGGATCCGTTTTTGTGTGTATTCGCCTTAGGGGACTGAGGGGGGAGCATGTCAGCGTAGGAGACTCAACAAGACTCAGAGTGAGAAAGTGAGAGGAGAGGAGAGGAGTGAGCAGCAGAGAGGAAAATATGCTGAGACTCCAAATGCCTCCTTCAGGAACTGAAATCTGGGGGAACAAAGAAAGAGAGAGACACAGAGAACGCAGCAGGAAAGATCACGTAGATGCAGATTAAGCTGACAGGTGTTGATAAGAAACAGACCGTTGACCTCCTTTGTTGACCTCTAAACTTGTCTGTCTCTCTGACAGAAAGTGTGCCCTCCTCCTGGTGGGAAATAGACTTATGACTCCTGGATTTATGGTACTCAGTATTATCTGTCTAAATACAACGTCTGGATTTATAGGGGTGTGTGTTAATTCCCTTAATAGAGAAACCTCCTCAGGATATCATTGACATTTGTGCTGCAAGGGGCTTATCGAAGGCTTGTTGTAACTGGAAAAATTATTAACTGTGAGATTTTAATTGTATAATTTGTATTAAAACAAACTCCATACAGTGAACACTTTAAAGACTTGTTGTTTTGTCAGAAATGTGCATAAATTATGAATACCAATGTGGGTTATGGAACAGAAAGGTGCAGCAAGATGAAGGAAACAACACTTGGCTTTCCTTTAACTGCACTCGCAATTTCTCAGGTGTGTTCGTGTGTTTTGTGTTTTTCTCAGTAAAAAAAAAAACTATTGGCTAAGTCAACTTTAAAGCGACATTTTTAAACTTTTCATGTCAGTGCAAGTGCTTTTTTTCTCTTTTCTATTTTACAAATGTTCCCCATCCTTTTTTTGTTGATTGAAGTGGTCTGAACAAGGTCCACTCAGCATTTACTAGAGACTTTGTAGTTTTATAAACTGTCTGGCAGCAGGGCGAGACAGTCTCTCTGAATAAAAGACAAGAAGGCCAGAGAGAGGGGGAGACATGGCATGTCAACATGCACAAAGTCAGACTGGATATAAAAAGAAAAGTGGGCAACCTCCTGGAGACACAACACAATGCTGTTCAATTTGATTTCTGCAGAGCTGGACTCAGATCCAAAACAGAGGCAAAGGCCCCTTACTGATTGCAATCAGTCAGAGTGGCAGGTAAATTGGATTACTATTATGCATTAAAAACCACTGAATGCGTTTCCTTCTTTTCCATTTCATGGCCCATTGTTTGTCATTTTACCATCCGATTTACTGTCAAAGGACAAATAGCAATATATTAAAAGCAAACATTGTTGCATGAGCCTGATCACCCTGAAATTGTGAGAAATGAATAGAGAGTTAACCATGTCATCTTTGATATTTAACCTTAATTAAACTGTCTAACATGAACTTAGTATTTTTAATGTTAAGCAACATATTGTAACACAAGCATCAGCTGCCTCAACAAAGGAGGCGCGGGACAAGGTCCATTCAGACTCAGTATCCTCCACCTCATCGCGACGTGGTTGAAGCTCTCCTGGAGGTCAGTGTTGAAGACCTTTCTAACAGGTTCTTCCATCGGAGGCTCCCAGCAAACCCTGACTGTACGTTTGGGCCTGCCGGGCCAGTCTGGCATCTTCCTCCGCCATCGGTTCCAACTCGCCACCAGGACAGTGATCCGTTGACAGATTAGCAGTAGTTTTTTTTTTTTCTTATTGTCTCTATCCACGAACACACACACAATATACAAACTGTGTCCGTGAACACAAATGAGTCGCTACATTTTCATGACTATTTATGGTGCTCTGAGACTAAGGTGGATGAAAGTCCTATTTTGTGATATCCTTCAGATCGGAAAACATTTTTCCAGGACAAGACTGCTTTTATAAAAATCTTATATAATACAATTTTGTTATTTCCTTAATTCCGTTCAGCATTGCAGAAATTGTGATTTAAAGGTAAGGTACCCGTATTCATTTCAGCAGTCGTAACGTTTCTTCTCCTACATCTGTGAGGCTGTGAAGGATAAACAGTGACATTTTTCTTGAAGTGGGTCAGAAGTAACATGTCCACAGCCACTGTGGGTGAGAGGAAATTTTCCTCTGCTGCTTTAGCTACTTACACGGCTGTAAGCACAATAATGACAGTTAATTACATGTTCATGTTTTCTGTAATTGATGCAGATGGCATCTCTGTTCCAGTGTCTTTTCACTGTGTGTGTGTAACATATAATTATCTGTTCAAAAATATGATGTACTGTAAATTTAATGGCTTGCAGGGAAGCGTTGGGACCTGTAGGATATGCTGAGCCATTCCATCGCTAAGGAATGTACCACAGAAAACTGTGATTTATGTTTTTAGTTTATGTATGATAATGAACTTCTTACCCAATGAAAAATAGACTTCCAGAGCACACAAGGACTCCATAAAATATGTCTTATGTTGCAACATTTTTTCTTCGAACAACACATTTTGAAATAGAGAACTGCTTATTGCCTGATTTGAGTCCAAAGTGGTTCCTCTTCACGTGGCTTCTTTTTAATTACTTCTTCGCTTTCACTGCTGTCAGTGAATCCAATGAAAACAACAGAAAAGATGAGGATCCTTGATGAGTATCGTCTTAAACAATCACCTGATACTCCATCTTTTCCATATCGTTCACTGGTGAGTTAAGTTTTCTTTTTTCAAAATAAAATGTACATTTTGGTTGAACTGGCAGTTAAACTGTTTAGTTGATGAGGGAGCTGTAGGTGTGGACTCCTGCTGATGCTGTCCACCTCATCACGCTGCACTGGAGCGCAATCTCACAAATAAACAAAACATTACACGTGGGCAACTCTAAAGATTGACCACGTCCCCCCCGCTTTATGGTCACTAACGTTACCACCTCCCACTCTTTCTGGGAGTATAAACACTCAGATAACATACATGACCTTGGAAAGCAAATCCTTCCTTTTTCATAATCACTTTCGCTCTACCAAAACGCGCCGGGGCTGTTTGTATGGGCTGATAAAAAAACGACTTACCGTGATTTATGATGTAATTGTCAAGCCAGTCACTTAGTGGAGACTGGCAGCTCACTATGATACACTGCAAGCATTTGATTCAATAGGGTTTGATATGACGTAAGTGCGTGTGTTTGTGAGTGCATGTGTAAAAGAAAAAGAAAAAAAAAAAGACAATGATTGAAAATTTCTTTCCTTTAAGTCTTTTAGTAAAACATATTATCATAGGCAGCAATGTACTGTGGTTTCATGTACAATAAAGGTTTTTAAGATGAGAGAACTTTAATGTGCTGAACTCATCTGTAGCTACTGGTTAACATGCCATGTTATGTTGTCTTTTATTTGACTAATTTGTGTTCTTTACTGTACATTATGTTCTGTTGTTGTAACACTAACTTACCACTAATCAAAGCTGCTTTGCATAAATGGCAAACAAAAAGCTTAACATGCATACAAATGACAAACTAAATTGGATTTAAATTCAATTCAAATGGGCCAGAAGTTGCATGTTGTTTACCGCAAATACTAATTTCTAAGAAAGCAGAAACATCTTGTTTCAAGACACTTAGAAGACCATTTGAGACTATTTTGCTAGTTTTGAGATTTGTAGTCGCAACATTTTGTTTCACGTCGTTGGTAAAGACATTTTTGCTTAACAAATATGATTTTGACTGGATTCCTAGAATCTTAAGCTTATTTCTAGAGGGGCTGTTGTTGCAGAGTTTATACAAAATGCCATGACATCACATAATTGTGGGATAAATCGCATTTAAGAGGCAGGGGATATTACACTATAAACTGAGAAACTGTATGCCCGTAAAACATTCACTCAACTCATTAACTACTAGTGTTTCAAACTAGAACAGATAATCAGTACAGCTTTATAATTGATAAACTACTTGATTTTATTGTCACTTTAGCAGCATTTTAATACTTAAATAGAACATCAATGACCATTTCCAGTCATTTCTGTCTTATCCAGGGAAAATAAGTTTCACAACCATTATACCCCTGAACTGAAGAACGGTAATGAAAAACATCACAAGTAACGTTACTTCCTTTGATGGTGTTGTCTTAAGTACTTTCTGATTGGTTTAATGTCAGAATGCTCTTAAATATCTTCTGGTGTAAATTTGGACAACTCCTGTTTTCTCACAAACTTTACAGAGCTCAAGCTGTGTTTCTTTCTCTGTAGACTTTGTGACACCTGGATACACAGACATTCAACAACACACCATACATCTATGTTTTAACCTAAGATAAGAATTTATTGTTAGATATCTTTAAATAAGTCCAAAACCATAGAAAGGTATTGCATGTCTACATGTCTAGGCAATGCAAGGCAAGTTTATTTGTATAGCACAATTCAACAACAAGGTAATAAAGTGCTTTGCAAAGACATTAAAAATCACATAAATAAAAAGCATGATTTTCAAATGTAAATAAAAGAAAGAAAGAAAAAAAGAGCTGGCCTGATGTGGTCCACTTTTTCGGTCTTAGTGAGAACTTGAGCAGCAGAGTTCTGAATGAGCTGCAGTTGTCTGATTTTTTTTTAGGTTGACCTGCAAAGATGCTGTTACAATAAACAAGCCTATTAAACATGAATGTACATAATAATAATGGTAATAATAATAATGATAATGGACATGATATGGACTAGTTTTTCCAGGTCCTGTCGAGACATCAGATCTTTTAACCTTGATATATTTTTGAGGTTATAGTAGGCTGACTTTGTTATTGCCTTTATGTGTTTTTCCAAATTTAGGCTTGAGTCCATCACTACACCCAGATTTCTGGCCTGGTCGGTGGTTTTTAGGTCTAGACATTGAAGCTCTGTGATGACCTGTGATTGTTTCTGTTTGGCTCTAAATAGAATTACTTCAGTTTTGTTTTTGTTTAGATGGAGAAAGTTCTGGCACATCCAGTCATTAATCTCCTAAATGCGTTTACTAAGAGTCTGTACAGGGCCTCTGTCTCCTGGTGACATTGTAATATATATCTGTGTGTCATCTGTATATCTGTGGTTGTTTGTTTTGTTGTTCTGTATAAATTGCGCCATTGGGAGCACGTAGATGTTAAGAGAAAAGAAGAGGTGAGAAGAAGAAGAAAGAAGAAGAGAAGAAAAGAAGAGGTCCCAGGATGGAACCTTGGGGAACTCCACATGTGATTCTTGTCTGCTCAGATGTAAAGTTACCTATTGAACATTACATTACATTAAAGTTCACAATCTGTAACAGGTCTGACTCCAAAATCTTTTAGATCTAAAAATGTTTTAGAAAAATTCTATTGGCAAGATGTCTAAACAGCAAGTGGAGGAACTCAATTGATGTAAGATGTTCTCCAGGTCATTGCTGATACGGGGATGAAACTGTGTCACGATCTTTAAATCAGGTTTCCGTGGACGTAGTACATATCCTGAACCTGATGTTGATTAACTGCTTGTCTAATAGTTTGAATTTTGTCTGTGAAGAATTTGGAAAAGTCATTGCAGGCCGTGGTGAAATGAAGTTCAGTTTATTCTGTCCCTTTGTCCTAAGGGTTGTCCACACGGACGTTAAAAACAATAATTTCAACTGAAGTCTAATCTAAGTCTAAGTGAAGTTGCTTCTTAACTACAAGCAAGTATGATGTTTTAAGCAGTTGATGGGACACCCTGTCTGATAAACACACACCTCAACTGTATCCCAGCCTGGACCAGGAGTCAGGAATAAACACCAGCTAAATATTCAATATAACCAGTAATGGAATGAGTGTCTCTCTGTTGACGTGAATGGATAAGAAATGTAGATATGGGAGTATTAATACCTGAGAGAGAAAAAAAACAGATATAAGGAGGTTGACCAGCTTAAAGACAGTAAAAAAAAGACAGAAGAACAGAGGGTTGTGAAAAAATGGATGGGATCATGGGAGGGGGAAAAAAAAGCCGATAGGAGTGGGAGTGCAAGAAGTCCACTTTAAGAGAGACATGTTTCACTCCAGTGAGCCTGACACACAGAGGGGGAATATCATCTTTCTCATGCTTTCTCCTCCTTTTACGGATATTTATTCCTCCTTTTTCTATCTTAGTCATCTCTATCATTCTCTTCCTCAGCTGAAAGCTTGGTAAAGTAACTGACATCCACAGAAATCCTTCTGGGGCCTTTTGAATAGTGTTTCTCCGCCTTTGAAATGCTGCTTTTCAATAATGCATGACTTTAGGCATAACTTGCCTCTTGACTTCCCTATGTGCATTTCAAATTCTATTTCTCTCTATGTGCTTACGGTATTGTTTATTGTACTGTGTAATCCTGAGTCGAGCCTTTGCATTCACACACACCTGCGCTCATCGGACTTGCACACAGACACACAAAAACACACTTGCAAATAGGCACATTGAGCATTTGGCTTGAGCTGGGAATTACCTGTTTACCTAATTAACAACACTTGGCTGGAGGGTAAAGATATGCAAAGCAGTAACGCAAAAAATAAGCGAGACAAAAATAAAATATTTCTCTCGCAGCCTTCGTCTGAGAAACTCCATTTCCCTGCGAGTTGATAAGAAAAGAAGAAGGGAGGAGAAAAGGTTAGCCAGTATTAAGTATTTTGTTTAAGAGACTGATCTCATTACATATATATAGGATTTTTAAAAATAAATCTAAGTATAGCTGAGCCTTGGCTTTGATATTTCTTGATCTTTTTGTTGCTCTGACGCTACATTAAGTACTGCCGCATCTCCACTGATACGTTGTGTTTCTTCCTCACTATCGGAGCAACCAGGCCTTTTTTATTTTTATGATTTGATTTGTGTTTCATGCATGAGTTCCCCCACCACGTAGCCTGCAAGAAGAATTTCTTTCTTAAAGAAATTTAGAGGCTGTATTCTTTGTGAAATCCAGCGAGACGGTCTAATGTTAGATCAAGGAATGTAGCCAGACTGTGTGTGCGTGTGTGTGTGCGTGCGTGTGTGTGTGTGTGTACTAAACAACTTAGCTCCATACATCAGTCACTCCTTCCTGTGAAACCAGTACGACCCCTGAGACTGATAACTTTCCTGTTTATGCTGCTCTAATCAGCGTGTGTCTGTATCTGAGCGTGTGTGTGTGTGTGTGTGTGTGTGTGTCTGTGTGTGTGAGAGAGAGAGAGAGAGAGAGAGAGTGTGAGAGAGAGAGAGAGAGTGAGAGTGTGAGAGAGAGAGAGAGTGTGTGTGTGTGAGAGAGAGAGAGAGAGAGAGAGAGAGAGAGAGAGAGAGAGCAGACCTGCTGGGTCAAACTGGAGTCAGCTTATGTCTTTATCTGCCTCACTTTTATCTGTCTTCTGATTAACACTGGGAGACCCAGGAAATCCCCCAAAACACACACACAAGATTATACTATCTAACACAAACACGGTGGCTCCCACAAACACACAAGTGCTCAAAAAAGTGCACACAAAACCTTTCACATCCGCCCGCTCTGCTGCAGACACCCCAAGTGAGACGTATTCATGAAAAGACCGTGGAACTGGCCAAACAAGACTAATTCACGCATGTAAACAAAAGCTCTCTCGCTCAACACAAAGACTTCTTTCAGTCACGCACACAAGGACGAAGAAATCAACATGACCATGTGTGCGTCTAAAACAAAAGAGGCCAGCTGAAGGTTGTTTTTTCCTCCGGTGCGTTACAGATGCTACTACTGTGCCACTCCATTACACGCAGACAAAAGGCCACGTGTGCAGACAAACAAGCAATCATTGCCTTCCACAAAAAATGCATGCTTTTTTTTTTTTTTTTTACCACGACACCATTACAATAAAACTAATCACGCCCTGATGCTGATGATGTCACACTGAAAAATGAATGAAGGGGTCAAAGGTTGGGAAAATATCTGTTTAGTAATTTAACCTAAACAAAGAAAACAAATGGATGTTGTCTACTTTGAGTATAAACGAGAGCTTAACTTTATTTTAATTTATTTTACTTTCATCCAGCAGCAACTGTTATGGACCATACTACCCATTTTTCTGACTATAAACTTATATAAAGAGTAAACGCTGTCTTTTTGTGATTATTTTGGTGTCGCTGACTTCATATCCTTGCTGCATGCTGCTCAGGTTTTCACTCAGCAATATTACAAGTAAAGGTTGCTTTAAAATTACAATTTGAATGGTGTGAAATGGTGTCATGTTGTTCTCCTTGCTGTGGTAATATTAAAACTGCCACTTCTAAACCACGCCAAAAAGAAAGGAGAAACATAAATGAAAATTGGAACTTTGAAGTGGTGTGTGATATATCGCTTCTCCTCAGCTATCAGCACAAGGGAGGAAATTCACACTCTGAAAGACATTCCCCGCCAGTCAGTGCAAAGCACTAAATCAGATATTTTATTTATACAGTACAAATTTATATGGAAAAGGGAAAAGAATGTAATTATAAGCGGCATCTATAGAACACCAGGGTCTAACTTGGAAACCTTTCGGGAATGGTTTGAGGAAACATATGCAGCTTCAGCTCAGAAGGTCTCCTTCATCTGTGGGGATTTTAACATTGATCTGCTTAAACCAAATAAACACAAACCAACAAACAAGTTTATCCATACAATGCACAGTCTGAGCCTGTATCCTAAAATGACCAGACCTGGTAGAATTACTTCTCACACGTGCCACGTTAATAGACAACATATTTATAAACCTGATAGCAAACAAAACAAAGAGGGGATTAATAATTAATGATATCAGTGATCATCTACCAGTTTGTGTTGTATATGACAGCTGCTACAAGAAGGATAAACAGGATGTTGGACAGCAATTCAAGAGAGTGAAGACAGAGGAGACAAATAATGCATTTAAAGAAGAGCTGATTAGACAGAATTGGGAGTCAGTATTTAACAAAGACAACATTGATAAAGCATATACAACTGTTTTATACCTTCAAATTATTGTATGATAGGAATTATCCAATAAAGAAATACCATAAAGGAAATTCCGGCACGCCAGGGATCACAAAGGGATTGCAAAATGCCTGAAAAAAAAAGAAAGAAGACACTATAAAGAATTCATAAAATATAGAACTGAAGAATCTGAGAATAAATATAAAAAATTTAAAAATAAACGGTCTATTTTACAGATATCAAAACAGGAATATTTTAGCAAATTATTTGACAGGAATAAAAGTAACATTAAAGGAATTTGGAAAAGTTCTAGACAGATTAATTATCCACAATATTTGACCAATAATGATGAAGTCATTAATAATATGAACGATGTGGTTAAAAATGTGTTTGACCAAAGCTGGCAGAAAATAATTGTGATCCTGGATTAGCTGATGGATGAAAGATATTTATTAATAAATACAAATAAACAAAAAAAAACACCCATTCAAAATGTGTGTGTATGCATGTGTAAATATGTATATTTATTTATTTATAGATAAATAGATTCATACTAGTGTTTACGTTGTTATACAATGGTTTTGTCTGGAATGAATCAATTAAAAAATATTTTTTACACTCAGTGGTTGGTCTTTAAAGCACAAATAAACAAGTCCACGCTTCTGCACACCTTCATGCAAGTGCATGGTTACGCTGCTTTAGATTGCACGTCGGACGTTGACAGCGCTGAGATGTTTTTAACTGCTTCCGACACAACTGCATCCAAGAGATAATGGATGCCTGCAGGAAGGTAATTGGCTTGCCAGCAGAAGAGGAACTTTACATACAAACACCACGACTGAGGAGAAACAACACATGAGAAAAGGAAATATCTTTTCAATATTCTATTATACACTATGAAGGCACAGTGTAATTTTGGTCTTTACTTATCAATCAATTTGTAATTTAAAAAGAAACATTCAACTTCGAACATGCTGCTGTGATGTCAATTCACCTGACTTGGTCTCCACAGATCTTGATCCTGAGTTTCTGAGCAAAAACAAAAGTTAAATGGGCGTTCTTCTGCAACTAAACACAGCCTGAGGTTTAACATGCAAGTCCCCATTCCGCTGACAGATCCTTAATGTGGCACAAAGGAACTACTGCAACTTTCACCTGAGATGGTTCCCCTACAGGCGTGGAGGTTCAACATCACTGTCCAATATTTACTCTTGTTCAGTTTCTTACTTAGTCACAATCTTAGTTTCTCTTCCCTCATTACTTTGTTTGGTGTCCTAGGCTCCATTCAGACTTTGCATCAACATGTGCCCAGACAAATCCACTCTAAAGTGGCCAGTATTCAGCGTGTTCATACCTGGATTTAAAATAAGTGCTCAAACACATCTTGAGTGATCAGATTTGAACCTTCCACTGCAGATGCAAATAAGCATGTCCATAATGTTCTCATGTCAATGCCAAATTTTTAAAAGCAGGCTCAAGACCTACTTTTTAAATCTGGCTTTTAACTAATATCCCTCCTTTTCTTAATCCAGTTTTATTTTTTTTAATTCCATCTTAGATTTTCTATTTAGCCCTGTTTTTTTTGTTGTTTTTTTTTTACACATTTTACTATTTTTTGCCAATTTGTCTATTTCTGTTACAATTTATTATCATTAATTTGATTTTTTTATTTGTTTATTTTTATATTTATCTATTTCTCTTATTTTAATTTTTTTCCTACTTTAATGGAAATTCTGTCTGTGGAGAGCGTAAATACGGAGGTGCAACAATTCAAATATGTATTACTGATATAAATACATCTTCACATAGTTCTCTGGCAACAGCATTCAAATATCAATAAGAGTCTACACTGAGGAGGTAATGCCGCTGTGATTACCGTTCATGAGCACGGCTCTATCACATCTTTATTCAACTGTATCTGTGCACGGATCTCTCAGGGAGGTTTATTTTTTTTAAATGACAGACATAAAGATGAGTTTCTGGACCATGATTTTTTTTTTTTCTTCTTCCAAATACCCCTATAAGCTTTAGACCCAACAAGACAACTCAATATGCAAAACATATACATTTATGTTAATAGTGATATCAGATTTCAGAGATATCCATTTCCATTTAGTGTGATTTTATCAGAGAAACCTATAAAACTCAGTGTAAGCTGCTAATCATTTCACTTTCACATTCAGACACATTTCTGCTGAAAGGGAAAGCATCAAACTTTTCTCAGCCTTCCTTAAACATGCACATAATCACACACGCACACTAAATAAAGTCAGACCAAAATAAACATCTATAAATATTAGGACCAATATCAGAAATTCCTACTTTCTAAATAAAGGTGCCACGGCATCAAGGCTCTGATACAGTCCCTACTTATACAGACATCTATAGAGATACTTGAGGTGATGTACAACTGAACAATTCCCATTAGAACTGAAGTCTACAGGTGGAAGCTGGGAAGGAGGTGGAATTTTAAGAAGAGCAGTGAGCTTTGAAAGCGAGACATCAGAAGCCGTGTGAGAAACGAGTACCTCTTGCTCCAGGCTTATGAACAAGATGAAGTAATTGGAATAAACCTTGAGGGGGATGAGAGAAAGCATAACACACTTGGTGGAGATGTCTACTTGAACTAGCTCCCCAGAGTCACCTCGTTTGTGTTACAGGGGCCAAAAAGGGACCCAAGTCCAAATAAGATAACAAGTGGCACCTGCTGAGCCCTTAAGCTGTGCTTCGATCAAATATGACCGATTTAAAAGTTTTACATCTGAAAACTGCAACTCATTTGATCAGACCGAACACACTTCTGTCCACAAAGAGGAAATCAACATCCAAGATGTTACTAATATTCAGACTAATAAAACTGTACTAATATTTTTTTATGGAGTTTTGTGTAATTCCCAGTAAAAAAAAAAAAAAAAAAAAAAAAAAGACTGGTCATTAGAAATAAATGGGGGATACTATAGTTAGTGTAAAAAACCGAGTACAGATACATCCTCATTTGTCAGATGGACACACATTCACACGCGGACATACACACCTTGGGTCCCCTGGCAACCGCTGCTGAAACCTTTGCTTAACAGAGTCTCTCTCTAATTGAGGCTCTTGATTATATACTTGCTCTCCACAAGTAGGCAGGAGGAGGAGAGAGGCCAGGAACCTGATAGTGAGGATGGATTAGAAGAGGAAGCGTCAGAAGCTGATCCAGACGAAGTAAAAACAATCCAGTGATGACGAGAATGGCCATGTTAAGGCTGCTGTCACATTCAATTTAAGGAATAGGAATTTATCCTGGTCTTCATCCCCATCTGTGAATCAAGGTAAGCTTTCACCTGAAAATGTTATCAGGATGGCAAACAGAATATGCAGTATCCTAGATTGATGGCATCAAATCCTGGTTTGAACTATTCCTGACCGAGTCCAAACATGCCCGACTTGGAGGGGAAACGGATCGACAAAAACAACTGGAAGGAGGTAATCCAGATAGACATCAATCCATACACATAGTCTTTTAAAGTTTGACCGGTGTGTACAAAACCAGACACAAATTACCAGCAGCTTATGGGATGCAGACTCTGGTAGGACAATTTTTGGGGCCACCATGTCACTCCAGATATTTCACATGTTCTAACAGGTGATTGGCTTTGACAACTGTAATACAAGACCAGGCAGTCGTCAAAGAGACAAACTGGCTGCGATCAAAGAGGTTTGGGACAAGTGTGTGAAGCATCTGCCACTCATGTATAATCCAAGTGAATCAAAAAAAAAAAAAGGACATTCACGTAAATTCACTGTCTGAGTCACAGTTGGTGGATGTCTAGTTACTTTTAGAGGATGTGGCTCTTTCAAACAGTATATGCTAAGAAAACCATCTAAATATGACGATATGAGCGACACACGTTTCCCATATCGTTATGTCGGGAACATGTAGATTTATACCGAAAAACTGCAGACACAACTCCGCAAAGGGATGCTGCTGTGAGCAACTCCGCAAAGGGATGCTGCTGTAAGCAACTCCGCAAAGGGATGCTGCTGTGAGCACCACAGAGGACAAGCAGCCTGATGTCATCCTGGATTACAACAGGAACAAAGGCCGCGCTGACAATCTTGGTACCATATCTTGATTTTTCTTTTTCATGTACTTCTTCTCCATCATCAGATACCATAAAGAAGATTTGGTTTTCGTGGTGAATAAAAATGACAGGTGGACACATCAAACAAAGCATGAGGTATGATTTGTTTGTACCCTTGATTTTGCCTACTTTTTGCACTTTTGCATGTTACTGACTCATACTCTAGCCAGAGTAAGACAGGACGTTGGCCCATGGTGATGTTTCTCAACATCATGGATGTCTCATCTTACAGCACTGCACACTACGACACCATCTGAGGATGGGGGTGAATCCAGGATGGAAGAGGAGACTATTCCTGGAGGAGCTGGGCAAAGCCATGCTGGCACCCCTTATTCACCAACGCCAACACTTTCCCTGAACACCAGCCTCTACAGGATTGGTGAGAGAGATACAAGGCCAATAAGCAAAGTCACTTGCTGAAAAGCGAGATGGGATGACAAAAGAAAGCTTCAGTCTCTGAGCGGCAAAAGATGTGAACAACAAGCATAACGTACCATAAATGCAATGAATTGTAAGGCAAATGCAAGAACCCGCACGTATTCTCCAAAATGTGCACGAGGAAAAGAAACACACCTGATAGAGTGAAGAGTATTGTAATGTTATTGGTCTTGTTGGTTTTTCTTTAGTGTATTAAGAGACTGAACTAGGAGTATTGTGAAACCACCAAGAGTAGTGTTGGAAAAATATCCTTTGTACGCAAATACAATCTTCCTGATCCCTTTTGACCGGTAACACAACAGGTGTTACTTTATGTGACTGCTAAAACATTTTAAATGGTTTCAAAACAAATGTCCGTAATAACTTTGACCAAAAATAGTCTGCAATAAACAGTGTCAACATTATCCTCAAATTATGTATTTAGAACTTTAATTCAAGATTTATAAGCTCAGATCAAAGAAGCAGAAAGGTCACAAAAAAATATATTGAAGTTCAAAACTTGGAACGTTCACACGAGCTTAACTAAATTACAAAAATCTATCGTGACAAGTAGTGAAGCATTATTACAGTTTTTATGATTAGTCTCAATACAACTGTCGTTTTGGTCCAAGAACACAACAACAACACATAAAAATGAACACATGACATAACAGCACGTAAAAATTATTTTTATTTGTCAGTATATATCTCATGAAACACACCAAAATGAATCCTCTGCTTTTAACCCATCACTTGAGTAGCTGTGGGGTTACCAGCCTCGCTCAGGGGCCCACAGGGGTTCACCTCTGCCGTCAACCCAGGAACTTGGACCTGGCTCCTCAAGGCCCAAGTGAACCTCTGTAACCACCAGGCTACCACTCCCCACATGACTGCTTTTAATCCATTAATATGTGTGAAAGCATTTCAGATATGTTCACTTGAGGTTGAGGCTGGTTCATGTTATCTTGGTTCACAGCTAAGGTGGGACAAACAGGGAGAAGGTGCAAAAAGCCTTTCTTTTTTCTTTTTTTTTTTTTTTACAATGTATGCGTTCCCAAAGGCTCTTCAGAAACCACAAGCAAGTTACAGAGAGCAGATAAGACTCAAAAACATACAAATACACACATACAAACACAGCACCAAGGTCATGTCTCCGTGCACGAGTCAGACCTTGTGCGTATTTGGTGATTCTTTCCTCATTCCTTCGCACGTGTGCTTCGACATCCCCAACACTGACTTTGCAAATGTAATCACTTCCTAGCAGAGAAACAGACTGGTGTTTTGAGCTGCACTCAGTCACATAGACACAAACACATTGCTTTGGCACATGCTTCTTCACTGCACTCTCAATAACTAACAATTGGATGGCAGTGTTTTGCCAAATGAGGTCTCAGGGTTATTCAGAGTTCAGTTCTCCAGAAATGAAAACTATCAGACTGAAACTTCGTACAAATTGAAAACTGTTCTTCAAGACCGTACGATCAGATTTGAAAATCTAATTGCAAATACTTTTTGTTAAATCTATTTCAGCTGTAGACAATTCTGAATGTTTCTTGTATCACTGTTTACATCCTTTTTATTTTTGTTTATTATATGATCTTTTTTTTTTCATTTTACATTTTACAAGACAACAATAAAGCAATAATGATGCTCAACTTGAATTGTGAGTATAAACATACCACATGCTACAGGCTGCATGGAACTATGCCTCAGTTTGCAGGAGGGACTTAAAAGGCTTTCATATCAATACCTTAACAGATTCCAGTAGTCTCCGTATCCTGGCAACAGTGACAGTGTCATTTGCAACAGAGCTGCTTCATTCTGGTCTTGTACTGTATTGAATATGTAAAAGCAATTATTGTGCTACTGTATTTTTTTTTTGTTTTTTATATATAACCAGAGTGAAGGCAGTAAGTAAACTTACACTAAAGCCAATAAAGTAAAACATGTTTTTGTTAATGATTTATGAAACTGCTCATGAAGTTGTAACAAAAAAAAAACTAGGCTGCTCAAGGCAGAATCAGATATTGGTACATTTCTAAACAACTAAATAACTAACTTCTAAATAACTTTGTCTATGTTCAACAAAGTCCGTTAAAATGTGTTTTTTGCAGTCACCCCTTTACACAAATGCTAATACAACACTTTTCATTATACATACATTTTATTAGGTAGACCAGGTGTAGCTGATGTCGGGGTTAGTGAGTGTATGTGTGCATGTCCACGATCAGACTGAGAGACCTTTCGGTGTCCAAATGAATCACAATGCACAGAAAAGGCAATCAAAATAAAACAACACTATCACAAAAACACCCAAGGGTTAAATCCAGCTTCTAAAGTGCTTAACGCCGAGCCTGGTCAGCCATACCGATTTACCTGCCAAAAAAACGTCTGTCATGTAACCTGTAAACGTGATAAACAGTCATTCACCAGCCTTCCTACTCCACAGTGCGCCATTTCACATGTCTGCCGTTGATGCTAGTACAGTTGCCGCTCTACCTACATGCTTTGTTTCTGTGATTGGTTGGCAGCTCAGCCGATGGCATTCGTATGACGTTACACTAACGAATAGCCATAAAAGAAACAGCCCAAACAGTCAGTCATTGTAGAAAGTCAGACTAATATTATTTAGGCGAATAAGGATAACCTCCTCAGTGCTTACTTTGTTGTTTGAATGTATTTTGAGTGTAGTCTTTCAGTTCATTGTTTCGTCTGTCAAAGAAATAAAACAATAAAGAAACTAAATACTGCATCAAAGTGTCCTGTGACGACACACAGGACACTTTTACTTTATAGCATCAACAAAGAAACTTTAGTCATTTTTAGCTCAACGCTCCCCCATAGACGCGATGGGGGAATTGTTTTTAAGCTTTAAGAAACTTAAGCATTTAAGCTTAAGTTTCTTCAAACTGGGGAAGTTTTTACCGTTTCGTTTTTTTAGCTTATTCATGTTTACCTGTCTTTTTCAAATGCTGTGCAAAGGAAATGAATCACATTTCAAAGTGATGGCAACTGAAAAAAGAAAGATCCATCCCATGATCGCATCTGATGTCATGACAAGGTATAAATTTTTATTTACAATTTATCAAAGTCAGAATAGAAATAAGTGATTAGACATAGCCAATATAACTCTAGTTAAGCAGTGGAACAATTCACAGATACGATTCACTGATCAGACCCGCATACAGAACGATGCAGGTCTGGAAACGACCAACAGGCCCCCTGATCCAAGGAGCTGCACCGGTAGCTTATCAAACAGTAAGTTAAACTTTTAAGTTTCCTTGTTGGCAAAATAGCAAATACAGGAGGAATGATTTGAGTGCCGTCTTCTTCGATCTACACTGCTCACCATCCAGACAACGCTGCCACTTTGTCATCATCGTGTTAAGCCCGCCCAGAGACTCTCTCTACCAGGACAGACTGATTTGATTGGCTTCCAATGTCATTTGGGCGTAGTTAATGAGTTTCAACAGATGATAGCCAGACAGACCTGCAAAGCTCATTTAAATTTGATAAAAGGTGCATATAGATTTTCTGGTCTGTGGAACAAATGAAACCAGAATCAGAAAGAATGAAAGAAGTATGGATGGAGATTTGTACAGCACATGATCAGCATGATTCAAAATCCTCTGTAAAACATGTAGAGGCAGTTTGATGGTGTAGTCTCTTCCTACGGATTCACAAATATTTATAGACCATGTAAAGGGCTGATTTCCAATGTGTACATGAACGTAATTCCTGCACCGATTTAGACACATGCAGCAAACATGCAGCTAAACAAGGTGTTATGAATGAACAGTTAATTTTTCAATTTTTAGTACTCAACTTCTGTCTGACTCGCTAATAAAAAGGTAATATTAAAGAGATATAATTCCTAAATCTTTTCTCCAATTTGTCAATACAATCAGCTTGATTTGGATTTATCAGTTACAGGTTGTGCCATTCACAGACTATATACACAACATTTTGTGGAATGAATCAGCGTAGTCGGTAAGGGGTAAGTAAGGGGGGAAAGTAAGTAAAGCAAGTCTACAGCTTCACTGAAACGGAATGGGGACATTCCCAGCAGTCTGGGATTTTGGGTGAATCTTGCTCATACGTACGTTCATCCTTCACTGGTACGTGCTGCAGGTGTCGCTCTTCCCCATTATCCTGGAAATTGTAGGGAAGGAAGCTCCCACTGATTCAGCCATGGGGGTGACTTGCAGTGCTTTTATTTATTGCAATGAAAATAGGTGGTGTCCGTGTATTATTATGTGCTGAATCGCTTTTGTAATGTGCTTTTGTACCAATTTGCTAATTAGCCATGTTCTAATTCCCTTACCAGCGTTTCACATATTTTTATTTACATTTTTAAAATTTAGGAAAAACAAATCCACAAATAATGACATGTTTGCTTATTAGGTAATATTTTGAGTTCATTGTACTTGCTGGCGTAAAATAAATTACACGCGCTTTCATAAAACATCTAAAATAACAGAAACCATGACAATATCCACTTTTTAACTGACCAAAACAAACTGAATTTCTCAGTCCTACACACAGTTTTTTTATTTTGTGCTTTAAACATTACTTCAGTGCATAACCAACACAACACACACGCCTCAAACCCCCTGAAAAAAGAAAGAAAAAAAAATCAAGCAATAATCATGAAGGGAATACCAATACAGTTGTAAAAGCCCTGAGTGTTCAAACATCAAAGAGATGGCACACAAAGGGGGGAGGGAAGAGGTTAAAAAGTGAAGGAAATTAAAAAGAAAAAAAATGGAAGCATGAGCGAGCAAGAGCTAAAGTATCTCGAAACCAAGCCATAACTCAAGTGGTAAATTGGAAATGTGCAGAGAAGAGAAAACATGGGCTTTCATTTAATTTTATTCATTTTTTTTAATTCCAATCTTTTATTAAACCAATATAGCATGACTTCATTGTGGCAGGGGGGCTTCTGCAAACTATGTAGAAATAGTTATACATAACAAGCTCACAGACTGTGTCATATTACAACTGTTTGTCTACCTCAATGTACTGGTTTGTACTGTATAAGAAGAACTGGACAAACTCTGGGTGACATCATCCATATGCAGAAGCGATCGTGTGACGCACCACCACGAGAAAGAGCATTAAGTTTAACCCTGTGTTACAGTTATCATGATTTGACAATTTGAGCTACCTTTTGTGTGTTATATTCCATTAATCATAATAAATGATCAGCCATGGCACCAGTGGTCCCACCCCCTCTTGGGACATTTATGCCAGGGTTTAAAGAGCAGAATATGTCCCCATAGACTTTCATGTATTATCAGGTTCAATGCAATGTCTTTGAGTGATGTCGGCGGAAACACTGATGCCAGAGTCAGAGTCGGTCTCAGAGTCAACATGGCTACTGTTCGCAAATGAACTTTCCTTCAGTTGGCATAATAGTGAAAAAAAAAGCTTTTGTGAGACAGTCAGACCCCCTGAGACAAATTTTAAACTTTAAACATATTATGTAAAGGGTGGGAAATTGTAAAATTTCCTTCAGCTCCTATAATGGAAAAAATAGATAAGGATTTCTTATTATATCTAATGTTTTTCCACAATATGGCAGAATAAGCTGAAATTTTGGGCAAATACCATCTTCTAATAGTAAAGAATCTGGTTATGGGAGCTTGATAGTTTTATTGGTAATTTAATAATATTATAGTCACATTTTAATGTAATTATTCAATTAATTAATTATTAATAACTAATCACATCACTGTATAATAACACTTTATACATACATTCATATATATATATATATATATATATATATATATATATATATATATATATATATATATATATGAACTACAACAAAAAAGCTAATCAGCATAAACATCATAAACTTATCATCTAAGATTTTTCAAAATCCAACTTTGCTTTGTAGCAACATTTACTGGGCATTTATTTCATTTTGCTTAGCACGCTATCATGCTGTCCGGTCATTTTTACCAGCTAGCATATATTTTATTATTGACTAAGAATGATTTTAATTTTTCAGAGATTTACAGAGACTGAGTTTTGCCAGGCTGGCCAATGCCCCATTTCCCTGCCAGCTTTTTTCTCTTTGCATGTGTCATCTGCATATGACTACAGTCATCGATGCAAAGCTGTCAACTGTCTATTTCCTTAGGAAGCTCTCAGTGGAAATTCCTTAGGAGAATAAGCATGAATGAATATAGCTGTCAACCGGTCCCAGTGGAGCAACTTCAAGCATCGTCTATTCACTGTCAGTCTCGGTGCAACAATCTATGAGAACAAAAAAACATTTTTGGGGCGGGCTTAAAAAAGTATTTTGTGGTACAGTGGACTGAAGCACATTCAATTTGTTATGAGAAAAAACTAATAGCTGCTTTCCTCTTTCTGTTCTTTCTAGACAGGAGAAGGCGGTAAGAAACAGCATTGGTACCGTGGGTACAAACACACTATCACAAAAGTTTCCCAGCTCCGTCAGTCTCACTGCATACAGATATTAAACTGCCTTTTTTTTCTTGTATGAGGAAATAAAAAGTGTGAAAAAAATTAAAAACTTCTGCATAGCAGTAAGGAATCAAAAAAAAAAAAAAACAACAACTTGTACACCAGACAAAAAAGGCCTCTTATTACAGCGGTTAATCAATTTTAATCTTGCCCTATCAAGGATACAGTGGCAATAAAGGGATCTAATCTTAATCTTAATCATGATTTCTTCTGAAACATTATACAGGTTAATTTTTGTGTGGATTCAGCTAGTAAAACATCAGATTTAGGTTTGTTTCATGGACCTTATTATTGTACAACTTACATGCTATGAGTGAATTGTTGCTTTACTGTTTGACATTTAACATGATTTGTACAAGCAAAACCTTGACAGCATCGAAACACCCAAACAGTTTATTTCACAGCAGCATGCACTCGTATTCTTGTAGTTTTGTAGAAGAATATGATTGTAAAAAAGATGATACCAACCCTCAAGACACCCCAAATTCCTTCCCCCAACAACTTTCCTCATAGTTCTTTAATATTGCTCTGAATAAACAATCTTTACTCAATCATACTGAATCAACTCTATATTACAGTTGATCACTCTCGAGCAGATTCAAGGATTTCGATGATAGCTTGTCCAGGAGTATTCAGCATGGGGAACATTCAGGACCGTCATCCTGTTTCTTAAGCAGTTCTTGCAAGGATGCAGGTTGTGCTGTCCTGCTCGGCTAATCTGCTGCGATCGAAGGGTGTTCTTTATCTGGGACAACATTTTCATAGAGAGTAAATGTGTCTAAGTAGCACACAGATAAATGCCAGGATCTAGCATTTCCCAGAACATTGCATCATGATTGGGTTAATAAGTGTTAAAAGTTTCTAATTTACTCAAAAAAAGACACGGAGCACTTCAAGCTTTAGGTGTGTATGGAAGCATGTTCCTCCTCGTGTGGCTTTCGGGAAGTACAGTTGCTGTGAGACGCTGTTTAGAGAAGAAAATGAGCCTCGTCTTTGGGTTCTATCACAATTCAGCAATATCTCAATAAAGATGTATCACATTGTTTTGGAACGTAAACAGACAAATCATAGTCTGTGCTTATCGTATACGATGTAAAGGTGTAAAGATCAAAATCAAATCAGTAATTCTAACTGGGAGGCTGGAATAGCAAAATAAATACAATCAGTATTTATATTCTCTTCTCTTTGTTGTCCACCTTTTTTCTTCTCTTTATATATTTTTTTTTCTTCCCCCACGCACACGCGCACACACTTCTTTTGCCAGGAAGACATAATAAACACCATACGCCAACATGTCTGCTCCTCACTATTAATGAACTCAATCACAAGCATCACCATTATGCTTTCATTGTTGTCTGTCCACAGGCTCCACAAACACTAGAGAGAGTGTGTGATGCTTTCAGCGTTGCCCATCGAGTCTTTGCAGGAAGGTTTGGTGTGGTGTATTTAAATGGGTTTGTAGAGAGACAGACAGAAAGTGGGAGTATGCGTAAGTATGCATTGTGTCTCATTTGAGTGTGTGTGTGTGTGTGTGTGTGTGTGTGTGTGTGTGTGTGTGTGTGTGTGTGTGTGTGTGTGTGTGTCAGTGACTTGTGCAGCAGATTGCAGAGGGCAGGGGAGAGTGAGTTTCGCCTGCACACTAACAGATGGCAGGAGAGAAGGAGTTCTTAAATTTCTTTTTTTACTTCTTAAAGAGCAACCAGTTCAGTGTGTTTGCATGCATTTGTGTGTTTGTGTGTGTGTTTGTGTGTGTGTGTGCGTGTCTGTGTGTGTGTGGTCGTGTATAAGGGTTCCTGCTGAAGTTTTATATATAATTATTTATTCTTGAAGAGAAGCAGGACTCATTCTCGAGTGTGTTCACTTATCTAAATATATACAGCATGAGCAAGCTTGTTGCCCAGGTAAAGCACACACACACACACACACACACACACACACACACACACACACACACACACACACACACACACACACACACACACACACACACACACGCACACACACACGCACACACACACACGCACACGAGCATGGAGACTGCCACATGCAGGCAGGTGTTACCACTTCATTGGCAGAGGACAAAAAAGTAAAGAGCTTGGAAATAACCCTTTTCTCTGCTATGCTTTTCAGCACCTCAGGGTGGGAAGAGAGAAATAGGTGAGTGAATGAGAGACAAGGGTGTTGGAGGAGGTGAGAGGGCATCATAAAATGAAGGACAGGAACGATGAAGAATGTCAGGGGAAAGAAAATAAGGTGTTTAGAGTACAGACGCATACAACATCGTGTTAATGTATCATTTAAAAAAGAATGGCATGTTGAAGACTGACTCTTTAAAATGTTACATCTTCGCTTAATATGGGATATCCATAAGAGAACTATAAATACACCTCTCTTTGTAAGTTTTATTTATGTCAGCAGTTGACTGAGCAGGTTCCTCATTCTTTCCAAGATAAAAAACCCAGCACGACCAAGGCCGTGCAACAGGACATTTCTTTTACATCCAGAGTTTATGGCTGGTTTGAATACCATTTTATGGGCTCTTGAGCGTTGATCCTGGACTCATCTGCCATGTGGCAGACAGCTTGGGTCAGACTGCTACATCATGCTGAGGTTGAGGTCCCTAGATGGGCGAGTTCGGACCACGAGTCGGCAGCTCCAGGCTCCCCCCACACACACACTCACCTCAACATGAAGACCATGGAGGTAACCCCGGGTAGGGGGTTAAAGGGAGGACGGACCGCGGGCAGACCCGACTTAATCTTATTGTGGTTGGCTAAATGAAAACAGATGGTACGCAAATTTTTACATTAATAGTTTGTGAAACATGTGTAAACAGAGATCAGCTTATTCAAATATATAATAGGGAATAGGAAAAGAGTCGCTATGGTATCATTCATTAATTCTTACTGTTTTTAAGAGCAGACAACATGCTCTGTCTCTGCCGATTATTCCCTGCGGTCATATATATGTAATTTCCTGATCTTGTACTTTTCAAGTCATTTTCATCTTTGGAAGGAATTTACTGGCCTGATTCTGCGACTATTCAGTAGTAAACATAAACAAACATGTTCTACATACACAAGTCCACAGAGAAACCATCTTCTCAAATGATGTTTGATCAGTGAAGATTTCTTCACCACTTGTTTTTTCCTCAACGCTGTATTTACGTTGCATTGCTGCCATTAATAAGCTGTTGAGCTTCCAGCTGGTGTACAATACAGTACTGAGTAAAACGCCCCCCCAGAAAAGAAATGTATAATCAGTCTCTGCCCTGCAAGGTAATAATCCGACATATACGGTATGTCTTGGTTATTATCCAGATGCATGGAAATATGTATCACTTTTGCCACCACTACATTGTGACCTGACTAAACCTCCTGCCTCCGTACCAAATGTTACATGCCATCTTCGATAAGGATTACACCATAAGGCAAATAACTTTGGTTGACTCTGTGTGTAGAGTAAATCCAATATACCATAATGAAGTTTGGTCTACAATGACCATAAACATAAAGCAGGTCCACTGAATATTATCATTAATGTGATGGAGTGTCATTAAAGTTAACTCAGACATTTATAAGCTCAGGGGATGAGGACTTTTCTTCATCAGTGAAGCACCGCCATCAATTCCAAAAATTCAATTTGTCCAACATATTCATTCATCATCAAAAACCAAGAGAACTACTGTATGCATTATTAGTATTACCGTGAATTGTATTTATCAATTTTTTGAATTTATGTTCAAAATTGGTTAAAAAAAAAAATACGATGGAAGCCTTTTTGACAAATGTTAGTATTCACTAATAATGTGTATGAGAAGAGACCATGATCGTTAAATTAATCTTGATTCTGAACTGGAAGATTTAACAAATTAAATATCCATCCTGCTTGACATCAGCATTTTCATATTGTTGCTGTGTTGGTGCGGTGGAGGTGCGGTGCAGGAGCGGTGCAGGAGCGGTGCAGGAGCGGTGGAGGTGCGGTGGAGGTGCGGTGCAGGAGCGGTGGAGGTGCGGTGGAGGTGCGGTGCAGGAGCGGTGGAGGTGCGGTGGAGGTGCGGTGCAGGAGCGGTGGAGGTGCGGTGGAGGTGCGGTGCAGGAGCGGTGCAGGTGCGGTGCAGGAGCGGTGGAGGTGCGGTGGAGGTGCGGTGCAGGAGCGGTGGAGGTGCGGTGGAGGTGCGGTGCAGGAGCGGTGCAGGAGCGGTGCAGGAGCGGTGCAGGAGCGGTGCAGGAGCGGTGCAGGAGCGGTGCAGGAGCGGTGCAGCCGTTACCACAGGTGTAGGCTCACTTGCTCTTCAGCCCATTTTCATGTCACGGCATCATTTTCGTACATGCACAATATCAGTGGATGTGCTCAACAAACTAACTTTTAAACGGACAAGCTGGGTCTGGTGCATTATTCAGTCATATTTTAGAAATATAATTACAAAACTGTGACTGGTGTTCCCTTGGTAACAGTAATCTCAGTGTTACCAGTTCCTTCCATCCACTTCTGTTCTTATTTGTATTTTATCTCTCTATGGTGGAGTTTTGCTTTTCCTCTGGTCGACTCAAAAGCTCTCAAAGCAGTTGCTGTTTACAAACAAAGCATTCAGTGAAATTCAGAAAGAAGTAACATGGTTAGTTGCTGAATAAAGTGCAGTAATTCACAGAAATAAAAAGGAATGTATGAAGCGGGCTGCTTTTATGTAGCCCTTTTTTAATCTTGTTTAGATTCTACAAAGCATTTTACAATGTGTTTCTCACTCACCTATCCACACTTATATAGCACTCATTATATAAGGTTTCTGTAAAGAATGGTAAAACCCACCATGCCTAATGTGACCACACCAGTGGGAAAGTGCTCTGTTGAGGGATTTTACTTGAAATTCACCTTCTTTTGGCCAAAGGCATCTGAATGATAATAAAAAGGTCTGTACAGAGAATATGAGGATATGGAGGGAGGAGTGCGTCTAAAAACAGTACACAGACTACAGCACAGTAAGAATAAAGAAGGGAAACACATTTGGGCCAGGGTGGTGTTAGTGAGAGGCAATTTGTTCCTGCAGTAAAAAAAAAATATACCATAACACACTTCTAGTGGGTCATAAAACATTATTGAGTGGCTCTATTTTTGTCTGAAACTTTTTCCTTTCTTTTTTTTCTCTCTCTTTTTCATTCTCTTTCTATACGGAATGTTATGGTCGGTAGGAAGAAGGGGGATATGTGTTCCTGGACTTCTGGATATGTGTCCTCAGAGAGAATTCACAACTGTCAGTGTGTGACCAGCTTAGCCTTGCACCGTGACACTGTGTCACTGCTAAAAAAAAAACAAAAAACAAAAAAAAGTCATATATATATATATATATATATATATATATATATATATATATATATATATATATATATATATATATATATATAAAATACAGACACACACACACACGCACACTTGACTTGTCTCTAACACACACATTTAGAGAGCGACCAACAAGCTTGACACTCAAACGAAGGACTGGAGATGCTGGAGCATGCCCACTGATGTACAGCAGCATACACACTTACTGCAGGGCTAGAGGAGGACTGAGACTGGTGACAGGCCCTGTCCCTGTGCTGGTGTCAGTCTCTCCAGAGGAAGCAGAGAGTGACATAGGGTGGTCGATGGTGACACGCTGCCTGTCATCAGAAAGTGACATAAATGTGCCACTTCCCTTCGCAGTTCTTCCTCTACATCAGCACTTGCTCTAACTTTGAATAGCCAGTTTTACTAAACTCTAACTGTCGTGGCCAGAAAAAGCATGTGAAATAAATTATGTCAAAGTCAACAATTACAAGAGCTAAACAATCCCACTGAACTCAGACAGTTTTTTCTTTGTTTTTTTTTTTTTTTTGTTTTTTGTTTTTTTCACCCAACCCGTTTTGAAGCCGATTAACGGGACAAATTCATTCTTAACACACCTCAGATCACAGGATAATCTGATAGCATAATCTTATGAGACTTAATATAATTGGGAGTTGGTCTGGAAGTGGAAAATCCGGACAAAAACACCCCGATAATCTTTATCTGTGAACCCTGCTTAAGCAGACAGAGTAATGGTAGAGAGGAACAAAATAGATGGTTGAAATAAACTGGGTCAGAAATACTGTCTATATGAGAAATAAAGTTTTAAAAAGGAAGCCAGTGGCCATATGTTGATAATTGGATCCAAGTAGGATAGATTGATTGTGTTAAATGCTCAGACAGGTTTGAAAACCAAAGCTCAGTGTAGCCACAAATGGAGACAGACTATGCTATTCAGTTTAATAGATGGAGATGGATGTTTGGACAGGAGGATATATGCAGAGACAGTTTTAGATGGTCTGACAGGCAGATTATACTCTTGTCGCTACTGACGCTGCATGTCTCCTGCAAATTGTGCCTGCATGCAACTTTGGTGAATGTCTGAGGCAAATGTACTTGAACCCCACAGAGCATAAGAAGCGAATCTCAGCTAAATTACTTCAACAAGAAAACTAATTAAGCCTACACGTATGTGCCAAAGTTTGCATCAGACATAAAGCAGAAACTTGTCAAAGACTGTTTCCCTGCATTCAAAGCCATGTTAAATGTAGATTTTAAGCATTTTTGGTAAAGCTCTTATTAGCCGTGAAAATAAATTAATACATTTTATAATTGCCGGGATGTTTCTTTCATGTCTTCTCTTGGATTTCTCTCCTGATCTGTGACTTTTACCAGATTGCCTTGCTCTTTAGTGCACTTCACAGACACTGGCTTCCCAGAAGGCCAAGCCACATAAGGTTTCAATGGTTATCTGTTCACCGGTGCTTGATCACTCTGGATATATGTTTTGGATTGTTGACACACACAAAACAACGAACACATCAAAGTGTAGTGCAGGGAATTGGTGTTACAGCTTATAAATATAATTCAGTTAATAACACATACCTAATGAAGTTACAGATGATTTGACTGAGAATTCTGTCAGATTTTCTTTGTATAATTGTAGTGAAAAGCTGATTTTGGTACAAACTCAACTAACTTCAAATTTGTATTGTGTGATTACGATGAGCCTAAACTGTGGGAATGCCAACAAATATGAGGCAGCACTTTTTTTTTTTTTATCCTAAAGACTCATGGGACTCATGCATGAGAACATGTACACTTCCATGAATAGAAATCAATCAGAAACTGACCGCTTACTCCTGCTGCTCATTAATGAGCATAAATACCTGCCCAGGGATTATCGTAGAAGGAGGTGTGGACTCCCTGTCCACCTGAGGGCATGGCACACACCAAGAGAGGAGGGGGAAGGGGTGGTTGGTGCTGGGGGAGCGGTTGTAGCTGTTCCAAGTGGCGATGGTCCAAGACTCTGCCTGTCCAGGGCCTTTCCTTTTCAACAGGGTACCTGGTTTTAAATAAAATACCGACATTAAGACGATTGTCCTCATATTCCAGCAATAAAATTCTCAACTTGGGTACTTTTGAGAAAGAGTAACACGTGTAAACTGTCTTGTCAAAGCAACATTTCTAAGAATAATTACTTTTATACAAGTCAATTTGATGAAAACATCATTGTGCTGAAGCACTGAGATGTACTAATGTCAGACAATCTTTCTCAGTTTAAAAAAGTACTCAACCCTGCCTCCTTCATCATTATGTTGAAAATGCCAAGTTGTGATGTTCAGCAGGTGCAGCGGAGTAGACGTTAGAAGAAAATGCTCTCCTAAAACCAGCCAGCAGACAGCACAGCTTTATGGCTCAAACATGAATAGAGGAATAACAAAAACACCATCTTGCAAAAGGTCACATAATTTCGAATCCACAATGGTTTTAATTTATGTGTTCAAAAGTGCCATTTAAATGCCTGCTGTAGAAATTAAATTAAAACATAATATAAAAGCATTTAATACCATGTTGAATTAAAATAAGGTGGGGAAGGACATTTAGTTTTTTTTTAAATTATTTTTATTATATCTTTAAAACAATGAAAATCTTCTTAACTTATGAAACACCAAATCATCCACAAAACACTTCTTATTTAGTACATGTTTATTTAATAGTGGAAATTAACTGGAAATTTGTCAAATAAAAACTTTAACACTTGGTTAATTTTCAAATGTATATGAATTTACTTTGTTTCCTCTTCTTCCTTCAAATTGTTGTTGGAAAGTGTCCTTGGCTTTTATGAAAGGAGCTTATGAATAAAATCATTATTATTATTATTATTATTATTATTATTAAATGAATGCACTGAACTAACACTCTGAGTTGTGCTTAAGTGGGAGAATCTGTAATCTTCTTCTGATTCGCCTCATGCGTCATATTTTCTACAAGCATGCATCCAAAAATGCCTCAACATTCAGGCTGTGCAATTTTTAGCAGGGCATTGTAAATTCCCTTTGATCTTCATGTTAGAAGATGTCTAAACTGTTTGCTAATCAGCAATTGAGAGCAGATCAAAAACTATGCATACGGCACATTTCAACTGTACTCACATCGACTGAGGTGAGACTAAATAAAAAAGGAAGTCAAATAAAAATAAACAGTGATTCAATGTAATTCTAAAAAATCTGTAAAGCTTTAAAAGACTTCAGCCATTATATACATTCTAATGCTTAAAGTCTGGAAACATGAAGCTGACAAATTTTATATATATATATATATATATATATATATATATATGAAGGTGAAAGTTACACCATGACAGTTTTATTTGCTGCTGCTGCTGTTCCCACATCTGTTTCAAACTTCTATTTTTGGTTTTCTCATTTCAAGAGCAAAAACATTTGGCTGACTTTGTAACATAAGTCTGCTTTGTTGTTTCTTATTCTCTGGTTATAAAAGCCTAAAAAAGCATATTTGACATTTATTCATTATAGAAAGCAATAGTTTTGAGTTTTAGATGATGGATGAGAACGAATAAATCAGGTAGTGGCTGTGTGTCCTCAATCTCCGTTATCTACTTCCTCTTTCAGATTTCCTCCCAGATGGACTTCCTGTGTTGCCCAGGAGACTATTCATCACCATGACAACCAAATACACCACCTGCAGTTATTACTTGAGTCTATTATTATAAGGAGAACTTCCTCTCAATGTGCTGAACCCTGGAAATTGCATATAGTGCAGCCTTTGTGAGCACTTGTACATGTCGGATTTTTCACACCTGTGCCTTCAATCTAAGTGTATATATACACATGTATTCATCTATATGCCTACATATTCTTGATTTTTTTTTCTTTTTGTCAATTATTTCCGAAAGCTTTCCTCCAACCACTGATTTTTTGAAAACATTTTTTCAGCTTTAGCCCTCTTTCCTGCTGTCTTAAAGAAAAGGCAGAGCTGTAATGAACAATGGGTCCTGATTGAAATCTCCACAATTGTTGCCACTACCTGGCTTCAAAAGAGCCTTTTTAAAATATAGTCATTTAAGAAGCACTTACAGCTTTATAAAGACTGAGGAGGTGCAGCGATGTTGGCTACAGAGAATTGCAGTCATAATATATGAACGCACTCACTAGTTGTTCTTCTCATTCAAAATTTGTTTCTGGCATTAAGTGTAGTCAGTGGCTTTGATTAAGAAACAACTAGTTGTAGGCTATGCAAATCACTCTGCTGTAAACGGATACTTATTTTGATTTTAAAACTAGTAACTCCACTGCATATACTTTTATAAAAAAAAAAAAAAAAAAGAACGAAGAGCTTCGAGCAAAACCAACTTTCACATGCGGTTGGCGTGTTCTCAGTGGCTTGACTGCACCCTGCATGAAAAAAAAAAACAACAGGCTTCAGAAAGCAGTGGCTCATGTGACCAAAAGCTTTGTCCGTAGGTTTATACAGTCTATGGTTGTGAGAGAGAACAGGAAAGGAGCTTAAAAGTGAAATAATTCCCTTCAGCATTACAACACTAAAGATTTTGACACTGATGGTTACAGCACGTTACCTTAGTTTAATTAAAGATATGATTTAGACGTAAAAACAATCATCTAAAGCAGTGATTCTCAAATGGTGGGTTGGGACGCAAAACTGGTCCATTTTCAGTGGGCCTTGGGCCTTTGCCTCAGGCCAAGGTAAAGCTCTCAGGTTAAGCTACATATTTTTAAGTCTTTTTAGAAGTGTGTCTAAGTTGTACTTTTAAATACAGTACATGCTTCACAGTTTTGGATAGTCTGCATCTCCTGGTGGCGCCTCCTAAAAGTGGAGGGTTCCAGCATGGTCCATCTGGTCACTAACTCCTCTACTCTCCAAACCTGCTGCCCACGGCTGAGGGCCTGCAGGGGTACGAGGGTCTGGATGCTCACAACTACCTATGTCTATGTCTGGGTGGGACAGAGAAGTCCCAGTTGCAATAATAATAACAAATCAGAAAATTAAATAACTACAACTGTATGTGCGCCTGTTTATGTATGCATGTTAAAAAAAAAAAAAATCATCACTTCACATCACTCTGCATTATTCTAAATTACACATGATGATTTATTGATTTTTATGTTACCTCTCAGGTTCTTTATTTCCAAGTTGCGGAGATCATAGATGTCTATGGCCCCCTTAAGCCTGCTATACATCTGAAGTAATGGCGGCAATGAGATTTATGTATGAGACTGATGGTAAAAAGTCAATGATTGTACACATGTTGGGATACAAAACAAGACCTTATTTATTTAAGTTAAAATGTGTCTTGCACACGGGTTTATCATTTTCACTGAAATACATTTAGAAAATGTGCAAATTTTGTGAAAATGTTAAGGCATGCATTGATATATATAATGTCATTGAAACATTTTTGAACCCATACCAATTTTTAAGGTTGTCAATTAAATGCAATTTTTCATTCCACATCTTTCTAGTCACCTGTAAAAATATGATATGACAACTACTTGAAAACGAATAGACAACTCACAAGTGAAATCACTAATTCACTTATGCTGGTTTGCAGCACATCATCTAGCCAGGCTGCTCTTCTCCTTTGTGACCTTCTTTTGTCTGGTCACCTTGGCGCGTGACAGCGCTCAGTATTCAAAAGGAAGAATGACGAACATCAAAATCTGATCTCTTCCCAACAATAGCACAAACGTTTACCATTGTGGTGACAACAAAACCAATCTAAACAAAATGTCTGTGTCTGCTTGTCCACCAAATGGCGACTGCTCCCAAGATCACGTGACTTGTGACGTCTAATAGGAACCTCCTATTTTGTAGTTCTTCCAGTTGTATACAGAATGGTTTATTTAGCAGACAGGTTAAGCTTTTCAGAGTAGGACAGCAGTGTGAAATAAGACACAAATAAGACAGACTTTAATGGAAATAAAACGATGATGTTACTCCATAGACCTATCACTATCTGTCTAGCAAGATAAACATTCAGCCAGCTGCATGCTTGTGAGGACAGAATAGTATGCATCAGCGAAATAAAAGCTGATGCCATGTCTGCACATGTTTCGTTTCCACCACTGTGCACACGTGTTCAAGCTCACTACAAGTTTATAAAAGCCTGCTGACTTTGCAGTGTTTTGCGACCGCTGTAAGTAGCAATTGACTGCGCATGTGTCTAAAGCCACATTTCCACTGCAGGGTTCAAGTGACCCAACTCCACTTGGATATGACGAGTGGACATGTAAGCAATTTATAGACAACAGTGCATAGATGCAGCTATTTTCAGATTAGTTTCAGGCCTCATCCACATGTTGAAATAAATCAGATATGTATCTGACACGCATCTGCATCGGCTGTCTAAGGGGACAGATCAGATTTTTTTCAAGTTAATGCGAGTCAGACGTTTTTGAAAATGTGATGCTGGTAAATGATACGAGCACAGTTGGAGAGTTTTTCTTCTTTCTTCCCAGCTTTAAAATATGCATAATCTTTCACTGACCTCTAAGAATGCTTAAAAAAAGCAACATCTTGGGCAATATTTTCCGTTGTGTCCTTCGCAACTTCAAGAATAACAAAGCAGATTCTGAGGTTCCATTGTAGAATTTAACTTTTACTGAACCAACTGACAAATGTACACATACTGTGAAACTCTGAGGAGGCGCTGAGGGAAATAGGTCAGCATACCACTTCTACTATTTCACTTTTGTTCATTGAAAATAGTGTCTGGTTTTTCTCCCTTGCCGTCTAACTTTTTCCAGATCAAGTACCAAAGCGCATCTACCTTACAAGGTTGTTGTAGATATCGGATATTGGTGTCTTTTAAAGGTGATGGGAACAACTAATGTAAGCATATTTATATATATATATATATACATATATGTGTGTGTCCTCTTCTCACTGAGATAAAAAGGAGTATCCCACCAAAAGGTTTGTTTTTTAAAGTGTGTTGGAACTCATCATTTGTGCCAAACTCCATCAGAGGATAATCAGTCAGTGTAAGGAGGGATATATTCCCATGCCAAATTCCAGAGTATTTTGGTATTTCAGCACTTAGAGTGCATCAAATATTTAAAACAGAATTAGCAAGTGTGAAGAAATCAGTGCAAAAAGGCAGAGGCCAAAGCTAAATTAGGAAACCACTATTAGATGTATGATCTTTGTAATGAAACTATGGTCAGTAAACAGGCTCAGGAGTGCATTGGAAAAACATTGTCACAAAAAAAAAAAAAGAAATGATTATTTGTCCCCAAAACATCGCTGGAAAAAAACTTTTTTGCAGTAGTACAGTTCATTTTACCTGTTAAAAGTATGCAAACATGCTATGCTGTACACTTTATATTGAGTGATGACAGGACAAAAGCTGCCTCTCAAACATGGTCTTTCAATGTGGTAAACCACGGTGGAACAACAGTCATGACAAATACCCTCCATGCAGTAAGTAGTTGATTGTATTGATCTGTGATGGCATAAATGAGCAACTAGCTGCTGGCACACTTGACCACTGATCAAAAGCGAAGCTACAAACATGTGCTCTAATTTTCTTCAAAGACCTTAGAAAGGGTGCACATCTCAGCTGGGCAGACACTTGACGAGTGTGATCGGATGACTTCACACTAGGAAGAAGGAAAACAACATACGTGTAGAAGTAGGACTCAAACTCCACTTGACTAGAGGCATTCTCGCTATAATTATGCAATGACAGCTTACAAGACCCACTGGAAGGTGAGAAGAGGTGATAACTTGTAGTGGCCATTTAACAGGATGAAAATATTAAAATCAAATGCCTTGAGGTGGCAGAGCAGAAGTCTTCCACGGTTTGATTATTTTGCCTGTCATTGCTCTTCAGGAGATTAATCTGTGGTTTCTTCCACTTCTCTTAATTAACCGTGATTGGGGAAAACAGTTATATATCATTGGATGAAAGAAAACATATTCCTGACAAGAACTGCATAACTGCATGAGAACTAAAGCGAGGTGAAGTTGTTGGGAATCATGTCGTTGGTTATCGTATTTGATACATGAATTTCTAAGACCTCTGCACCACCAAAGGAATGAATAATTATATATATATATATATATATATATATATATATATATATATATATATATATATATATATATATATATATATATATATATATATATATATATATATATAAATATATATATATATATAATTATTCATTCCTTTGGTGGTGCAGAGGTCTTAGAAATTCATGTATCAAATACGATAACCAACGACATGATTCCCAACAACTTCACCTCGCTTTAGTTCTCATGCAGTTATGCAGTTCTTGTCAGGAATATGTTTTCTTTCATCCAATGATATATAACTGTTTTCCCCAATCACGGTTAATTAAGAGAAGTGGAAGAAATATATATATATATATATATATATATATATATATATATATATATATATATATATATATATATATATATATATGCTTACATACATATATAATTGAATGCAAAATAAATAAATGAATAAAATTGCCCAATATATCTATAATGATTAAACACACACACATTTTAGTTTCACAAACACACACATTATAGTTTAAAGAAATGTTGTGTTTTTTTTATTTAACTTACAATAGCATCATTTATCTATTAATTTTTTATAACATGAATTATATTAAAATGTATTCATTTTCAATTATTTTTACATTTTCTCAGTTTGGTCTTTGAAAAACATGATCTGAACAAGACCTAGGGATCAAATGCAACATTTAAAAAAAAATGTAGGTGTAACCTCTTCTCAACTGCAGGACAATAAACAACTTACACACCAACAAAACTGTGCATCTCAATTGGTAATTGTCATAGTTTGGATTTAGTTGGGTGTTAGGATCTGGGTTTTGTTAAATGGCTGGTGTTCTTGGGTTTTGTGTTCTTTCCTCTGTCTTCCTGTGTTACTGTAAACTTTATTTTCTTTTTTACATTTTAGATTTGTCTTTGTCTCGTTGTATTCTGTTTGATGTTACGTAACCACACCTCCCTGATTGTTTGCACCTGTGTCTCGTCAGCCCCTGTGTGTATATATTGTCTTGGCTTCCTTCCCTCCCTGCCGGCCTGTCTGTGATCCTGACTGTGGCTTCTGTGGCTGTTTTTTCTTACGTTTCTTGAGTAATGGAAGGTTTTTTTTTGTTAAGTCATATTTCTCGGATTTCTGCCAAAATGTGCTTTCTCTTTTAAATAAAGGACTTTGTTTGAAACATCTAAATCATCTATTGTCCTGCATTTGAGTCCACCTGAACAACCCAATCATGATCTATCTCGGCCCCTTCAATGTTAATTGCATCCTTCCCGTTTGTCTACCCCCATTCTTCTTTGCCCATTTTTTTTTTTCCTTTTTTAATATTTGGTGGTTGTTGAACAGTTAAAGCAATGCCCTACCACCACCAAGTGGTATGGGATACTAAATCAATTGATCCTGCCAGGTCTTTCACTGTAAATGGTGACAAGGCAGCTAAGGGGAACCGACAAGGACTCTGGCTCTGGAACATGCTAAATGAAACCCACCTACAAAGGCTTCAACCAGCATTTAAACCTGGAGTCTTATCCTGTGAGGTGGCAATGCTAAGCACTGTACCATTAGTTTGCCCAAAAATATTTATTGGTCCAAATTAAACGTATAAAATCATTAAACATCTACTTAATATGAAGGAAAATATGTGACCTGTGAAAAACTGACTCATGTTGCTGCCTGCCAGTAGCTTGTTCAAACTTGACAAGGATTTTTTCTGAGACGGATGAAACGCACATTCAGAGTTGAGATATAGAGGTGGAAAATGAAGAGAAAAGGGGAAAACTATTTGGGCTCCATTCATTTTACTGCCCCTGGCTAGCTGAGTCATCTAATTCTGAAAACACCTGTTTCTCAATTTTGCTGTATTCCACTTTTTTAGCACCCAGGGAAGCTAAGTATAGCCTACTACCTGCCTTTTCACAGCAGAGTCCCAGTACATTTATGTACCTCCATTATTGTTTAAGCCCCTGTGGCAAACAACACACTTGCTCAGTTTGTAGACAGCAGACTTACCAGCCTCTTAGTCCCATACTTTTTTTTTTTTTTTTTTTTTTTTTTAAATGAAAACGTTTTCTGTCTCAACTTGAGAAAAAGTAACCCACGCACATAATTTTCCTCATGAAAATGATGTTTTTTATATTCATAACTGAATAACACAATATTATCCATCATTATGTCTTGTGGTGTGTTGTGAAGGCTCTGCGGTGCACCAAGTGGAGTAGTAGTGCAGGGCTTGAACTGAAAAATTGGAGCACAAGCAGTGGGTCTTGCGTCAAGATAATCGCTACAGATTAAATACAGATGCCCCTGTTGATCGGCTGTTGACATAAAAATGTAAAAATGATCAATTAGAGCCAACAGTTGCTGTGGCCAATAGTGGCTTATATTTTTTTTATTAATTTTACAGATGTAATGTCAGAGTTCCTTAGCTACAGAACTTCACATACCGTGCTACAAAACATCTTGATGAAGCTGAAGTAATAGAACTTCAGGTCTACTATTATCTTTCTAGCACTAGATCTAAACCTCCTAACTTTGTGCCTGGTGCTCAGTAGCTCCGTAAATCTAAGGTATACTCATGATGCCAGCGGCATAACGATGTAGTTAAAAATCTTTTAGATAACGTTAGCAGAGTTAAAAGCACTGTTGCTTCGATTTAATTTAGAGCAAATGTGGACATCCTTTTTCTTGTTCTGGATATCAGCATCCATGTTAATTTGGCAGCTCAAACCAAAGTAGACATTGAGCTCTTCTTTTGTCGATTTTAGGACATGGAATATGAACTCTATTCCAGGTATCTTGGGATACCCAGAATCAGTACTGCAGGTACTCTAGAGAGAGAGAGAGAGAGTGTGTGTGTGTGTGTGTGTGTGTGTGTGTGTGTGTGTTTGTTGTTTTTTTTTTGTTTTTTTTGGCTTGACAGTTGCTCAACTAATGAAAAACATGCACTTTCACTTTATTAAAAGTGTGAATCCACACCGACTCCAAGGTTGTGAAGCATTATGTCCAAGCTGTTCTTAAACTTGCACAAAGCCTCAAGTGTTTCTATGCTTTTAAATTCCTACCAACAGAAGGTACAATGAATTGAACGGGAGTTTTGTAATACGCAACTTCAGCTTATGTAATCAAAAATGTGCACACAACAGGGCGTGATGGTCATGTTGGCTGCGCACACATACACACAGGTGTTTATTCAACACAGAATTGTGGGGCAACAGTTGGTGGTGAAGCTCAAGTGCTCTTAAGTGGTGTTTTGTCCCGGATACAGTCACAGGAAAAACAATTTTCAGTTTTTTTGTGCATCTGTGGGTGATCTTTGTCTTTTTGCCTTTTGGGCAAATACCCCTCACTGTGCTAGTTTTTCTGTATTTTGACAGCAATCAATCATGTACAAAGCCTGCTGAGTTTGGATGTGAATGTGTGCAAATTATATGGTGTTTCTTTATGCATCATTGCTTTATAGAAGGGATAATATGCAGTGTATATATTAAAAGGAAATAATACTAAATCATCGTATTCAAATTATTAAATGGGGAAAATGCTGCAGTATAAATAGGTATTAAAATATATTTAAATTTTCAAAATAATTACTAAACCCTTTTTTAAGTGACAGATGAAACAAACCACATAAAGAATTATTCTAGATAAAAGCTACTGCAAAAATATGTTTACATATTTTGTCAGAGATCAAAGCAATTGTGTTTAAAACGGATGCATGAATAAATTTAATTGCAGCTTTAATTCAAAATGTTCTTCAGTGACCCATTTTCAGTGGAATCATATTATTCTTGATTAGTAAAAGCTTAATTTCCTGAAAAAACTGAGAATTTACTAACATTGTGCATTTATAAGTATATGTGTATTTGGAGATGAAAAAGGAACAACTGAGCAATACCTACAATATTGGGTCCCAAAATGTGCAAAAAAGGTAAAAATAACAACATATATCATGTCCTTATGTTAAATATGATGTTAACTGATCAGCAAGACCTGATGTGGTGAAATGTTCTGTGTTCAGTGAAGGCGGAGACATGACTTGTAACGTTGAATTATATTTGACAGAATTCTTGCAGGTATTTTTGTTTCAATCCTGAACAAATAAAAACTCACTGGGAGTCATCTGCATCTCAAGGCCTGTTGACTCTGGTTGCTGTCCCGATGGCCCAAGGACCACTCTGTCCTGGGTTGTGGTGGGGTCCACCCTGCCCGGGGTGGGTTCTGGCACCCTGCCAACCAGGCCGGCCTCAGGATGCAGCAGCCGCCTCTGGTTTTTCTCTGGCCAGCATGTTGTTGGTTGTGTGTTCTTATCTTTGAGTGTGTTTTATCATTGATTACAGGGATTACAGTTGGTGGCGAAGTGGATGGGTGGAATCGACTTTTTTCTTTTACTGTTAAGTACTTTATGCTGTATTTTACTGTATGAAAAGTGCTATATAAATAAAGTTTGATATTACAATAATCAATATTCATACATAGGTATTGCACTGGCACACCTGACAAACATCAGTGTCCTAAAGACATTTGACTCTTTCTCTGGAGAAGCTCCTTGAAGTCCTCTCACTTCTCTCTCCTTGTCTTATCTTCCTGTTACTTATTTGCAGTTATGGTGATGGCTTCAAGTCAGGTAGCACCATCATTGGAAATAAAACTTTTCCCTACAGCTGAGCTATTTCTCAATATGTGTTCTTGTTCATACTGTACTTGGGATCGTTTGTACAAGTGAAATGAAATCAGTTGAAGGCAAAGTGCTGTACTAATTTAGTTGGTAATATAGTCAAATAAGATTGAAGACCCCGTGGTCTTGTTCTACCCATTTTACCTAGTTTTTCTATTACTATTTTACCCATTTTATCTAGTAGCTGAGCTGCGATGCAGGCAAGTACACTGCTATTCAAATAGCAGACTGGACAGCATCCTGTCCTCCAAAATATGTTGTCCCATGCCAGAGTTGCCAAATGTGAACTACCAAATACGCAAGACCAAAATTGACATACTTGGTTTTACAAAACTGTTCTGGTTTCTCTGATTTGTTATCGCTGACGTCCTCAGGCGAATAAGTCAGAGTACAGGTTCTTATCCTTGTATCCTAACGACTCATGACACACACACAGAGGCACACTCTAGTAGAGTTATATTTACAACTAAGATCAAATATAAATGCAACTTCTTTTTTTTTTTTTTTTTTTTTTTTTTTTTTTTTTAATGTGGGTACAATTCAAACCGTTGCCATGGCGAGAGCTTATACGATCACACGTGGTAACCTTTTGAGATGACATCCACAATACGGTCAAAACATCATTTCAATGACGTGGCTTCCAAACTTATGATTGTATTTAGTTTGAGAAATCACAGCAGTTTACATTTTCCAATAATCATACACTCCTAACAAAACAAAAAAAAAGAAAAGTAATTATAAACATCATCAAATGGCTGTTTTGAAATCCACATTTAGTAGATAATAGTCTGTCGTCTCCCTCTGGTAATCGTCAACCTTTTTAACATCTTCATTAGACAGGATTGTCAATTAACGCTGACAGTTACAGTTGCACACGTAATGATGCACGCATCCATATTCTAATCATGTTCAAGTGTCTTTTTGTAACGGTTTGTAATCCAGGAAAGTTAATGAACAAAGAAACCCAGGTGCACAAACAATTCATTGCTCCTTTTTGTCATGGAGACATAGGCTCCCGCGCTTTTTGGTAATTCTGCATATACATTCCTGTGTGTGAGTCCAGGCCTTAAAATGTCCATGTTTCTACATGCATATCTGCATATGAGTGACAAATTCGTTCAAGCATACACTCTGGGGGTTTTCTCTTAAGCTCAGACATACAAGGGAATGTGTGTGTCGTCTTTTTTGGGATGAGGCAGCAAATGATGGCACTATATCGCACCCCCCTATGGCGTTTGACCTCAAGCAGAAAGAGAGATGAGAGAGAGGAAAGAGGGAGGCAGGCAGTTTGAGCCTTGTGGGCACCTCTCCGTGTGTGGTCCCCAAGTCTGCATCCTGCCTGATAACGAGGGATGAGACGAAAGGAAGGACTTGTGGAGACGAGGACAGAGAAAGAGAGACATCTGTGGTGGCAGTGGGGTATCACACAATAATGAGTCATACATGCTGAAATCTTTTGCTTTATATATAACCTCTATGAGTATGTCTGTCTGGCAGGGAGTATTTCCCCTGCAGCACTACTTGGTCCAGGACGTAACTCGTGAAAAAGCATGTGCCACACAAATATTGTGGGCTGGCCTGAATTTAAGTCTACACTGCGCGTGCTACACACGTCAGCGTTTACCTTCTAAAGCTTGTGTTGAAACCTTTTATGAAAATTAACTAGAGCATTGTTGTTACAGCAGTGAACTTAGTTTAAGAGCTACACAACTCAGTGGCTTAATGCTATGACTGTCAGTGCCAACGTTTTTATCTAGTTTAACATTTTAAACGATAACCACTAGCTCACTAGCATTAAAGAGAAGAACGCTGTCTGGCTAATTTGGCTTTTGATTTACTTGTTTTTTTCTCAAATGTGCAAGTTTAATAAAACCTAGTTGCAAACTTAAAAAGACACATGCTTCACTAGATCATAGTGTGTACACTAGTAGGTCACACGGTTGCTTGTTTGGGGAACAAATGTTCCCATCTCCCCCTTTACTGGGATAGCCAGCCGTTTACAAGTGCTGCGTTACGTTTAATGTCCTTGGAAAATTTCCCAATTAAAATCACCAGTTGAATAAGAATTTTTGTGTTTCATGGCATTTTATAAGCACCAGGAAATTCATGCAGAGGTGTGCGTATGTGCTACTTCTGAAACACGGGTTAATGAGGGGGATGGTGCAACAAAATTCCAGACATTCAAGTAGTTGGCACTGTCATTGTTATTAAATAACATCTACAGATATTTAAAAAAAAAAAAATTAAAGGAATATGTTAAAATTGCCTAAAATTTTAGTCAAGTGAAGAGTGAAAAGCCATAATGCAGAGAAAAAAAACTTCTTTGTTCAAAAGAAAACAGGGATACTGTCGTTTTTTGTTTTTTTTTTAATTTTCAAAAATCTATGAAGCGAGAGAGAACAATATTTAATGATAGTAAAGGCAACAATTTTTAAAACTACTTTCTCCTCTGTGACTGGCGGCCCTCCCACAGGAAAGCCAACCAGCTTACACAGCTGCTAAATTACTTCTAAGCATTATAGTGTGGTGAAATTATAAATAAGGTGTGATAAATCTCCCTAATTTCACCTCTCACAGAACAGTCAGAGCAGCAAAGACGATACCAAATTGATTGCGGCAGAACAGTGAGCCAAGAAGCCCCTCCTGGACACAGAAGGATCCAAGTAGCCTTCCAAAAGTATTTCCTGTTGTAGAAATTCGTATAGCATATGTGGCCTTTCTTATCACATTTGCATTTACTGATGAATGTCTCTTTGTCCTTATTTAGTGTACTTGGAAGAACCAAGAAGTGGAGACAACGGTGGGCTGAGTGTGTTTGATCATCAGAAATATTGAATGATGGAACTTCTTTTTTTTCTGTCTGAATGTCCTCTTTGTCTTTTGCCGCTTTAGTAAAAGCATTTTTTTATTAAAAGGTGCTTCTGGATTTGATGATAGATGATTTTTGCTGGTTCACTTGTACACCTGCTTTACTTCTGTCCAGTATTGACTAAATTTTGGTCAGCGATATTTGGAAAGCTCTCAAGTTTATCAAAATCCAACATTTAAGTGCCATTCATCTAGAGTAATGAATTCTACAGTTTTGTCCCGTATTGCTTTGGGTCTCTGCTTTTCTTTGGGGAGCTTCTCTCAGTTCTGAACTCCAGAGTTTGCTGCTGCGATATGTCAATCTTTCCCTTTGACTTGATAAACCTGGGCTTTTTAAATGTAATGTGAGTAAAGACTAAACAAGGTTTCCTGTGTTATTTTTAGCACCATTCGTGCCACCTCTGAAAAACAGAGCCTTGCATAATAAGCATGACACAGTTTTCCTGGGGGGATTTTCCAGCTAAAAATAACTGCATATTGTCATCATAATACAAATACTACATAACTAGCTCAGTCCAACAACTCATGCCTGACCACTTCTTCACCTGAAAACTCAAAACAAAAATTAGCATGGTATTATTACATAACTTCCTGTGCTGACTTTTAGAGCAAAGAATCAGGATTCTTAATCATCATTCATCAGCCATTCAGGCATTGGAAGACGCAGACTTAAAAACTCATCAAGCATATTCTTTTTTTAAAGTCTGGCAGCTTGTGTGTTTAGTTTTTTCTTTGTGTTTACATGTTGACAATAAAAAGTTAAAAACACGAAATAATAACAATTGTATAGGCTTTCTTCTAAACATCCAAAAACATGTATATGAGGTTAATTGGTAACTCTAAATTGCCTACAGGCATGAGTGTGTGTTGATGTTTGTCTATACGTGCTCCTGGGATGGACTTGCCATGTGTCCAGGATGTACCTCTGGCAGAGTCCCGTGACCCCAAAAAGCAGCTATAGATGGTGGGTATTAATAATTTTTTACCTATTTTCTTTAGTCACAGATCAAAAATCTAGACCTTTTTGAAGCATCAATAATGTTGAGGGGTGTCACTCATCACTCAATAGAACACATGAGTGTGGTTCCATTTCCAAATGTAGTATTTTTATTTGTTTATTTTTTAGAATTCTTCTTCTAACCGTCATATCATTTCTTTTTCTTTTGACATCGTTGAACATTAGTCTTGCCTTGTCCATTTACATTTCTCTCTCTGACCCTCCATGTTGTCCTCTCCTGCATTTCATCAACTGACGTCATTTCTTCTTTTACAGAAGATAAATGAGCTCGTTTATCCTTTTGTTTCGCATTTCAGTTATTTGTCTTTCTTCCACAGTCATCTTTTTTTTCTAATTGCATCTTTCATTGATTAAAGTAAGCCTTTGTTGATTATGTTGATTATAATAGAAGTGAAAAGCTCACTACCGACGCATTTAAAATGAGGATATGACTGATCTGCATAACCGGAAAACTCATGTAGTGTTCACAAGCGCTTTGTCATGCTAACACCGAGTGCACTGAGTGTCTCATCATTTACGTTTGAAGGTACTCCAGCTCCACTTGAGCTGTATCATTACAAAGAACAAAACAAGTCAAGTGAGACATGAAATCTATTAAATTATATATTTCTATACAAAAAAGCTAATAACATTGTCAATTGATCATGTCTCTTTAAGTTGACATATAGACCCACATATATATGTGCACTTTACAAAATGTAAACTGCATAACCATATCTAAAATCATCTATCAAGTGGTCGTAGGTAGTTGTTCTTTAATCTCTCCCATTTCCTTTTAAGAAAATGGCAAAGCATTACATATTCATGAAATTAGTAAATTATAAAAAAATAAATAAATAAATAAAAAAAAAGTCAATGCTGAGATGAAAGAATGCCAGCTTACCAGGGCTTCAAAGCTGCCATGTGAAACTTCCTACGATGTGAATGTGTGCTGTGGATGTGTGTCTGCAGTCACGCTGGATTCTAGAACAGAGAGCAGACAGAGAGGAAGAGGGAGAGATAAGGGCTGACCTTCACTAAATCACTTCCCTCTTTGGACAGACTTGTAGGGAAGCATCATGTTTGGCAAACTGTTTGTACGGAGGAAAAAGGAAAGAGACAAGAAGAAAATGAGCTGGAAAGAAGCAGAGGACTGGAGGCAGACATGCAGTAGAAACGAGAAACGTGTAGTGGAAATATAACGTGGTGTAAAGTGGAATTATGAAGCTCAGAGGAGACAAATGTATTATATGATGAAATAAAGAAAGAACCAGATAAAACTGAGTTGGGGCAAAGGTTCAACGAGAGAAAAATATCCACAGGACTGACATGAAAAAAACCAACACTAAAATGGCAATAAATTGGCACAAATCACTGAAACCACATTCAAAATGTGTTTACAAATCTGTTAGAAAAAGCAGTACTTCAAAATGATTTTGCTTTTGAAGTCACAGAACTAAACATCATCTGAAGCTAGGAAAATGTGTTTAAAAGTATGTTAATATACATTAGAAGATTGCAACAAAGGCTCAAAGTCTACAAATGATATATTTATATCAACGTCTGTCTCAATAAACAATGCTTATATTCAAGTGTAGCACAGATCAAAATTCTGGCTAATATTTGTCTGGAATAAAAATGCGGGCTTTTTTAGGATTCACTGCACTACATACTGTAGATGAAAAGCATAAGCATTGTTAAAATAAAGCTAGAACATATTCACACTAAACACCCCTCAGAAGACAACCATAATGAGTTTCTAATACCTCTTAAATAAAGACTCAACCTTATTAGACATTGTGCACAATGTCAATTTTGGTATCACTGCGAATATATTTTATAATAACCCTAATGCAATACAAGTTGTCTGAGAGGAACTAAACTGATGTAGCTCCTCCTGGCTCTGATAATCTATCCATTAACAGATGATTTTTGACGAAGACTTTCTAATGTCTTTTTAGAATGTGTAAGTTCCTATTAAAAATTGTGTTTCAGATGATCAAGTATAGCCCTGTTTTCACCAGCGGGTCCAGGACGGGACGGTTTTGGTACAGTTATGTTCTTAAGCCGTGATATCTGTTGCATTTCCACAACCATCCGTACCCCTACCTGATAGGCGGGATACTGGCCGGACAGCGATAGATTCTTCAGCTACTTAACAGAGTGATGTCATAGCGGTGGCATAACGCCTTCCTCAAAGTATTACAAAGACACAACATAGAAACAAGCGGCAACCATCTTACTTCTGCATTTTAGTTCCTCGACTGACCAATTGACTCACTTTTGGAGCCAGCCTAAATCTCCTTTGAGTCCCATATTAAAATTTCACACTTTACAGCAGAAATAAACATATTTACAGCCTGGTTCAAAAACCATTTTGGTCTCAAGTGATGACAACTCTGAGAGGGGTGAATTTTTTTTGTACCATGCCAGGATAGTTTATATCAAGCAATAAGTTTATTTCTAATATGATTGATTGGCAGTTGGCTCAGCCAATCAATAGCCGTTATCACTTCTTTATTTGTAATCGTCATGCTACTGCCATTTGCAAAGCAACCACTCGTTTGTATTAATCCACTATTTTTGATATTGCCGTCAAGTCAACTTGTTAAATGGTACATCCCGATAAAAACATCTCACAGCACCTTTGCAGATATTTCTGTGAGGTTCGGGAGGAGATGGAGCAAAGCTACCTTTGATTGATATGCGGTGGGCGTGTTCCCAACAGCTTGCTGAGCAACATGGCTCCGCCTGGTTTGAAGGAAAATGACTTCAAAGCAGAAGAGTTTAAGCTCTTATGGCTGCAAAAAGTGGACCAACGCCATATTGAACCCTATGGATTAGGAATGGGATGTCACTTAAGTTCATATGCAACTCAAGGCAGGTGAATGAATACTTTAGCCATATAGTGCATCACTCCGTCTATTTCAGCAGAAAAGGCTGGCATTCCATAACTATCCAAGGAGTTGTGGATGGAAAAGTCTCTTTTGGAGCATATATGCAGGAATGGCTGGGAGTTTGTCCACATTATGGGAGTTGGTTGCAAGTTGCAGCCTTTATCCAGCCTGCACCAAAAAGACTGGGGGGTCGAATATTGGCTATTACATATTGGAAGATTCTGCTGTTCCGTTACTGGCTCTTGAAACCCTTTCCTGACAGTGGCCAGCTTACAGCAGAACAAGACTTCCAAGGTTTGAGTGGTTGTAGAAAATGCATTTGGTTGACTAAAAGGGGAGTGGCATTGTCTGATGAAAAGAAATGACAATGACATAGAATTTGTAAAATCTATGGTGGTGACTTGTCCTCATGAGGAAGACTACCAGAATAATTGGGACACGTCTATTGTACTTTGTCCACATCTGTTGCAGCAGACCCTGTGGTGGCACTGACTTAGGGGTCAGGGAAAGAGGGACAGGATGTACGTGGGGGTCTAATGCGGTTTTTGAACTATTAACATTCTTTTGGTGCTGCTTTAATCTTTGTACTTTCTACAACAGTCTTACTGATGCTGATTTGTGAAGGTTCAATGTATGACTCACACATTGCATTGTAAGGCTTAATTGCAATTTCTTGTGGTAAAAATAGTCTTAAATTCTGCTCCAAATGAAAAGGTAAGTAATTACTCAATGCAATGTTTAATAATAAGTTCTGATTAGAGTAATCCAATGGCGGTATTGTAGAGATGACATTTTTAAACCAAACAACAGTCTTGTTTGTAGTTCAACTAGGTTTACTCCACATCACCCCTTCTTTTATAATTTAGAGTACAGATCAAAATCACAACACAACTTATTATCTGTGATTTCCTGGACATAAAGTCTACTTGATCACATTTAAAATTGAGTAATAGTACTCATTACTGTTCATACTTTGACTAAAGCCAAAAATATGTATTGACTTAAAAAGGGGGGGATATAGGCCATCACTGGAATACTCTCTAAAAGAGAATGCTGACTGTATCTGCATGCACCAATTCAGCCCTATAACTTGTATGTAGTTGAAGCATATGAATCACTTAGAAACAGATGGCAATAGAAAACCTTTTTTCCTTTTTCTTTTGTTTTTTTACTATTAAAAAAGAAATCCGGGGAAATCGGTCCAGTGTTCGTTTATAAAAGTTTTTCTGTAGATGATCCTGGCTCAGGGAACCCACCAAGGTTCCTAGGAAGGCCTGGTTAATGGCTGCAGTCTCGTTCCTGGTACCATCTGTACACTTCCAATTCATGCTCCCTTGTAGTCTCACTGTTCATTTTGGGGCCCTCATTCACACACATGTATTCTGCCTTGCTGTGCTTAACCTTAATTCCTATCCTCTCCAGGCCATACTTCCACCTGTCTAGATTTTCTTCCCACTCTCTGCTCTCACTACAGATCACAACGTCATCTGCAAACATCATAATCCATGGAGATTCCTGTCTAACCTCATCTGCCAACCTGTCTCTCATCATAGCAAACAAGAAGGGGCTGAGAGCTGATCCTTGGTGCAGTCCTCCACCTTGAACTCTTCTGCCACATCTACAGCACACCTCACCAGTGTCTTACACCTCCTTCATGTCATGCAACACTAACATACCTCTCTGCTACTCAAGACTTCCTCATACAATACTACAGCACCTCTCTCAGCACCCTGTCATATACTTTCTCAAGGTCTTCAAAAGGTACAATACAGCTCCCTCTGACTGTCTTAGTACTTCTACATCAACATCTTTTAAACTTTCTGTCGAAGGGCTGCTTGATTTTGGAAAATCTAGTTGAGATTTCTTTTTTTTTTTTTTTAAATAAAACTTAATGGGTGATTTTAATACTAATACAATATTGTATACATTTAGTAGGAAATTTTGTTTATATATATATATATATATATATATATATATATATATATATAGTTGGTAAATACAATATACAGACTAATATATTGAGTTTTAACCAGATAACTTTAACAACACCAACCAACATATCTACTTCCTCAAAGAAAACGTTTAAATATGAATTTGCTGACAAAACAAAGTTTATACAAAATTTAAAAGAGTTAATTGATTATAAAAAAAAAGAATTCTGGTTTTACAAAATATTTAACACTGGGACTAATGAAAATGCAGTGAAATTAAAAATTAATTAAAAATTTTCACAAATAAAATCAAATGAACATGTCCAGAGTTAATTTGATCCTACTCTGAGCAGTATTGCTCAAGTATTGTGGTTTTTGAACTGGACCTGGTCTAAGGACCTGATGCTCTAAAATGGAGTGTGATGGTCTTCTAGTCTTGCGGTGATTTAGAACGTCCGTGTTAGCAGAGCTCTCTCCTAATACATTTCAAAATGGGACAGTTAAACTCACCAAAGGCTTAAAGATATTTAATACAGATCTACCAGCAGCACCAGCTCATGTACCAAGGCTCCGCCCCAGTTTATCAATGTTGAGAACCCAGGCTTGGTCACCGTGGTGACAACATATCTTTAGCTAAGAAATCTGTTATTGCCCGGGTGATTTTTCCCATGTGTTTTAAAAATTTGCTTTTATAGAGTGACACTTTTAAATCATTTCGGGCAACGATCCCCGTACTGCGCTTTTTGGCTAGTCCTTGTTTTTCTTTTCTTTTTTTTTTTTTTTAATAGTGCTGGAGGTTTGTAGTTGTACTTAGTGAAGTACCAACATTGCCATGGCATGCTCTGCACATGTGACTTTCCGCAGCATCTTCTTTTTTAAAAACCCAAATAACTCCATACTGTATGATCTGTAGAGTTTCTGCTGATCCAGCTTCTGACTGTTCTGTCGAGCCAGAGGCCAGTGCACAACAGATTAAAGGTAGCATGAAAAGTTGATGCAGTCGAGTGCTCCACTCACGCTCGCATCACATGACAACCTTGTAATTGCTCACACTGCAATTTACAAAATCACGTGTTATATTGCCATATTATCCCAAATGCAATTAATCGTTCAGCGCTAATCTGTAGTTCTGTTTTATTTTTTTGTTTGTTTGTTTGTTTGTTTGAAACCATATTGATCAAATGCTAACTCCTGTCCTTAGTCTAGCTCAGTGTTTCTCAGTCCTGGTCCTCAAGTACCCCAGGTCTGCATGTTTTAGATGTTGCCTTGCACCAACACACCTGATTCTAATTAACGGTCCTCATTAGCTTGTTATCAAGGTCTGCACAACTTTGTTGACGACACAGCTACTTGTATCGAGGTGTGCTGAAGCAGGGTAGCGTCTAAGACATGCAGTGCAGGGGTACTTGAGGACCAGGATTGGGAAACACTGGCCTAGCTTCCATTACTCTTTCCCACAACTTCGTTGTATGGCTCATCAATTTTATTCCTCTGTAGCTGCCACAACTCTGCACACCTCCTTTGTTCTTAAAAAAAAAAAAAAATCAGCACCAGCACACTTCTCATCCATTCCTTAGGCATCCTCTCAATTTAAAATCTTGTTGAATGTCCTAGTCAAAAAATCTATTGCCACCTTTCCTAGACACTTCCATATCTTCACAGGTATATCATCAGAACTGTCTTTCCACTCATTTTCCTCATTCATCAACTTTTCAAAGTACTCTTTCCATCTTCCCATCACACTTCTGGCACCTGTCAATACATGTCCATCTCTATCCTTAATCGCCGTGGCCTGCTGCACATCTTTTTCATTTCTGTCTCTGCCTCACAAAGCTGTATAAGTCATCCTCCCCCTTCTTGCTGTCTAACCTGGCAAACAAATCAACACATGCCCTTTGTTTGGCCTTTTGGCAGCTCTACGTTCACCTTACGCTCTCCCTTAATTTCTACTCTACATCTACTCCCTTCAATCCTGTGTCCCACCTCTTCTTAGCTTTCTCTGTTCATACTCCTGTACTTCATCATTCTTCCAAGTCTACTTGTCTACATTCGTACTAGATGACACATCGAGTAGTCTCTTCCCGTCTCCATGATCATATTAGCTGTAGCTGTCCAGTTATCTGAAGGCACCTACTGACACCACCCAAGGGCCTGTCTTAACTGCTCTTTGAAAAATCAAACACTTTTTCAGCTTCTACCACTTTGCCCTCCGCTCTGCCTTTGTCCTCTTCATTTTCTTCCATGCATGAGATTCATCCTACAGAACACCCTCCTATGTTGTCTGGTTACACTCTCACCTACCACTACGTTGCATTCACTGATCTTATTTAGGTTACATCATCTACACAAGATGTTGACCACCTGTGTGCTCCTACCTCCAGTCCTATGAGTCATCCTATGTTCCTGCTTCTTCCTGAAGAAAGATTTCGCAACAGCCATTTCCATCTTTTTTGAAGTCTACTGTGCTGCTCTCAGACAGCCTCCAATAAAACCAAAATTCCAAGATTCCAACATTTCCAAGATATGTTTCCATAAAATAATACAGTATTTTTAAAATTTAAACAAACTCAGACGAAAGAAAAAAAAAAAGAACCCCCTATTCAGAGTTGAAATTGGTGTGAAATCAAACAATTAAGTCAAAAAGTGAAAATGAAAAAAACTTCATCAACTGCGAGATCAAGACAGACACTCTTGTCAGAAGTTGAGGCCAGGAAAAATTGATTTGGTGGCATTTCCTCCGATGGTGTAGTGTACTGTGGTTGTCTGATGGGTGATCTTGTTTCTTGCCTTATGTGTTATGTTTAGTGCTGGATTGTGGGTTTTTCCTTTCAGATAAATAAAGTATTTATCTATTGTGTTCATATGGGTTTGTGTGAATGTTTATGTATAGTTGTAGTGTAGAATTACATTCTGTGCTCATTTTTTTTATTTTAAAAACGTACACGATAACTGAAGGTTGTAGGATAAACAATGACTCTCCTTGTTCCAAAATGATTTAATAGATAGAGAACTATATGTAGCATAAACTTGTTCCAAAAAATATATCCTGTTCAGCATCAACTGCTGAGTACTGCCTACACAAAATATAAGGGTTGGGAGCATGTTTCTGATGCTGTGAATCAGCGGAACTGGTATATTTTGACTATCGCGAAAATAACAAAAACTTTGTCCGACAGGGATTTCAGCATGAGAATGTTAAAGAGAATGTTTAAAAAAGTTGCTGCAGATTGGAGGAGTGTTGCAGCCACAGGAGAGACCGGCCTCCATCACCGGAGACACACTTTCTCCCTCTGCGTTTACTCAGGCTTGGGACCAGTTCAAAAACACGCTGGCTTGTGACCCCGAGGCTGCATTGCTCTGCAGTGCTTGGGTTTTTTGCCACTTTTTTTTTTTCCACTTCTCTCCTCTTCTTTTCAGAGCAGTGTTTGTTGGCTTGAGAATGCTGTGCTGTATCACGTTGAAAGTCATAGTGCACTGCATGCCAGCATCAGTCCAGGCAGTTTTTAAGGTACTCCACGGGTTTCTGAATGCGCTGCCCTCCTGTATGGAACATATAGTGGCTTCGTCATCCTCCTTACAGCACTTGCCACCAGTTAAGTTTTTAAACCGTCTGAACTTTGGGTGTTGAGTGACAGTGCAGCTTGTTCAAATGTTATGCGTCCTCCTCCAGAAGTTGGAACCTTTTGCCATGATTCTGATGTCTCATAGTTGACCACATGTTCTTTGGTTTTTATAGGCAGCACAAATAACCTGTGTTCGTTGAGCATGACCAGGCAGCCCATTATGTAGCCCATGAGCTTAGCCTGCTCGTCCTGCTCCACTTCTTCACAGGCTAGAGTTTCAAACAGTGCAGAAACATTTTTCCTGGTAGGTATCATTAACTTCCTTTGATGTGCTGAGAGAAGCTGATTATCTGTCTTATGGGAAAGGGTTTTTTGGTGTTGGACCATCACTTTTTCTCTGCACATCAGCTGTTATTTTTTTAAGCTCATGCAGCCTTCTGTCTGAGCCAGCATTCCTTGTGGAAGGTTTCAACATGTTAGGAAAATTGTCACCGTGTTTAACATGGTCTTTGTGGTTGTGGGTGCATAGCCTTTTATTGACAGGTACATAGGAAAACCACATAGCTTGTGCAGTTGATTTAAGAACCTCGTGTCATTGCAGGTGGCACTTGAAAGAAGGTCACAGGCCGTGTAAAAGCAAAAACATTGACAGTGGCTCCATGACTGCCGTGAATTATCCACATCCTTTTCTCATCTGTGTGACTCCAAGTAAGAAAGAATCTTTTCATATAAGCAGTTGCATCTTTTCCCCTTGCTAATATGTTCCCCTCTGTGAGCTCACAGAGGTAGTTTATGGGTACAGTGCTGGGTGTGGGTGGATAGGTATGTGACAGTGATTTTATTAATAAATCCAAATTTTGTTCGAGCTGCTGCAACTTGGAAGCAAAGATGTGCTCACAGCTGCAGTTGTGTGTGCATGCCTTTGAAACTAATTCACTCACATCTTTACTCTTGCCACTCAGGTGACCCGGTAGGAATGATGAAGAACATCCACTGTCACAGGATGAGATGAATAGATGGAACCAGGCCGAGTTGTGGAAGGGAGCTTGAGTGTCAGATTCATAGAGGAGATACTAGAAAAGGAGCATTGGGATCCACAAAGGGGTGGAAAATGGTGGATGACTTGTTTGGCGGGTCACCAGAGGCAGACACATTTCATCTCCTCCTTTCTTTCCAGTGGTTAAGTCATCACCAAAAGATGACTCATTGCTGAAAAACAAATTAAAATGCATGTTGTCTTCCTTGCAATCAATCTCATTAAGATGAGCTGTTGCACATCTATGGGCAGACAGGTCTGCTCAGGTTCATCATTAATGTCAATGCCCAATGATAAAACCATAGGCACAGCAGGGTCAGACATCTGCCCCAGTTTATACTCTTTTGCCCTGCCTCAGGAGTTGGCACATGTCCCTCTGCAGACCATCTATACATTTCTTGTAAATGTTTATTAAACCAGCAGAAACCAAAAATTGATCCAATTATTACATTTCATGAATTTGTTGATAATTTTATTTAAGTGTTCTCATAATTTTTTTTAAAAATGCATGTAGTGTCCCCTATGCCACCTGGCTATATTACAAAGGTGTGCTTCCCCGAATATATGCTTAAAGAGACCTCCTTTTTAAAGTAATAAATGCATCAAGGTAAATAGTTGTCTCCACAATCTGTAATATACACTTTGGTTCCCACTATATGAATTCTCTAAAAACATACATGTATAAGCTCTTGAACTGCGCTTAAAGACTAATAAATGAAAGCATGTCAATTATATAAATATTACCAAGTATGTTAAACCTCTAAGCTGCAAATCAATAAAAATGCTCATTTGCCAGGAAGTCCGATTGAGCATAAATATTTAGTATTTACATATGAAACATAAATATTCACCAACCATGAATCACGAACTGCACATGTTGCACACACAAAAAAATAAACTTATAACCGAAATCCCCATCGGGTAACATGTGTATAAAAAGTACACAGACTTCTAACTGTTTTGTCCTAAGAGCATCATCAACATAAGGGTCCTAATTTAGCTTTTCTCAGATGAAGTATTATGGTCTACTTGATAGACATGCATGATGCTGTACTTACATAGATTAAAATCTTTGACGTTTAATCTATCTGTGACCCAAGCCTTTTTTGATCCTCAAATTACACCTTCATAGGAACAGATTATTATTTTCTGTACGTTATATCCAGGACAGGATGAAGGTATTTCTTTCATTCAGAAGTAATGCCATCCCTGTACAGTCATCTATGCACCACTATGGTTATAAATCAAACATGAAGCTCTTTAAATAGGGAAATTAATTATTTACACTTCGAGCCAAAATACCTTGAATAGGAAGGAAAAATACTGACACATAATAAGTCATATCTAGGCCTGAGAGGCCAACCAATCTATTACCAGACTCTAGATTTATAATGCTCTCATAAGAGTTGAGCCACCATTGGAGGTATTTTGGTCAGCCGATACTCTGCCGATACCCCTTTTCTACACTGAAAAATCTGAATTCTAAAAAAGTGAAGAAACTAAAAGTTTAAATAAAATTAGCAGACTATTTTAGATTATTTTGCTATTTTTAGGGATTTTTAATACCCCGTTAGCAAAGATATTTTTGCTTTAAAATAAGACAATTTTGACTAGATATACATTCATATATATATATATATATATATATATATATATATATATATATATATATATATATATATATACTGAAACAGCAAAATGTTTTATAAACACTGAAATAAAACAGCATTTTCTAAAAGATTAACAACAATTATGTCCATGCTTTTATCAAATTTGCAATGAACCATATGCGTCTCCTCTGCAGCATTTGCAAAAAAATAAATAAATAAAAAAAGCTTATCTGCAGCTCATCTTTCAATTGGCAGAAGAGAGATCATATAACTCTTGTCTTGGCATCCCTTAGCTTTCCACCCTTTTAAAGCTTTAAATGGATTGGTGCCATCTTATTTGTCAGATCTGCTACACAGCCTCATGCCCATAAGAGCATTGCGGTCAAACAGGTTTCTAGATGTTCCAAGTTCCAAATTAAATATAAAGGGGGTTGAGCAGTGGTGGTGGCTGCCCCACATCTGTAGCACAGTTTACCTTTCCATATATGCATGGCTTAGACTGTTGGTCTAAGCCAGACTGGGGGAATTATAAGGAACAATGACATCTTTAAGATATGACTGAGCTGAACCCTTAAGGCATTTTATGAAAATACTTTTCAGCTAAATTCAAAATTTTACAGGAAGTCAGTATAAAGAGGCTAGTGAGGGAGAAATAGGATCCCCTTTTGTGGTATATGCCAGTAATCTCTCTGCTATAGTTTTGAATTAAGTGAAAGATTATTAGGGAATATTTGACTCTAACGTGACTCACTGCAGTACTGAAACCCAAAGTAAAGACATCCAGAGTAACCATGTCTCAAATAGTAAATCTTTGTCTCAACGGCCCTTGGTATGGACACTTGTGGAGTTGTTACTGTACCTTTTATTTACCAAAATTGTGCTGTTTATTTACAAAAAGTTGTCAAACCTGATTTGCTTTTTTGCATTTAAAAAAAAAAAAAAGATTGCACCAAAGTGGGGTAACTGTCAATATAACGTTAATCTGTCAAGAGATAACATTCTCAAATTTATTCTGCAAGATTGCTGCTTGTACTGCATTAAGTAGGTCTCAAAGTGCAAGAGAGGAGTTATTTCTCTTTCAGCTACACCCCACTAATGCAAATAAAGGTTCCACTTTCACAACTGTAGGCTTATGCGGGTTGGAGGAAGAGGTGTGCCTCAGGGAACTCAAAGGAGAACAGTTTTTTTTTGTTTTTTTTACAACAAAGATGAATTGTCAAAATGCAAAATCAAAAATGCAGCACAAAACCGATCAGTTTAAAAAGAAATTAAGTGTTTTCAAACAAAAGTGGTGGAGTTCAAACTGATTTATTTATTTGTTGAGGAAGCTGAGCTCCAAAATAATTAATCTCCACATGACAGATATGTTGCTTTTTTCTGCCACAGTGTTTATGAAGGTATATCAGAAGAAAGTTTTTTATTTTGATCAGGGTTTTGTGATAAGACTTAATGTTTTACTAAGTCTTTGATTATGCATCTTGCTGCAAGGAATAACGTTACCCTTTCATTGAGCATTTTATTTATTTATTCATTTAACCTTAATTAATGCTCCATAGGGATGGCGCCTTCCGAGGAGATGCATCATCTTTGCTTTTCCTTGGCAGAGAAGGAATTGTGATGTTCTTATGTTTTTTACTGCCAGGATGCGACTACTTCACTTGTGTACTATTGCCAAGCGTTACTAAGCATCCAAGCATCTTGGGAAACATTGAATTTGTCTTTGGATCCTTTGAGACAACAAACATCATGGAGCCTTCCACTGTCAAACATTCCTGCTGACCTACTTCAGTTACCACCCGGCCTTCCTTGTAGAAAACTTTGTAGAAGATGTGGTCAATAGGCCAGTATCCTAGTTCGATTTAGGTCATACCTGAAATTCCTGAATGTGCCTTCTCTGTCTCCACCAAGATGAAGGCATCTTTTTTTCCCAGCGACCGGACGCAGCTCTTGGTTTCCTCACCGACGGTGGATTCGACCAATCTTTCCAGGACCTTGCACAAGTGACCTGAACCTCTGTTCATGTCCTCTCGCTGCCACCGGATCTTCATCGGAACGTTTCAGCAGAAATTCTCTTACTTTTCCTAAGAGTTTTCCTCGTCTGGGTTTGACAGCTGGGAGACTCTTACTGACTTTGACAACTGCATGCTTCGGGAGCGATCATCTTCATCATTTAAGATACGCTTCAAACTTGAATATTATGGAACTAAATATCCGAATTATCAACTTAAGATCTGTAGCTAATAAAACCTTTGTGCTGATTGATTTCCTAACGTCTTCTTGACTGAGACCTGGAAACATGTTGGTGAGTCCACATCCTTATCAGAGCTTGACCCTCAGAACTGTACATATTTTAATTCCCCCCGGACACCTGGCAAAGGACGAGGGCTGGCAACAGTAATTAATTGTGCTTTTCGGTTTAGGTTGTTAACATCTGTCACTTTTGAGCTCTTTGAGTTGTACAGTCCTTCCCCTGTACTCTGTGCAGTAGTGTGTAGACCTCCAAAACTGAATAAGGATTTTATTTGCGAGTTTGCTGACTTCTTAGAGTGAATTGTATTGGATTATGATCATATTTTACTTGTGGTGATTTTAATATACATGCATGTTGTGATGACAAGACAATTGGGAATTTTTTTTAAATTTAATTGCCTCTTTTAACTTAATCCTGATTATATCTGGCCCCACACACTAGCCACACTGCAACACAGTTTTCCATTGCCTTTAAAGAAACTTTAAAGACACTTCCTATTTAAATGCTTGCAGTGATCATCAGTTTTTAACCATCTTCAACCCTATGTGCGCTTGCATTCTGGACCCTATCACTCCAGTGAGAGTGAAACACACTAAACCACATTTTCAGCCTTGGTTTAATGACTACCAGTGCTCTCAGATGTGCTTGTCAGCAGGCGTAGAGAAGGTGGGAAAAAAAAAGGCAAGCTTCATGTGTCATATGAGATTCTAAAAAAAGTGTTAGAATATCAAAAAGCTGTAAAAACGTCATATGTGTCTGACATGATTTCAAAGACCTGCCATAGACCCAAGGTATTGTTTGGTGTTTTTAATTCTTGTAAATCCTTGTAAAACAAATTCTGGTGTTCCCTCTAACAAAACTGCAAGGAAAAGAGTTGAAAAGTTTTAAATTTTTTTACGGCAAAAGTATCTGTTCTCAGACCCAGTCTCGCTATGCTACGTGATTCTGACCCCTCTATTGCACCTATGTTCCTACATGTTTTGGACCAGTTCGAACCCATTTCAATGTTGTCTGTCTGTCTGAGTTTGTCCGAAATCTGGAACCCATCAACTGTCTTTTAGATAGTATCGCCTCTCATCTATTAAAAGATGTCCTTGAAACTATTGGGAAATCAATCCTTACACTGATAAATTCTAGTCTAAGGTCTGGATCTGTCCCTGATCTTTAAAAAAAAAGCCATTGTTCAGCCTCTGATAAAAAACAAATACCTCGATCCCTCTGTGCTTTCCAAATCTTAGAGCCATCTCTGAACTGCCTTTCCTATCCAAAATTCTTGAGAAAGTAATCTTACTGCAGCTGCAAGATTTGTTTTGAGCCAACACAGTATTTATGAAAAGTTTCAGTCTGGTTTTAAACCTTGTCACAACACTGAAACAGTGCTGTTGAACATTTTCAATGATCTGATTTAATTAGTGCCCTGTGATGGACTGTCGACCTGTTCAGGGTGTACCCCTGCTCCTCGCCTGTAATGACTCGGGATGGGCTCCGGCAGACCCCTGTGACCCTGCAAATGAATAAGCCGGTATGGAAAATGGATGGATGGATTTAATTAGTCGATTCAGGTAACTGTGCTGTTTTAGCTCTTTTAGATTTATTTACCAGCAGCTTTTGATTTGGTTGAACATCTAATTCTACTGTCTGTTTGGAGAACAATGTGGGGATCAGAGGAACAGCTTTAAAATGGTTTAAGTCTTATTTGTTAGGCAGGAGTTTCGTTGTCCACCTAGGGGGGGTTTCTTCTGAGACAGCTGCACTTGTATGTGGGGTTCCACAGGGTTCTGTTTTGGACTCTACCCTGTTTCATTATATATGTTGCCCCTGGGGTCTATCTGTAAGAAATATGTCTCTTTTCATTGCTATGCTGATGATGTACAGCTGTACATGTTGTTAAATTTAATTTTAGGTAGTATGGGTTCACTACAGCTTCGGCTTGACTGTGTAAAAAAATTTAATCCTGATTGTAACTTCATTTTCTAAATTTAAATGAAAGAAAAAACAGAAGGGATTATGTTTGGTCCCTCTGGGCTGCTAGATGTTTGGTCTCTCTTTTCTCTCTCTCCTCATGTTCATTCCCCTGTTAAGTCTCCTGGGATACACTTTTATATCCGATAAACAGATTTTATCTGTGGTGAGTTCAAGCTTTCTTCAGCTGAGGCTAATTTCTAAAGTCAAGGCCTATTTTCTTTTTCATGACCTGGAGAAAGTAATACATGCTTTTATAACATCACATCTTGACTATTCCAATGCCCTATATGTTGGTATGGATCAAACCTCCATCCAAAAACTGCAGCTGGAGCAAAATGAGGTTGCCAGACTTTTAACTGGTAAGAGGAAGAGGGACCACATCACACCAGTGTTGTATTCTCTCCACTCGGTTCTTGTTCAATTTAGGAATACTTTTTAAAATGTTATTATTGGTTTTTTAAAGCTACGTATGGGCTGTCCCTCCATGATTCGACATTGGATCTGAAATGTGATCATTTACATACATTTCAGTATTTCAGTACATTCAGTGATCACAAAAGTCTGTTCATACCTTAGCCTACCTTTATAGAGGTATTCTCATTAAAATTGTGAAAAATACCTGCTCAGACCAGAAGAGTCCAACCAAGCATGCCAGTCAGTTACGCTTGACACTTGCTGCTGGAGGGAGCATTTTTCAGCTGCTTGCACTCATATTTTGACTCTTTTTCAGTTTGGTGCATGATTCTGATCCAGTATTGTGCAGCTAACATAGTAATCGCCTGAAATGGTCAGTGCTTATTTTTCTTTACAAATAGCCATTTTTATGCAAACTGGAGCAAAATAGTACATTGATACGTGGACGAACAACTGTAAACTGGAGTGAAAACGTGTCAAACATGGTGATGTCAAAAGAAGAACTTGTCTTTTTTTTAAGGCTACAGCGCTCTGCTGTCAACAAGAGTTCTTCAGGAGATCTCCAAGCCAGTGACACGTGCATCTAATATCTTCTCTTACCCTATCTCTGGACAATTAATTTGAAACTAACCTAATTGCATTTCTGTAAGCTGAAATACTGTTTTGTTTTGTTTTTTTTATTTATTTATTTATTTATTTATTTATTTATTTATTTATTTATTTATTTATTTATTTATTTATTTATTTATTTATTTATTTATTTATTTATTTATTTATTTATTTATTTATTCATTCAGAAGCTTCATATTAAAAGTAATCCTAAAACAGATGTTATTTTTAATTAGGTAATTTGTATGGAAGAATGAGGGCTTTGCATCATTGAGTGGGTAAAGATTTGAGATTTGTGTGGGTAAATGAATGTGAATAGTTTCATGTTTTGCCCACAGTATGTTTAAACAAACTGGAATGTGAAGTGGGTGTAGACAAGTCGTGGGCGCTTCGTAACCCCAGTTTTAAATGTATCTGTTTAAAGTATAATTTATGCAAAATCTGTACCTCTGGTTCTGACACTGAGTTTATAAAGTGAGAGTGGTAATTAAGATTAGAAGGGGATAGCAAACTTTTGTTACATATTGCCTTGCAGATATCTCATGCTGAAATTGAGCTGCATTCAGTTGCCATAGAAACAACATTCACATTCTGTTTTATGTTATGTTTTTTTTTTTTAATCATTATTATTTTATTTTAATTTACTGTAATAAAACCAGAAATAGAACAAAGGGAAGATGAAGCGGATCTCACAACTCAGCCAACTATGAGCTATTATTAAGTATCTCTGTGATATTAAGTACTAAAGTGTAATCTGTCAGTTTCTAGAGTACCCACACAACCATATGAGGACATCTTTCTCGCTCTTCGTGATATATTGAAAGCCCAGCTGTCCCTATTTGCATACATAATGCATCACAGAGTCGCATCATATGCTGTAGATAGTGTGTAATACCACAGGCAATCCCTACATTAATCTATATTTGAAGCTTTAGGCCACATAAGTAATCAAACCAACCAGCAGAGCATACAGTAGCCAACTAAATAAAAAAGGAAATCTGAAAACACAGAACAATAAAAGGTGTACAGCATTTGTTTCCATTAATGTTTGACGGTATCTGAAAATTGACATCAACTATCTTGATGTTTTTGAATTGATTTATATGATATTAAGTGCACAAACATTTGGTGAAACTTAATGGCTTAAAGTGACAAGCATTTATTTTATGTCTTCATAATTTACACACTATTACAGTTTGAAAATTTGTGATGGACCTGAAACTCGACTACACTTCACAGAGCATGATAGCAAGTTTCAGAAGAAATCTGATTGAACATTAATTGTTCAGTAAACAGGAGACAGGTAATTAGTGCAGAGAGCAGCTATTCACAACTTTGTATTGCACTCACTGCAGCATTTTTTCCCAATGATTTTCCATATATATATATATATATATATATATATATATACACACACACACACAAGGTAAAGAGCTAATTACCTTGAGGTTTGTAGTTTTAGGATGTGTAAATGAGAAACTGTCTCCAAATAATATACAGCATATTAATATATAGTACAGCATCTCTAATTCCCACTGGCACTTTCCACATTTTCTACTTTCTCTTTAAATAATGTGTTCCTTTTACTTTTCAAGCTTCTCATTTCCTTTCTTCTTCATGTTGATGTTATTTGGGATCTCTGAAGGGAGTCTCTGTGGTAGTTGGTTAGCCATCAATAGCTTATCAGTCTGGATTTCATAATCCCGTATCTCTGCTCTTTCTTTCTCTACCATGCTTAGATGTATCTCCTATTTTGACCTTGGGACTTCAAACTTAAAATAAGGACATATTTACATTAATCTACCTACATTGTTTTTCATCCATTCATCCTCTTTACCCATTTTTTAATCCTTTGCAGGGTCACAGGGGTTGGCCGGAGCCTATCCCAGCTCATTACAGGTGAGAGGCAGGGGTCCACCCTGGGCAGGTCGCCAGTCTATTATAGGGCAACATAATAACCACACATGCTCACACTACACCTACAGGCAATTTAGAATAACCAATCAACCTAGTATGCATGTTTTTGGACTGTGGGAGGAAGCCGGAGTACCCGAAGGGAATCCATGCAAGGACAGGGAGAACATGCAAACTCCACACACCCACTAGTCCCAGGAATCGAACCAGAAACCTTCTTGGGAAAATTTCCCTTTAAGAAGGAAGAAAGCCTGAGGAGGAACTGGCTCTTAAGGGGAGGCCAGCTGGGTAGACCAGGAAAAGAGAGATCAGAAAGAGAGAATGAAAAACAGAGAGAGGAGAAGTACAGATATATTGTCAGTGGTACGAAAGACAAGCTATTTTAGTATTAATCAGCTGGAGAACTACGAGTTCTATGTACATATGACTGATACATGATTAGTTGATGTACTACAGAGGTGACTATATAAACAGGTGTAGACAGCAGACACTGCGGTGGTCAGAGGGTGGGATTCCAGGTCAGGATGTCGGCAGGTATCCAACAGAGACATCTGTTTAGACAGATGGAGGTAAACACTGGGATGGTCAGAGGTGGGACTGCATTCAGCACTGGAAGCTCTGGCCAGGAAACATGTACAGAAGAGAGAAAGAGGAGGCAGACCAGCACAACAAACTACAAGAACAATGGAGCACAATTATACTTATGAGATACTTCTTATTATTAACTGAGAATTGAGCTGAAGATGGGAAAGAGAAACAGAGGAGGTGAGGGGCACCACTCAGTGGATCCTGTCGGTGTCCCCCTGCAGCAAGTCTACAGAAGCACATCTAGGATGAATCTGTGTTGAAGACCAGCTGGTCTGGTCTGGTCCTGCAGCTGCAGCTGTGACTACTGGTCCTAACACACTAAAGTTTACACTAACTATATACTTTACTAAACAGAAACATTTTAAAGGTGGAGGTGGTGTCAGCCTCCTGAACCCAAACTGGAAGTTGGTTCCATAGAGATGGTTCCTGATAACAGAAAGGCGTCCTCCAAATCTACATTTGGATCTGAGAACAAAGAACTCTACAAGGAACATATGGTTCTATCAGGTTTTGCAAATATCACGGTGCTAGGCATTTTGGACTTTATACACAAGTAATAAAATTTTGAATTGGATTCTGAGTTTTACGTCGATCCAATAGAGGGAGGCAAACGCAGGAGAGACATATGCTGTTTAAATGACAAATCCTGATCAAGATTTCGCACAGTTGTACTGCAGGCCATTGCAACATTATCTTATCCCTTTCAAGGGTGTCTGGGACAAAAAAACAATAACCTCTCTTTTATCTGAATTTAGAAGTAAAAGGGAAAAGGTTAGTGGACTTCCCGGCCTTAATGTGCCTAAAACATGCCTACAGTTCTGTGGTTCTGTTTCATCTGCCTTTAAAGACAAATACAGCTGTGTATCATCAGCATAGAATAAAAATTGATGCCGTAGTTCTTGATAATACTTCCCAAGGCTGCATGTAGAAACTGAACAAGATTGGCCCTAGCACTGAACCCTGCAGGACACCATAGCAGACCCTGGTCTGTGCAGAAGAAACATCATTACCATGAATAAACTGGAATCTATCAGATAGATATGATTTAAACCAATCTAGAGCTGTCCCTTTAATCCCAACATACTCTAGCCTGTGAAGTAAAATGCTGTGATCTACAGTATCAAAAACAGCGCTGAGGTTCAGTAGAACTAGTATGAACACTGATCCATTATCAGAGGCTATACGAAGGTCATGCTATGATGTATTCTAAACCCTTACTGAAAAACTTCAAAAAGACCCCAGAGCAATTATTACATAAACAATGTTGGGTAAAAAGTCCGATAGTGGAAGACAATTTCAAACCAAACGGTGGCAAGGAAAGACTCCCCTTTTAAGAGGGAAGAAACCTTGAACAGGTTGTGGAGCTTAAAGGGGGGCCCTCCTGCTGAAGACCAACTGGGTAGAGCAGGTAAGAGAGATCATAAAGAGACAATGAAGAACAGAGCTAAGAGAGGATGCTTATCTAATAATATCCTCCATCTTTCGTTTTCTTTTTAAACCAGTTTTCTTTTTTATACATGTGTACACATTTAGCTGAACTAAACATTCATTCAAATGTATTTTCATTTAAGGAGGCTTATAAAGATACACGTTTTCTCACAGAAAAACATGTTTTATCTTCTCAACGTCGACCCCAAAGTTTACGCTTAGATTTTATTATGTCTTAACTTAACTTAACACCTAAAATCAAAACATAAAGGTAAAATGTTAAAAAAAATTAAAAACTTCTACTACTGTCTACTGTTCACGTTTAAACTTTGGCCACTGGCCTTTCAACCTGCAGCAAAAGGAAATGTAAATTAATAAGACATGTAATCTGATAATGTACAAAACGAGGCTTTATTCATTCTCGTTGGACAGACTCATTTATAACGTAGAGATCCATAAGTCTGATGAGGAGCTGGATACACAGAGATATAAAGGAGCGAGAGGGCAGGATACTGAACTGGATAGATCAGGACAATGATATTTTGTACAATCTGTGGTAATTAGATAGATTAATGAATCAGAGACAATTTCCAAAATGGAGATTAATTCTTCCGATGTTGCTATTGTGGTTTATATTCATCAATGTCCAGAGGCTGTTTCATTAGTAAGCCATAGGTCTGGCCTTATCCCTGTTGCTAATAAAAGAATAATTTGGTGAATGCATAAAGTAACAATCTGATGGAAAAAGTGGTGGGAATTAATAGAGGAATAGACAAAGGGAGAAGATTGTTACCCAGCTGGCCTCTGACAGCATTTAATTATCATTTTTGTTAGCCTATGACTTATGTAATTATGACCTCACATGTATGATTTATGATAACGTACTAATCTGTGTGTGTGCATATGTATGTGTGCTTGTGTTTATTCTTTTTAAATGATCAAATCAATTTGGATGATTAAAAAAAATAAAAGCCTAAACTCTGAGCCGACAGTATATTCAAGATGTACATTACTGAAAATTAAAAGGAAGCGAATCAATCTACACACACACTCACAGATGTATATGTATATATACATATACATCTGTGTGTGTACATAAAACTAATATACAGCATCTTTCCTATATTCTGTTAAAGGACTTAAATTAGCTTGCTTATTTTAAAAACTGTTTATGTTTGAATCTTAATTCTAATTCCTTCACAAAACAGAAGCCAACAACTTTAAATTTAAACTCCTAATTAGCTAAGAATCAAAAGAATTACAATTAATTCCACCAAGATGTTTAAATAGAAATAATTTCAAGTTTATGTTACTTTAATACTAATCAAGTGTCTTCGGTGTCTTTAAAACTGAACCTCTGCTGCTTTGTTAAGCATTTTTAAACATTGTTTAGAACTGCTATACTAATGTAGTTTATCATCATCATCATCATTATCATTATTATTATCATCATCATCATCATCATCATCATCATCATCATCATCATTCTTATTCTTATTCTCCAATGCCAGCATCAGTATGAAGACAGTTATCCAACTACTACTACTACTTTTTATAGGTTAACAGGATTTTTTTCTCTTTTTTAAATGACTTTTAAATGCATCTTCAGCAAAACTCTCATTGTCCAGCATAAAGTGTTAACTATCAGTGCTGACTTAATGCCACTAGCTGTGACATTTACTTGATGGAGATCAACTGTCAAAGGCTGGGTCAGTGAAACAGCTCTCACCTTTTCAGGTGGACTTGAACTTGAGTAGAAAATTATGTTTAATACTTCATTATGTCCGAGTGATGGTCTTTGCTACACTTTGCACGCCTGTTCTGCATTCGGAACATTTCAGAACGACGTTTAGTGATGCGTCTCTGCTACACGCCTTTAGCAACCAGCATATGTGCTGCTGAATGTGATTAATGAGGATTATATCATTACATCTCCTGCGACTCACTACAATTCCTATGATCCCCAAATCCTGGAAATCTTAAAAGTTGACCTTTTGTTCATGCTGTGATGAGATTTAATATATGCCTGTAGTCAAACAGCCCTTCGCATTCACTCAAATGTAGTATTTGTTCCTATTTCGTAACCACAAAATCGATTATGAGAAATGTTTTTCCCCTAGTTTAGTTCCCTGAACTAAAAGCATTCCCAGAAACACATATTATTTGTCAAGTCAATTTGGAGAAAAAAAAAAAAAAATCTAAATGTCACTGCGTGTCCTTGAATCTACTCGGTGTTTATCTCCTCTCTCCTGTCTCCTCTTCCATCAGTGCTAATTACTGTAAATGAGTTTTAATTGGTGATGCTGAAGCCTGCCTGATGTTGGAGATTTAGAGTCAATGGGCATGTAATAGCTCTCTGTCTTTGTCCATCATTAATCAAAGTTACGCATGAAGACGTTGCCTGAACGACTGAAAGAACATGTGTCAATTATCATTAAACATGTCGCTGGGGTGCCGAGACAATAAAAGTCTGCACCTGAAATTTTTAAAAGCACTTTTCTTGCAGAGATCATGCTTACATGACAGAAACTTGCATTTACAGGTCACCACGGCTTTTAAACCACTGCACAGCAACATTTACGGGTGAAAAGAAAGCTTCAAATGTTTCTTGTTTTGCTCAGGTCTTTGAGGAAACAGTTTCACACATCTTTGAGCATTTTCTCCACAAAGGTCCAGCACCAGCGCGTTTCCTTAATAAATGAAGCAACATTATATGAGCTAATCACTCACTGACATGGAACTGGGCCGATAGCAATTGCATTAGCAGTTTTATGTGAATTGGTCCTCTTTAGAGTCTTATATTAAATTTTTCTATCCAAAATATTAAGGTTTTACGGTAGGTCAATTTTATCTAGCGGGTGAAATGCAAAAGCATTTTCTCAAATCATGTAGCAGGTCTGCCAAGCATTGCTACTCACCCGAATGCCTTCTCTTTCTTCACGCTCAGTAAAAAATATTGATTTGCAACCAAACTATAATTATCTACTTCAATGAAAATCTAAGCAGTAAACATACTATTCAAATATCAATAACATCTAAGCTCGTAATCAATGGAAAGTAATGACAAAACAAGCATGCAGATTGTCATTGCGGCGTTTCTTCTTCTGCCCGTCAGGTATGTGTCACTTTGAAACATTTGAATCTTCAATATGCGTAAGTGGTCAGTATAATAATGTTGGTTCAAACACTTGAACTCAAAGACCTTCAACAACAAACAAACTAAACAATAAGGACCAGATGGCCAATCACATGTCTTGCAAATAGAGTCAAATATTAATTCAAATAGAACTAAAACTGCTATTTTAAAATTCACCCAAAAAGAATTTTGGCTTTAAGCCTCATTAATGCACAATTATCAACACCTTCAAAAATCATAAAATGCAAGCAGTAAAAGCAGCTGTACGCTCTAATCGAAAAGAGACAACGGCTTGATAATGTCCTGACATGGAGTTCCAATTTAATCTCCTTCAAGTATGGCCTTCTAATCTACACTGTCTATTACCATGCCACTAACGACTCTGACCTTCTCCGCTGTTAAACATCAACCCAGCAGAGGAGGGGGTGAAGAGATGGCATGGCATGGGGTATGAAACCTCTTTAAAAAAAAAAAGGGAGCTAAAGAGAGAAGGACAGGATGACAAAGAGAGGATCTTTTAGGGGCCTGGCATTCACTAAAGCCATAAATCTAGGGTTTATGGTGAAATGATGGCAGATAATGTAAGTAAAGGTCAGTGCAGCATGTCAGACAACAATAGATCAATGCGACCGATGGTTGTGGTCGCACACTGCTTGAACTGAAACTTGCCGTCTTCCCTCTTTGACAGTGTAATTCCCTTCTATCTTTTCAATATTTTGCTGCTTTTTCATCTTTAGTGCCTTCAAACTCATGTTTCATAATACATCAACAAAGGTGAAAATTTGCTATTGATTGCAATTAAACAGAATGTGTCAAAATTGTGTTTCACAGTCAATATCAAATCACCACTGTGGGAACCCTGCCATGAAAATCTCATAAATTTTGTTTTCAATTGGCTGTGTATCCCTGTTAAGAAAAGTAATGATTGGATAATAATTTAGCAATAACAGACCTTGACATGTTGGAATTTCATCTGCTATGCCAGATAATAAAGCGTTTGTCATCTTTACACTGAATTTTTGAAATAAAATTATGTCCTGTACAAGTGGGCTTTAACTATTTTTATTCTATTCTTCACCTTCTGTTTAAGAGTTTTAATTTAATATTGTACTCCACAGAAAGCAAAAGTTTGTGATAAAACTGCAATATGTATAATTAAATACATTGTTATGATCTCTGAAATAAACCTCAAAAGGACCAATAACAAATAATTGGAACAAGCGATACGCTTTCAAGGAATTTGTTGTTGTGCAGCCATTACAAGTAGTTAAATGGGAGCCCCGCCAAAACAAACGAAGCAAGAACAGGCCACAAACCATCCACGCAACAGCCCATCAGTTGCTCTTCAAACCTAAATACAAAAAAAAAAATCTCATCTAAATGAACCAAAACCGAGAACAGAACAACCAGAAACTCCCACATCATTGCAGTAAACCAAAGACGAGCTATAAAAACTAAAACATAGGTGTGGTTGTGCAGGTGACACTGCCACCACTGGTTTTAACCTTCATGGTCACCTTTCTCAGCCAATCACTAGAAGGAAATGGCAGACAAATTTGACAATCACTAATCAATTGCACCTTGACAGTAGGCGCTCATAACAAGCACCAAACAGTAATTTACTTCTACTGTATATGTTGAGCTATACTGTACTGTATTTTCAAACACTTACTTTAGCACGTGGTATTAGGGGAACAACCTTTCAAAGGTGTTTTTTCACCTTGAGTTCTGCAAGTTGATCTTATATATTTGGGTAATTTCCATTTCAAGTGCCATTCTAAATTAATCAAGAAATCCCTGCTTAATACAGCAATGCTATAGACAAAACATAATCTCATTAAAACTGATTTGGATCTGTATAGTACATTTAATGGTTAATCTGTGGTATAGCAGCACTTTTGAGAAAAACTGCTCTTTTTCATTCTCTTGTACAGCACCACATGGCTCATATTGATTCATTGTTATACACTTTAATTTCCATGAGCATAGAGGCAGCAGACCTGAGGCAATAGAAGAAAAGAAAGCAAAAAAAGAGGTTGATACTGACTTCAAATTCAACAAAACATTCGCCCTCGTGTTTTAACACAGGCAGAAGTCAGGATTATCAGATACAGATGACAAATTCAGCTCTAACATGCACCATCTAATATTACCTGGGCAAATTGAAAGACTTCAAAATCATAGTCTTATCATCCATAACCAGACAAGCTGCTTGTTGACTAAACCTTGTCTTCCTAAAAGGGAAAATTGTAAAGGGAAAGTTATAATTTTCATTGTAACACTGTAATAATCTCAGTATGCTACTTAAACTATTATCATCTTCAGCTGATAAACAAGAAAAAAAATTTTTTCCCTACAACCTTTCAAATATTAATCAATACAATCAAAGAAAACCCTTATAAAGCTTTTGACTTTTAAAGTTGAATATTCATATAAATGGACATTTGCTCCTTTTGAAAACCTTTGTCTCCCCTCCAAAAGGCAAGTCTTATGTCTTAATAACATTTCTGCTTTGGTAAAAATACCACAGAGATACAGTACAACAGCTCCTCTTCAAAGGAGTTCATTGCAGCCAGATTTTTGGGGCGGAGTCAGGAATTGATTCCACCCCTGGCATAATCATGCAGGTTTTGAATAGACCTTACAGGCTTGCCAAAAACACTTGAGAGAAAAATTAAATAAATGCTATGTGATGTAAAGGTGTGGCTGAAGGAAAGGTGGGGAGACTGGATAATTGTATTCTGACCTGGATCTGTGATGTCACAGTATCCTGTAAACATGAGCAGCTCAATGAATGACTTATTTGCAAACTCAGACTGGCCAAAAACATTTGCCGTGGATGTCATAAATCAGCATATTACAGAACCGTAATCTGCAACTTGCTACCAAAATGACAGACTGCAGCTTTGCAAGACAAGAAACCCGGGTCATTAACAAACTGGTCATATTTGTGCAACATTATTTGGGCTGCGCAATGCAAATCCTGTTGTTCACCAGCTTGGATCCACCACCCGTGGATCTACTGCATCAGCCAACTTTTCTGACGCTGGTGAGCCAGTGAGCTGACAAAACAGACAGCGCCATGTTACGTAGTACCACTCGATTATGCCTCCCGACTCGTCTTCCCTCCCCTAAACTCGGCAATAACACGCCTTGCGTTTACATTGCCCAACGCATGTTAAACACGTTCATCATTCAGGGATAATAACGGGGTCTAATCTAAAAACGCCTAGTGAGTATTGAACAAATGGACAGTTTGGACGTAGTGTACGTCATAGACTCACTGTCTCCTTTGAATTAATTAAAAAACAAAAAAGGCAGCTCATATTTCTATTAAACTGCATAACTATTCAACCTTATTTAGAGACTGTTTTAAAAACAATACAATTGGTTATGACTGGATTTGTTTTTTAAATCAAAGTTGACAAACAGAAATCACTGCCAGCTGACCGTTCAGACTTTTTTAATACCCAATGACTCCAACTGCAATTACGTTGACATTTAAAAAGTTCTAGAAAACTAATTGATGGTCACTTCTTCTAATAACGGCACACAGAACGTTATTGATTTGAGTCAAAATAGAGACAGTTTATTGATTTTGTTATCTGCTGAATCTAAGTGCCTCCATGGTTATTTTCTTGTGTTGCCAATAACATGATCACTTGAGACTGTACTTTGTTCATTTTTCTTGCTCTTCTGTGGTTGTCTTTCACCGTTTTTAGTATTTTCTTTTCTTTTTGTTTCTGCTTTTCCAGTATAAATGTATTTTCTGTCTCTGAATTGGTGGAACAAGCTTACCTCAGTAAGCCTTCTTTCTTTTTCTTCTGGACTTCTCTACTCCTTTCTTATTCTGCTGCTTGGTTACGTCTGCTGTGTGTGAGATTTGAATCTACATGAGCATATTCTGAATATAGCTTAGCAACTTGTGTATGCATGCTCCAATGGCGTGAGTGAATGTCCAATAACATACACGTGCACGTTTAAACACTCTAGTTACTGTATATGTACTGTACCTCTGTGTCCAGATGCACGCATATATCTGCATGTGCACATAACTGGGAGTGTGCACTACTGTATCTTGGATCAGCGTCTGTGCTGGTATCTCCCAGAGAGGATCTTCCCTCAGGTGTCACAGCATTATGATTAATGGGCTTAGAACCACTGAGACAACCACAATACCCTACAGCAATATATTTCCATAACTCCTTCCAACGTTGGAGAAATATATGCCATTCCTTGATAGTACAGAGACACCATTATAACACCTTATAGGATAGACCTCTAGTTTAAAAAGCTTATACAGAAGGCTCGCTGAGTTTGGAACAGACTTAGAACATATGAAAAAGCCAGTGATTTATGATGCGACGAAGAATCAAAGAATAACCAACACAACTATAACAGTTTGAAACATTGCAAATCCCAAATGCAAGCAATAGGAGAAAAGTGTGCATGTTGTAATTAATACAAATTTATCCAAAATAAACGCAGGTTCAAGGCAGCAATAATGAACTGACATAACTGATAACATTGATAATGGAAATTCAACTCCCCAAAACGAGTCATATAAAACCACGTTAATGCCATGAACAAACAGGTGTCAACCGTTTAGAGGTGAATGTTCAATTGTTACTGTACTACAGGAAGGGCAGCGGACAGTGCAGGTTCCAGGACGTTTCTATATTCCCTGTACTTGGCAAGTAGGAGTCGGGGGAAAAAGCATGTCTTTTTTTGCAATTGGAACATAAAAACTATGTTGTCGCATGAAAACATGTCGAAACTACATTCTGTGCGAATGAGAATTTTGGGATACTTTGCCATCTACACAAGCCTCGACTGGATGCATCCTCGACAAAATGGGCAGAGCGAGAAGTCTTGGGTATCTCTTCTTTTCATGGTCAGATGCATTCTTGAGAACTGGAACAGCACTTTGGCTGCAGATGATGTTTCACAAGAACACAGAAGAGCACATATTGAGAAAAGCCCCCACTGTCTGCTATGCTACGAGCTACGTCAGGCCATATGAACTGCTCATGTGTACGGACTGAAACGGAAAAACCAAAAAAATGATTAAAAATCTTTCATTTTTAATGAATATGACAATAATAATATATTCAGCAAAATATACAACATGTAGGGAAGCATAGCGGCCTCACACATAAGTGGTTATTATCTTGACTGGGGAGTCAAGATAGTAACCTCACCAATTAGCCCAATGCATGTTGGGCTAATTGGTGATTCTAAATTGCCAATAGGTGTGTGTGTGTGTGTGTGTGTGTGTGTGTGTGAGAGAGAGAGAGCGTGTGGTTGTTTATCTATATGTGGTCTTCTGATGGACTTGATGACCTGTCCAGGGTGCATCTCTGCCTTTTTCCCAACAAGAGCAGTAATGGGCTCTAGTAGTACTCCAACTCTAACCCTGAATAGGAAGAAGCAAATATAATGGATGGATGGATGGATAAAATAATATATGGTATAAATGTATAAAATGTATTATTGATTGATACTTCTGTTCACTTACTGTTGTGACTGTTCTGACTGCAAGTTAAACTATCTATATTGGAAATATAATTTACTCCAACTTCCCATATCTGAAGATAAGGGCAACACAGACACAATAGGGGTCCCCTTCTATATGATACTTTCAATTGGATTTCCAATATAAGATTCCTCGCATTTTCCTCAGATATTTAGTATTGACATTGCCCAAGTCTGATTTTTTTTTTTACCTTTTGGAAAATGAGCAGATAGTACAAAAGGCCAAGAGTTCAATATAAGGCAATGTAGGAACTGAACAACCAACCAGCCCAGAGCTCTCTCCACCCTGCATTGTAATGACAAAGGTTTCATGTTGGCTTTTCGTTTTCACTCATATAGACATTTGATAATGTCCTCACAGTTACCCAGTTATTATTTGATTTATAAAGTATATAAAAGGGGAAACACACTAGCTACTGTAGTCACAGGATGAAGGTTCATAAAGAATAAACCACATTGCTCTTTTGGTACTACCATAAAAAGCATATTTTAACTAAAACTATCCATCTTTTTTGCTTTTTGATTATTACTAAATTAGTGTGAACAATTTCAAAGGCAGCATATGCAATGCTGTATAACTAAAGATAGAAAAAAAATGTTCTAGAAGAGTTTCTGAATTCTGAATATATATCATATCTGTCCATGGTGCCTCTACATCTGACAGAAAGACTTAGTTTGCGCACTTCTTCCTTTGTGCATAGTTTCCTTATAAAGGGAATATTACATGTTTTAACTGTGATGTTAAACATGGAGTTGCTTGAGTGTGGCACGAGGCTGTTCACAGACGTAGGACATTATTCATCATAAAGAGAAAATTATTTACATGATATTTGAGTTCATCTGCTGTTGTAACTCTACACAGTATTTTTAGAAACAAGCGAGCCCTTTGCAAGTGTTGATTAGTCCATATTTCTTCATCTTGGCTGTATTCGTAAAGTGGCAGCAGTTGTAATCAATTGGCAGGTTAATGAAAATGTATAATGAGGATACAGAGGAAGATGCTTAGCCGATGCAACCTCATTAGCTCGTAGCTTATGCTGATGAGTCGAGCTGGACCTGCCAAGTTCCCTGGACTTGTTTTTTCTGGCTTTTTCCACACTCATTATTTGAGAATCTGTATACGAAATAAAATCATAAAGTTTGCTATTGCTCATCACTAGCAACATTATAGGCTTGCATTGGTAGGCTGTATTTCTTGAGAATGCCTGTTGGTGACATCTTTGTTACGTGAAGCAGCTTCTCACTAGAGTGTGTATATTCCCTTTATGATGATGTTGGTTCTCACAGCAGTTGTGCCATGGCCACACATTCATGTTCCATCTGATTGCTTGTTGTTGAGGGGTTGCGACAATGTATGATTGAAACGTCAAAAGCATTGACATAAAGGTTTTGGCATGGTCTGACTTTCCTGGGTCTTTTTCAAATATATGTACATTTTACTCCTAATACTCTTGAGTAGTACTGTGATTTGTATTGTGCTCGATTGGTATGATGTGCAGAAACCTTCTTACCTTGTTTATCACACTTAGGTCAAACAACAAAAACTGAACAACTATTGATACAGTAACTATTCTAAGCCTAATCATGGATCTGACTCGGTAGTAGAATCTATCTCTAAAAATAATCTATGCAAGCTTAGACAATCCATGACGATTACTCGATTTCTTTGCCGGACTAAAGTGTGAGTGTATTGCAAGGGTAAGAAGATATAACTGCTCCATATCCTGCTCCACTGAAAGTAAATCATCTTTTTTGAGTTCTGTGGGTAATGTCATTCAACTGAACTGGAATCAGAACAGCCTCCTCTGATTTCTGGTCACTTGAGGACCAGCTGCTCTAATGACATATCAGTCTTAGACGCATGAATACATGGACTGTAAAATTGAGGAGAGCACCGTCACATTTATTTCCTCTGGTTTCTTATTCAGGCTTCAAGAGTCCAAGTCACACTGTAGTTAATTGCGGTTCTAATCCAACGCAATGCCCTCCCTGTCTATTACGTTGCGCCTGGCTATGTCTGAATTGTCGGTGTTGATGTGATTCACCCTAGAAGAGAAATTCAATTACCTCCCCTTTCTACTCAGTCATGGTGCTCCCCAGCAGAGCTGAAGTATGACTGATACCAAGAGATGAGGAAAAGGGAGAGGAAGGGAGACCGTGAGAGGTGGGGTAAACTGGATGGGTGTGTAATTGCAAGAAAGTCAGACAAAATTAAAGATAGGCAAATCATAGAAAGACAGGTTAACAGATAGAGGCGGTATGATGGAGAGACATCCTGAAAGAGTGTGAAACAGATGGAGTATAAGGACACAAACAGGAGATAAAGAATGTAAAGATGCATTCCAACATAATCTGACATTCACTGAATGAGAGAGTTGTCCTTGATGGAGGTCTCAGAGATATGAGCATCACATCCCAGATATACGATTATCGGAAGCTGTTTGGAATTTTATTTGATGTCTCATAAAACCAAACAAATGGATCTCCACATACTGCATAGGGCTCAGGCATACTAAAAGAATCATCTCTTAGCATTTAAATCTTTGTATTTATTGAATTTCCCACAATATTTTAAAACTTATTTTAATAGTTTATCTATATCAGTGATTGGCAAACTGTAGGACATAATGAAATGTGCCCCGAGTCCATGCCAGATCAGTAGTAAGAAAGTTTAGTTTTATCACAAACTGTCTGGGGAAAAGAGAGCAGAAATGTGTTTGCATCAATTCAATTCAATTCAAAATACCTAATTAATCCCCAAAGGGAAATTAATCAAAATGTATTAATTTATCAGAAATATCATATTAACATTTTAATATAACATGCAAAAAAATTACAAAAAAAAGAGAAAAGGTATGGTGTTATTTAAGACTGCTACTAGGTTATTTGGTTGTTTTAGAAACTTTATGGACATTAGTATTACTTTAAACTCACAGAACTCTTGTCCTCTCAAGATTCTTATGAAATGCATTTACAATCAGGCAAACTCTGGGAGTGCTGATTTTGTGCCACTGGTTTTAGGTCACACTACCGCTTCTCTCAGGAGGTAAACAACCAGATGAGATTCATTGTGATGAGATACATTTCCATATTTTTTTGCACATCAGAACAGTTTGATGAAAATGGGAAAAAAAAAAAACAGCTGAAGACAAATTCATTCCCATCCTTTGAAGCACGTTCTCTTAACTCAAACTTGCCAAGTAGTAACTACCAAGTACATCAAGTCCAATCTTGGTGTACCTGGTAACAAACGTCTATGTGGTAAGCAATCCTTATTAATTGATGCTACACTTTACCTGCACTTATAGGTTAGTATTTAACAAAAACTACCACTAAAAATGATTTTTATTGTTGAGCTAGTGCTTAAAGTTAGTTGCCAAATTAGACTTTTGTATCTGAAAGTAAGAGTTTGTTTACTGTAGACCTTGTGGTAGCCTGCGAAAGGCTTTGAATGAACACTGACAAAAATCTTGCTGCCATGTCTGCATGTTTCTACTTACTGACAAATGTTCATGGGTCCTTAACTTTATTTGGAAATTAATACAGATTTGGCTCATATGAGAAATGTGGTCAAGGGAGACTGGATACATTCCAAGTGTGTACATTGTCCAAAAGGACCTGCAACCGAATGTCATTTGCTTTAAGTGCAGCTGAGTGGCTCTACATCTTCCTGTATAGGATGTAGTAGCCCACACGCGTTTGTTGTTTGTTTAAGGATAGCCCTACGTACTTCAGTGTTGTGTGAAAAATGAGACGGTGAGGTGCACGTGATGCTGGTACATGCCTGTGGATAACAATGTATTTCTTTGAATATATGGACTGCACTTTCCTTGCACTTACAGATCAGTACTTGACGTTTGTTACTGGGTTCCCCACACCTGAGACCCAGAACAGGCTTGCACAGGATAAGGCACATTTCAGCACACATATTTGTCAACCTGAACTTTTTTGCTGCAGCACAAGACAAATTACTTTACTTTGTGATAACTAACTGACAAATTTTAATATGAATCTCCTTACATTTTTTTAATAAAACTGATTTTCTTTGTTTTACCAATGAACAACAGGAATTTCATATAAAATGTCAGCCCTAAGCATGCACAGCTCCTACAAGAGTACTAAAATTCCTTTAGTTACATTAAAACCTAGACTTACTTATATCACACTGAACAGATGCTGCTGGACAGATAAGAAACCAAACTGTTGCCCGTGTCACAACTTTGTTTCTTTCATTCACCAATCTTAGAACAGAAAGACTCATGAGGACTTGACGTTCAAATGGACCAAGAGAATATTATAGCAAGGAGGCAAAGATACCCGAGTACAGAGATAATGAAAAGTACAACTCCGGAGCACTGTGCATCACCTCCAGGTGAAAAGAAGCCATTTTTGTCCAGAAATGAAAAGGTAACCTGGTCATCTTCACCTTAGGGAAGTGCCGACTGCGAAGCACCAGAAGATCAGATCAAGACAACCCAAGGACTAAAAATGTAATTTTCAAATAGTATGAATACTCTCAGTTGTTTTTATTTTCTTCATATTTTTAGCAAAATTCACTCAAGCTATAAGAGCAGAATCCTGATTCATGTTTCATACTCTCAATCATAAAGCACAACACACTTTTGTTAGACCCACTTCTCTATCCAATCGCTCGGTTTAAAACCAGACCGATGATCCTCATCATTTGCTGTATGGCCTGCGGGCTAGACTACTCCAGCTTCCTCTGATCTTCCAGCCTCCTGCTGGGATCAGCCAGCTACCTGAAACAATTCAATTCAGATCATTTTTCCCTGCTGTGCAATGGTGCTCAGACATCCTAAAGACAAAGCTCCACATGAACAAGCCATAAGTTGACCTCTAAAATAGCAAAATTTGCTTCCCAAATAGTACATAACCTCATGCCCCTGCATACCTGATGCAGGCAGAAGATATGCAGATGTCTGCCCACTCACACTGGTAACAAAGGGAAATTCAGCAAAAGAAAGTAAAATGCAGCTATAAACAACAAATAGTTTTTGGAGGAACAGCTGAATCAACCATCTGTAAGACTCAAGAGTCTGTAGCAGTGAACACTGGACCCAACTAGGGAACTTAATTATTAGCATGGAACTTTTGAATTTCTGCTATGTACACAAAAACAGTATGTGGCTACTTCTTTGAAAAGTAATTGAGTGAAGCAATGATGAATAACAAAACTAATGTGGAAAAATTAGGTTTAAAAAAAGTTGTCTGCACCCCCCAAATGCGTCAAAAGCCATTGCATCAAATACCAACACAAAGTGTTCAGAATGAGACAATATAAGGTTCCAAATCCAATCCAATGTCTCCAATGAGAAAATGAAGACATTTTACCAGAAAAAACTAAGCATTAAAAAAAAGGCAAGAAAAACATTTCAATAGCTTTATAACCATGTGACACGCATTTGAAATCTATGCGGAATTGGAGGACTCAAACAGAAATATGACACACCTCTTTACGTTGCATTTGAACACTTTTTATATTTCATATAGTATCTTCTGCTCTTGGTCAGGTTATTCAGAACTGAAACACTACTTGACATTTCACGAGAACACAAGAACACAAGTTTGCACAAGAACACATATTGAGAAACGTTCAAAATCTTGTCCTGCCTTTCCCTTCCTCCCTGCTGGTCTGTCTGGGTTTTCCATTCTGTCTGTTTACTTTTGTACCTTGAGGTTTCTTTAATTTTCCAGTGAATCCCTTTTGTATTTTCTTTGGATTCCTGCATGTGCAGTACTTTTTTGTTAAACAAAGGACTTTGTTTGCGGTCCTGCGGTCGCCATCTCCGGCTTATTGGTCCCACAATTAAAATCATAACATTTGTGCACAAAGTTATATAAATGAATGGAAAAAACAGTGGAGCTGACTCGCATTATTTAAAAACTGATCACATACAATATGCAAATAGATGTTGAGGATTTCTAATTTCATAAAATTCTTAGTCGATTGCTTCTCCATTTAATAACAGAGAACGTAGGAAAGCTGTTTTCTTTTAAAACCATGCTTTATGGCAGAATATATGAATATTTCAAGCACAATTATTTTGCGGATTCTGTGACACTATAGGCCCAATGTATGTATAAATGCAGGACATTAAATAACTCTTCTCTTCTTTTTAACTCTCCATCTGAAGTTAGGATGGTGGGGATGTTGATTGATTCCCAGTCACCACGGTTATTTGAGCAGATTAGAAACATCACACAGGTTTTCTCTGGCACTGATGGATTAATGATTGTGACGAGTTATAGACCAACCTTTTCATGGAGCAAATTTTGTAGCCAAATTTGGGTGCAGCTTTGTTCAAAAGACCTCCTTTGTACACTTGCTCGGATCGGAGCAGACCTGATAAACTGTGGGGGATGAACGCAGCATCGGCATGTGTGAGAGAACTTTCTACGTTATGTGCGTTTTTGTCTTTTCTGAGACTCTTGGTGTTTTTACCGACACCCCAGGGAGACAGCCGACACAGTCCTGGCTCTATATCGTACAGCTATTAGGAAATACACACATTTTTAGTGCACTTGACTTCTGTGCTGTGAATATAGACCTAAGAGAGCACCCCCATTCCTGTTTAAAGATAATGGACCAGACCATCTAAAAAGTCTGCATTTGAGCTTTTGAGTGAGTGAAATTTGAATTGTAACATACCGTGCCTCACGCGCAGGTGTAATAATATCTTAATGATAAAATTAACAATTTTAGATTTCCGTGCCCTTTGAGCTTGTAAGAGCTTAAAAGCATAACACAGATGAGATCTGTGCAGTCTGACCAGGGGATTCAACTTGCTGAGTAGGGAGGACCACCAGTTTCTGAAGTCAAACCAGTCAAAGTTATTATCTTTTCAGTCCAAAATAAACTTGAATAAAATTAACTGTTTTCAAAGTTTAGTAGTTGTTCATGTGCAGCTGAAGTTTTAAATACCAGGAACCCTTCGTTGTCTGTAACTGTCTGCATTTTTTAATCATTTGTTCTTTTGGTTTTCCCTCTCCTTACATCCGGTTCTATAACTTCAACCGGCTTTTGAGTGTACTTTGTTTCCTTGTATTATACATGTGATGAAGATGAAGTTGAATCTAATCTTCTGGATGGATGTAGTGTCCTACCATGAGAAAGATCACTTTTAATATCTGCAAACATACTGAGTCAACATTTCCTAGATGCAACAAGAAACGATTATTAGCTTTAAATAATGAGCGTGTTTCCCATGTAGCTGATGGTGCTGACCAGACTGTAGCAGCCGCCACCCTGAGATAGCTCCGTTTCTGACGGTTAGCTTTTCCAAATATACAGTACACATAGCACAAATTGTTTTTGCATCATCTTGATGTTTGTTCTCTGTGATGTTTTTCATGTTTCTTTACCAGCTCTGATGACAGCAGGAGGACACCAAGGACACCGGGCCTCTCTGCAGCTGGAAAGGTCCGTTCATCATCTCCAGATGATAGTAAGGTGTCTGATAAAAACGCTTCAGATGTAACATCAGGACACTGTTGGAAAATAATGGTTGGGGTAGATTCCTATGTGAGGACCCACAGAGGGTCCGGGAGTGTCTGTTTCTCTTGCAACATAAGTGTTTAAACCAATTCAATTGTTTAACCTAGATACATATTTAATGAATATATTTTTGCCATTTAAAGCATAACAAAAACATGAATTGCCATGTTTTTATTTAACATCTTAACTTTAATTTATATGTCTGTCACATGATTGTCTCTGAAATACTATTTAGTTGGTATGTTTTGACAAGGCTCTAATCGGTTCTGGTTAAGTTGTGATTGTGATTAAACAAGCGTGTGTGTTGGTGTTCTTGGTCATTTTAGCTGTAATAATAACCAGATTCACCACAACATCTCAGGAGGTAAGTGTTCAGATCTGTCAGCTACCTCTGCACTTACCTGATGGTCCATTCTTGTTATGGTTTACAAAATATTTTATTTGACTTAAGCTTTGGTTCAACTAGTAACTACAAATGTTTTATCTGACACACTCGTTTTTATACCACGTGATTCTGAAGTGGTCTTGAAAACTTCTGATTAACTTTTAATCGTACAAACCAAAGCAAGCAGTCAATGCTTGGAAGCACTCTACTTTCTAAATGCTCCTGGTGGAACCAGTAGTTGCTGATGACGGCGCCAAACTACAGAAAACCCGCAACAATGCGCTTCCACTCCCAGTGGGACCAAGATTTTAAACCACAACAGCTGCATTTACAAGTTAAAACAGAGTCTGCAAATGTTTAAGGTTTCTTCTCTGAATGGTCTAACATGGAGGAAGCCTTATTCTGACGCTCTGAGAACCCCTCACATCAGTCTTTGTAATGCAGGTGACATCTCTTACCTTGGCAAAGTTGCAAAAGACAAAGCTGTGCCCGACACCTTCCCTCCACACTTGCAGTTAAACAGAATGAAGTTGTTCTAGAATGTCGACCCTTGTGATGTAAAACATACATAAAAATGGAATTATTCCACCAAATATTGAATGTAAACAGTGACACATTTTGAGAAATGCTGTGCACTTCAAGCATCTGACATGTAAATTCTCAGGTATTGATCAGTTTTTGGCTCTGCAGAAAGATTAGAACCTGTAACCAAACTTACAGGTTCAGATAATTTATTAAAAAGATAATTACTCGATTACAACTGTTTTCATCAACTTATGACAGATCTTTTTAAATCTGTATGTGGAGCTTTATTTGATTGTGATAAATCGTGCCAATTTAAAGAAACATTAAGATCAGACAACCCAGCTTGTTGTGAAAATATGAATCTGTGTGAGCTTTATCCTGGTTTGAGACCAAAGAAAATCTTTCTCTGGTGAATACAATTGAAATCTTTTTAACCGGATGATACTCTGTCAGACACAGATATGTTTACCATAACTTCCACAAATATAAACCCATAAACCTGAAAATAGAAACTGACATAAATCAGGTGACTCTTTGGGAGGTAGTTCAGGGATCTGAGCAGTGCTTTATGCTGGCATTCACACTTCTGCATGGTTTATAACTACTCAGTCTCATTGTTAGGGCTTTTTTGTCTCTCGTCATCCAGGCTTGGTGCCACTCTTCTATGTCTATGGTTTTAGAGTTAAGTTCATCACATTAGATCAGAGGAAATCAGATCTCAAGGGTTTTATCATTAAGAAAACATTTGAAGTCTTCATTATAAGAGTATTTGTAACACTTTAAATTTGCAGATTTGTTTTAAAGTCAGATGTTTAATATTTTTAAGTCACCATTTACCAATGTGGAAGAAAATGATGCAAACTGTTTTTAGAAAATGAATTATGCAGAATTGTGAGAAAAGTGACCTGATTCAAACATCTCCCTCCTTCAATTCAAACACATATATACATTCCAGTTTTTTTCTTCTTCCAGTAGTCACAAAGTCATCATGTAATTAGCATTATTTAGAAGTTGATATCATTAGCTTCTTAAAATAATATTTATCCTACTCAGACTTGCGTGAGTAATGAAATTTCCCTTTACGTTATCAGAGGTTGGGTTGCAGGGGCAGTAACCTAAGCAGGGAAGTCCAGACTTCCCTCTCCTCTACCACTTTGTCTAGCTCATCAGGGAGTATCCCAAGGCATTCCCAGACCAGCAGAGAGACATAGTCCCTCCGGCATGTCCTGGGTCTTCCCAAGGGTCTGCTCCCAGTCGGACATTCCCTGAAAACCTCACCACAGACGCGTCCAGGAGGCATCCTCACTAGATGCCCAGGCCATCCCACCCTGACTGGTAAATCCAGAGCTTTGCCTTTTGGCTCAACTCCTTCTTGACCACAACAGATCATTGCAGACCCTCCATCACTGCGGACGTCGTACAGATCCACCTATCTATCTCCCTCAAAGGCATATGTGATATAAGAAGAATGTTTATATGCATTGAGCTTTACCTTATTCCTTTTTTGGCTATTGACACATTTGTGGTAAATGTTTTTGTTTTATATCTGTTTTTTTTACTTTGTATGAAACTAAAATAAATTACTCTACTTACCAACACAGATTTACACGTAAAACAGATCCTGAAGACCAAGCTGAATGGGAGGAACACATTTTGGCCCAACACATATGCCCTACCCATAAGCAGTTATCCTGGTGGTATAGTACAGTGGCCACTTGAAGAGACGGAAGCCACTGATGTCAAGACAAGAAAGCTCATCAAAATGCATGGAGGATTTTATCGCAAGTCCAACACCATGGGACTCTACACGTAGCTGAAAGAGGGAGGGCATGAATTGGTGCCCCAAAGCCACCAGCTAGGTCGAAACAACAAAAATCCAGAAATACATCAAGAAGATGACCCCTAAGGATAAGCTGCTAAGTATTTGTCTCAGACAACTGGAATCCAGGGAAGAGGAAAAACGTGCAAAGGAGGAACCATCATAAAAGGAGAAGCACGGCATGTACCACTGACAGATTACAGAAGTGACCGACATCGAGAAATCTTACTAGTGACTGGAAGAGTCTCTGACGGACAGCACCGAGGCATTATTCATAGCAACACAAGAACAGGCCTTGAGCCCAAGAGTGATAGAGGCCACGGTCCACCACACCAGACACAACCTCAGCTGCAGACTATGCAAAGATGCCCCGCAGACAATCCAGCATATAATAGTGGGATGCAAGATGCTGGCAGGTAAAGCATAAATGGAATGTCACAAGCGCTTAGCAGGAATAGGGAACAGGAACATCTCTAACAGAGTATGGGTTGGAAGTCCAAAGTCAAGGTGAAAGATACCTCCATGCGTCAAAGATCCTGTGAGACTTCCAGAACTACCCCCCACAAACACACACACACACACACACACACACACACACACACACACACACACACACACACACACACACTTTCGACTTTATTTATTAAGAAGCTATCTGTAACAGTAATCATCGCAGGAACAAGCAGCCAAGCAGCACAGAATGAACATTTTTGGTTCATTCAAGCACATTCATGGAAAGAAGCTGCTCCTAGTGAAACGGTTTTCATGGCAACAGTTGATTTTGTTGTCTTGGATGAAAAGAATAAAAGAAGATGTGAGTTGGCTTGTTCAGTAAACAGTTATGACCATTATATTTTCTGTCTACACCTGCTGATGTCAGAATAAAGTTGACAAAGTTAAACTCTTTTGATGGGTACCGTCAGACTGTTAGATAAATATTTATGTGAACTCTGTGTAACATGAATTCCAGTTCACCTCAAATTGCTGTATTTCATATCTGCAAGATAAAACAAGCAGCAATTGTTTTTTTCCTGGTTTAATGAGACACAAACGGTATAATATGATCATAACTCAGTTGTTTCATATCACACGAAGTGGAGCTGCATGAAAACACAGAGCAGAGGCTCAGCTCTGCAGGTAGGGGATGTGCAGTAGCACAGTGATTTTCATTTCTTGATTGTGAAAGGAAGATGTGCACATAAAGGCATGAACATAGTTTTATCAAAACCATATAAAGTTGAATCAAAGACAAAATAGACATGGACTAAAAATGTTTCAAACTTTCTCATCAGCATTTGTGTCTTCTTTAATGTTAGGGGACAGAAAGAAAAAGGACAGGTACATAAGTTACATAAGGGTGGATCAAGGAAGTTTAGATGAGCTTTGGTCTTTCTGTGAATCCAGTACTGAATCAGTAGTACTGAATCTTAAAACCCCTCTCTCTGAAGTGAGAGAACAAAATAAGAGTTAAAAACAGACATTTACGCTATTGCTGGCCAGTAAAAACAGATTGCATCCACTGAGCCAGTTTTAAAGCAATCACTTTAAAAATTGCCACTGAAGCTCTTGGTCTTTTAGGTGAACTGTCTGGGGAATACATGGAAATTCACTCTCTATGACATCACAGAAAACCAATGTTTGAAAAATTCTCAAGACGGAAATGCTCTCAGCAGCCTTAAAAAGAAAAGACAAGATAAGATCAAACCTAACGGATCCCACAGGGGGGAAATTTACTTGTTAAAGCAGCTCACAAAACAATAAAGTGCAAAATTATTAAGTAAAAAAGAAATAGGTAATTAAGTAATAAAGAAAGTAAAAATAAAAATATAATATACAAAATATGAATTTAAGTTATTTACATATTTACAGAGTTGTCGACTACTCAAAAATGTTCCTATCCCTGAAATCCAGATATGTGCCGAAGGTTTTGAAAATCTCAGCAAATAAACCTTTACTCTAAAATCCCTCTCGACCCCAACATTCTAGCGAGTTATACTTCAATTTCCAACCTAAAATTCTGAAAAGGTAGTTGCAAGCCAGTTATTAGACCACCTGTATAGAAAACAACTATTTGAAGTTTTTCAGTCAGGGTTCAGAATACATCATAGCACAGAAACAGCACTGGTTCGAGTCACTACGGAACTTCTTATGGACTCAGATAATGGATTAGTGTCCATACTGGTTCTGCTGGACCTCAGTGCTGCTTTTGATACTATACATCACAGCATTTTACTGCACAGGTCAGATAATGTTGTTGGGATTAAAGGCACAGCTCTAGGTTGGTTTAAATCATATCTATCTGATAGATTCCAGTTTGTTCATGTTTCTTCTCCACAGACAAGGATCTGCTACAGCGTCCTGCAGGGTTCAGTGCAGGGGCCAATCTTGTTCAGTTTATACATGCAGCCTTGGGAAGTAATAAAACGAACTACGCCATCAATTTTAATTTCTATGCTGATGATACGCAGCTGTATTTGTCTATGAATCCAGATTAAACAGTGAAACAGAACCGTCAGCCAAACTTCAGGCATGTATTAAGGACATCAAGGACTGGATGTCCACTAACTTTTTGATTCTAAAGTATGATAAAAGAGAGGTTACTGTTTTTGGTTCCAAGACCTTAGGAAGGGATTAGACGATGTGATGACCTCCAGTACAACTGTGTGAAATCTGGGTGTTATTTTTGGTCAGGATTTGTCATTTAAACAGTATATTAATCAGGTTTGTAAGACTGCAATTTTCCACCTCCGTAATATTGCAAAGATGAGGAGCATCGTCTCCCAGAGTGATGCCGAAAAACTAATTCACACGTTTGTATCTCCTAGACTAGATTACTGTAATGTATTATTAGCAGGAAGTACAAGTAATCCTCTGAATTTTATCACTTGCATATAAAGCCCAAAATGCCAAAGCGCAAGCGATATTTGCAAGACCTGATAGAACCGCATGTTCCTAACAGAGTTCTCCGTTCTCAGAGTGCAGGTTTACACGTATTACGGTTTACGGTTTACGGTTTACACGTAAATGTAGATTTGGAGGACGGCTTTCTGTTATCAGGAACCATCACTATGTAACCAACTTCCAGTTTGGGTTCAGGAGGCTGATACCACCTCCACCTTTAAAACCAAACTTAACACGTTTCTGTTTAGTAAAGTATATAGTTGATGTAAACTTTACTGTGTCAGGGCCAGTAGTCACAGCTGCAGCTGCAGGAGTTTTTATCTGCTTTTGTTTATGTATCATGTTCTGGGTCTCTGGAAAGCACCTAGAGACAACTTGTATCATAATAGATGCTATATAAATGAAATTGAATTGAAGTATGGGGGTAAGAACAGACATTTCCCATAATAACAGGGTAAACATGGCCTTTACCTCTGTTGTACCTCCACTCTGTAGCCTCTTCTCTCCCTCTCTGTATCTCTGTGGGAATATCTGGCGCCTCCACCACAACCTGCTGCTGCTCTAGCAGTGCCATCTAAAAAAAAAATAATAATAAAAACAAAAACAAAAAAAGAGTTGTTGTTCAGTGGATTATTGGCACAAATTTTACCCTATACTTGAGCTTCCAGCCACATGTAAGATCATCAGTCTTCACAATAAAAATGTAGATAAGTGTAAAACCACTGAAAAGAATAATATCCCACTTTTAATTTCTGAAATTCAAAAAAAAAAAAAATGGAAAAGGAACCCTACAAAAACAAGTCATTTTAACTTTGTATACGTATAAAAGGTGTGTAAAAAAATGTTTGTTTTAACTTCCATTTGCTGTCACTTTGTAATAAGTCTTTACAAATCAATGACAAAGTACAAAGTACTTTTATAGTCGCAAACGGAGGAGTGTTTACGTGAAGCCAGTGGAAGAAATGCAACTGTACCAATTCGGTATTGCACTCGACCGTTTTCTTGATTAAGTAAAGTTAATCTTGTATTCTGTGATTTAATTCTGTGAAACATAAAAGCATCTGAACCCGTAGAAGAAGCACTTGATTTTAAAGTTTTAGTTTTAAATCGAGAGGTGAAGCAGGTGTCACTGGGTGCTTATTTTTAAAAGAGAGAGGATCTCGGGTGAAGCTTTGATGACAAAGACATTATTTAAAGTTTTTCATGCTTCAAATAATAGAAATCCTGATTGTCTGAAGACTTGTTTTGAAGAGTGCCTGATGCTCATCAGACTGAGAACATTTAAAAAGCACATCGGTTACAGAGCTGCCGTGTGCTCCACCAGTCCACAGTTAGAGAGGTTGTGCACATATTACTAAAGGTATATTTTACTAAAGGAATAGCAGCAAGCGATACTGCGTAAGTTTCTACAGGCTACTGGGAAAAAAATAAAAATCACAACTTCACTTACTCTAGAGCCAAGGTTTAGAAAAGGCCATATTGACAGGGAAAAGAGAAGTCATTACTGGACAAATACACAACAGTTACATCTCCTGTGACTGCCAAAGTGATAGTTTTACTTTATATTTTATAGCTCCTTAGCGGTGAATTTAGATAATCAAAATGGCGGATTGCCAGCTTGTCAAAAGCTTGTAGTAGAGCAGCTTTACTCCTGCCTTGGCGTTTTTATTCATAAGCATTCCCACTAAGTGCTTTTTGTTGTATGACAAGGCAAAGCTGAGGCCATTTTCACCCAGCTGAGAGAGCAGTTACTGGAATCAAAGCTACATCACAGTTGTCACAATGCCATTTCGGCGTATTAGGAAAGCAAGTCACTAGATCCAGCAATCACAGCTCTGTCAATGAAAACAAGACAGCAGAAGGCTTTCAATCATCACAAAGAAGTGATATAGTCATCGAAGTGGAATAATGGAAAAGAATTGGCCGCACGCGCTTTGTTCCTCGGATTTTCCGAAAATCATTTGTTGCACAAAGTAACCAATGAGTTGGGTTTGTGTGGTCGGATGCAGTGATCCCACTTTTATCCCATCTAGTCATGCTTATACTGCACTATCATCTATATGATCACTTATTAGTTTATGTTCAATCTTATTACATTTCATTAGCAGGAAAGATCCACCAGGGATATGTAATTATATTCGCACAAGGAAGCAGTGCACATGTTATTTCTGTGTCCATTGCTATGAGAACAATGCATCATTTTTGAGAAGCCCAACATTTGTTTTAATAGAAACAGCAGGGATGCGGTGCTCTGAGCATAAACTCGCATCCTAAGGGTGGTTACTCGACATATAGCTGGGAGGCATTGGTCATTGTGAATTAAATTGGCCTTTCTGTGTGGAGTTTGCATGTTCTCTTTGCTTGTGTGGGTTTTTCTATGGGCACTGCAGCTTCCGCCTGCAGTCCAAAAAACATGTAAGGCATGATAATTGGTGATTCTAAATTGCCAGTAGGAGTGAGTGTGAATGTATGTGGTTGTTTGTCTGTGGCCTTGCATGAACTAGCGACCTGTCCAGGGTGTACCCCCTGTTCTTTGCCCAAACAGAGCTGGGATAGGCTCCAGCCTATGTGACCTTGGATAGGAATAAGAGGTTATAGATAATGGATAGATGGATGGATGGAATAATACTTTATTAATATCAAACGGAAAATAAAAAAGAATCAGGTTTTCTCCAAATACTCAAGCTTCCTCTAAAAACCATTCATGTTAGATTAATTGGTGACTCCAGATCATCTGGCAGTGAGAGAGTTTGTACACTTGTGATGGAGCGATGATCTGATTACATCATGCTTTGCCTCTTGTCTAATGACAGGTACTGTCGGGTCTACCTACCTCTCAAACACTTAAACGGACAAAGGGGGGTACATAAAATGGCAAAAATAAATAAAGAGTTGAAGAACAGTCATTATAAAGACTCATTATATTTATATAAGGCTTTTCCTGTGGGTGAGAAATGAACTTCTGCACCGGCTCTTTTTGGCAGGGGGTCTAAAGAAGCGTCTGACTGATCACAGTCTGCTGCTTAATGGCTATATTATTAGAAGTAAGGGTTCCCAACCACTGGCCCACAAACAACACCAAGCCGCAAAGCATTTATAAAATGAATTTACAAGGCTTCGTCTGATCTGGCAAAACAGAATTGAATGAATGCATAAACAGGGAAGAAAGTAAGTAAATAATCCTTTTTCCACCTTCCCTCACTGAAACTGTGGGAACAATGAGTGCAAAAGGACACATCTGTCTTGTTCCCGACATTAGCTGGGATATTGGGCGAGGCCACTAGACCACCCTTATCTGGGCTGGTGTCACCTGCTTCACTGGAACATGACACAGGTGTCTCGCTGTCGCACTTTGTCCTTTGGACCATCTACTCTCAGTTTAACAAGCTCATAGCTCCCCCTGAGTGTATGATAATGGGTTTATCCGTGTGAGGAAAACTATGCTGTGTCTATTTTTAAACCCTACTGAAATGTTGTGATGATAAAATAAAATAAAATGTGTAAAAGGGATGAAGAGTTGTTGATTATGTTTAGGAACCTGTGCAGTTTTGTTCTTTATGCGGTCAGCACAGATCCAGCCAATCTTGTCAGTTTGTTCTTTTTTTTTTTTTTTTTGTCTCTGATGATGCTGCCGCAACAGATGACTGCAAAGAAAATAAGACTTTGTGCCCTGTTCAAGATGAATCGGACATGTACAGTGGAGTGAGCTGCAATAAGCCTCAGAAAATATGTTCTGCTGGATTATTAAAGTCTGGATCTGTCTATATTGATTGGTCCTGATGCCCTTGAGGGAAGCAGGCTGTTTAGTGGTGTGACGGGCACACTGAGTCATAAACACAGCGACAGGATGTCAATGAGCCATAAACACTTCTATAAAAACTATCTCTCCCTGGTGCTGCTGACATTTGTTTCACATCACATAAACACAGAGGCGAACTGACAAGGCGTTTCACTGCATGTGTTTTTTTCATCATCACATTTGGCTCAGATAATAACTGATGTACAGAGAAGGATGGAGGAGGAGGATGGAAAAGCCAAGCAGCTGCAAAATTATGAATTGGTTGAAAACTTTTAAAAAGTAGATTGAGCTGTAACAGAAGCACATTTTTATACTGCTAGGCATGAATGGGCTCTGCAGTGAGCCAACCTGCACTTACTCTGAGTATACTCAGTATACATTTACAACTGCTCACACAGAAGGCCTCGGCTAACAGGGTCATCACTCGGAAAACACGCATTTTACAACAATATTGTTAACTTAGATTTTTTTAGGTTTTTGTTTTAGGTTTAACTATGGTAAATAGTTAAATCTAAATATCAAATGTTAAAGGTAAATGTTAAATACAAAAACTAAATGTTAAATCTAGATACAAATGTTAAATCTTAATCTAAATGTTTAATGTAAATAAAAATGTTAAATCTAAATGTTTAATCTACATTTTTCCGGTGATACTAAATATTTAGGGGATATGCAAATTCTTACCGCTGCTAACTGGAAGTGCCAAAATAAAGGTTTGAGGTCTTCAGACTGTGTTTATACACTCAAATAATAAATTAAACCCATTTATTTTAGCGGTAATAGAAAAGTAACTATAAAAGTAACCTTTAGCAGTAATTTAATGTATTGCCAGAGACAAAGTCTCCTCCTGTTCATCGATACATCTACAATGAATTACCGCCAAAAGGTCAGTCTGATGTTCAGTGGCGGTCAAGGGAGGAGAAAGTGACCGACTAGTAAGTAGAGCATAGGTGGGGGCGGAGCTAACTGTCATGATAGCACAGCCAAAGTGAGCCCCCTGATGGCTGGCGGTAGCACAGGTCATAAGTTAAGCAGCTTTCATAGAAAGTCACAAAAAACTCAAATTATATGTCAAATAAAATAACACCAATCTTTTTTAAAAAAAATTCTTTTTAATTTTAAGGTAGGTACTATTATGATAATATGTACCCAATTGTTCATTTTCACCAATACGTTGGTATTAATTTATTATTTACTTCCTTTTGTGAAAATATGTTGCTGTTATTTTCAACGTGAGACACTTTACAAACTTCACCCCAAATTGGTGTGTGGACAACAGTTCTAATACTGTTAAAAACAAAATATAGTTAGTTTTGGATCTTATCAGTATTTACACCCATACCATTGGCTTGCTCGTACAATTTACCATAACTCTGCTAATTTTTGTGAAGAACCATGAGCTGCTTTAGTGAGAGGCACCCAAAAAAAAAAGTTACCACACGAGGTGCAATCCTAAGTGGAATGATGCCTACTGTACTCACCACTAACCCTCCTACAGAAGCACCTTTACAGATTATTTAGTTACCGTGTGCTGATTGTAGGTGGCTTCTTAATTAGAAACATGATTGGTTGCATTCATAGGAAATGTCAGGATTTGCTCGACTTCAGATATTCCATCTTCAGAAATGTAAATATGAAGAAGAATGAAAATACATTCATGAAGGCGAGTAAGATACAGCAGTCATCTTGGTGGTTAATCATATATTATTTTTTATCATGACTTTGGCTTCCAACCGTTATGAAAACAAGATAATTAAGCAAAAAAAAGATTATTTTGCTTTATTCTATTTCATAGTATACTTAAATTTGTCCTATGTAAAAAATGAAATGAAATTAATCATTATCTGTCCTCACTACAAGCCAGAAACCACCTACTGTTTAGTTCCAGCTGATGGAAGACGCTTCTGGTCAACATTCGCTGCATGTAAAAGACCTAAAAGTCAAGCATACTATAGCCAAACCTGTGACAGGCCTGGTAACAGGATTGCCCTGGGTCACTCATCTGTTCTGCTTCCTCTGAAATGTGTAAAAGCTTGTCAGTGGGGAGCGTTGGTAGGCCTACAACATTGGGGTCTGATGTCGCCTAAATGTCTAGCAGCCCTGTCAAAGCCAGTAGTCCTGGTGGAAACTGCAGACATTAAGGAAAGGCAGTTGCCCTTACGAGTACTATGCTCCCTATAGTGTAAGAATAGGGATGATCTTAACATGGAGCAAAATAATCGTAAAGGCAGGGTAAGCGATTTCTGAATGATACATATCTGTTAATATTTGATGCAAAAGACCAACATAACATGGAGAGATAACCCCTCCCTTTCCCTCTGTCACTTTTTTTAGACAATAGCTACTGAATGTATATTATCAACATTTTTCTCATATTTTCTCATTTCCTGATGTACAGCTTATAGGTGAATGTTTTTTAAACAAGGAAATAATAAATCATGTTAACAAACCCGATTGTAAGCAATTTGATTATATATACATACACACACACACACATATATATATATATATATATATATATATATATATATACACACATGAAACAACATATAACAAAGGGTGCACACTATTTTACCTAACCTCATTAAGCTTTTACAAACAAAGAACTTTAACTTGAGATGTAAGTAATATTAAGTATTAATAATTCAAACACATGTTGCACTGACCAATAAGAGTGAAGGATGAGACATGGATCGGAAAATTAGTGGGACGGATTGAAAGCAGAAAATACGTTATAAACGGAAACACGGGGGAGCCGAGGAGAGACTGGTGTGGATGACTTAAACCGGTCTGAACCAAACAACAGGAAGTCAATAAGATATTACACACAAGGCAGAAGACTTTCAAAGTAATACAGCTGAGTTTGTTCCAGACATGTGGAGCATAGAAAATGAAGGAAGCTTCTCCGTGTCTGGTTCTGACTGTGGGCACTGATAAAAAACCGGATCCAGATGACCTGAGGGGTCTGGAGGTTCATACTGGGTCAGCAGGTCACTGGTGTATTTTGGTCCTAACCGCTTCAGAGCTTTATAGACCAGCATCAGAACTTCAAAGTCTATCCCATGTCAACTTGTAAGGGCAAGGGCAAAATATGTGTTATGTCAGTATTCCAAAAATGTATTTATTATTGATGTTTTTATTGTATGCAGCACCGAGTCATGCTGGTCCTCACTGTCATCTCATAAAGCTCCTATTTCAAAACTCCACCAGGCGTAGTTTGCACGTCAAAGTCAAAGTCGGCTTTATTTTCAACTCTGCCTGCTCTCTGTCTGATAAGTAAAAATAATAATAATGATGATAAGACATTTAGAAACGTCTTCCTGTCCCTGTGGGTTTTCCAGCTTGATTAACTGATTGGCTCGTCTAAAATGACATAACTGGGTCTGCATGGTTGTTCATCTCTTTTGTTTGTGTGCCGCCCAGAAACAAAAGTCACCTAATGACAGCTGGGACAGAGCATCCTGTGATCCTCAATAGGATACAGCAGATACACAAAAATGGATGGATGGATGCATGGAAGTAATGTATGTTATTACTCTCAAAACTTTGCAGTGTTCAATCTCAAAGTTAGTCTTCCAAGACCTCTACCAAGGACCCCTGTAAAGGAAGATTAAGCAGTGCAGAGCTGAATTCAGAAGGCAGGATTAAAAATGTTAACATGGGCCTCACTTTGAAAAAGACACCGCATAAATAAGCATGTGAGCAAGTAGAACAAAACAGTGTGTCTTCATTTGTAATCAGTCTGGTGTCTAAAGTCGTGCCAAGCCTCATGCTGTGGGAGGTCCCCCGAGGAGAAGGTCTTGGCAGACAACATATTAGCAGAAGGTGTTCCAGACCTTTGTCTTCTGTGACACCCCCTTTCCCCTCCACACCAACTCCTCCACCACCTCCCACTCCCCAACCCCAGCCTTCCACATGCTTGCACACAAAAACAGTTTTTGTTTTTTTCCCAGACAAAAAAAAAAAAATCTACATATAAAAAACACTATGCTCAATCTTCATCCTCAGTGACATGTCAACATTTAATGGTGATATTCCACCTATATATTTAGAGTGCTGATGATTTATATTTGTTTTGCAGACACGGTACGTGAATATCTTGCAGTTATTGAGTCAAGCATAAATCCCTCCACATGTCAGTCTTATAAAGTCAAATGTGAGGCTCTGTCAGCTGCAGGACAAAGAAAATTCTGTCTCATTTACGATGTAACCACAATACTTCTCTAGATGTCAGCTCACTGGGAATGCTCCGATGGCACCCTTGAAGACCTGTGGATAATCAAAGCCCAAAAATCAGTGAACATAAACATTTCAAAGAAGAGCGTTTGTAATCGCTCACATTATTTTGAAGAATTCTTTGACCACTGTACAGAAAACAATTGTTTCACGATGTGCTGCGAAAGCTGTTAAATCGCGGGATCTACTTTGTTGTTCGTGCAGCGCTTCTGTTTTTCAACTGAGATTTTGTTATAGAAATAATGAAAGAGTGTAACACGCCATATGTTCAACAGAGATCAAATTTACTGAGTCTTGCATCTTACCGGTGTCCCAAGTCATGACATTGGTTTGCTCATACAAGAACATGTGGCCATAAATTTTCCACATTTTTGTAGAGCACAGAGCACCACACATCAGAGAAAGTGCTAATAAAACCCCATGCTTAAACCCAAACCAACAGATTCACGTACTGATGGAAGAAGACACGTAAAGAAAAAAAGCAGCACTGCAGATCACGGTTTCAAACAAACCAGGAAATCAGGATGAAGAAATTACACGACCAGTTTATGAGATTGGCAAAACAATGACAATCAAGAGTTTCTTCTTTTTCTTTTCTGTGATGCCTCAATAGTTAAGATCCCAAACAAAAAGCAAGATTTAACATCGGCCCATACTCCAAAAGAGTCAATTTTATGACATCTGAGGAAACCAAAATCAATGTAAGAAGTTCCAGTCTACTGTCAGGGAGAAAAGACTTTTATATACTTATATATCTTGTCTTTTGTACCTTTGACGGTGTGTATTTCTCTTCTCTCTGTTCTTCATTCTCGCTCTCTGATCTCCCTTTTTCCTGCTCTACCTGTTTGGCCTTCAGCAGGAGGGTCCCCTCTTATGATCCAGGTCCTGTGAAGATTTCTTCCCTCTTAAAGGAGAGTTTTTCCTTGCCCACGGTTTGGCTTAAGGTTTTTCTCCCACTAGGGGAGGTTTTACCTGCCGTTGTTTATGTAATAACTGCTCGGAGGTCATGTTCTGGGTCTCTGGAAAGCACCTAGCACCTAACTTGTGTTGTCATAGACACTACATAAATAAAATTGAATTGAACTGAATTGAACTGAAAAGAAAAGAAAAGATTGTGTAACCCAAATCAAAAGGCAGATCCTATTGTAATAGCTGCATATAAAAGTGCCTTGACAATGCCACGATGGAAGCTGACAGATGCACAGAGCAGAGAGACATAATGGGACAAAGTGTTCGGACTAGAGCACCTGCTCACAGTTATCCCTGCATGTGACACTGCACAAACGACGGGACAAACAAGAAGATGATCGGCACCTGTGGCGGTGCATGTTGAAAGTGCCACAATCATTATACCTTTTATGAAAATTGTCTTAATAATACAGCTACTGATCAAAATGCATATAACCCAATTAACTCAGATTTATTCAACTCCTAAAAGGGCCAGACATTAGATTTTGTTAGTCCCTTCTGTACAGCATGAAACAGAAATGCCAAGAGAGAAAGAAGAATACTTCTGGGTGAAAACACTCAATAACAGTGGGAATCCCCATCTACATTTCTATCTTTCTGTTTTTTGTTTTCTTTTGCTACACTAATTTCAATTTATTTATTTTTCAAATAAATCTCACCGTAGAGGGGTGTCTTTGTTGTGAACTAATATTTTTGACTTTACCAAATATGCAGTATATTGGTATATTACAGCTGACCAGCGGGGGACTGGTGACCTGTGCAGGGTGGACCCCACCGCTCGCCCAGTGACAGCTGGGACAGCCTCCAACAGCCCCACAACTCTGAACACGACTAAGCTGAGCATCGGAAATCATTATGAATATATAAAATATTACGGCTGACACTGGATTCTGCTGGTTTGTATGTATACAAACCAGATTTACATTGAAGTTGGAGGCAAGAATTTCCATCTGGATGGTAACGGAACAAACACCGGTCGTTCTGTTTCCTTACAGGCTTAGTGCACCACTAAAGCATTTTATTGGAAAAAAAAACAAATGGAGCAGATGTTTTGTAAAGTATATTTTATGAAACAATATTTAATAAAACAGCTAAGGGGCCACTGAAACATTTCTAAAGTGTAATCAAATGCAAAGCACACAAAAACTTATTTGTAATGCAAAAATGCGAGTACTGTACAAATGACTTACCTGCCTGATATGTGCACTCATGGGTGGAAATAGATACATGCATAATGAATATAAGGACGAAATTAAACGTTATCTTTTCTTAGCTCCTACACTTGTATTTAAATAACCTCATGCACGGTATACACCCTCTGGAACTATATACGTTGGATTTACAAATTGTATATTTATACGATGAGATACATTTGTTTTCTCAGCACATAAGTGTTGTATTTTCAGTGAGTGGAAAGAAAAAAAACTGTTTTAATGGATCCCTGTAATGTTTCTGTCACATGTCATTAGGGATTCTGACAGGAAACATATACAGTATTTAGAAGAAATCTTGGAGTAATCAAAGGAACTTAACTGTGGGAAAGGATTTGGCTTTAATAGGAAATTCTATTAGTCAGTTGTGGTGAAGCCTAAAAGCTGGCCACATTAGAAACTGTGTTTCTATATTGGTTAACTGCATAATTAAATGGACTACGATTCATCTCAGACCAGTAATGTGAATACAAAGCTTTTATCTCCTAATTCTCATTATCTGCTGTTTTCTTTTGTGTTTTTATTTCAGATGAGTTTAGTATCTGTCTCTGTTTGGACATTGTTTTTCTTTTTTCATGTTTTCATGTTTTCTTCACCCCTCTTTCATATCGCACTTACTTGTCTGCTCCTGTAACTTCCCTCCATCGATAAACATTTGATTCCTGTCTTTAACTTCACTTCTACAACAAAAGTATGCCAGCATTTGCTCTTTCCCCACTTCTTTCACCCTCATTCCCTTGTTTCAATCATGCCCTCCTCATTGTTATCTTGCAGTGATGATGAAGTATTTACGAAGCTCTGTGTTTTCCGTTGACATATGGTGAACTCTCTTTACTGAAGAAGTCATCAGTATTTGTATCGCCCCGTCAATTCTGAAAGATCTAAGCAGATGGTTTCTTATTAAGAAATGCTGATGGAGGTGTTCTTGCACATGGCCTAATATGTGGTTGATATATTTTTAACACTTTATTTGCTAGATGTGTCAGTGTAGAAGATATTATTTTTCATGTTGGCTTTTATGAAATTCCCAAGTGAAGTTCATATGTATTTGCAACCATGTCTGCTGCATAACTGATATTATTCTCCCAGCTTGCTCTGCAAACTGCAGGGTCTCCAGGATCCGTGACATCTTATCCTGCACGCAGGTAGAGGGAGGGAATAAAATAGAAAAGAGAGCTCATGTGTTTCCATCTAACCTTAAGGTGAGAAGAAAAAAAAAGACACGAATGCTGAGAATGAAGATAATAAATGTTGTGTTGTATGAGTGTTTGCGTAAATCAGTGAATGAAGAAACACATTGTTTGTAACTATGTAGATAAGGTTAAAGGGCACTATAGGTTTGCAATATTTATGATTCGAAAGGGCAATGGTGAAAAGCAGATGCATCAGTTGAGAACTTATTAACTGTGTATGGGCATTCATGTGAGATTTTATATTTAGGTCCAGACGTATCTAGACAATTACAGTTTTTATGATTTTTCCTTTATATATATATCGATATAATAGATGTGAAATAATACAATCAATAAAATATCACAACATCTGATTAAAATTAAAAAAATTAATGACATTACTTTTTAGGAATTACAGCTAATTTAAGCACAATACCTTCCCTTTAAAGGTTAAAAAATATTTGTACAGAGCAGCATGGTTGTAAATATCTACGTTTTAATACTTGGATGGAAATCATTTGTGGTTAATCACTACCTGAAGTCTGGAGCCCATGGGCATCTCAAAATTCTGCGTTTCCGCCATAGAGATGCTTCACCAGTCCCTCACAGCAGAAGCTTTTAGTTGTGACTTATTTGTGGGCCTTTCTGCCTTCAGTTTTAGCCTCAGTAACTGACAACCAAGTTCAGTTGGGCTGACATCAGACTGCTGACTTTGACATTGAAGAATATTACATTTGTTTGCCTTCAAAAAGTCTCGAGTTGCTTTCACAGGATGTTTAGGGTCATTTTCAATCTGCACTCTGAAGTGTCATCCTGTCCGTTTTGAAGCATTTGGCTGAATGTGAGAAGAGTATAGCCCTAAACCCTTCAAAATAGATCTTGTTACTTCTGTCAACGGTTACATCATAAACCCCAAAGAGGCTGTTCCATTCTCAGCCATACATGCCCATACCATAACACTGCCTCCCCCATGTTTGTGGTATTGCTTTGGAGCATGAACAGTTCTTTCCTTCTACACACTTTTCTCCTTCATTCTGACACCAAATAATCTTGGATCTTGGTTTCATCTGTCCAAAGAATCTGATTCCAGATCACAGGAGGCCTTTTTTTTTTTTTTTTTTTTTTGATGTTTTCTGGCAACGTCTAATCTGGCTTTCTAGTTTTTGGATGTTGCCAGTTGTTTGCACGTTGCTGTACTTTATGTTGATAATAAAAGCCTACCTTCTCCAAAGTATTCATGAGTTCTGCTGATGTTGTGCGGGGGGTGGGGGGGTTCTCCTATGAAAGGATTATGTGACCATCACGTTTAGTCATTTTATGAGGTCTTTCAGGACTTTCGAAGTTCGAAGTTTCGAAGTTTAGGTCAGCAGCACTTTCTTCCTGCATAAAAACTATTGTAATTTGGCCATGCCTAAGATCTTTGCTACCATTTTAATTCAAAACCACTGCAGTTTATAATGGGTAAGGTAATATAATGAAAACCCTGTCATTGTTATTCTAGTTTTCTCAAACATTTTGTTTTGCATTTATTAAAAAAATAAAAAAAAATAAAAAAAAGCTTTGAATGCTCAAAACCTTACAGTGACTTTGATTTTAAGGAACTAATTTTATGGAAATATTTTTAAACAAAAGTGGAGAAAGTTATAAAAAATAATAAGCTCCGTGCTTTAACAGGATCCGATGAGTGCGCTCCCCCCAGAGAGACTAAGAATCATCCTACGGCCATCTTGTAAGATCCATCTGAGCAGATGGCCTCTCCTCATGAAGCTCTGGTGATAGCACAGTAATCTGACTCAACAGACGAAGGTCTGTTGTATTAACAATTAAATCCATTCAAGTGGAATGCCAACACAGGTGCTTGGCGCTGAGCTGGAATCTCTTGTTTATGTCATTTACTGGGCAGAACAAAAGATGTCTTGAGTACACCACTAAGCAGTGACTGACGAAAACACTCAAGTAGCAAATACAGGAATCTGAAACACTGTCAGTGACCAAGAAAATGAAATCAGCATATGTAGACATGCTCAGTGGGCTCTAACGGTTGGCTGATTGGCCAGCAGACAAATTGGTTGCCATGGCTGTTATGAGAAACCTAGGCAGAGGTGATTGGGTCGCAGTATCCGTAGCAACTGTGGTCAAAAGTTACAACGAGTGGGGCAGATGGGGCAGCAGCAGGGGGTGATAGCCTCCATCCTCTGTAATTCACAAAAAAAAAAACCCAGAAAGAACAAATGTGTGAAAATGATTACCAAACTGAGACCGTTTTAAAGAAAACTTGACATGACATTTTGAAGGAACAATAAAAAGCTACCGTTTATGATAATAAACAACCAGGCATATTAACCCTGCAAAACATTCGACATTTCACATTTTGCACTGGTCAACCTTTGTGAATATCGTGCCATCAATACGCCATCGTGTCTCGCCATCATGTGAGAGGTGAAATACTGGGAGGACAAAAAATAATACATTTACTAAGTGTCCAGTTACATTATTTTTCTTGGCCTGTTACTCTTAAAATTGATTTTGTGAAAAAAATGTACATGAATTTGTGGCAGATAGTACTTTCCATACCAACAGATGAGAAATGTGGCAAGATAAAGTTAAATTATCTGATGTTTGTCTAGTATTATACCAGTTTTTCCAGGTACCCTGTAGCTGTTCACCAGCAGAATCTGTAAAAAATGCTTAATGATTATCAGCACAGTTCAACTTTTATCTAATTTTTAGTATTAGTTTACTTTTTTTCTTATCCTTTTTTTTTTTTTTTCAAATCCGAAAAGCCACATTGAATTTACGGGAACCAGAGATGTGTCACGGTTTTCCTTAACATTCATAACTACTGAAATGTATTAACAATTATGCCATGAAGTGAAAAACATTAAGTTTCAAACTACATAAAATATTTTTACGGCACGAGCACACTGCTCAAAACATTATTTTAACAAACATGCAAAATGCACACAGTCCACACACACAAGACGGTGTGTTTATTTTTTTGGTTTATAGTATTATTATTTTCGTAATTGCTTACTTTGTGTTAGTGTTAATGTAATTATAATATTCATAGATCGTTGATTGTAATGATGCAAACTCTGCAGTGGACATCTGCCAGCTCCACTTCAACAGCCACTGGTTACGGCGTTGAGAGGTTGCGGCGTCGAGAGGTCGCGGCGTCGAGAGGTCGCGGCGTCGAGAGGTCGCTGCGTTGGCTATACATCTTTATTCCTTGTAGTAATTTCAGATCAGGCTACAAAAGCCTATTTTTTTTTAAATAATGTCTGTGTAGAAACCATTTATACCTTGCGCGGACATCGTTGGTCTAACGGTTGTGTCAGTAAATTTTCTTTTTCTTTTTTTAATACCCCGTGGGTCCATTTGAGAGTAACGCGGTCTGAGGAATAACTTCTCAGAACTCGTGTGTATTTTATTTTAATATGTTCAAAAATTCAGAAAATCTAAAACACATATTTAGGAAAAGTCTGGGAGTGACAGACAGTAGCAGTTATAAAACCCTCTCACCGTCTGTCAGCCTCGGGAGTTCTAGTGTTAAATAACAAAACAACAAACAACTTTTACAGTGTAATTATTTTATTTACTGTAACAGTATTCTTTGTTGTCAGTGTAACAGGGTTTTTTTTCCTTTACTGTGTTTTTACCTGTGTTTCACCGGCCACAACTACTTGTATCACGGTGTGCTGAAGCAGAGTAACAGCTAAAACATGCAGGACAGAGGCCCTCGAGGACTGGAGTCCCACACCCCTGCCATAAAGGATGGCTTGGATCATCCACACCCTGGTTCTTCCAAGCCAGGATGTGAGAGAAATTCTAGAAGGAATACTTCTGTGTCCAAGCTCCTCCAAAACAGTCTTCTTGCCATGCTCTTTGAGGCGCTGGTAAAGACTTGGCAGATCCTTCAACAGGAAGGACAAAAGGAGAGAAAAGTGAGCACTGCCTGATAGAAAGCATTTTTTGTGCCATATCTGCTTTTTTTCCTGTCTCTCCCAATCCAGTAGGCACATTTCACACAGAATCTGGTGGTTGACATAATAAAAGCCAGCTCTCTGGTAAATCAGTACCAAACCTGAGTGCTTGTTTTCTATTTATAAGGCCTTCACTGCTTTCAGACGTGCCGTCTGCGTGCTGTGATGTGTTCCTAATCCCTAACGGAAGTGTTTCTAATTTCATGTTTAAACTTAAGTAGCCGAGCTGGGATAGGCTCCGGCAGACCCCCATGACCCCGTACAGGATTAAACTGGTACAGAAAACAAATGGATCGACTTAAGTACCCATACAACATATTTAAGTGATTGTTCAGGAATATTTAATGAACATGAGCTTTGCATGTCTGTTTAAGAAATCCTCACCTCACAGTATCTCAGAAGTTAAGCGTTTAAAACGCCCATGTATTTCACAATAAAAAAAATAAAAAAAAAAGTTTATCACCAGTAGTGAAAACATCAAGCAGTAGGAGATGTTTTATTATGCAGTGTTTTCCACACATTATTAATGCCTCGGCAAAATAATGTCAGTGCTTGTATATATGGCAATCCATTTACATATTTATTCATACATTTTTATACTTCAAAATAGTGAAATACTAAGGCAAACCCAGTCGATATTTCAGCGTTTCATACTGTGTTTGCATACATGGAAAAAATAGCATTTAAGAGCGGGGCTGGAATTGGGTCATGCAAAGTTTGAGGGCGTCAATTCTTTTCCAATTTCTCAGAGTTTCAGCATCAGCCAGATCAAAACAATTAAGATAAAAAAATTCAGTTAACAGGAAACTAGTTTAAGTACGTACTGCTTACAGGTTGTACTGTATACAAAGTATCCAAATAATTTTTTATGGAAATATTTGCAGAAGAAGTTCAGAAATGTTAAATTACATGACTTCAACACAGTCTTGGCAGTCATGTCTTAATGTACCAGTTCTAAACTAGTTCTCCATAGGCCTGGGATGTACTTTTACTTGTTTTCTGAAGAAATCTCACACATTGGCCTTTACATCTGGATTGAACTGCTTTTGTTCTGGTCAGAGCAGAGAAAACAGCAGCAGCGTCATCAGAGATGGTGTGTTAGGACATTAAATCAATACTGTTGGGATCATAGTTTGTTCCTCTGGGATTTTTCAAAACGGGAAACTGATGACAAAAACTAATTGTCAGTATTTCCTATATAATCTGTTAGAGCCTATATTTTGGGGTCTTTGTTCTATAATGCTATAAATGTTTGTCCTTTCCTGACCTCTTAAATGTTGCGATATTGATCAGGCATAATGCTATAAAAGTAGTCTATTGTGTTTTTCTTTTTTTTTTTTTTTTTTTTTTTACCTATTTAACACAAATGTGACTGTGGGGATCCATAAATATGATTAAAAAAAACAAACAAGGAAGCTTGTCCTACGTTGGTTCCTCATCCTTATACTATGCTAAAAGTAAACAATTATCTTCTCACGGAGTGCGAGATAAGAAAAGGTACAAATGTTATAATTCATATAGAAACTTTCTTCCTTCAAAAACCAAGTTCCTGCTATATCTTTATACCCATAAATGCATTGTTTCATTTCTCCACCTTCAGTCCTTATGAAATACAGATCATGTTCCCTGCTGCACGGGAGAGGAACGAATGTTCGAGCAGCTGATGCTTCCAGCCTATACACACCTTCCCTCCACAGTCAAACAACTGAAGTTAGATCCGGTTTTTGAGAGCCTGCTGGAGCTGTTTTCAGGGAGCCAGCTGGAACTGGATGCTAGCACAGCAAATACCTTTCTGAACTCCATCACACAAGCTGATACTTCAATGCATGAGGGAAAAAAACGGCCAATTGAAGAGTTTTGGAACTACGTCGGAGACTGAAGTGGTTCCCGTAGAATTAAATGCACAGCTGTTAACTGTCATTTGTCTACTTTCACAAGCTCTCACACCACACCTCTGATTTCTCACATGGAAATAAAAAAAAAAAATACAAAAAAGAAGGTTTATCTATCTGATCTGGGCGCTGAGCCGACAAACGCCGCCTGCAATTGATTCATTGTGCCTTAATGTCAACTAACCGGGCAGTGATGCGTTTGTTCCTTCGTGCACTCCAGCACTGTAGGTGGTGCAACCACTCGCCAGCAGCGAGTGGTTGCATACGAGCATTAGTATACAGCCGCAACTGTTTTCCCAGCAAGCAGCACGTGAGAGCGTCTCGTTAAGCACACGCTACGAGGGAAAGCATTTACCACACTTCACCTGTTTGTTTAGTCATGTTTACTAGCCCAAACGCCCAAACTGACATACATACACATACATGCCCAATCCGCTAGGATGTGGGAAATCACATCCATTCATACATATATATACAAATACATATATACATACATGCATACATACACCTCTGAACCTGTGAAAACAGAAACAGTACCTCTAAAAGGGGCAATTAGACTATTTTAATTAGTATGCACAAATCATGCTTATGAAGTATAAAGAAGCCTAAGCATCATGATAAACTGTGTGTGTGTGTGTGTGTGTGTGTGTGTGTGTGTGTGTGTGTGTGTGTGTGTGTGTGTGTGTGTGTGTGTGTGTGTGTGTGTGTGTGTGTGTGTGTGTGTGTGTGTGTGTGTGTGTGTGTGTGTGTGTGTTTGTGAGAGAAAGAGTCTTTGAGACTTGTTCTTTACTGGCCCAGTGTGTCCTCAGCAGGCCTGTCAGTCCAAGTCATCCTTATGTGAATGATGCTACCATGAATCCATCTGTCACCCGGCACAAGGCCAGAATATGAAAATGGGAGGTAGAAGAAAAGATAGAGGCTAATAACAGAAGAAAACAGGTTAGATGATGTAGAAAACAGGTTAGATGACAAATTAGTAAAAATAAAATAAAAGGAAAAACTAACTGGATAAAAAAGAATCCAGACAGCAAAGATATAGAGAAGAGAGGAAGAAGTAAAAAGTCAAAAGTATAAAAATATGGTGTATGAAAAGGTCACCATATTAAAAGGTATGATGCAAAAAGAGGGAAAAGAAATGCAAACACACAAAACCATTGTCATACAGAGAGGAATATTAGATTTTTCAACTTTCTGGGTTAGAGTTCTTTATTCACAGATGTCTTAAAACGGTCTTTGAACCTTTCTGCTCCACAGCAAGCACAGTTTTCAAAGGATTGTGCTTCTGATATCAAATCAACAGTGATCATGGATTTCTGAATGCTTTTGCATGAGAGAAAATTCTTTTGAACATTTCCTGCTTTACTCTCTGTTGCTGACCTCTTTATCTTCATACAAGAAACAATATACTCTCTGAAGTAGGCAGGCTCTAAAAATCAAAGCTGAATGCCAGAAAGTGAATATCAATAAATAAAGTAGGACTGATTGATTTATCTTTCTCAAAAAAAAAAAGCAGTAAAAATAAAAAGGCTGTCAGACGACTAAAAACTTTATATCCCACTGTAAATAAATGCAAATCTGTGTTTTTGAATGTCCCCAAATTTTAACCAAAGGAAGGATTCTGAAATGAAGACATACTCCGAAAAAGTGTATAATTACTTTTTACTCTGGACAGGTCCATCTGATTAGTTCACCGTGTTCAGTGTCCAGAGTAGAAATAAAGACCACACTGAATAAAATTTACAATCATGACATTGTCCTTCTTCCCCACTGCACTTTAACTCAGAGTTCAACTAAGTTAACAATTATATTGTTCGGCTGTTGTTTATATATATAAAATTTAGTATAAACTGATACAGAAATACATGTGATTTTGGCCTTGTTGATGATCTTGTTTGTGATCTTGTCAAATTATCACAAACAATGTGGTAATATGATATTTATTATACTTTTATACACCTGTTTTCATACATGCAAATAGGAATGACAGTGATGATTATGGATACATGATCATTATTATCTTATGCATTTGTAGATACATGATTAATAATTATTTATCACAGGCTTCTCCTGCAGAGAAGCCTGTGATAACGCTGCTGGAGGTTGACTCATTGTTGTTCACGGTCCTAAGCAGTCTGTCACATTGGTGACAGACTCATGAAGTTCAGTCATACCATAATAATGATCAATAGAGAATAAATGACTGCAATTGAAGACAAGAACTATGGCCTGGTTATAGAGTTTTACAATAAGTGAGTTTTTTTTTTCCTAATTATTTACATCATGTTTTCTGGTTTTGTTCCAAAGTGTGTTTTATAGATAAAAGTGTTGAACGGTACAGCTACTGATAGACTGAATTGATATCAAGGCAGATATCGATAAATTCTTAGCAGTATCAATTCCTGTCCCCCACAGGGAGGCAACACCTCTCCAAGCATAGCCAAACCCAGCTTCCTCCACAATTCCATTGTTACTGGCTTAGCTGAGCTTTAGACTTTGACCCTGTGTTAAACCTCTATATGGTGGAAGTCATCTGATCTCTTAAACTCTGTTGCAGCAGGGTAGTTGAAGTTGCATCTGAACGTTGGCTTCATTTTAATTTCTGTGACCTCAAAACAAAAAGTCACATGAAGCCCTCAAGGAGTCTTTCCCTGCATGTTTGCCTAAACCTGACACAGGGAAGCTTTAACAAGAGTTCACAAGAGGAGTTTGCATTATTTATTCAGCAGGATCGTTTCACAGTGTTGAAACACACATGCAGGCATCAAAAAGTGATCATCTCAATGATGATACGAGACTGGATTTCACTGCTGGGGTAGAGCTGTTCCTGTCCTGAGTGTTACCATCAGAAAATTTGGCAGCAGTGATTTTGCTGGCTTACCATGTTCAGGTGCCGCTCTGTGCACATTCGGTTATTCAGTAGCTTCCAGGTATATTAACCTGCTGTTAAACTGGTCTGTCAGGATGCTTTTAGTGTATCCTTAATACTCTGGAATATTTATGCTTCAAACCCAAGCCAGACTAAGACATCACACCGTCAGCTCCCTTTCAAACATTGTAATGATGTGCATTCATTGGATATCTATAGAAGTCCCCATTTCCGTTATTTATTATAGTGAATACATACATATTTTTAGAGGATATGAAGGTACTGCTCTGTGAAGTATGTAAACAAATATTTTCACATGTCCTGTACTGACTCTACAGGATTAAAGCCGATATGGTATCGATCCTCCGGTTTGCAGCAGGTTTAACTGCCGATGCCAGTGCTTCATGTCATGTTCCAGTCACATTCAGCTAGATTCACAACTGCAGGTTAAAGTGTGAAATGTATGTATTACTGTGTTAAACCACAGTTATACATACACTCACCTGGTTGGTCACCTACGCAGCAACCAACAGTGCAATTGCTCATTAATATACCGTCTCCACCTTTTTGTTGAGAGGCCCAGTGTTTCATGTCAAGTCGGATGACCAGCTGAATATTCAAATTCTGTTCAAAAACGCTTTATTTATCCCAAATTGAAAATTAATTCTTGCAATAGTCATTTCAGTCTCTTCAGAGACTCAATTATTAAACATCAAAGCATCTATCTCACCACCTCTACCTGGTTTCTAGTATGAAAATACTATTTGACTTATACCTCTTTGTCCTAAAATGCACCATCATTATCACAATCCTTATATTTTACAGTCCTTATGTTACAAATGGGGGAATTCTTCCAACTACATGCTAGAAAGCAGTCCACCAGTTCCTATTACTTGGCATTTGACACTAACATCAACTGGAGAGTCATGTGGTTGTTTCTGGAGATGACAGGACCCTGAGTTGTACTGGAAGCCTCAGGTGTGCATATACTGGGAGGGTACTGGAACAGGACATCATGTTTTTGAGAGCCCTTGAACCTTGTCCTGGCTCAGGCTGAGGTTGAAGAGATGCTGTTGAATCTCATATAGCTGGTCCACGCAGGCTTTTGGGACTTGAGGACTAACACCATCTGCAGCAGGACTTGCAAGTTTGTTCTTGTTTGGTCTCACCAGATGCATCTGTAACTTGCTGAAGACAGGCATGAGGGGGACGCACTGATCCCCAGACCTGAGGTAGGCGTTTCTAATGCTGTGGTAAGGTCCATTATTTAAGAGCAGGGTGACACTGTAGAGATGTAACATGGAAGCTGTGGGTCCATGGTGGGTGTGAGGTCAGGGCGGCTGGGGGGGGAGGGCAGAACATTGCCATGCATCCTTCCGAGTGGAACCTATTGAAAAACACATTCACTTCATTGGTGCTGTCAAGGCTTTCATTAGTCTGAACCCCCCGCACACACACACACCCGCACACACACACACACACACACACACACACACACACACACACACCCCTGTTTATAGTCTGGGATCAAATAGATCCCAGACCACGCACTCTGAATCGTTCTGCTCCATTTGCTTTCCTTTTTTTTTTCTTTTACCCTTTGATACACCCTGCTCTCTTTTAACTTCATTTTATGCTGTCTCTGCAAACTCTGCTGTAATTCCTTGTCTCCGTCCCCGTAGGCTTTCTTCTTCATGTTCAGCAGCTTTTTCAGGTCACTCATGATCCAGGCCTTGGCGAAGAACCTCCATGTCACGATGGGGTGAATGTTTGTGTTTACCTCTATTGTTTCCATCTGAAACACTTCTGAACAATGACTCTGACTAAGAGTTTAGCAGATAACAGGTGATTTTCCTCTGGCTTTCAGCCTCTGAAGCAAATTACTTGAAAGTTGCAATTTTACTTAAATGTTACTACCTACGACCCCATTTACACTTTGATTAACATGCATCCTGGGAGAATCAGTCAAAAGTTGGCAGTTTTAACTGCAGCTGTAAATGCACTCAGGATGCTTTGAGGACACATTAACATCCAGCAGAATGGCATACATTGCACAAAGAAGTGGAGAATGTGTTGCTGAATCTTAAAACGCAAAGGGGCAACCGCAGTCCGTAGATATATACAGGTAGTAAAGCTGCTTTTATAACAGGTGGAGGAGTTTTCAGTTTAAAAAAAAAAGAAAAAAAGCACCGATACTGGGGCAGCACGGTGGCTTAGTGGTTAGCACTGTTGCCTCACAGCAAGAAGATTCCCGGTTCAATTCCCGGCCCGGTGGGTCTTTCTGTGTGGAGTTTGCATGTTCTCCCCGTGCTTGCGTGGGTTCCCTCCGGGTACTCCGGCGTCCTCCCACAGTCCAGAAACATGCAGGGTAGGTTAATTGATCATCCTAAATTCTCCCTAGGTGTGAATGTGAGTGTGATTGGTTGTTTGTCTTCTATGTGGCCCTGGATAGACCGGCAACCTGTCCAGGGTGTACCCCTGCCTTTCGCCTACTATGCGTCGGGATAGGCTCCGACAGACCCCCGTGACCCAGAAACGGATAAAGTGGGTACTGATAATGGATGGATGGGAGCGCCGATACTTTTCTGCATGTAGATTGGCTGACTGTGAACCAGGCAGATTGAAAGCCTCAGTCTACATTTCTTTGGTTTGTAAGGAGAGACGCATATTGAGCTCTGCAACACCACACATAATGATTTGGTTGTTATGTCCATTCATGTATGCTTGTACAGACAAGTGTTGGATACAGGATCTATATACAGTGTAATAAGGAGTACTATAGGAGTATTGCTGTAATTGAGAAACAAACAGTAAATGGCTTTGCAGAACTTAAGGTTGAACTTAGATTTAAGAATGCTACATAAGTAGTGAATGGAAGCAGTCGTTAGGAACACGAGATAATTAATACCACAGCTTTGTCCATCATTCCTTGACATCTTTCGTGCAACATCTCTAAGCTGTAAACTGTTATTTTTGTTACTTAAACTTCAGCAACGGGAAAAAAAAGAAACAGGTTAACATTATTTCTTACTTATCTTTCAGTCATCTAATCTTCCAAGTCTTTCATGAACATAATAATATTCTGAAACTAAAGTCTGTTTTTGAGAAGGTAAGGATTTAAATATTTTACTGTGCAGTCTCTATATACCACAGGCATTAGGCATGAACGGTGGCTAGAATTAAATCAATCCATTGTTTGAGGTCTGGAATGAATGATTTTCACAAACGGAAAACTGAAACTCAGAGCAAATAGAAATAAGATAAGTGGGCTGAAACAGTGCAGCTGATGCATCTGGAAAATAGCTACTTCATTTTTGATTTTGAGCAGTAAAAACAACAGGTCTTACAAATGCACACTTTTTTGTTTTGTAGGACAAAAGATAGGCGAAAAAAAGGTTAAGCAACGATCTTTGTTTTGAAACACAAAAAAATATCACCAGCATGCACACAACCATTTTGTATAGTTTTGACCTTTAGAGATGCATTTTGTGATTATATTTAATGTTGATCTTTTTTGGAGTACTTGAAGCATGAAATATAATTATGAGTGAAAATGTCATGGAAACACTATATGTTATATACAGTAGGATTCAAAAGTTTAGACACAGCAAGTTATTTAAAATGAATGGTTGTTTAAAAATGTGTCTGCTTCGGTTCTCTGGTTAGTGTTCTGGTTTGTATTTACAATGGAGCTTTGCCATGTTTCCCATGGCCTATATTTAATTGAATTCTTCACATTATGGTTTTCCTGATAAACTCCAGTGCATGTTCTGGGAGGTCTACAGGTTATAACTAAGAAAAAGTCAACAGTTGTGGTCATTAGGTTGTAATAAATTCCCTATGCACCGTGCAAACAATAAATTAAAAAAGCAATAAATGAATGGTGAACAATTTGTTTGTTTTTTTGTTGGGGTTTTTTTGGGCGAGGGGTTTAATAAACATTAAAGAAATACATTTTTATTGTTTCATAAGTCAGACTTAAGTGCTTCTTAAACTACCTTCCGTTAAGTTTGGGTTCTTAAACTTTCTATTTATAGAGGAAAATTGCAGTTTTCACACAGTACAATACACTGTGCAAATTTCCTAAAATATGAAATGCATACGGTATTAGTTGTTGTAATGATACTTTACATATTGATAAACATAAATCATCATTGAAAACGTAAAAAAATGTATACAAATTAAACAATATGATTTTGGAGATCCAGAGCATACTAAATATAGTTGCATACTGAATAATTTCCATATTAAAAGATTAATCATTTATTAAAATACTAGGTTAATCAATACTGAAAGTCATAGTTGTAATCTAGATATTGTTGACCATGGCATATTACTAGAGCGACTGGAGAATTGGGTTGGACTTTCTGGCACAGTACTTAAATGGTTTGAGTCTTACTTGTAGGACTTGTAGAGACTACTTTGTGTAACAGGTTAGTATCTTTACATCAGATTCTACAAAAATGAAATGTGGAGTTCCCCAAGGTCCTACCCTAGGACCCCTCCTATTTATCATCTACATGCTTCTGCTTCCTCAGATAATAGTAAACAACAAGATAAGTTGCCATAACTATGCAGATTGTTTACAACTTTACATTAAAATGTCACCAGGTGACAATGAGTCTATTTAAGCATTAAGTAGCTGTATTGAACAAGTCAATGAATGGTTATGCCAAAACCTTTTCAGCTAAACAAAAACAAAACTTAAGTAGTTGTTTTTGGACCAAAAGACAATCACTTAAGAGTCCGCACACAGCTTCGGTTATTACAGCTACAAACCACTGATAAGGCCCAAAATCGGGGTGTAGTCATGAGGCTTTTTCAGATTAGCTCCCTCTATTAAAGAGTGTCGGGAGGCGTTATCCACTAACATAACGTAAGATGTGTGGGCGTGGGCTCTCATCAGCTATTTCCTTATTTCATAACAACAATTTAAAAAATAAACTTTTTATGGTGGATTGTTCTCAGGTTACGTGATCAAGAAATGCCTCCCATGAACACCACCCCGTGTTAGTTCTATTTACATGAGACCAAACCCGCAGTCTTGGAGGGGAGTTATTCGAGGGGCAGCTCAACACGCCACCCTGCACCAGTCAATGTAAAAAGGACACGCGACACTCTAGATCCACGTGTTAAATGCAGGGTTTCCTGCCCCTGGACTGTAACTGTCTGTAACTGTCTAAATGTGTCTCAGAAGGTACAGGTCTAAGTCGGCCCTCTATCACTTGACGAACATCTCCAAAATTAAAAGACTAATGTCTCAGCAGGATCTTGACAAACCCATCAATGCATTTATCGTCACTATCACACAAAATAATTACTGCAACAGTGTCATCGCAAGTCTGCCTTAATCAGACAGCTACAGCTAATCCAGTGATTTAAAGTTTCTTTAAATCAAGGTTAAAATCTCATTTGTTTAAAGTGGCCTTTGACTGAATTATTTAAATCATTCTAAATTTAGATTTAAACTATGTTAATCTCAGTACTAAAATGTAACTCTGGCTTAAGTGGACGACATCACTCCAGTTCTGAGGTCCTCACACGGCTCCCTGTATCTCAGAGAAGAGTCTTTAAAATACTGCTGTTAGTTCATAAATCACTGAATGGTTTAGGACCAAAATACATCAGAGACTTGTTGTCATCCATCAACAACACATCAACCATCCAGACCTTTCAGGTCTTCTGGTTCAGGTCTGCTCGGTGTCCCCAGAAACAGACCCAAACATGGAGAAGCAGCCTTCAGCCTTTATGCTCCACAGATCTGGAACAAACTTCAAGAAAACTGCAGGAATGCTGGAATCCTCAGTTGCTTTAAATCAAGGTTAAAACCCCATTTGTTTACAGCTGCCTTTGACTGAATTATTTAAGCCATTCTGAATTTAAATTTACACTATGTTCATTTCAGTACTAAATTGCAACTCTAGTTTAAGTCTAACTTTTCTGTATTGTGTCACTGAACTGGAACTCATAATCTTTTTTTTCCTTTACTTTTCATGTTTTCAATTATGCAAAGCACCTTGCATTGCCCTGTTGCTGAAATGTGCTCCACAGATAAACTTCAGTAAAAAAGAAACAAAAGCAGGGGGTTCTATTTTAGGCCCAAAAGGATTTTTCTCACACACTCTTTTTCTCTCTCTCTCTCTTCACTACTGTGTAGATCACAATAATGTTTGGGGTGACACTCCCTTCCATGGTCATTCATCTGAAACAGAATTACATAACCCATTTACCACCCGGTCTCCATGATGGATTGCAGGGCCCCCAGTCAAAGCACCCAGGCCTGATCGCTCCGCTTTTCTCTGTGACAAATGTCACCAGATAAACATATGACACATCTGGATTTCCTTCCGTTTTAAATGAGAATATGTTTGCAATAGGAATATTGAGAGAAAACAAAAAAATATATGCATGCCAGCATATTTAGGATGTTAGTATTTCTCTTAAATGGGTTAATCAATAAGCCATTCAGCAGATTTTATTTTTTATTTTCAAACTGGGCACCTTGCTGAGATGATGTGGGTGAGTGAGGACACAACTTATTTTATTTTATTAAACTATATGTATAAAAACTTGACAATATGTGCAATCTACAGTGGAAACAGGATCTCTCTTGTTTCAAACTTTTAAAAATATCAGTGAGTCTGTTAATGACTGGTAACAACAATCATTTATCATCATATTAAAAAGTAATGCCACAATAAAAAGTTTAAAAAAAACCAAGATCCATCAAGATGTACAGAGTCCCTGTAAATATAGTCAGTGTAGCCATGGACACTCACTCTTTACACTTCACCAAAATCCTTTTTATTTATCTGACATATTGATCAAGAAAAACACTATGCGAGTAATTACATGGCTGACGGTAGATCTATTGAAGTGAATTTTATTTTTATACATTTATTAAGTTAAATTGATTATATTTTATTTTAAATAATACAGCCTGAGTGAAGTCGTTGTGCTTCACCTTTTTAGTCCAACCAATTTTCAACCTTTATGACAATTAAAATTATGATGCTTCTGGTGTTTAAGAAATTATTTTTCACACAGGGCCCTCAGGGGATTTTAAGAAATGAAAGAAGTTTTAATTATATTTTGACATTATAGCTTGACATTCATAAAACTTGGGGAATGTTTGTCCAGTCTGTCCTGAGGACAATCCTGAACTCTGCAACACTGACGAGTTTTACTCCAATAAGGGCGATATTGTGAATAATACCGTTTTAGTCTGCTAGTTTGATGTGGACATGAGTGTTAACACATATGTGTAGTTTTATAACAACCTGGAGACATCCGTTTGAGGTTTTTATCAAGAAAGCAATCCAATTATCCATCTAAATGTAAGTACTCAGGGCTGTTGCATCAGAAATTATACAGATATACACACATATACAGGCACATAATTGTTTGCCCAGAAAAGAGACTCGCTTGTCATGTGCCCGTTACTGGGCGCATGACCAGTGAGTTACACATCAGGAAAAAAGAGAGGAGGAAAAAGGGAAAAGAACTTGCTGTTGTGCACCTACTTGAAAATGGGTCTGAGAGTGCATGTGTTTATCAGAGCGAATTTCTCAATGTGTGTTTGTGTGTGGCTTTGGGGACAGATGTGAGAGCATGTACGGTGGGCAGACAGAATTTAGACGGGTCTGACAAATGATTTATAGGAGCAATTTTACCAAGCTGTCATTGAATGTTATTTGGCCTGACAGGGTGTTTGTTTGGGGTACCTGTGTGTGTATTCGGTTCTACTGGACCTGTGCTTATCTGTACATGAATGCAAGTGGACTGTGCACATATAATAGTCATGTAGCCCAGCTGGAAGAATACTGTGTGATGAAAAGAGAAACAGTAACCAAAGTAATTATAAATTAACTTTAATGGACAAAAATGACTTGCACAATAGACTTCTTTTGACTTGTACATTACAAATACATTTTTTTCTCCTTCATTCTGTTTAATTCTTTTCAGGAAAATCTCATTCGCCCTTATTAATGTGATGTGGTTAGGTGTAATTTTCCCTTCTCGCCACTTATTTTGGCTTCCACTATAACTGCTGATGGAGCTGTGAATAGACATGAAATAAAGCAAATGAACAGATGTATTGAACTTGGGACAATTATTGAATGTGACAAATATCAAAGTGAAGTTCTCCTGTGTCGAAAATGTAAAGAACCCAGAGTAGTAGAGGCAATAGTTATTTAAATATAACTGCCATCAAGGAAGAGCGCAGATGATAGATACATGGAAAAATGTATGTCACTACCCTGCTTGTTAGAAAACGTAACAGAAAGACAAAGACCTAGTCTACCTGCCTTGTTCTAAAAAGACACCATGATTATTATGTGCATGAATAATATATAGATTGTTCTTCCTTCTCAAAGGAGCCGTGTTATTCTGTTTTAGCAGTTTTAGAAAGCACACCGTTCTTCCTTGAGGCGTTCTTGTTTTGACATCTTTGTCACAGTTTAACGCTATAATTCCAGAGGTATTTGGTCAATTAATTTCTGAGACCTTTGTAGCATCCCCTTTAATCAAAACAGGGAAAAAAAACAGTTCTTACAAACCAAAACAATATATAAAAAAAAAAAAAATAAAATGATAACTGAGTGGAGATATATAGGAATATGATTATATATATATATATATATATATATATATATATATATATATATATATATATATATATATATATATATTTAAAATGGGTAGATAAGTATATAGTATAGTATAGTATAGTATATAGTATAGTATATATATATTTAAAATGGGTAGATAAATATACATGCACACATACACATGCAGCTTTGTTTCATATCACACTTTAACTACATTGAATATGGTGAAGGTTTTTTTGTATGGTTTATTATCAGACAGCTCACAGTCGTTTTGTTTGCGTGATGTGGATAAGTAATTTAACCCTTCTCAAATGGAATAACATCTTTTCCATGACCACATGAGGCACCCTCTGATGTGTTTGCTTAAGAAATAAAAAGCAGCTCATTGAATCAGTGCACGACATTTCTAATGGAAGGCTCTTTTCTGCTTCTGCTTTAATTCAAGTGTCTTTTTTCTGTGAAAATGCAGTAAAAGAAGTGTATTGCAAACTCTGACTGTGACTTAATTCAGGTCAAGGTGATCAGAGGAGACTGTTTGCATGGGCGTGCCTTACTAAAAGTACCTTTTAATTGTGTTAATATTGGAATATTGATTCAATTCAAATCAATTAAATTTTATTTATATAGTGTCTATTACAGCACAAGTTGTCTCTAGGATCTTTCCAGAGGCCCAGAACATGACCCCCGAGCAATTATTACATAAAAAACGGCAGGTAAAAACTCCCCTAGTGGGAGAAAAACCTTAAGTGGCAGGAAATACTCCCTTTTAAGAGCGAAGAAACCTTGACAGGACCTGGATCATAAAGGGGAGCAGGAAGAACACAGAGGAGAGACATAGACACACCGTCAAAGGTACAAAACACAAGATACATAAGTATAATTATCTGTCAGCAGCAGAACTAAGACTTCCATGTATATTTGACGATTCATGGTTAGTTGGTGGACTACAGAGACGACTATATAAACAGGTGTAGACAGCAGACACTGAGGTGGTCAGAGGATGGGAGATGGCATATGAGCATCAGTTGTGTGTATCCCTGGAAGACACTGGCAGAAATGGCAATGTGCAAATGAAACAGCCGTACCCCCCAAATGCTGGACAAAGAGTGAAGGCAATTACAGTTTTCCCTCTTTGCACAGCAGCTCATTAAAATGACAAGCAATTCAAGACACTAAAAGGGAGCTTTTGCTGGTCATTTAGTCATCCATACAAATGAAATTCCTTCGCTTACAAAAAGTCAGCATGTCCTCTTGAAGCCAAACTGTAAACGGTAAAAGTCTTAGAAAGAATTTCTTTTACTTTTTCAGTTAATTTGGACCAAATCTCACTATTCTCGACCTCTGTGTCAAAATGTCAGCTTCACGTTGTTTTTTTTCCCCCCGTTCAGGACTACTGGCCTTCGTCCATGAACAAACCTGGGGCCAAAGCTCTAGCTGACAATTAGACAATGTGATCATGAATAATACACATTTTATGCAAACAGCTTTTTCAGAATCTCCTGCAGGAGGACAGAAGAGAAGCTGAACTGCATAGAAAGATACTTTAAAAACCAAAATCATTTAGTGAATGAAATATTAAACTGTTTATAGCATATGTAAAACAATCACCATTTTAATTTTCCAATTTTAATTTTTTTTGTGCTGACAGAATTTCCTGAAATCCTAATAAAACATCTGCAATATGCTTTCGTCAAAATATCAAGGGATGCAGTAGACCAATACCCTTTTCAAGGATATGTTTACAGCTGTTCACAGCAGCTGGTTTCAGCGGGCGAAGTCTGCCCTAACTTTTAAATATGATGTGACAGATTTGTGCTACCACATGGGAGCAGAAAAAGCCGCATGGCATGAAGTGGAGTGGAGATACAGGCAAACAGGAAGCATAACTTTACATTATGATGTTACAGTGTCCTTAGAAATCTGAACCAATCTATAGATGACATTTACAAACTAAGACTTTAACAAATAAAGCGGGGTAGGTTGGTTTACGTCGGAGTTTTTGATGCGTTATGTCAAACATTTTGAGTCGTTAGTCACTTCAGACACCCAAATATACGCTCTCGAGCTCAAAAGAGGAATTACTTTTTCATAACATGTCCATTTCACAACAGGACATTCACAGCACGAGTGTTTAGATGACAAACCTCAAGAATTACAGCAGGTGAACGTCTTTAGACGAGAAACTCAAAGGAATATTTTCAGCGGAAACAAAGCAAGAAAGAATGTTCTATTCTTTATTGGTGTGTTATTTATAATAAAGAGCACAGTGAGAAGAACGTTCATTGTATATGTACTGTTCAACCTGTCAGAGGAACCTGAGTTCTTCATATTTTTGAAGTTTGAATATTGATTTGTTTTTCTGTGCCACTGCTGCAGAGCTCATCCCTTCCAGTCACAAGTGAGAGCATTAATCAAGAGAGCAGCTAATAGCCGGAGCTGAAGTTATGAAATGGAGGTGGAGAAAATCAAGTCGTCTTTATCCAGTCGTGTTCCGACTGACTGCCTCAATATTCACTGCACTGCATTTACCCTCGAGTCCCATTGTTCCCTCTGCTCTCACCTTTCTTACACACCTTGTCATCCATCCATCCATCCATCCATCCATCCGTTTTGTAGATATATATATACATACATATAAACACTATGTGTATATAAAAGAGTACTAGTTAATAGTGTGCTGGAGTTTTCTTTATTTCTTTATTATATCCAACATAAAGTTGCGTATTAGTCATTAGCTCGTTCTGATTGATATGCAGTTAAGAAGAAGTGAAGTCTTGAAAACCACACACTTTAAACATCAACTCATTAACTTTGCAGACTAAGAACAGTCCAGTCTTCACCATGAATGAAACAAACATGAAAGGACAGAATTATGGGGTTTCTGTTTGTGTTATATCTCTACATTCGCTGCAAGTATACATAGACACATACGCTTAACAGCAAAGCAGCATGGTATTTCAGAAGAGTTATTTTTCTCCTATGACCATAGCACCGGATGGTTAGTCTTTATCTAAAGGTATTGTGAAGCTTTGACAGAGCTTTGGATACAGTCAGGGCAACATTCCTCACAAGGGGTTTAAAAGCCGTGAAAAGAAGTCTTTGTTTACTTGACTGTTTCTCAACCTCTGCCGTTTTTAACAGATACACACACACACAATACGTATCTCTATAGGACTGCAATTTCTGTGAAGCTCAGCGGGAGAAACTGATGTGGCTGTAAGAAAGGACAAACCCAAGGCCATTTGATGTGTGTGTATAAGAGGTCCCTGTTGTGTGATGATGTTGCATCTCTACCAAGTTTGTGTGCATCTTTAAGAAACTAACTCTTTGAAAAAGTAACCTTTATTTACAGATATGTCCATACGTTAAAATGCTTCAGTTAGGGACAGGTTTCTCAACTTTGAGAAAATACTGTAAACAAAATGTTTGGTTCAGACAAACAGCAGAAGCCGAGTAGTCTGTTAGTTGTTTGACTGTCGTGCCAATGTTACTGTAATATTCTGGGCAGTTAACAGTTAATAATACAGCAGTTAAAGACAAGGACATTGTATGAAGCATTTTGAGAGTGGACTGCTGTGCACCCTTCAGTAACAGCAACATGACTGTGTATAAAGGAAGCATTTCAAAGAGGCCGGGCCTCTCACATGGGCTTAGGTTCACCAATCTGCGACAAATTCTTTTCAAAATTGTGCAGCATTTTCAGGAGAATGTTCCTCAATTAAAAAATTTTGTGAAAACTTTGGAGATACCACCATCTACAGTGTGACATATAATTAAAAAGATTGAGAGAACCAGGAGGAATTGCGGTGCACAAGGGACAAAGCTGAAAGTTAAAACCGGATGCTCCTGATCTTCAGGGCCTCAGGCAACGCTGCAATTAAAACAAACACGATTCTCTTCTGGAAATAACTGCATGGGCTCAGGAACACTTCCAGCGATCACGGTCTGTGAACACAGTTTGTCATGCAATCCATGATGCAGCTCATGGCTCTATCATGCAAAGAAGAAGCCATTATGTGAAGGCGATCTGGAAATGCTGCTGTGTTCTCTGAACAAAAGCTCATTTGAAACAGAAAACTGTTCTGTGCTCAAAATTTGAAATGATCCTTTGACATCACAGAGGGTTACAGTGGAGAGGGACCATCCAGCTTGTTATCAGCACTTAGTTCACAAGCCTGCATCTGTTATGGTACAGCATTGGATTATTGTCTTGGGTGTAGTCAGCTTACACATCTGGAAAGGCACCATCAATGCTGAAAGAGCACAGGGATTTTTAAAGGATACAATCCCATCCAGGCAATGTCTCTTTCAGGGAAGGCCTTGCGTATTTCAGCAAGACAGTGCTAAACTACATACAGCCTCCATTGCAACACATTCTGAGGAGAAGAGTCTAATTAAAGAGGATGCTGAACTGGCCTGCCTGCAGTCCAGTCAATGAAGTGACAACATGTCTCAGGTTTATCATCTGTTATGTTTTTATTAACTGCACTGGAAATGGTACCAGGCCCTGAAATGGATCTGGTGATCTGTCCAGGATGTACACTTCTATCTGAAGAAATCTGGGATAGACTCCAGCAGACCCAAGAGACTCTGAAATGGAAAAAGCAGTTAATCCATAATGATGGATGGATGGAAATTTCACCTTTGTACTGATTAGTTAGGAAAACTGATTTTTACTATTTTTACACTATATAGCCTCAATATGCAACAATGACGATGCCGCATTCAAGAATAATATTCTTAAAAAAAGAAAAGAAAAATTACCAACAGACACCCCCCCCCCCACCCCCCCACCCCCCCTACCCTACCCAAATGTTCCCAACCCTGAAATTATCCTCCACTGTCACAGAATCTGTCTTTCTATCTTGGGTCTTGCAGGCAAAATTAAGCAGCCAAACCCCTGTGTCTTGCCTCTGTTAATGTTACATTGTACGTTTGTGCATGTGTGTGTGTGTGTGTGTGTGTGTGTGTGTGTGTGTGTGTGTGTGTGTGTGTGTGTGTGTGGGCATGTAATGAACATTTCATGTCTGTGTCTGTGCATGTCTGAAAACGGATCTGGCCTCTGTGCTCAGCTCTGCTGGTTCAGTGGACACTGTCCAGGATGATTAATTGAAAGTTCAGAAAAATCTCTGTTAGAATTTCAGAACCATCAAAGGAGAAAATTGGCAACATTGTCTAAGGCAGAAGCCTTCACAGCCAACATTCATCATCCAGAGATAAAAGGTTAGTTGGTTGTGTGCGTGTTTGTGTGTGTATCTGTGTGAGATATGCCACGATGGCCATAGATAGGTATTTGTTATATAATCATTAATCACATCAATTTATTTAAGGATGATTATCTGTGTTACTATGTCTAAGGAATGCTTCCTTGTGCATCGTGTTTTTGTACAGAAAAATGTATTTGTATGTGTGTGTGCATGCTAGTGTTTGTATGTGTGTGTGCATGTGTATGTGTGTGTATGTGTGTGCATGTGTACGTGTATGTGTGTGTGTGTGTGCATGCTAGTGTTTGTTGGTGTAATGTGTGTGTGTGCGTGTGTGTGTGTGTGTGTGCATGTGTGTGTGTGTGTGTGCATGTGTGTGTGTGTGTGCATGTGTGTGTGTGTGTGCATGTGTGTGTGTGTGTGTGTATGTGTGTGTGTGTGTGTGTGTGTGTGTGTGTGTGTGTGTGTGTGTGTGTGTGTGTGTGTGTATAAGCGACGTCACAGTGGTCACAACGGGACTCAGACAAGTGCTCATATTTTGAGTTATTTGTCACCTCGGAGTTTATTTAGGCAAAATTCATGTTCAGTCTGCTCTGCAGGCATGTCAGCTGGTGTTTTCTGTAGTGTGAAGGTCTTAACATTCTCACTGAGTATGAGTTTAATTTGTAGAGAGCACGATTTGTGTGTGTGAGACAGACTGTTTGTGAGTGTACAATACGAGTACACAGCATTTCTGGCCCACTTCATTTAGCGACACAGTCTCTCAGCAGGTGGTTCATTACACGGCCTGTAATTAGGTTGACTTGACTTTCTTCTGCTCCTGATTACAGATACATATTGGTTTCAGTGAAGAGTGGAATCAAGATAGTTTTTTAATTACATTTATTTCAGTGAATTATTTGCTGTCTTAGTCTATATGGGTATGTTTGTGATTTGGTCTTGTTGTGTCCAATAGATTGTGTTTTCTATTAATCTGCTTTGTTGTTCACTGAGGCAGAGATTAATAAAACTATGTTTGAAAGACTTTGTGTATGCAAATTCAAGCTACAAACAAAGCATACATGCTCTCGTTCTTCTATGTAAAAGACTAACATACTATTTACATCACGTGCGTTATCATTCAGTGGATTACTAGATGGTTACACTGTTTATTTTAAGAACAACATATAATATGATCAAATCTAACACTACAAAATAAAATACTATTATGTAAACATTTGTGTTTGATTTGTGTTTATCTTTACACAATTACATAATTTCAGTTATTAACCAGCTATATACTGGTTTAATTTATCAAATTTTTTATATACAACATAATATTTGGCATCTAACTAAAAGAAATAACTGACTGCTAATTTTTCCAAAGAGGTTAATATTATCCTTTGCTTGGGCAGAACTTGGGCAGAAACCATCGGCTTTGATATTTCCATATTTCCATGATGGGTTGAGGGAAATGAGGGTGCGATCATCTAACCTTTGTCCTCTGGCCATCACAGTCATGAGCTGACTCACTAAGTGCTGCCTGACCTACAAAAAGAAATAGGCAAGAGCAGCAGGTTTTAGAAGGGTGAAGTGGATTGAAAGCCATTTCTTGTTGAAAGCTATGCTTAAAAAACTTTCTTACTCTGTTTAATTTCACAAAGCAAACCAAAAAAAAAAAATGTATTAATGCCTTGTATTTTGAAACAGTAAATTAAAGACATAATAAAAAGATAAAATAAATGTATATATATATATTCATATTTCCAAGGTAATTATTTCAAAACAAGAAATGTGTTAAAAGAGCGTTTTGCCCAACAAAAAAAAAGAAAAAAAAATTTCTTAACAAAAACTCTGTATTATCAAGTGTCCAGCACCTTGGACAGCACCTTGGATGCCTAAAGCACACTGTCTGCCCTCATCCATCTGAGGCATTACTTAGAAAATATCACTGTGTATGCCACAAGGAACTACACCACTAACAGGAAACAACAAAATATGAACGTTGAAAGCCGCTGTGACAACACACTAGGAAGGCTCTTCAGAAGAAGGCACCGTTTATCAAAGGTGAACATTACCTGGGTTTCAGATTAAATTTATAAACACATTCTTAAGTGAGCTGACTTCTTTCTGGGAAAATCCAAAGCAAATGTTTTTATTCAAAGCTGAATATTGCGTATGTGTCTCAACACACCTGAAGGGGAGAGTGAAAATAAACTCGATTCTTACAAGTCTATACAGCAGGCAGCTTAGCACAAAGACCTTGAATATCACCTCAAATGAAATGAAAAGATTAAGACTACATAACATTTTAAAACTTAAAGAAAAAAGTAATTAAACATGACATGGCAGCATGTGCTGTTATACACGGCGACGGATTATTTTTTTGTGCCCTTGGAAGACTATAGACGATCATTCCTTTATTCAGCACGCTATTCAGCAGCTATAACAGCAAGTAAATGTTTCTGAATAGGATTATAAGTCACATTTTTTTCACTCTTTAAGACGTTTTGGTTCTCTAAGGTCTGCATAGTAATCTTAAGGTCCTGCCACAGTATTTCAATAAAGCTGACCATGATTCTGCTCTATTTTAGCTATTCATTTGGGGATTTGGGGACATTGTGCTTGGATGTGTTGTCCTGTTGCATGAGCCAGTTTCGGCCAAGATTTAGCTTTTGAAAAGGGGGAGTCACATTTGACCCAAGTCGTCATCCCTGCATCACGGTGGCTGACAGTGGATATCGCTGATAAATGTGATGTGTATTATGGTGAACACATTTCCCTTTCTTTGTTAACGTGCCAGAAGTTCTTTGGAAAGTTCAGATGCAACATTACAAACTTAAGCTGGCATCGGTTTCCACCTTCTTCTTAGAGAGCAGCGTTTTCTTATGGCAACATTTTAAAACAAAAGCTACAGTTGTCGAGTCTTTTTCTAATTGTACTGTCATGAACTTTCTGAGTGACTGAATCACATTCAACTTGCTGACTGAGGCATGTAGAGACTGAGATGTAGGTTTAACAACTTTTCAAAATTTTGCTCAGTCTGACTTTGAAGTGAAAGCTTTGAGATGTCCACTTTAAGCTGTCTCTATTTTATTCTTCTGGAGGGTTCAACTTAAAAACTGTTTACTTTGCCTTGTTTGGTGTCATAACCTTATATGTTGTTATTTTTTTAATTATGACAAACGTTTGAACACATTGCACCTAAAATCATGCAAAAACATACATTTGTAAGTAGGAAAAAAATGATAAACATGTTTAATTAACCATTTTTACAACATAGAATGCAAATATAAATTGTGAATTTCAGAAAACAGTATGTACAAATGTACAGAAAAGTTATATATAACATTTTACATTAAAATGCAGGCAATGTTTCAGCCATTTTTTTTTTGCATTTACAAAATAATCAGGGGTCACATTAAGATGCCATTGTTATTATTTGTACTATTATCATTATGATGTGTATTATTAGTAGTACAATTATTTGTACCACTCCAAAAACAGTTCCTGTCTACCACAGATAGAAGTTCACTTCACACTCCTGAAACCTCCAGGTGTATCCCTCCTCCTGTTACCCACTGAATGATGCGTTGCCATATAATTGTTTTGATTGAAAAAAATGCACCACGTCAACCAATCAACAGGAAAAAGGTATCATGTTTTCCATATTTTTTTTCCCTCCCATTTTACAGTTTCTTCCTGCGCAAAACACACACCAAGTGGGATGACGATAATCAGGAAAAGCATGGCATATATCATTTATCATAACTCTGGTATCACTTTGCCCATAAACACATTTTAAAAAAGTGTCAGTTTAAAGTGCACTTTCAAGGCAACTTGAAAGTGAGACTCAGCAAGGCTGAGTCTTGTTATGCCATCGTAAAGCGGTCATGTGATTGTGCTACACCTCTCAGGGTTAAAATGATGGACTCCAAATTGTTTGGACATAAACTTACTTCTGCACAGATTGATAGGCAGTAAAGATTGTTTCTCTAAGACAACTTTTGATTTTGCAGATGTAGTGAAACTTAAAAACATCAGCTAATCAAGTGTATTTTCATTAGCACTTGTTGGCTTCTTTTTGCCATTTGAATTCCTGTGACGGCAGTGAGGACGTATTTAGGGTTTTAAATGCTGATTCCTCATTCGGGATAAATTTCTGTTTAATAATAAAAGACATGCTGCAATATGCCATGTTTAGTTGTTTAGTTGTATTTAAAGCCACGTAAGGACCAGATGTTTCTGTTTTGTCTGATATGTAAAACTCAAATGGTCTTTATTTTTCTCAACAGAACCTGAAAAAAGAAAAGAAAATATATAGATAAAATTGTTTTCTTAAAATGTATTGATCTCACCGTTTAGAAATAAATAAATATTTTTTTCTTTGATATTGAAAAAACAATGATTAGGTCTTACATTCCCCCACTAAGTAGACAAATGAAATAAGTTTATTCTATTGTATATTTGTTTACATTTCTCCATACTCCATACTAAACATTTAATCCATTAGGTACAGAATGCATTTCCCAATAAAGTACTTCCAGCATTTTATTTAAACAGTGTCTTTAATTATTTTTCTCTTCTTAATACTTGATGAGGCTCAGAAAAAAGCAGGCATAAAATTTCTTAGTGGTGAGACAGACAAAGTAGGGAAGAAATGGGAACCGAAAATGGATGAAGAAACCAAGAAATTTAGACTAAAGAGACAGACAGAGAGAATGAGGTATAACAGAAAAGTGACAGAGAGGAGAATGAGTCAGAAGAAATGAGCCCAGGAATTTAATGATACCAGATAATACTTGAGATGAGATATTCTGGGAACTGAACATCTACGATCGAGAAACATCTACATTATAACAGAGTTAAGTCTACTTAAGACAAAAGTCTGCACTCGCTGTCTGTACGTCACTCACTCAAAACACAGTCCAGATGTTTTTAACAAGAAATATTTCAGGATAGAAGGAAAATATTAGTACAGGACGTTCAAATGCAGAGCAGTGTGTGAGTTAAACATTAAAAATAATTAAAGAGAAACACTCAAATGTGACAAACTTTCACAATCTTCAGCTGAATACAAATGTTGGATCTACAAGCATTGCCAAATGGTGGAAGTCTTCATGCTATGCAGTGGTCTGTGCGATCAAGGGCTTGCAATACCATCAGCCATCTTCCGACGCTATTTTCCATGGATTGTGCCCTAGCGGTGAGTTGTGGAAGCCGTGATGAACAGAAGTAATTTTTTTATTTTGGCTCCATTATGGTGAGGCACTTGGCAGCCATGACAAAAATAATCACTGACTAGTTTATTACTAGAAAAAATAATCAACATATTAATCAACTACCACGTTTATATGCAAAAGGTTTTAGTTATTTCATTGCCATGTATCATTAATCCATGACCAGGTATTTCTCAGTCATGCACAAATATATATATATATATATATATATATATATATATATATATATATATATATATATATATATATATATATATATATAGGCATATAAAATCAAACACCTTGGCTTTTACAACTATTTGTGAGAGAATGGGTCGCTTTCAGGAGCTCAGTGGATTCCAGCCTGGAACTCGCTCCTAAATATTACACCAAAAAAAAGTCAAAGCCACGAAGTGGTAGGCCACGTAAACTGACGGAGCAGGGTCAGCGGATGTTGAGGTGCATAGTGCAAAGAGGTCGCCAACTTTTTGCAGTCAGTCACTACAAACCTCCAAACTTCAGATTAGCTCTAGAACTTGACTGGCCTGCACAGAGTCCTGACCTCAACTCGACAGAACACCTTTGGGATGAATTAGAGCGGAGACTGAGAGCCAGGCTTTCTCGTTCAACATCAGTGTGTGACTTCACGAATGTGCTTCTGGAAGAATGGTCAAAGATTCCCATAAACACACTCCTAAACCTTGTGGACAGCATTCCCAGAAGAGATGAAGCTGTTATAGCTGCAAAGGGTGATCCAATGTCATATAGAACCGTATGGATTAGGAATGGGATCGAATACTTTTGACGTTTGGTTGGTGATTCTGAATTGATTGTAGGAGTGAGTATGAGGATATATGATTGTCTCTGTGTGGGCCTGTCCATGGGGCTTTTGAACAGGATGAAGAGGCTACTGAAAAATGAATGGATGCAGGAATGATGCTCACAACATATTAGCAAACTAAGATGAACTGCTAATAATAATTTGCCAAAAGCATACACTTGTACCCAGAGTATTGATTCATGACCCTATGGCTATGTATCCCTTTCTTGAAATACTGTTTTTAAATTATTTCTGAGCAAATTTCAGGTTCCTGTAGCTGACGCTGTAAAATCACCATGCACACACTGTCGAAAGGAAATACATCAGAACATAAATAACATGCAAATTTAACCCCCACAAATTTAATGAGTCGCCGTCTTCCAAGACTGATAATCACTCTAGAGAGCAGCGTGCATGTGCACATAACACACAAAGATGGTGACAGACATGCACGCGCACAAGGTGCAGATGATACAGCGGCTATAAATGTGTCATCTGGCACAAAATACCTCTCAATACAATGAGGCGTGTCTAGATGAGGTTTGCCAAAGGTTCTTCTCCACTGACTACGAAATGAACTGTGCATTCACAGCATAAAATGAAATTCATACCAAGCATACAGGAATAATATCACTTAAGTTATCAAGACTTGTAACATATATGAAATCTATACATCAGGACAGCTCGTTAATCTGTCACTGGCTTGAGCTATAACAGTGCTTTGGACATTACTGAGGCCATAAAGCTGTCCGCTAGTATGAGCAGTATGTCATAAAGTGCACTGGCCACTTATGGCTGGCTGCTGTGATAGTAACATATGTCAGTGCAGCTGTACCACGAAGTGTCAAGCGTGGGTAATGACCTCCCCGTACTATAAACTCAACTCACGCATTGAAAAGTTTAAGAGTCAAGTGGAGACTAATGTTTCTCGGTTAAGTTTTGTTTTCAGTTGCAGCGAATATTCAAATGCAAACCACCAAAAGCAAGTTGATCTTTTTTCAAATGAATCTGAGAGCTATGTCAAACACCTTACGAAAAATTAACTGTACTTAATTTTAACCTCCTGACCCAAATAATAGGCACTATGTTTTCTTTGCTTGATTTCACAAGAAGTTTTCACAAGAAGTGTTTTGGGTTACAATCCTGACTGGGGTCTCCTGTGTGGAGTTCCCATGTCCTCCATGTACCAGCCTGCGTTTTATCTGGTTACTCCAGTTTCTTCCAGTACTCCAAATCATTCTTGTCAAATAAACTAATAACTGGCTGTATTTATAACTGAGTGCATATAAATGTCTCTTTGTATTGTGTGTGCCCCAGCTGTTGCTCAAACTCAACAGGGATACGGTGGGCTGTAATCCCCCATAATTGCAAAGAAAACAAAAAAGGAAAAGAGGAATAAATCAGAAAAAAAAAGCTGTCTATTTGCAATCCTACATGTGCTTATTGACTGTGATAAAAAAGAGGAATAAAATGAAATAAAAAATAAAAAAAGGCCAAGAATATTTTCCTTAAAGGATACACCAACTACACCTCTGAAGAGTATTGTTTTCATCTATTAAAATTCTCTGCAGTGATGGCATCCCCTCTCTCTCCTTCTTCGCCCTTCTTTCCCCTCCCTCTTCCCCAGCAGGTGGCAGGTGGGCGGCAGGAGTGGTGGTGTCGCCGCAGCAGCTGCGGGGCTGCATGAGGTGGGGTTCTGCTGGTTTGGTAGCCCTCGTTGGCGCTGTTGCCATGGATGTGGTGTGACGGGGTTGGGGAGACTGGGGGTGATATATATATATATATATATATATATATATATATATATATATATATATATATATATATATATATATATATATATATATATATATATATATATATATATATGTTCTCCATTCTCTCTTTCTCATATCTCCCTTTTCCTGTTCTACCCGGCTGGCCTTTGGCAGGAGGTTCCCCCGTTATGAGCCAAGTCCTGCTCAAGGTTTCTTCCCTCTTAAAAGGGAGTTTTTCTTGCCACTGTTTGGCTGAAGGTTTTTAACTGCTGTTGTTTATGTAATAATTACTCAGGGGTCGTGTTGTGGGTCTCTGGAAAGATCCTAGAGACAATCTGTGTTGTAATAGACACTATAAAAATAAAATTGAATACAATTGAATAAACATAGGACGAATGTGTACTCTCAAATAGATGTTTACACGTTGGTCTTAATTGTATATATGTCATTTTTATGCAATTGATATGCATCAATACTGCCACTTCCCCCCAGCTTTGACACAGACACTTAAATACACTCACAGGCCTACATCCATCCCAAACCCACGCCACACACTACAATTAAACAATTAAAAAGGGAAAACTCTTCCTCTTCTCTCTGTCTTCTTTTGTCTGTAAATACCTGGTTGTCCTACATTTAAATGTCTCCTTTTATTCCAACACAACTCGTTACGCACTTCATTCACACATACTACAACACATCACACAGTCACCAAACTGCGCCCATCACTGTCTTGTCTTTTTTTCCTGGTCTTTCATGTCCTATTATCAGGGATTTTAGTCCTCTTTGACAGAATATCAGTTTCTTTTTTTTCTAGGTATCAATATGAAGGAAGGTGAAGGAAACACATTTTCTCTCACCACACACACACACACACACACACACACACACACACACACACACACACACACACACACACACACACACACACACACACACACACACACACACACACACACACACACACACACAGACATCTGTTGCAAGATTAAAATGCATAAATATGTGGCTTTTAGGTTTTGCCAAACTTTGTATTAACCATTAATATATATGCAGAAAAAAAAGGGGAAAAAAGAAACGAAATCCCTGCAGTGACTGAGCAGATGATCACTTGTCGATGAAACAGACTCAGTTTTGTTGATTTAAGGACACATTGTGAAAGCTAGTTTGACAGGAAATGGCTCAGCAAATGCAATTTGTAAAGGAAATTAAAAAAAAAAAAAAGATTCTTCACTCTGACTTGGAGAAAAGAGAACAAAAACCGCATTCTCCAAAATTACAAAAATACCTTTGATGAGGATATTAAAGTTGAAAACATCTTTCATGCAGTATTGGAAACACACAGTTTTATAAGTTAAAATACCTAATCCTTAAATGCAATGTGCAAAAAAACAAGTATTCTATTTTCTAAACAGATAACAAGTTACAGAATATTAAAAAATTGTATTAAATGCAGCAGCAGAACTGACTCAACAAGTTTAGATTATTGATATTTATTATGTGCAAGAAGTTTTATACTAATATTACTATATATACTTCAATGACAGCTTCAAAATGTGTTTATAATCATCATCACTTTTATTCATTTCAGACTATCTAGACAAAGATTATTACATTCATAATCCTGAAAACTGTACTGTATTAATATTTATGGTTACACTGGTGATAAACTATTACTGCTGTGTAAAAAATAACAAAAAAAAAATATTAGAAATGGGTCTAAACAAAATATTACTGCAAGATAATTGCATACTTTAAATGTCCTTCAACACAAGTAGTTTTATCAGCATTGTGTCATTTAGGAAAAGTCAGTTTCAAGAATTTTGGGCCTAGACTGTGTTCATGAGTCATGAACAGCTGTGAAAGGCCATATAAAAGCTGACTCGATAAAGATGATGTGCAACAGAGGATACCATTGACCAAGAGAAGTGGTAAAAAGAAATAGAAAGCAGCCAACCCTGCAAAACTGAGATAAAATCTGGGAAAGAAGATGGTTATGTAAGCTATGAGAAGCAGTCCTAACAAGATCATCTTAAAATTCATTCCATCGCCATATCAAATAATAACTACATTTCTGTTTGTGCTTGTGGTGCAATGGAAAAGACTTAAGCCGTGTGAACAACATTTTCTCATCTCTTTCTTAATTAAGTAATGGTTGTGGTTCAAAGCAATTGGTGTTTATCAGTTTCCAGCTGTTGCCAAGACACTGTTGAAAGGCGGCAAATTGTGGTCTATCTGCTCATCATTAACAAAGATATCCATATGCTTGCTCCAGATGCCCAGTGTTTCTACCTCTCTCATTATCTGCTTTTTGTTTACGAGCTGGCAGAGTGGAAATCTTATCTCATTTCAAATGCAGCTGGAAACACTTGGACACTCATTCATATTAAGTGTATGCTTCGCTCATTACAAACACCTTATTGTTTCATTATAGGCTAACAGAAAAGGGCTGAACAGAATACAGATACTCAATAAATGGATGTATTTTCTCAGCTTCTTAATTATTTTGCCCCGTCTAGTTTTTAGTTGCTAGTTATACCTTTTTGTCAGATACAAACAAAGTACTTCTTTTGGTATCATGCTTTTAACCTCACTTATACTTACTATGTTAGAGAGAGAGAGAGAGAGAGAGAGCAAGAGCGAGAGCGAGAGAGAGAAGCAACTGTTCACTGCACATCAATCTGGAATGGTTATAAAGCCACTTCCAAGTCATTTGGATATTAATGTTTCACAGTGAGTTTATTCATGAGTATAAAGTGCTCATGCCAGTTGTCAATCTTCCCAGGTATAATAATGGCCCCTTTTACATTAGCAGATTAAAAAAGAAAAAAGTTGATCAGACCAACAAGAGCATTAGGATCTACTTTCACATACCACCACAAAGGTTTTGCAAGTCCAAGTTGTGGTTCCAGTGGCTGCTGAAAGTCTCATACTTTGTGCCTCAGATGAGGCTCAACAAGTCCCAGAAGTAACTTAAAGGTTCACTGAGGCATCTGAAAATGCCTCTGGCTCTTGTCATCAAAATGGTTCAGAACTTTGCACCAAAGGACTGACCATTTTGATCTGTCCATCTAAGACATTTTTCTTTTCAGTCACCATTGCAAAGTGATCAAGTTGAGCTAAACGTCTCCGTCTACAGCGTTGAAGCGCCGTGGGACACTCAGGCTCCAACTGCTCCCTGCTTACCCTCGGTATCTCCTCTGAATGTCATCTGTTTCTTCAAATATGTTCCTCGAAGGTATTTGTCGTTGTAAGCATCCACATGCAGTACAATGCGATGCAGATGAACGTCTTTTGCAGAAACATGCACAGCAGCCGAACACTGCTCACTGAAACGTTCCTGCTTACTTGTTTGAAAATGACACCTGTCTGACAGCGGACTACATCCTGTCGATGAAGGGATAACACGTCACTCTACACAACCACCCTTGTCACTTTATGTCACGTGGATAACGCCTCCCGACTTGTCCCTTAACGCGGCTTCAGGCCATAACACACAATCTTCATCCACAGAAATAACAGTCTAATCTAAAAACATTAAAATGTATTTATTATACGGGATTTGATGCTCTTTTAGCCTTACATCCTTCTCGACGTCCTTTGTCCTTGCATCACGTCTCTGCTCTATGCTCAGTTTTTTTTTCCCCATTTTATTTTACTCACTTCCTTCCATCCATCTCTGCTTATTACTTTTTTCTTCTGATTCTTGTTTGCCTTTGAAATGTACACTACAGTGTGATAAGAAGCAGTGTGTCCAGGCGAGGAATGGTACCAAAGCGTCGATTTCGGCGTTTGTGTCGAGGTGTCAGTCGGAGTGCGTGTAGCTCAACGACAGGAGACCGTTTGCACGAGAATGACACAACACTTGTGTTTGTGTGCATTTGTGTCAATGCTAACATGTAATTATCGTAAAATATGTCTTGTGTGTGGACGCGAGGAAAGTGACAATGATGGCGAGCGTGTGCAAGTGTATGTGTTAGTGTGACATTGATCACATTCAGACTGCGAAAGCGACCCGCAGAGCACTCAGCTGGGAAACAGCAAACCCCCCGCTGGAGAGAGAGTGAATGAGCAGCGCTGATAATGCCCTCTTATCTTCCTCACCACCCCCACACCTCCCTTTTCACCCTCTAACCCACCCGTTCAAACTCCTACATAGCCTTTTTCTCTCCCAGCACAATCTCTGCAGGGGGAGAAATGCTTTAAGTTGGATTTGGTTGCAATGTTTGGGAGGGACTCTCAAGTTGCAAGAAGTCAGTCCCTTGACGCAAACAAACTATTTAGTAAACCCATGAAAACACAAGCAAATGGGCCTACAAGCAAGGTAGGTATGTGGCATGGAGGTATGTCTAATATGTGTTTAATTAAAAAAGGAAACTAGTGTAAAATTTGTAAATTTGCAAAGGATGCATTTAACCCCATAAACACCAAAAGTAAATGTATTTACAAGAAGTTAAATTAGCCAAGTTGAAATTAAAGTAAACATCTTGCAGGACAAATGTTCAAAGCTGTAACTGTGTCCAGTTCAATGTTTGCTGGGTTTTGTTTGCTTTTTTCAATTTCAGTCCACCAGCTTATCTGAAAGTACGTCTGTTGTTCTGGTGCGTGTAACTGGCCAACAGGAAACGCCCAATGGTCACTGGAAGTGGTGTCCGATAGCAGGCACTAGCGCCACCTACAGTCACGGAGGCCGGCACACTTTGGACAGTAAATTAATTCCACCTGCGTGCAAGGCGTCCACTTAAACGTCCTACCTGAGCTCTAGCTGTAGCTCGACTGAACTGTGCAAGTAAATTATTGCATAAATCATGAAGGATTTACAAATTATTCAAATCACTTAAAAATGTCAAACTTTCACCTTGTTGCTATGCTGAGCCATTATTCATTCTGTAAATAACCACTGTGTGCACCAGGTCCGGGGATTTAAAAGTCATAGTTTAGATGAGCACTGATCACATGAAAAGCAATGTAATCAGTTGCCTAAAACCTCGAACATTAAGGTTTAAAGAAAAATAGAAGCGCATGAATTTGAAAAAAAATGCATATATGCTAACATTTTGTGTGTAATATACATAAAATGTCTGTGTGAATGTGTGATACAGTAAACACTCAGCAGATAAAGAATACACCGCAGACAAAAATTTATTTGGATTGTCTTTTTTCTCTAACTTAGCATCTCTTTCCCAAATCCATATAATAGAGTCAAGAGCACATTTATACAATTGTCTGCAATATATGTAATTGAACAGGTGTGGAAAATCTTTCATCTCTGGCGGTTCTTTTGCTACTCTATTTTATCCTGAGAACAACACTGATGATTAGATTTTGAATGAATTTGGGTCGTGTGGCTACTGGCCATGAAACATAATACAGACTCATTTGTGGTTCAGTTAGGCTGACTGTCACCCTCAGTTGCAAACAAAACAGCAAAGGCTTTTAATAATGCATCAGGCTAATATCAGACTTAATACAATCTCTGGGACATCAACCACACACACTGGAGTGTACAGCATCAAATTAGACAATCTTTTGATAAAAATTAATCGCTTCAAGCCTGATGAAGCTAATAATCTGCTGATTGTATTATCTAAACCATTCCCCAAAGGAGATCTGCGTGTATTATAACAGTTATTGTTATGTTTATATCTGTGTGTGTGTGCACGGATGTGTGGTTGTGTGTGCATTTGCGCCTGTGTCCCATTATCTTTGTCATTAACCACAATAATGGTACTCATTGTGGCCACCTCAGGCTATGTTTTGAGGATCTCTTGTGCACACGAAAGCTGTCTTCAGGCTTGAGTCTCCCCCTAATTGGGAAGGGAATAGTTGTGGTGTGAGCGATCACACCAAAGCCCCTAGCTCATTGACACAAGGTTAAAGACCCATTAACTTGACCAGCAGAAAAATTGAGGAGGGGACAAAAAGGAAACTGAGTGAAAGAAAGAGTGTGTGAAACGGATAAAGGCACACACGGAGAAACACAAAGGCCCTCGTTGATGTGGCAACCTGTGAGCCCACTGGAACATTTAAAAACTACAACCACAGCGCAGTAAGCAACAATAATAGTGTGTATGTTTTGCATCTGTTCACATTCAGGGATTTTTTGTTGAAATAATGGACCATGTTTTCCACAGCTCAACTGAGTCTTTTCTAGGCAGCTGTACGGATACGTGGACCCAATCCCCTCGCCAAGCAATCGCATTTACTTATGTTAAAGCTTGGTAAAATACAACAGACGCGTGTGTATTTGTCTCCTTTTTAACACAACTGTTTACATACCTAGAGACGTGATGAAAAGTTTTATACATTTTTTATGCAAATTGGATTTGGTTTGATTCAAATCTATGTCATTAGATTTGACACAGTCTACTAGATTTCTTAAGCTTTAACATTTGTTAAACGTGCATATTAATCTTCCATTGTGGTTGAAAGCAAACCATTTATGTGAGCCATTGGTCCCTACTTTGTCTCCTTTAAAGAGCTCTGACCATCTGATCAGCATCTGAGAGCGTCCTGGAGTGTGTTGTACTGGGATATGTACTGGGCTACTAGGATTTCTTCCCAAAAATGTCATCAAGTTCCATCAGATTGGAATCTGAGGACTTTTGAGACCAGACACCTCAGATTTTGTGTTGGGTACTTTGAGGATAAACGTGGTTCCTGAATATCAAACCACAGTTGCACAATGGCTTACAAAGACAAGAATGTGGCCGGGAGACGAAAATAAAGGCATTTGGGGCTCCTCATGTAATATAAATAATAATAGGTGAAAATATCCCTACAAGCAAGGAGCTGGAAGACATCAGCCCTTCACACCATCATCACCCAGGCACACCACAAGTATAATCAAATTATATGGGAAAATGTTTTTAAAAGAGTAAAAAAAAAACTTAATTTTAAACAATATTAAGGATAACTGTGTGGTATTTTTATCATTTGTCATTTCTTGGCATGCAAACATTTGTTGAATATGAAAACATGCCACAGTAAACTAAATTAGATTTTGTATGTGTACTTGTAAAGCTTTCACTTAAATGCGTGTGGTGTAACTCTGAGAACCACATCAATTGACACTCAGTTCACACCCTCACAACATTCATGTCCTTTGCCCCCCCGAGTGGCCAGACTGGAACAAAATCTGTGAGTGCTGAATGCAGAAACAGATCCTCTTTCTTATTTTCAGATTTTAAATCAAACTGAGCTAAAAGTGATGAAGTGCTGAGGATGAAGGGCTGGGTAAACCAATTCTTTTTTAAGTTGAGCTCTTGTGCGTCGTCTAATGGAGATGCACTTTTTGCATCTCTGTTGTCACATAAAAAGACTTATTAAAGAAATATTCATGTAAAGAGAATAATTAAGAAGAGAAAAAAAGTTTCTAAGAGAATATTAAGTTAATATTGCAACTGTGGTGTCGTGCCTCTGTCTGATAGAATCTTTATTATGATCAGATCTGCACTTTTACAGGCATTTTACTTAAACTTTGTGCTTTGCAATCTGACAGGTGAAACTGTTATGGCTCTTTCTATGGAGATTATATATATATATATATATATATATATATATATATATATATATATATATATATATATATATATATATATATATATATATATATATATCTTCATTTATTCTAGATCTCACCTCCCAAATCAGTTTTTTTTTGCATTTGGAGCTGCAGTACTATTTCAACCTGTAAAGCAGTTGGCATTAAATGTTGCTCCCCTGATGAGAATTTGTAGCCACGATAATTATTTTAGCACTCCTCAGTGGTCATGCTGTGACTGTTTCTTTTTTGTTTTGTTTTGTGTCTCTTCATGTCCACACGTGTCTCTAACTTTAATTCTTAATTTAAAGAATACTACTTAGAAAAGCCCTTTAAGCAGAAGAAGACTAGCTCCACTAAAAAAAGAAGCCATCACTCCTAAGGTCTAAGACTAAAGGGTCTCCTCGAAATATATATATTCACACAAAACTGGCTTCTGTCCTGATCCTCTGGTCCTTAAAAAACAAAATCTGACGTGTTGAAGTTTCTGGTGCTCCAGTAAACAAACTGCATTTTCAGCTTCTTTACATCACTTGACATGACAACATCACATTGCAGCTCCACGTTCTGGTCTCCCACACAGCAGCAGTCTGTTAACACACCTCACCATGTGCAATATCAGACACGCCAACATATTCTAAAAGAGCGAGTGCCAAGAAACAGCGAGTGTACCTGACATGAGTGTTCTTAGCCTCTATTCTCTTTCACAGGAAACAACTGCATCTCAATGGGGGCTGGAGCATTGACTCGTTACAAAAATGGCCCCGTAATAAAGTCACAAAGATGCTTCAGAGTGAAAGGAAAAAGTGGAGAGAAAATGAGAACATGAAAAGAAGGCCGTGTTAACAATGAGACGCAAGCTTGTGGTTCTGCCAGGTACAGCACACAGCATGTCTTCTGGACTCTCCTGGTGCGAATGTTGCCAGAACATATTGAGCCTTGTATTTTTATATTGCGCTTTGTTTTTCAATGCATTGTGCAAGTTTACCTGAGGTAAAGGCACTGCCACACAATATTTTCCTTATAATTTTTTTAACATGCACTGAACTTGGGTGAATTTTAAATTATAAGCATTTAAATGTGCAACAACACAAGTTGAGATAAAACAAAGACAAAAAGAGATCAGAGACAGGCATTTAGGCTATATTACCTTGCTGAATTATTACTTTGGTAATTAAAAAATAATGCAAAGTTGGTTCCTTTTTCGTCTAACAAAAACCAACTCTGGCCTGCCCACAGTTACTCCTACATTGAATGTTTTCCCCCGTAAATCACAAGAGATTTACTGCAGTTACATCCACTGTGACTAAAACGGCGTTGAAGTATAGCTGCAGTCTGCCATTTAGTTGCTTCTAAGAACCACTCTCTGGGTCAAATAAAAGTTACTTTGTGGTATTGAGGTTTATGGGAAATACGTGAAGCATTTATGAACAACACACACTTTTTCTGTAAGGGGTTGTTAAGTTGACAAGATTTTATAACAGAATAGGATTCATTTTTATATTGCAATAACAATCCAAGAAAGCATTAAATCGTGTTTCAGTTACTCAGAAGTGTGTTCTGTGATGGTGCTACTTGCCCTGAGGGGACAGTACAGCATAAAAATGTATTCATGGGAAAAACAGAAGGGGAGGTAGAGTGGGGATGAAAAGGATATGAAAGATGCAAGAAAGAGGAAGAGATGCATTGAGCAGATGGTAGTGCTCTCTCAGGTGTACGAAGACCTGCAGAGATAGATCTGTTGCACAGACGGAAGGAGGCAAAGATGCAGGGATAGGTGAATGGGAGGGACTGAACAGGAACCGAAGGTTGTGAGAAAAGCTACAGAACATGGAAGGGATAGACTTGAAACAACCTTAAAGGGAGAGGAAGGTACAAGCTGGCACTGAAAGAGAAAGTAAGGGGAGGAGAGGAGAGAACGGAAGCTGGCTGCAGTGGAGGGGCAGATGAAGGTGTGGTGAGCAGGTTAGAAGTTGAGGTGAGAGTCAGCAGGATGCGAGGTGACCAAAGAGATATGAGCCAGGGTTACAGAGAGAACGTTAGAACTGCCCAGATCAGATCCTGAGTCGGTAGGAAGTGAGGCAGAAGAGGAAGGAGGGAGAAAGACGATAACAGAGATGGTGTAAGCTTTCGAAAGCAAAGGCAAAAAAAAAAAGTTGAAGAGATGGAGAGACCGATGAAAGGCAGACAGACTGGATGAAAAAGAAACAGGTCACTTTTAAAGTTTAGAACACTGGGTATGTGTAGTACTCAGCACAAATATAAACAACATTTTTGGCATAAGTATGAAACTCATGCTCAACTTAAAATGTGTTTTTGGTGGGTTTAATGTGGTTCTATCATTCTATTATCATTCTATCAACATAAAAGAAACCAATTCATTGTTAGTGAAAATACAGCTACCATGAAAGACCAGCTGAGGTGGTTCTAAAGTTAACAGCTGATGAATAATAAAATGTAAAATGTGGAGGTATAGACACAGAATTATCAGTTAAAATAACATAGAAACTTTAATTTGTGGGTAATTGTGAGCAGAGTGAAATTTATGTGATTTGGCATCCTTGAAAAAGTCATATACCCTTTGGCTGAGGGTCTTGACTACTTGTCATCGCTGAAGGGAAATTAATTCCCTAGTTTAACAAAGGACAGTTAAAATGATTAATTTAGCTGACCCTTCTATCCAAATGGACAAGTGGGGAAGAACAACCACACATGAGAACAGTCTGGATTGCATCTGTGTAGAGGTGGCAATGCCAGACAGCATTCCATCAAGGAACATAACGATCGTACAGCAGTATAAGGCTCAAGGATGGAGTTTAAATAACCGAGTGCAGACTCAGAAGATACTTTGTAGGTAAGCAGTAGTGGCTTGAACTTTATTCGGGCAGCCAAAGACATTTCAGTGATAAGAAAAATGATGCAAGGTGATAAGGTTGGGGTGCTTATAGCAAAGAGAAGGGGCCCCAGCGATGAGTCTTGGGGCACTCCAGTGGAGAGGCAATAAGATATTGGCATTTGCCTTTGCCATGACACACCAAAGGAGTGTCCTGTGAGATAATATTCAAATCAAATCAAAGTATGCTTTCCCCCAAAATGCCAATTTTTGATAGTAGAGATAGCAGGATAGTGTGGTTAACCATATCAAAGGCAGCTGAAAGGTCCAGTAAGATAAGAACAGGAGTGAGAGTCAGCTTTTGCTGTCTTGAAAGCCTCCGCCATATACAACAAGGTTGTTTCATTGTAATCACTGCTTATAATTAATTTCACTTTGAGGATAAATAAAGTATTTTTAAATTTGAATTTTGAAATGTATTTCAATGCTGGACAGATTTAGATTGAGAAGGTCATTTTGTGAGAGGAATTTCTGTGACCTGTTTTGACTACCGCTTTTTTAATAGTGCTTCTCCTGGAATTCTCAACTTGCCCAGATTGAGAGAAGACGTTTTAAGCCAAGATGCCACCTGAGCTTTTCTAAAAGCTGATGGAAATGTCCTGGAGGTTGGTAATATGTTTATCACTTGTGTAAATGCCAGCACAATGGCAGGAGCCAGCTTCTTGATGAAAAAAGAGGCAAAGTTGTTCGCTGAGATGCAAGAGTGGTGGAGTAGAGTAGTGATTTGAGGGTAGAAAATGGGTTCCGTGTGTCTGTGGTTCTGCTAAATGTGTCATTATAAAAAGCAATTTTGGCAGCTTTCATGTCAGATGTAAAGGTGGATAGGAGAGTCTGATAGCTCTTGGGATCAGCAGGGTTGTTGGATTTATGGCATTTTCTATCAGCAGTTCTGAAAAAGGTGCACAGCTTCTTGAGGGTATCTGTTAACCAAGGCTGAGGTTGGCTGGAGCAAGCCAGTTTTGTGGATAATAGACACAAGCTATCCAGGCAACAGCTCAGTGTGGAACAGGGGGCTTTAGTGGCATTGTTGACCCTCTATGCTGAGGAGGTAGAGCAGAGGTGACCACTTCAGAGAAGTGGGTTGGAGATAGTTTGGAGAGCCTGCAACTGAACAAGACCAGTAGTGGTGAGGTGGACAGTTCTGGGAGACAAACAGTGAACTGAATGAAATGTGGTCAGATTGTAAAACAGTCTGCAGCACGTGTTTCTAGCAAGAATCGGGTCAAGTGTTTTGCAGGCCATGTGGGTCGCTGGGCTATCAACCTGTTTTAAGTCAAGAGAATGGAACAGGGACAGAAAGTCAACAGCACTGGAGACGCACTAGAGGTGCTGAAAGGCCAGTTTACATTGTTATACAGGATACAGAATACAAAATATCCTACAAGATCATCTCAGGGCAGCTGTTCGCCAGCTGAAGCTTAGTAGGAGGTGGCTGATGCATCAGGACAACGGCTCTACGCACTGAAGTAAGTTCACTACAGAATGGTATCAGAAAAAGAAAATCAATGTCCCTGTCAAAGCCCAGACCACGACACCATAGAGGAAGACCTCCAGAGAGTGTTCACAGCACACATCCTAATGTGTCTGAGGTGAGGCAATTATCTAAGGAAGAATGGTCAAACATTCCTCCTGAGCCTTGTGAAGCTCTGATTCACAGCTACCAAAAGTACCAGCTTGAAGCCTTTTCTGTCAAAGTTCAACCAGCTATCAACTGCTTACTTTTCCACTACTACTGTAAGCGTTTAATAGGTCTCTTCAATAAACATATAAGAAGTTATAAATTATTTCATTTATGTCATTAGAATGTTATATATATATAAATATCCGTTACTATGAGTTAGAGAAAGATCTGATCGAATTATATGGCAAATTAATGCAGAAAACCAAATAATTCAAAGGTTTTCACATACTTTTTATTTCCACTACTTCAGGAATGCAGGTCTTCAGTCTTCATTAATAACAGAAAAGCAGTATAAAACTGTAAACTGAACATAAAGGCAGCATTTTGTAACTTCTGAGTCATCTCATACTTACATGTCCATGTCTTGAGAAGTGATTAGAAGTATTAGCATCCGTAAGCTGTGTAAATTCGTGTAACACCTATCCTTGCTGCTTACTACACATTTAAAGGGGCTAATTCCCATTTACCCACCAGATATCCAGGTGGTATCGGTACTCTCATTTAGCTCTAGAAAGTAAAAACATGAATTTTTGCTTGACACATACTGACCATCAGAAACTTCACACAGACCAGCTATAGAAAAAATATTCTATGCAATATGTGTTATTACTTCATACTGTAGGACAGGTCATTTCATGGAATACAGCGTTAGTCTGCACAGCTAAGAAGCACAACACTTGAGGTTATTTATTGCTCAGATTAGACAGCTTTAAGAAGGAATGGCTTATACCACCTTGCCCTCCTGAAAAACTGCAAGAAACTTCAATTCATATGTTCTTCCTCATAACTCAGACGCACACACGTACTAGTTCCATGTCCACTTCACATATTCATCCCCCCACTTTCAATATTAAGGTTATATCATATACAACATGAATGCTTTGATAAAGCTGTCAGAGACAGCTTCTCCAGCACATGGCTGAATGAGATGTGAAGATGAAGAGAGAGAGTTGAGAGGTTAGGCCAGAGAGAGACACCGTCTGTATACAGCATGAACTGTCGATGAAAACTATTACCAAGGTGGCTATTTGAAAAGAGTGTTTTCTTAAATCTATACATAAAACACAGCTAAAAAAAAGGGACTTTTCCGCCTGACAAATGCTCACACAGACGCTCACACAAACACCAAACCTGTCACACATAAAAGCTGCATTTGAGTGTTGATTGATTGGTGCCTCAGGGAAGCTGCCCCTTCCTATTAGCATCTTCATGACTTTGGGAATGTTTGAATAAATGTTTTACCACCAGCAGCGTGTTTGAACATTTGAGGGTCTCTGATTCACGCATGCAAAGCAGCGCTTCTGCGTTTGTGTTACCAAAGCAGCTAGATTTTTCAGTCATTGGACATAGACGTGTAAACTTTTCCATTGTTTAAAGATCTTTAACAATCCCCTTATGCTTGAAGTTTGAGCTCAAGGCTTAAAATTTCACTTTTTTTCACCATTTGTATTTTAACAGTTTTAGTCAGGCAGAATTAACGGGAGTACTGAGGATTATAATCATGACAAATTTCAAATTAAAATATACATTTCAAGTTGCTTTTATTGTATTTTAGACTTTTACTCATAGGCTGAAAAACAATAAAGATGTACTGTATCAAAACTGAATTTGTTGTATGAAAACTAAGCCTAATGTATTTGGTTGAGCTTAATTAAGAAGTGTTGCTTCATCTGCTGCTGTTTATAAAGTGTGCGTTAGTGGATTTGTCTGGGAGCCAGATCAGTAGAAACGACAGAAAAAAGAAGAGATGATCCAGCCATATTTCAGTGCATAAGAACTCCAAGTTATGTATAATGTCCCGTGTGATATGAAATGCAATAAGATGAAGTCTTCCTTATAAGTAAAGTTCTTTTGGAAATATTTTGTAACATGTCAGCACCCAGAGAGAGGAGGATATATTGCGCAATATGGAGTCTTTTCGCATTTAGAATTATAAAACCATGAAGATAGTGGTCTTGTTGCTGTTAGGTAGTTATGAGTGTGGAAAACAGCTTATGTCTATGCAGTTCAAATTCAGTGAGGGAGGTGGAAGGATCAAAGTCAGGGAGACTTCACATCACACACACACACACACACACGCACACGCACACACACGCACACGCACACACACACACACACGCACACACACACACACGCACACACACACACACGCTACTCCACCAGCTCCAACGAAATGAATTGTAATTTTTCAGGCCATGACTTCATTAAGAATCTCCTGAACCTTAAAGGGGCCACATTAGGAAAAATGTTCCACTTCTGTGTGCTTACGAACATTTCATTGGGTGTTTGATGCCTCAACCAACTTGACCAACTGCACCTTGCCTCCTGCATCCGTGATGTCGTCATGTGCAGCAGTTTTGGGAGGCACTTTTCAGCCTGATTTGTGTCTGGACTCTTTCTGCCCTGTTGAGGTCTTCAAGTTGGTAGAAACAATAGATTTATCTAAACATCGACAAGTCTCTTAGACCCACTCCCAACCGAACTGTTCGAGGAAGTTTCACCCTTAATTACTACTTACATTTTGCATGTAATCAATCTCTTGATCAACAGACCATGTGCCTCAGGGTTTTAAGGTTGCAGTAATCAAACGTCTACTTGAAAAAAACAGGTCTTGATCCGGGAGTGCTAGCTAATTATAAACTTATATCCAATCTCCCTTTTATATAAGTTCTTAAAAAAAAAAAGACCATTTGTATAAAAATGATTTGTTTAAGATTTAGATCACATCATGGTCAGAGACAGCAATTGCAATCTCCTCATGCTTCAGAGTGGACTTATGTTAGATCTCAGTACATTTAATATTGATGATCATGAAATTCTTTCACAGACGCCTGAACATGTTTATTGTATTAAATGAATCACATTATATTGGTTTAGGTTGTAATTATCTGAGGCATTCCACTTTGTTCATGTGAATGAGAAGTCCATCTTCATGCATCAGAGTTGGTCCTGGTGTTCCACAGGGTTTGGTATTTGTGGGCTGTTACTTTTCACTCTATACAGGCTTCCATGGGGTACTATCATTAGGCAGGATGGCACAAACTACTACTATTCAGATGATAGTCAGCTATATCTATCCATGAAGGCAGATGAGACCTAAGGACACTTACAGGTCTCTAGAACTGCCTTATTCAACCTTCGTAACATTGGAAAGGAAAAAGGAAAAAAAAAAAAAAAAAACAATTTCACAGTGCTACAGACAAACTTTTTTATTGTTTACTTTAAGATTAGACTACTGTAATTTATTGTTAGTACGTTGTCCTAAATTTACCCTGAACAGCCTCCAGCTAATTGAAAATGCTGCAGCAAGAATTCTGAAGAGGATTTGTAGGAGAGATCACATTTCCCAAATCTTAAACTTTGCTACACTGGTAAATTCAGGATAGAAAATTATTTTCCTCACATATAAAGCCCTTAAGGTCCAAACTCTCTCACCTTAAGAAACGTATAGTTCAATATCATCCAAACAGAGCACTTTGCTCTAAATCCAAGTTTTACTTGTGGTTCCCAGAGTTTTCAAAAGTAGAATTTCTAAGATAAAGAATTATATTTAATTCGAAGTATAAGCCAAGTCATACCCACTAAACTATACTTTTGAATAGAGTTCAAACTTAATGTCTTTCATTCATGTTATTATAAAACAAACAAAAAATGCAAAGCACTATAATGTTGTTGGTGTTGAGTTGCTGCATTTTAGCATTGTTGAGCTCACACATTATCCCCTTAATACACTTATATTAGCTCATACATTACATTTACTCCGCACATCTCCTGTCTTGATAAGAATTTGGCTGCTACAATGAAAGCTGACTTAGCCTTCTCTGATTACTCGATCCAATTAATTGTTTTACTCACAAGTTCAATAATTGGAGAGTTAAAATGTATTAATTCACACATCCCACTTCTAATCACCCACTACATTTATGAGCATCTTGTCTCGAAATTGCAGCGTCAGGTCATTACCAACAATAACATAGCATAGACTGAATTTTAATCATAATCAATTTGCTCAGTTTAAAGAGTAAACGTATTTTGTAACAAGTAGTGGTCTGCAACTTATTTTTTTCCAAAATGTATGTAAGTTCTGTATAATGTACCAAAATGTGGGAAAGACAAATGCACTTCCAAAAAAAAACACTTCTTATTTTTGTGTATTGCTTTGACCTTTTATCGCAGATCCTCCTGTTTTCTAGTGCATGGACAGACTCACCAAACTGCTGATCCCTGCACTACTGCGCCTTTTCCTACAAACTTGGATAAAAGCGTTATATAGGTTTCCATTGCAACTAGATCATTTGTACAGAGGGTAAAGGATAAATATCTGTATGTCCACTTTGAATATTTTTACTATTTTTGTTTGCAACTGTATATGTCAGGGACTTCAAAGGACTCCTATCTACTGTTAGAGTTCCTGTTAACACTCAGTTATTATTTGTAATGATAATGTTGTTGACACAGAGTAAAAGAAAAATTAATGCATAATTAATTGATGTTATTGAGCCGTGACCTTAACCAACATTGTACAATTATTCAAAAGGGCCTTGTAAGCAAATAATTGGTTTCCTGGACAATATGGGACAACCTCTACCAACCCACACAGTCACAGCTAAGCAGCATCATTCTCAGCTGTACACCTGAAGGTCACTGCATGTAAATGTGGTGGTGGTATAATAATTAACACCACAAACTGAAATACAATTTAATCTGAGACGTGGGCTCAAATTTAATGAATGAACACCCATGTAAAACTATCGAGAGATTCAACTTAAGGCAATGCAGATCAATTGTAGGACGAGAATAATAAAGTTCATGTCTGGCACAGAATGTGTGATGTTTCTATGTTTTAAACAGAATTAACCTCGTTTGCAGTAAGTAAATTAGTTTCACAATATGGTGAGGTCAAAACCCTACAGCTTACTACAGTGTTACTCATCCTTAGTACTTTCTTACAACACATTTACTCAGTGCTCATTTGATAACCAAAAGGACTTCAAACAATCACCTCAAAATAACCATCTGACCACATTCAAAGTTGTGCTTATCTGTTTGAATCTAATTTACCAAATACCAGAGCTAACCGTTCACCTAATATCTACACGTGCAGCTTTGTTGAAAGACAAGCAGCTTTGCTAAAAAAAAAAAAAAAAAAAAAAAAAATGAACCCACTGTGACTTATTTTTGTGACTTGATGATGATGATCAAATCACATTTCGTGCCATGTTCAAGGAAAAAGAAAAACAACAACAAAAAAAAAAATCTATTTCAGTGAGTTAAATTTCTTTATCTAACCACTGCATGAGCTCGTCTGGTTTTGGCTCACGCGTGTATGTGCAGCCTAACATCTGAAACCAAAAGGTTAGTCTGTTTTTTTGTTTTTAACCTAGATGCAGCAAAGTGAAGGACGGACAAGGCTGTCTGAGTTAATTTATGTCAAAGATGACAATTTCTCCTTTGATTCACTGTCCTCTTGTCACACCCTCAGGGGCACGTTAGCACATTTTAGCGTGAGCGCTTTTGTTCCAGCGTGTTTATGTGCTACCTGAGGCAAGTGTCAGCATCTGTGACCAGATTTCACCACCTCTGAGCGTGACACATTAGCCAGTGGCGGCAAGGACAAGGACACTATCTAAGGGTTACATAAATGTCTGTATGTGCGAGTGTGTGCACAGGTTTCTGATCTCCGTCTGTACATTCTGCTCTGTGTTAGTGTAGTAATCACTCAGCATCTTCTCTGGGGCTCAGGAAGTGGCACAGATATCAACTGTCATGTAATTGTCTCCTACTTAAAACATTAACTGCTCACTTACTCATGTTGCTACTTGGACTATGTTCCCTCGATTTAATGCTGGATTTAACTGACATTTCATGTATCTACTATCATTAGCAATTATTAAACATCTTATTAAATATAAGCTTTGACTTCTCGTTCTGTGTGCAGACAAAATGTCTTGTCAAAATAAATGTATAAGATTATGCAGCTGCGTTCAAGAACTGTTCAAAAAGTGGGACAGCAAACTATGTCTTGTACCAATGACTTAATGGAAATTATTATATTAGGCACTGAAGTTCTCTGTAAACAATGGCACACTTTATAGGTGCATCAGGTAGTAATGGATTAAACATTGTAAGGCCAAAGTGAATATTTTGACTTATAGCCAACTGTTTCTCGCTGTTATGATCGATATTCTGTCTTTCTCAGTATAATAAGATGAGTAGGTTGAAGCGATATATCTTTGAAATATCGAGTAAATAAAAATAAAGACGACTTGAAAAGAGTGATAACCCAGCATAAATTTTAAGACAGAATTAAAAGATATTATAAGAAGGAAGCATGAAGGGCAGAGCAGCAAATGCATACAATTCAAGAAAACCAGACTTTGCACTGACCAGGGATCACTTAAGCTGGATAGCAGACATTTGTTTGCCTTTTCAAAGCCCATTAAAGTCCACTCCTTTTGACATTAATAAACCTCATTCCATCTGTTAAAAACAACCAATCTGAATTTAGAGCCTTCCGGCTGACATTGACCAATACGGACGAACAAAACTACTTTACCAGCTTTATTCACCTTGAAATAAAGAGACCTCTCTGCTGCATATGCCTCAACTCTACCATGACTAACGACACACTCGGATCGAGTGAGATTCCGGCGCTCCGCGTAAACATCACCTGTTATAGGGAGCCACTCGGCTTTAACTAGCCAATAACACTCACCACAGCACACATACGAGCGCACAGAGAACACACTTGCTTTTATGCAGACCGATATGTTAAAAAAAAACACAAAAAAAAACACAATACACTGCATAGCAAATACAAGAAAGAAACGCACACAGAGACAAAAGCAGAACAGAATACAGTATGTAGTCCTGCCAGGTTTCAGTTACAGAGAAAGCCCAATGACTGGTGAGTGAGAGTGTAAGTAGCACAAATGCTTTGCTTGAATTGAATAGATCAAAGGCGCCGGGTCTTAAGTAAAACCTATTCTGATCTATTGTTATAATGAACTGACTCTGAGAATGCATGTTCAGGGCGTCAGAAGATAGAGCAGGAGAAGAGGACCAAACTGAAGGGGGGAAAAAAAAAAAAAAAAATCCAAGAAACAGGTTCCAGAGAAGGCAAAGAGGCGAGGATAAGGAAGAGGATATGCTGGGCAGGTTAAAAGTGGTGTGGGGATACACAATAAAGACATCTAGCCTTGGAAGCTTTAGTGCTCCTGTGAGAGCGGCAGACACAAACAGCAAGAGGATTAAGTATAAACTTTAGACCTTTCTGCTGCTCCCCTGTCCTCTCCATTGCTGCTTTTATCACTTTGGGGCCCTTCTCTTTCTTTACATCTTTCTTTTCACACTCACTTGATGTTCATACTTAAAATTGCCTTCTTCAAATAAACACAGCAAAGCTGCTATTTTGTTCTCACATTCACCCTGGTGCACTTTATAATTCTTTCACCCTCCGCCTCACAAACTCACTTGAGGTCACAGAGATTTTAAAATACAAAGAAATGCATTCAGAATAATAAATAATGAATTTACAGACCATTTTAATCACCCCAAAAATATTTTTGTCTGAGCAGATATAGTGTTACATAATTTCACTTTGCCCTCTGTTTATTGCTCTTGCGTGGGCAAGCGCGTTGGCATATCCAAACTTAAACATGTCAATTATAACTGGATAAAGCACAGATTTACGGTGCTCGGAGAACAAATCACTGGTGACTAACAATCTGCTGTAGGGGGACGACAGGATTTAGCGTCTTACCCAGGGACATGTTTTGGAAGACAGCGCGCATTACCTACTCATCCACGGCCTCCCAAATTTGACAGAGAGGTCAGGCCTTCTTGAGTGCAGATTTGTGATTCCATTTTTATTGTTAAACCACAAGACAAAAGTTTAAAACTGCATGACAGTTTAGTAGGAGTAAGAGTTTCTAACAGATCTAAGTGAAGAAAAAGTTTAGCCCAACTGTAAAACACCCCTCGGGCTTGACACAATTCAGGCAATGGGCCAAAGAGAAAGAGAAAACCAAACGCTTTCTGATACACAAACAAGCACACATATCTTCTTCTTTTTTCTTTTCTTTTTTTTTTTTTGATAAGAACAGCTTGTCTTAGTGACTAAGACAAGTCTTTGCGGACCATTAACCACCCCCAATTAAAACATGAAGCAATATGTTGTTTTCCTTGCAAGAGGTTTTGGATACTCAGTCATCAGCCCACTGGGATGACACCTTGAGTTTATTTCTTCTTCTTCTCCCTCCAGTCATACACATATGCTTTCAGGCATTTTTATGCTTACAGTATGTTAAAGGATGTTTAAAAGCTTTCTTAAGTGTTATGCCTATATCTACACTCTCACTTGCCTTAACTCGCATATCAACTAAAGTGACATCCCATTCCTAATCCATAGGGCTCAATATGACATCGGTCCACCCTTTGCAGCTCTAACAGCTTCAACTCTTCCGGGAAGGTTTAGGAGTGTGTTTATGGGAATCAATGTCACCATACTCACAGTTCACTCACAAAGACCACAAACACTTGATATAGATGTGCTCTTCCTCGCTTCATGTGATTCTGATAACACTGATGTTAGATGAGAAGGTCTGGCTCTCAGTCTTCGCTCTAATTCATCCCAAAGGTGTTCTATCGGGTTCAGGTCAGGACTCTGCAGGCCAGTCAAGTTCATCCACACCAGACTGTCATCCATGTCTTAATGGACTTTGCTTTGTGCACTGGTGCACAGTCATGTTGGAAGGGGAAGGAACCAGCTCCAAACTGTTCCCACAAAGTTGGGAGCATGGAATTGTCCAAAATGTCTTGGTATGCTGAAGCATTCAGAGTTCCTTTGACTGGAACTAAGGGTCCAAGCCCAGCTCCTGAAAAACAACCCCACACCATGATCCCCCCTCCACCAAACTTTACACTTGGCACAATGCAGTCACACAAGTACCGTTGTCCTGGCAACCGCCAAACCCAGACTCATCCATCAGATTACCAGATGGAGAAACATGATTCGTCACTCCAGAGAACGGGTCTCAACTGCTCCAGAGTCCAGTGGCGGCGTGCTTTACATCACTGCATCTGACGCTTTGCATTGTACTTGGTGATGTTTGGTGATGAAATTTCACCACTGGATTTGTTGCACAGGTGTCATCCTATCACACTTCCATGCTGGAACTCACTGAGCTCCTGAGAGCGACCCGTTCTTTCACAAATAGTTTATACACCTGTGGCCATGGAAGTGACTGGAACACCCGATTCTGATTAGTTGGATAGTTGAGTGAATACTTTTGGCAATACAGTATACATCGCATACTACAACCACACATTTTCTGCAGTTCTTTATTTAGTACGTCATGTAAATATTTTAAGAACTGATTTCTACAGTACTCGGCTGTCAAATTATTAGCGTTCATATAAATGTGAAACCCGTGCTCCGGTTTAAGCACAAAGAGAAAAGATATAACACATATATATATATAATATATATATATATATATATATATATATATATATATATATATATATATATATATATATATATATATATATTTTTTTTTTTTTTTTTTTTAAAGGTGATTTTGAAGTCTCCATCACCATGATTTTACACATAAAATGAAAGTACCATGCAAGTTTGAAAACGGTCCTTTAATTCTTGCGCGGTTACTCCGTTTGTTTCTTAGTTACCTGAGCCATTTCTTCCTCTATGAGCAGGTGATTAGATCCCAACTTCAACTGTGCCATATTTCACTTTTCCAGTCTTCAGTTTTAGGCAAGTAGCCTAAGCAGTTCTGTAAACTCAACTAAAAAAAAAAAAAGTTCAGGAAAGATGGGATTATTTCCTTGATGAAAGCGGTGTAATTAGTTAGCTAAATGTCTGAGACATAACTATATAGTATAATGACTAGTTTCTGTGTAATGTGTTGCAGTAGGTAATAGTTTAGACATTCTGCTGCATCACAGAGTTATGGACTATTTCCTATTCACTCCAAAAGTCGTGAAAAGAAAATTGATTAAAGTGTAAAGTAGTTCTGAGTTCAGTTCAATACCGGCAGTCGCATTTCCATACAAATGTCAGATTTTTTTTTTTGACATTCTTTCAAGTTTTTGATCTTTTGATCGAGCAACATCGGTGAAGTATCAGTATCTTTGCCCATCCCCCAACAGCTTTGGCTTGCGTGTGGGTGTTTGGACAGAAACAGATATTGCCGTCCACATTTGTGATGTGGATCACACATCCATAAAAGTATGATTGGGATGTTCAAGGTTGTTGAAAGAATATGGAACAGACCGCAGCATGCAGTTCAAAGCCACAAGATGACATTAACCCGTGTGTGTGTGTGTGTGTGTGTGTGTGTGTGTGTGTGTGTGTGTGTGTGCGCGCGCGAAGCCTAATCTATCTTACAGAGACGATCTGGGAATTTACTCCACACAGAGCTTACCTCCGCAGGGGTTTGTGGCGTGTACAGACACACACTCTGCAGCACCACATGGTCATGATGAAGGAGGCAATTTGAAGTTACACTCTTCCTGTATAGCTTAATATGCAGGAGAGAACTGGACAGTCCAAATATGTATAAATTGTGGATGAGAGAGGGAGGGAAAAAGGAGCAGGAGAGCAGAAGGGAGGAATACATTTTAGTAAAAATTGTGTTGTTTTTGTTTTGTTTTTTTAAGAAATAAACATACCACAACATGTCCTTCACCTCCAACACGTTTGCAGATCAGACGGATCAAATTGGGACATCTTTCTGTCTTATGACTTCATCAAAGTATTTGATCCTGTTAACCTTGTCTGGATGGACCGATTCACTTCACACACTTATGAAGACGAAGTCAGTAAGTGTCCAGCTGTATAGTGGTGCATGTAAAGGATGGTGAAAGCAGAAAAAAGTAAATGGATGCAGAAGGCTGGCTAAGGGTAAGAAGCAAACAGAGTCTCTACTAGTAAAATGCTGCCAAGCATTCCAAAGATAAGATGAGAAAATGCCATCTATAGAAAGCAAGTAGTGTCAGAGTTTGTTTCTAAAAGTTCGTGCAAGTTTGAGGCAAAAGCAGAGAGATCATCCAAAAGGCTCAGGAGGATGCGAGAAAATACTGGCTTGATCACTGACAGTAATAGCCATCAGGTGGTTCTAACCCTCATTTTGAAAGCAACTGACAGCCAGTGGAAGCATAAAGTTCCAGGAGTAATGTTGGTACCAGTAGTGGTGAAATCTTTACAGCATCTTAAGCAGCACAAACCAAACTCCCAACCAAGTGTCTTCCTCTGCAGTCTCTGTAGAAACACTTAGGAGTTCATTTTTCATCTTTCAGCCCTCATCTTAAGCAGAGAACTGCTTGTTTCAGCTCTTTCCAAATGTATCTGTGTATCTACCTCTCCCAGGCTTACGGAGTGGGGTTTATATATGGCATGATAGTCGGAGCTGGAAGCCAACTGGTCAGAGGGTGGCTTCCCTGGTCAGGTCATTAAATTTGCCAGGTGCACAACAACACCTGGCGGGGTTGAACAATGGGTGGTCCCACATCAGCTTTTATTATTGCAAATGTTGTGTTGCAGCTGGTCGGGATAGTAAGGGGCAGATCCCACTTCAGATCATTAATGTCTCCTGCATGGCTGCACCCGGGGGTAGGGGGGGGGCGGGCACCGGACAGTGAAGCAAGTAATGGATATCTCATGAAACTGTTTCTCTCATCTTCTGCATCTTCTCTGACCTCCATCGCAACTGATTATCTCCGTGGCACATTTTTGGTTAGAGATCATCACACATCACATTAATTTACTTTCCATGCAAGAGAAGAGTACAGATGTATCTGATGATTGAAGGATATAAAGAAAATCTGACAGGCCCACAGTCAGCTCGGGACTGCTTATTAAAAGCCTCTTCAGACTTCCTTCTTTGGATAAGGATTGAAATCATTTTTCATTTCATGTGATACCAGGTTTTAACAATTGTCCTCTAAACATTTAGGGATGTGTTCATCAAACCATTAAGCCTGTCCGAGCTTTTCCTGCCCTGTTTTTTTCTGCCTCTCTTCCTTAGCTTAACAATGAACAGAGGATATTAAGTGATATGAGTATTAATAGGTTAACGTACGTTTGCTCATAATGGCTGCCAGTACAAACCAGGGGTGGGCGATGCCGGCCCTCGAGGGCTTTAGATGGTTTTAGATGTTTCCCTGCTTCAACACACCCTGATACAGATGTCTCTATCATTAACCTTGATGACAACCTGTTGATGATCCATTCATTTGAATCAGGTGTGTTAAGACAGGGACACATCTAAAACATGCAGGACAGCGGCCCTCGTGGACCGGACATTGCCCACCCCTGCTATCAACACTGTATAATCAAATTCTCTTTAGGGTTTTGTGCAAAAAAAGAACTTACAAAGATCTTATTACGTCAATTTTTTTAGATCAACAGCTGATTTTGGATTAAGTGATGTAAGGGGAACAGGCGCCAGATCAGGTGAGGTTTAGAAGTAAGAGATGATGAGTTAATGCCGAAATCCTGTTTGTTTGGGGGTTTTTTTTGTTCATGTTAAAATATCAGTTTGTTTTTCAATTGAAGGGACATTTAATAGTATGTTTGATTACAGTTTGGGAGTGAAATTTACCTATTGTGGTGAAAAGTAAAACCAATAAAAACAAAAAGAAAAATCTGTCAAAGTAACTTTGGACTCTTCTTCTGCATCTTATGAGAACGATGTATTGCTTTACTTCACTATGTCCCACATCAACCGTAATCTGCACTGGACATCATGACAGAAGCATTTGAGAGACTGAGGAAAGTATGATGGAAGAGAAAACGATAGCTGACCACAAAAAGAGATCGAACAAGTGAATCTTGGGCAGTGTCGTAACACAGGGTTCGTTTAAAATATAGTCTTATCCCAGATGAACGTGTTACACAATAGGACTCAATGTTGAGATTAGTCTCCTGCGCATTTGGTTGTTTTATATCTCACAAAACTGAATTGCATGAGTATACATTTGTGCCCACAACACAGTGGAAATCGTTTTAGGTCTAATAAAAAAATAAAAAAATAAACTAAAAAGAGAATTGCACAGTGGTACATGTACCCACATAACTTACATGTGTATTGACAGGTTCGAGTGACCACCAGCGCTGAATGCTACAAGATACAGGTTTGAGTGAACAGTGGGAGGTGGATGAGTTGTGATGAAAGTGGGTAGAGAAAGCAAGGGAAGGATGAGGGGGTGAGGAAAGAGAGAGACATCAATCTTCCCCATGCTCCCTGTGGTCTGGGGTACCTGTCCTGTTTCTGACATCAACAAAGCCAAGCCTTCTGGGTAGTAATCAATCAGTCACACTCCGACAAGCTGGGTGGCTGAGCTGAATGGTCTGTTTTAGTGCGAGCAAAGGTGTGTGTGTGTGTGTGTGTGTGTGTGTGTGTGTGTGTGTGTGTGTGTGTGTGTGTGTGTGTGTGTGTGTGTGTGTGTGTGTGTGTTAGAGTGGAAAGGGTACATTAGGCTGGCTTGGGATGAGTAGATACAGGGATAATTATGTCCAGAGTGTGGGGAGAAAGAAACGCGAGTGAGACGTGAGTGTCAGGAAAAGTGAAATGAAAGAAAACAAGAAGAATTGAGCAAAATGATAGAGTAGAGAAATGGAGGGGGATAAATGAAGCGGCGGAGGTGGAGCAAAACCAAGACTGAATACTTGAAATTGCACACTTATACTAATGTACGTATTTATCATTTATCACTCTGCGCAGTATCAATTGTGGACTGTTTATTATTTTTTATCGTCACAGTTACAGGCTACTTGACTTGCTTAAGGTTTGCAACAATCTTTAACCGACAATCTAGTGTGCAGACTTTAAAAAAAAGAAAAGAAAAGAAACAAACAGGCTGTAATGTCTGAGTGGCCTCAGTCGTGACAGTTCAGAAGTCTCCTGAAGATGATGAACGACAGACATCAGCAACACTGAGAATCGATATTAAAACACAATCTTTAAACCCCTTGCGATTCATGTCCAAAACACTGTTGGTTTACTTCCTCTCGTCCTGTATCTACGTGAAGTAGATTGTTTGCTGGCTAATTTATCGATTAGACCTCTTGTTCTGAGTTTGTACATTGAAAACGTCAACGGAAGATAATTGTATAATTTTTTGTTTGTTTGTTTTGAAGACTGGGAAGTGGAGGGAACACCGAGCCAGCAAAATACAATGCCAGAATTCACAGAAATAGCCACAACTAATCTGATTATTCATACTTCCAGGATGTGTCAAAAATGTCTTGGATGAATATAATTTCTTAAAATGTCTATGTGGTCCAACACCTTCTATCATGGCTCCAGCTGATCCTGAAAAACACTTGGGTGTGGACATCTAAACCTCTGTGTCGGACTGATGCCGTACAAAGTGCTCTTCAGAATCATTTTGCTTTTGTGGACTAAGTTAATAAAGAGCACGGCCTCCCCTCAAGTTCTTTAGTCACAAATATGTGTATGTATGTTTCAAATTGAAGGAGAAAACTTTTCACGTTTTCATGTGTTAGTAATAAGTTGTGTTTCGCACGAGGGACCGATGCATAATTAAAACATTACCAACTCTTATGGTCAGGAAAAGAATAAGTTCCTCCTTTTTCACATTTTTATGAGTATTATGAGCAATTGGTGAACATAAAACGTGGGGATTCAGAGACAACGTACTTCATTTTCCACATGTATCCGTATTGGGTGGTTCCTTGGATAAGATTGTAATCAGTTTTTGGGTCTCTGGTTCATGTGAGATAATAATTCATTGTTATAACATTGTGGATAAGTCAGAGAACATGTAGAAGCAGGGGCAGTAGGGACGAACCCCTCATCCAGATGCCTCAGTCCTCACGCAGGGCGGTTCAGGTTCGAGTCCTGCCCTGTGACCCTTTACTGCACGTCGTTCCCCTCTCGCTGGCCTCATTTTCCTGTCTACATACAACTCACTTTATAAGATTAAAGCCGGTCTAAGTGACTAAATCATTTAGTTTGAGTTTTCAAATTCAAGGTATGTTACTACCACTTTTTGGTACTATTTTAAGTAATGTATAAAAATATGTCTCATTATGTTTCCCTGAGTTCCACCGAGTTGGTTCGACTGAATTTGCAAGTTACACATGAATATTCAGTAACAATCTGTCGTAATGTCACGAAGCAGTTACTCCAGAGGACAGAGAGCAGAAAGGAACAGCACGTTTCATTAGACAATTACTGCTTTTTATGTACATTTTTCTTGGCTCCAATTCTTTTTTAGTAGAATTATATATTTATTTCAGAGCAGTCTCAGATTAAGACACCAATAAAAAAAACCCATAAAATATAAAAGTTTCCTACAAATTAAGACTTTTCAAGTTTGTCCAAGCTCGTTGTAGTTGGCGCCCTGTTGAAAGACGTCGGTTTATGTCCTCTGAAGTCTCCTTTAAGCCCTCAGCCATCTCCCGTGAGGATTTCAGGCCCCAGCCCGGTAGCCCAGTAAACCGGCCATCGTAAATCACCAAGGATCACTATTGAATTAGCCCCACAGCTAGATCAGATCTAGCATAATTCCTTAAATGCATTATGTTGATTAATCAGAACTTTTCATGTCTTTGGTTTTTTTCACACTAAAATAAGTTCCACAGTCGGAGGACTAAACAAAAGCTTGTTTCGCCCTCTTTTTCTTTTTACAGTCAGTCTTTCACTCACCTCTTACTTTTGATTGTGCCTCCATTCTGTATGTCAGGCTTCCAGTAAAAGCTCTTTATACCACTAGCCCTCTCTATCTCATTATCTTCCTCTCCATCTTCTGATGCATTGGCTTTTAGGAATGAAAAACTTTGCAGTGCAACAGAGGGTCCATTCTAATGATCAAAATGACATTCGTTTTCTCCCTAATCACAGCCAGTAAAAGCCACTCACATGCTGCCCGTGTTTAAAGGAATGGCATTGTTCTCTGAATAATGCTATAATTAGTGAGCACTTTCAAGAGAAAAAGCTCCCAAATCTTTCCTTCTGAAAAGGCTCAGTGAATTTGTGCCATGGAGGGGGAGCACTACTTACACTTGTCAACTAAAAAAAAACTATCGTGTCAACTTGTTTTCCCCAACAAAGCATCATGGTTGTTGCTTTATCATTTTATTTTTTTTTGTCAGAATAAATGCCTTTATTTGCTGCAACTGCTTAGGGGTACCAGGCCTTTCTTTTAGATGCAGCCCACCTGAGAACTGCGCGAGAGGGGGCAGCGCAGGGGTTTTCCAGATCTGGGCACTTCCAGCCTCATTTCAAAAATTGAAGAGAAGAATAAGAGTTAAAGAGCTCTCACAGTGAATGGGATTACATATTTGTTTAAAGAAAAAAACAAGAGTTGGAAGATCTTTTTAAGGCTGCAGAGCAGATGTAGGAAGACCTGGAAAACTGCGATGGAGCTGAGTCTGATCACAAAGGAGCAGAATGGTGAGAGAAATCCGCAGGAAAACCAAAGATCTTAATGGATTCAATCTGTGCTCAACAAAAATCTCAGTCGAATGTCGTGGATTGACATCTCCGATGTATTTGTCGACAGTTTGTCAATTCAATTTAATTCAATAATTACTTTATTATTCCCAGAAGGATTATTACTTGTAACAGCAGTTTTCATGATGTCAGTCTCTTGAAAGAGTCGTGCAGAGGGTTATGGCTGCATGCAGGAAGGATCTCCTGTAGCGGTCTGTGTTGCAGGGGGTCTGTAAAAACCGCTGACTGAAGACACTCTGTTGCTGAATCAGTGTGTTGTGAAAAGGATGCTCAGGGTTTTCCATGATCTTCTTCATTTTATAACGTATCGTCCATTGCTCGGCTCCAGAACAGTCACAAAGGTCAAGCCAATGGAGTCGATGGTCAGATGACAAATCTCCCAGCACCGTTACATTGAAAAGACAACTATGTCAGCCGTCTAAAGCATGTTTTATTTTGGTTGAATAGTGAAAGGTGAGAAGTCGTCTTTTTTAGACACAGAAATGAATCAAAATCAAGCTGTCCACTGACCTCTAAACGCCTTTTTTAAGACTAAATCTGGACAACGTCAGACGGGCAAAACACAGACCAATACTGATCATCTTTTTTAGGGATACATAAGGGCTATGATGGGCTGACCACAAATCACCCGAAAAAGAAAAAAAAAAAAAACGTCCATGGACATCTAGTGTTTGGTGGGAATCTAAAAACATTCAGGGACCAAGATGGTTAGTGCATGTATGTGGTCAGAACCAGTTCAGAACGAATTCATCGAACGCCACTCCAGAATGACAGTATTCTCACATATTCTCACAAATTCTCACGAATGCTTATTTCTGTGCAACAAAATGGTTAAAGGTAAAGGTAAAAGATTAACATATAACTGTAGTACCATCGTTAGACCAAAAGTAGCATGTTGGAGCATTTTTTTAATAGCAGCACGCCTGCTAAAACAAACCAATTAAATCCTTTTCTTAATGCCAGTGGCATGCTTCCCCTCTAAATGCTAAAACAAACACATAACTGCATTTATGTCCAGTTCCTACTACTATCACCTCCCATGGGACAATTCTGTTCAGTATGATAACAAGGTAGGATGGCATTACACCATATCCTGCAGCCAATATAAGACATCAGTTTCTGATAAGCAAAACGTTCCAAGATGTGATAGTGATTTATTATTATTTTAATTCTCATTGCAGTGTATATATCTGCATAAAAACTGGGTATAATGTATATATATTTCTATTGCATACTATTGACTTATTCTTGCATGCTGTTCCTTATTTCCCAACTTAATTTTTATGCTGCTGTAACAATGTGAATTCTCTAGCTGTAGGAGAAATAAAGGCTCATCTTGTCTTATTTTGATTAGAGAACACGTGCCCCTCCCAGCCTCGCTGAAACTGGCCCGACCAGTTTTGACATGGTGTCAAAGCCTGGGTTTCAAACTAGACTCTTCCAGCTCTTTAGTGCACTGCAGGACTTTTGTGGAGCCTTTACTGCGAAGCTCTTACATAAAATTGCACCTTTTTTTTTTTTTTCTCCAGAGTGCTAACTGTCTGTTATAAAATAGGATTTATAACATGTAGATGGTTTGGCGCTTTTTTGTCAGTTTAATTTGTACAAGACAGGAATAATACAGGGAGATGTTTGGCTTATAGCAAAGTCATCTTCAAGTTATATAGCCGCTTCTACCCTTTTGCTGTAACCTAAATTTATGAGACAACATTTTTAGCAATGTGGTGTCTATGACATTGAGACTGAAGCTCTTCAGTCGAGTTCAAAGGAAGTCTCAAAGATTGCAGCGCCATTCACATCGTGTTGCAGCAGAGCACTTTTTTTTTTACTCATACTGAACATGTCCCTCATCCTCAGAGATATTCTTAAATCTGTTGCAGCTATCATTCTGCAGACAAACATCAAGGTTACTTATCAGCAGTTATCCAAAATATTAATTCATCAACCCACCCAGAGCTGCAGCGCTCTCATCATGAGCCCTGTAAGCCTTGTAAAACACGACAACCAACCAAGCCTCCCCCTGCACCCCCGCGACTATCCCCGTGTACAACAGTTAACATTTGAATACCATTTAAATGATTACCAGAAGATACCAGAAGTATGTCTTCCTTCTAACAGAGCCTCACTACATTTGAGCTTGAATGCAGCTCTTTAGTTGGATTAAGCTTTGCTTTAGGATTTTACATCACAGCTCAAACTCTAAGGGATATTTTTGGATGGCGTACTCCCGCCATGGCCCTGTCGCAGTTATTAAACTTTGGCAAACAATTAATAGTCACACGATTCAATTAACCCGCTTCATTTTTTATGCCACTGTTTAAGTATAAGCTTACTAATAATGTAGACGTTTGTCTAACGATGGAAAGGGATAAAAAGAAAAAAAAAGATTCGTCTTTGTGCTTTTTTGTGCAACCTCTGTATTGCGTCATTGGGCGTACTTAGTATTGCTCTTTGTTTCAGTCTCTCAGATTTCAATAGTTTTGAAAATGGATGATTTCTGGAGGTCCTCCGATGATGCAATGGGCATCTTTCCTTACTCTGCCTTCTTTACTCTTCATGTAGATTGATGGGATACAGACAGACAGACAGACAGACAGACAGACAGACAGACAGACAGACAGACAGACAGACAGACAGACAGACAGACAGACAGACAGACAGACAGATAGACAGATAGACAGACACTGAACAACTCACACGTCATCGTTTCGGTTTTACCATCTGCAGCCATTCAGCCGCTGCTCTGCTCTCATCAGCATCATTGCAATTGCATCAGACAGTTTTTTTTTTGTTTGTTTGTTTTCAACAAAAAGCTTTAAAAACCTGTAAACGTAGTAAAGAAATTGTCAGTACAAGAGCCACATATTCTCAGGAGTCAGCGGAGACCATAAATAGACTGAAGCCTATTAGCCTTTCATTTGCCAGATGACCAGAAACATGACTCCATATGAATGCTGATGTCCGCTGGATTCTTTAAAGGATTATTGTTATATAAAAAGGCCCAGCATATATAACTTGAAGGCCCATTATGTCTGCCTGTTTTGTGTTCACACCAAGTGTCAACCATTTAACTTCCTAGGTTGAGTCTCATGTGGAAGTAAGATCTGTTGCAGTTCCCCGACTGACTACTGGAGCTGGCTCCAGAAGGAGTCCATCTCCATTGACCTCCATGTTAAAATGTTGAAATGTCCAACGTTTGAGCAGAAATAAACAAACTTACAGCCTGATTCAAAAAACTGTTTTGGCTCAATCAGTTGATTTCATGACAACTCTGTGGGGTGAATGTGTTTGTACCAAGTCAGGAGAGCCTGACTAGCCTCTGTAACTTGCTCATCTATAATTGTCATGGTACCAAATTCACCAAAGCAATCGGCAGATGTACCAACCTAGTGTCGGGTAAATGCAACAGGACTCGTAGATGTAGCCATCAAATCAACATGTGAAACAGGATATTCTGCTCTGCACTTTGACTGACCTACAGTGTGCATGTTCACGTCGGCTTCCTGGGAAACGTGGCTGTGTGCAGCGAAGGAAAATGAGGCCTCAAAACCGCTCTTTACAAACCAGTGGGTCACATGACTTAATGGTTCAGTCATTGCTTTTATAGTCTGTGGTTAACCCCATGAAACGGATTCACTATCGCACATGCTATACATTATTAAATGCAAATCACTATTTCAACTGACTAAACTTCAGAAGACAGAATCCTGGTTGTGGTCTTCACATGAGCTGCATTTAGGACATTGCATCAATATTTCCGACCGTGTTAGAGAACATGGTCTGATTGATGACTCGTGGCTGGATATGCTCCCTAAACCTGCAGAGACTGAATCCATAGCCGTTATGACATCATGAAACATTTTTACCTCAAATCAAGTGTCTTCATCTTAGGCATTTATTTATTTTTACTTTATTTAAGCCTAGAACATGCACAGGTAATGCTGCAAAAGCTCTGGTAGGATGTAATGGCACAATCGTGGTCATATCTTGCTCCGCAAAAATAACCTTATTCAAGTAAAGATGATATGAGAATTGATTACATGGCAGCTTATCATTCAGAGTTAGATCTTAATCACATTAACATCAAATTATTTCACAAACGTTCATAAATATGTATAACTTTCATTATAAATAGAGCTTGTGTTCGCATCGACTTTGTTCTTATGCATTAACTTTATGATAACATTAATCAGTGGCAGCAAACCGTCATCGATTATTGTTTTTTTGTTTTTGTTTTTTTTTGTAGTACTCAACAACCTAATCAACCATAAATCTTTATGCTGCAGAACACATATGCACGATGAATGAAAATGCATTTAAAGAAAATCAATAATCATAGTTGAACATTAATGGAAAAAAATAGGGCAGTGTTTTCGTTTTCTGTCATACTTATGGGCTTGGAAAATATAGCTATAACATTTTACCTCGGCATTTTCAGATGCGATGGCAACATACGGCATATATCTGTTATAATTTTGTAAAAAGACTCTCTACCAGCCTGCTCCTGGGTGAACAGTGGTAGGAGCAAATCTGAGCAAGCTTGGGGCTGCTTTGGCTGCTTTTCTGGAAGATGACACACTAACATGTGAAGTGGCATTATTCATCTGAAGTTTTAATTTACTTATAAAATTTCAGAGCTGAAAAGTGGCTTGGTTTCTTTTTGACTTCTGTAAAAGAAATAAACAAGCATGACCTAAAAAATATCAAACACCACCAAAAGAGTTTTTAAGAATTAAATACAGTAATACAGCTGTAGTATCAAAAAGTTTGCGTGAAATGTTGCCAATTTTACTAAATTGTTAATCAACACTTGCACTCTACTCTCCATCACAAAATCAGCCAAATAGGCTGATGGAACATTTTTATAAATACAAAGTGAGTGAAGTACATAATACTTCAAACAAACACACAACCTACCATTTCAAAGTTGTGAACATGAAATGTGTCGATGGCGTGAGTTATTCCCCGGCTCGTGTCACCATTCCCGACTTCATTATCACCACCAAAAGGGGGATTTTGGTTCACCGTTTACTGCTAAGGTCAACCCAAGGGACAATGAACTACTAGGCACTAATAAACAAATTCAAAGACAGAATTCAGGTGCAGCTGGATGAAAAACATAGCTGCCAACAACAAAATTAGGTAATCAGAACGGGTGGAATGAAAACCACACAGTTCACATTGTCTGAATGTCAAATCATGTTGCATTTTGTTGGCTTATTATTTGAAACTGCCTCGTGTTTAAGAAAATGACAGTGAAGATATTTATGGGCAAAACAACACAACTAGAAGCACGCAGAACACATCTCATTTTTTTGCAGGTATCATACAAGTCAGCATGTGTTAAAATGTGCTAGGAAGTTTTCCTTTAATTCTTTATTGCTCATACCTTCCAAGAACGTTATCCGCTGGTTTCATATTATTTCAGAGGAACGGGGGCGCTTTTCCTCCCTCTGGCTACAGATTGGGCCGACCTGACATTCCAGATACGTTCTGTTTTTATTTACCTTTACCCTTTTACAGTTAACATTATTGCTTGTTACTCCTACTCATATTTAGTTACTTCCCTTAAAACTCCTCTTCACCCAATGATCTGAAACCAAACTATGTATCCACACACTGCATGAAGCATGCAGAGATTCTGACATGCCCTCACCTCTCTGCTGCTTATTTTAAACGAATTAATTATTGATTTCTTCTCCCAACTGTTTTCATCATTTCTGTTATTTGAATCCTCCTCTGAGCATCCCGTAGCCAAAAGTATGACTGTTGGTTGTTGTTGTAAATCCAAGAGTGAACAGAAAAAATACCTTCTATCTGTCATGTATTCAGCTTGAAATGTTTACAGCCTGCTAATTCGTGTCTGTATGGAAGAGGAACGCTGTGTTGAAAAGCGGAATAAACATACCTTGATGTGAAAAAGAAAGTGCACTTGTCAATTCACAGGTTTTTGTTGTTGTATCATTTGAAAAACAACATGTAGTCCTCACCAGTCTTACAATGTGGTCAATACTGCTTTAGATGAACAACAGCACATGACATAATACTCTGTCCCATTATTTATTTAAGAAAAAAATGAGCCAACTTGCAAAGGCCTTGTGCAATAAAGTGAACCGTTGCCGCTTTGATAAAAATGAACAGGGTAAGTAGCAGCCACTAGGTGCAACTAATGCCACTTGCTCAATCGATTGAAATTAAGACATCAGTAATTAAGTCATGAGCAGGTTTGACCACTGGTATACAAAGAGAACTTTTTTTTTTTTTTTTCATCTTGCTGGTCTGGGGTATTCTGGTGAGTGTTTACGAAACGCCAAAGAGAAAACACATTACCAGTTATCTTAGAGAAACATCTGACATGTGTGCCGAGTTACTGGCGCTAACTTGGAGAAACTATACGAGGCGTTTATAATAGCGACTGTGTGTGTAAAAGCCTTGTCCTGAGATGTTTTAGACACATTTGGGACACAAAAAGGACCACCTTTCATCAAGGAGCATTCAAACCAGCCCTAAAATATGTAGAAGAATGAAAATAGATAAAAGGCTGGTGATAAAATGAACGTGGAGGCGAGGGACTGCAGCTCGCAGTGCAGGGCGGAGCAGCCGCATCTTACAAAAGGCATGATCACTAGATGTAAAGCTAGAGCTTTATCAATAATCGTAAAAATCTGCCAGCTGTTCAAAAGTCCACAGTCGTCCTTATGGGATTCTTACGTCATCACTGTCCGAAGATGATGATACACTTGGACACATTTGTAGGTACTCCATTTAAGAAAGAGAAACCAACAAAGTTCACTAAAATAACTTGAAACTGAAAATAGTATTAATACATTATAATTCAATGAAAAGTGACTTATGAAAGTCAGGCATATGAATTGTAGTTAAATAAAATCCTTTAAAAATGTCTAACGAAACAGACCTAGAAAAATTTAAAAAAAAGATTGAAAATAATATGACCATAGTACCATGTTCAGCTGAAGTGTGTCCGGTAATCATCATCTCAGGTGTCTTCAATCTTCAGTCAGTCAGTGTGACTATTTAAAGGATGAAACGTTGCTGCTGTCATGGTGGTCGCCGCACTGAACATGGACCAGAGAAAGCGACGGGAAGAAAATCATAGACAAGTATGTTAAAAGTAACGGCTGCAGCTGCAAATTTCATTTATGTTCATTTAAATAAAAGACAACTGTAGCTGCTGTGGGACACGGAGGAGCCTCGGTTAAGTTCTGCGGCTGCTTTGCTGCACCTGGCACAGGATGTCTGGAATCTGTGCAGGTAACATGAAATCTCAAGATTATTGAGGCAGTATGAAACAAAATGTGCTGCCCAGTGTCAGAAAGCTTGGTCTGAGCACCCAAGAATGTCTAAGAATAAAAAAAATGGACTATTCTGAAATATCCTGTTATGAACCTTGAGCTAAATCCAACTGGACATCCGTGGAAAGATCTAACATATATGAAGCCTAGAGAACCCTTCAATCCTGAGACAGTTGGAGCAGTTTGCTCATGACGAATGGGCCAATACATCCGTCTATATGAGAACAAGTCCCACTTATTGAGATCCAGAAATCACTTGGTTGCAGTGATTGTCTCAAAAGGTTTGTGCAAGAAAATATTAAATTGAGCATCCTGTCATTTTAGTCCTGGACAGTTTCATTAATTCATTTTTTAAATGATTCTCTTGCCCCACAATTCAAAAGCAATGTCCATGATTTTCATCAGTCCATGTTCAGTTTATTAATATTTATTATTACTTTGGTCCGTTTTAAGTTATTTAAGTGAGCATTGGGAGTTTTTTTTTTTACTTTAAAGTACAAATGTGGCCTCATCTGTATATAAAGCATTAGACCTCAGAGTATTCCTTTTGGACATGACTGTAAACTACATTTATGATATGCTATGTATTCTTAAAAATGAGACAGCATGACTTTTCACACCTTTTCACCAAAAAAAGTGTTTACATCAGTGAATCACAGAATCAGTGGAACCAAGTCAAAGTAAAGTCTAATCACAATATAATAATAATCACAACACAACCCTGCTACACTGTGATTGAGATAAAGATCTAGTGACAGAGACACAAACAAATGCCAGCAAAAGAAAGTAATCAGGTTTCTATTCTTTAACAAGTCCTTATTAACAAAGACCACCAAATACTAATAACCATGACCTGAAATTAAGTGCAGTGCCAATCAATGGCACTGCGGTGTATTCCCACTACTAATATAAAAGCCCGTTGGGCCAGCCAAGAACAACATGAAACAAATCAATAGCCTAATAAGTTGTGTTTAAAATCAAACTCTATGTAATTTATTTACATTATTTACCTAATCTATGTACATTCATTTAATTTCAGCCCAATACGAGACTCCACCATGTTCATTTTGTTCTTCTGGTTTTGGCTGTTGCCTTTAGGGATCGCCACAGCGAATTAATCTCTGTAATCTGACCTTGTCCTCTGCCTCTTCCACTCCCACACCAACTACCTCCATGTCCAATTTCCCCACACCCATAAACCTCCTCTTTGGTCCATTGTCATTATCCATCTACCAATATATCCACTGTCCTTCCTCCCTGTAAATATGTAAATCATCTTAATTTGATATCCCAAACAGCCAGCTCTGCGCATTCTTTTAACAGTGCTATAGTCTCCAAACCATATAACCTTGCTGGTCCAACCACCTTCCCTTTGACTCCTCCTGCTACTCTCCTCTAACACATTACTCCTGACACTTTTCTCCACCCACTCCATCATGACTGCATGCTCCTCTCCATCTCTTTCCCCCACATTCTTCCTTCTTCAGTTGGCTCCTGCACCTTCTTCCACCTGTACACGCTGTAACCTTCCCTTTAGGCAAGGCAACTTTATGGTCTCCTGCAGTTCCACCTCTGACCATCCCAGTGTCTGCCTTCACCTGTCTGTATGGATGTCTGTTGGATACTTGCTGACATCCCGACCTGCAGTCCTCATCCCCTTGGATCACCGTCTATCCATATATCACCCATATACACAGAAGTCTAATTGGACTACTGATGACAGTTACTAATGTATCCTGTCTTGTACCTTTGACGGTGTCTCTATGTCTCTATTCTTTCTTATTTCTTGCTCTACCCGGCTGGCCTTCGGCAGGAGGGTCCCCCCTCATGAGCCAGGTCCAGATCAAGGTCTCTCCCCTCTTAAAGGGGAGTTTTTCCTGCCACTGTTTGGCTTAAGGTTTTTCTCCCACTAGGGGAGTTTTTACCTGCCGCTGTTTATGTAATAATTGCTCGGGGGTCATGTTCTGGGTCTCTGGAAAGCGCCTAGAGACAACTTGTGTTGTAATAGACGCTATATAAATAAAATTGAATTGAATTGAATATAGCACAATTAAACAAGGTGATTGGAAGTGCTTTACAGAGACATTAAAACATCACATAAAACATAAAACGCATAATTTAAAAGCAAAAGCTGTGAAATACTTTAGCACCAGAAAAATGCCGTTCAAGAGTCATTCATCAGTGAAGTTGAGGTGCACCTATATCGGAGGTGATTCCACCTCGCGCATTCTTTGATTTATTGGAATAGTGGGGATTCTGACATTCTTTTATCCCCATTGTTTCCCTCCATTAGTAAATATTTATTTCTTTGATCGGAAGGAACTGGACTGTCCAGACCACAAGATAAAAAGAAGCACAATATTCTTTTAAGATTAATGCAAATTTTGAATGCTTCTCTAAAAACACCTTTTTCAGTCGCTTTTAGATTGCTGAAAAACTTTTCCAGGAACTATGTTCTTGTAGATAGTCACGTTTTTGATTTCCACTACAAGAAACATAGGCTCACCAGAATCCCAGGGGACATTTCAACCAGGAAAAGGCAAGGTGATGCTTGTCTACTAAATTGTTATTTAGACTAAGTTTATTTTAAAATTACAAACTTAAAATGTGGCGATTTTGTAGCTTTCAACCGACATAAACAAAAACTTTTGTAACATAATATATGTTTTTGGATCAGTGGACAGTAAAGTCAAAACAATCAAGGATGCAATTAAATTCTAAAGAGCATTCTAACCTCTTACACTGACAAATATCCAATTTATCAAAAAATTACTGAAGGGATTAATGAATACTTTTTTGTGCGGCATTAAAATACAGAACTGTTTATGAACCAAAAAAAAAGTATTGCTATTTTTACCAAACTTTGTCAAAGTTGAACAAATCTAGTCTTTCAGTTCTGATAATTAGTTGTAATTTGTAGTCTGTTCCACGTAGTTGTAATCCAAGATTTTCATGCATGTTTGGATTGTAGTCCCTTTCAAGGCTGTACTCCCTGTACACAAAGAAACCACATTAGATCCAGCTGAGCATCAATGCTCAGGTGGGCTCAGCACAGTTTATTTAAATGGAAAACAACATATAAAAAAAAAAAATTAGAAGAAAAACATTCAACAGCTCGCTGCTTTTCTCTGAAACACTGTTTAACAACAGAGTAAATTTTAAAGGTTGGAGTCGTTTTGGTCTAGCATATCCATACTTATTCTCTTAAATTTACACACTTTAAAACAATAATATCTGGGTTTAAGGTATCACCTCATGAATCTAGTGGATCCCACATCACATTGCATTTAGCAGACACATTTATCAAAAGTGTCTTACAACAGAAGGAAACAATTAAGCAACGGTAAACAGGGCAAAATGAAGAGTTAGTACAGTTAAGACAGCATTCAGGTGAACGTCGACATTGAAAGTGGACGTGCTGACGTGGAGTGTTAGGGTGTCCTTGCTGCAACGGCACCTCATTCTTTTCCAAGTTTCGGGTGTTGAAAGCCACCTACTCTTATCTAGTTACATAGTTTTTATTTTTTTCTGCAAATGCATCTGGAAGGCTACATTCAATTCAGTTACATTTAAAATACTTTTTAAGCTCCACAGGGAAATTAATTGTTGCAGTCATTTTAGAGGTTTTTTGCCGTGGGCATGAAGAATCTCCTGTAGTGATCTGTGTGGCAGCAGATCTGAAGATACCTCTGACTGAAGACCCTTCGGTGCTGAGTCACTGTATTGTGAAGAGGACGCTCAGGGTTGTCCATGATCTTCTTCATTATATGAAGTGTCTGCCTTTGTACAATCAGCTGCAGAGGATCCAGAACAGTCACCAGAACCGAGCCAGCTTTCTCTATCAGTTTGTTTAGTTTCTTTAAGTCACTGGCTCTGATGCTGCACTCCCAACAGATGACTGCAAATGCAATTGCACTCTTCACAACAGACTTAAAGAAGATATACAATATCCTGCTGCAAACACTGAAGGACCTACGCTTCTTCAAGAAGTCTGCTTTGTCCTTTCTTTTAGACAGCATCAGTGTTGCAACTCCAGTCCAGTCTGCTGTCCAGGTGAACACCGAGGTATTTATATTCCTCCACTACCTCCACTTCAGCTCCCATGATGGAAAAACTAACTGGCTATATCCTGGTTCTCCTAAAATTCACAATCATCTCCTTTGAGTTGTTCACATTCAAGATGAGATGATTGTTCTCACACCACACCACAAAACAGTCCATGAGTTCTCTGGACTCAGTCTCTTGTCCATCACTGATATACCCGACAACTGCACAGTCATCTCAGTATTTTTGCAGATGACCGGACTCTAACTTGTACCAAAAGTTTGAGGTGTACAGCATGAAGAGGATTGGTGAGAGTATAGTCCCCGATGGTGCCCCTCTTCTGCTGACCACCTGATCAGATATACAACCATTCAGTCTCACAAACTGTGACCTGTCTGTCAGGTGCTTGTTTGCTTATTTGGGTGGACCAGGACTGACACGATGTGTGACGGTAGGGCTACAGGTCTGTAGTCATTAGTAGAAGATGGATGAGATCTTTGTTGGGGTACTGGAACAAGGCAGGTTGTCCTCCACAGCACTGGAACCTCTCCCGACTCCGGCTGAGGTTGAAGAGATGCTGCAGATTCCCACATAGCTGGTCCACACAGGCTTTCAGGACTCTTTGGACAAAAGCGGGTGCACCCTGGACAGGTCACCAGTTCATCGAAGGGCCACATATAGACAAACAACCACAAACGCTCCCTCTTATGGGCAATTTTGAAAACCCAGATTTCTTTGTCACTGTAGGCATGTACAATACAATTAGATTAGCTCACGGTAGCTGGCATGTCCAAAAATGTTTCATAGAAACTCACACCCAGCATATGCATGTGTGTATCTGGAAATTGCACAAGAATTCATGTAAGCATTCATGTTTTTATGGCCGCTGGATTTTAGGAGTCTGTAGGGAGTATTCAGATAAGTTTTTGGAGAACGACTCATCCTCAAACTTCCCAAACTTTACAAATCTAAAACACAATGACTGAAAAATAAAACAATGAAGTGAAACTTTTAGGTAGTCCCACTGGATGTTTTGCGCATTTTGCTTAGTTTTTGCTAAAAAAAAAAAAAAAAAAAAAAAAAAAAAAAAAAAATCACATGGCATATGTCATGTGATAGCTATATGAGGTTTTATTTCCCTAATATAAAAGCCTAACAAGAACAAGATTATCATTCATTATGATCTGATATGTAATGTCTTGGAGATGAAAGTGGGTATACTTTCTTTGCATGCATGTACACAGATGCACGGATGAATCTGTGAGAAATAATTCAATCAAAAGAAACAATTAATATATAGGTCAGTATGTATATGTACAGAGTATATATTTTGTGAATGTCTAGACAGTGTATTTGGAAAATGCTTACTGTTTTTCAAGTAAAGCTGAAAATACAATAAGTGCACACATACTACAATAAAACTAGAGTAATATCGAAAAAATGAAAATACAGTATGCAAAACAGATAAACTACTTCTTTGTATCACATATTCCACCAAATGATTCGCAGTGACAGGAAGGGCCACGGTTTTAACAATCATCCACATTTATTTTTTATACCGTAGCCCTCTCCTGCGATTCACTACTTTGCATGATTTGCCAACATACAATAATGCTGCTGGTATCTGTCTGCAAATAAGCCCCCATAATGACATGGAATAAAAAGCAGAAAAATGTTGAAATGAAATCAGACATCTATTCTTGAACTTCAATGCACTGATGGAGAAAGACGGAGTAGTAGGAGGAGCAGAGAAGGGGTGAGAGTGTGTGTGCACAGGTAAATTAAATTGAGAGGGGGAGAGAAGGGACAGGCAGCAGAACGTAGAAGAAATAGAAATAAATCAAAAGTGTGAAAAAGAAATGGCATGCTGTGATAAGATGGAAAAAGGAGTGAAGCAGAGGGAAGCAGTGGGAGAGATGGTGTGAGTGAGCTCTGAAGAGGAAATCAGCTGCCTTCTAATGGGCGCTGATTACATCTCCTCCTAAATGTCAAGTACATTTCCATTTAAAGTGCCCTGCTACTTAAAAAGTCATGATGAGAGGCACGCCCAGGCTACTTACACACACACACACACGCATGCACGCGCACACACACAAAGACTTAAAGATTCTCACACACACGAAGACCTAAAGATTCACACACAACCAGGCAAACAGTACAAAGACACAAAACGTGTCACATTTCTTCAAACTGACTTTGTATGTGAATAAAGCTGAACAAAGTGACAGGTTATCTGGAGAAAACCTTAGTTTCAATAGCTTTATCTTTCATCATCAACCCTCCTCCAAATCTGCTCTGAACCCAAAAGGCGTGTTCTCCCCGTAAACGTTTTCTAGTGTCTGCCAATCAGATTTGAGGCTCCCCCAAATTCCCCACTGCACTGAAGCAAACAGAGCCCAGAGATGGATGTGGCAGGTCACTGTGGCACATACATACTTTTATCAAAAAGACCAGTGTATAGTTGCAAACAATGAAGTCAAACAAGCAAAATCGTACCTATAGAGAACCATCTCCAAAAATCTCAAAACTGTCAATTTGAAAAGTTTGTGCATAACTGGTAAAATTCAGACTGTTACCCTTGGCAAAGGCATGACAGCTGCTCAGCAGCATGTGCAGAACTGATTGCAATGTCAGTAAGACTGCAGACAGGAATTACTACCAAGTGAAAACCCCGGAGGAGCAGACACAAGCAAATACGCCACACCGCAGCTCACTTAAATGGATAAATAAATATTCCCAACTCACTCATTAGACACTCTGGTTTCATGTCCACTGTGAAGTTTAAAAGGTCCTTTGGAACATTTTTTTTTCTGACCACCTAAATGATCCTACGACTGCAGTGAGCAGAAGCTGCATAGGAAGTAATTCTGTGAGCAAACACATCCCATTAATCAATTAAAACTGTAACAAGGTAACTGTCTTTTCTGTTGTAAGACTTGTGCAACTCTAACTTTTTTAAAAACAAAACAAAAACATTAAATTCCAAATAAAATTCTTGACTTTTTTGCAGCAAGAGTCATTCCTCCAACTACAGATAATGCGTTAAACTGGACCAGGTGTGTCGCACCTGTTGACGTCGGTAAGGCTGCAATACCGCGTTTGACCACACAGGGAGGCTAACATTGATCTGCCCTTACAATCAAGAGAGGCGCTGTTTCCTTCTAAAAGATTATTCATCCAACCATTCATTAGCTGTACCCGCTCATTCCAATGCAGGGTCGCGGGGGTCTTCTGGAGTGCGTCCCAACGCAAAGTCTGTTATATATATATATATATATATATATATATATATATATATATATATATATATATATATATATATATAATTTAAATGCTTGAACTGAGTGTAGTGTCTGATTTATAGACATAGCCACTTAAAATTATACAGTCACATAAAATGGTCACCCTTTGCAGATTAAACCTGAGCTTCATCCTGTCCACACTCCATAGTAGTAAGTGTCGGGAATGCACATCCCTATATATGTCCACTGCGAATAAAATGAAAAGAAGACAAAGAAGAAATACAAAGGGCTGCTGCATCCATGACATGTCTATGCATGGACCACAAAAGTGATGGTAATGACATAGTGAACACTGGCACACAAGTGTGTTGGCAGTGGTTAAGACGCTTCCTTCAGTCCAAACTTAGGTTGAGTTTGGCGTTATGCTTTCCGTGTTGATGAGTTTAGTGCAGTGACACCTTTTTAGAGACAAATACAATAAGTAATGTCCTGTCACATGTCATATTCACAACAGTTCAACAACTAAGTTTTCCAAGAATATGAACTGTTTTTAAGATGATTAAAACAGTCTATTCGTGTGAATAATAGCTGTTATTATCAGGCTTTTATCACACCACAGCCTATAGCACAAAATTGTGTTGGTGAAATTGCAAGAGTCAGTCTAACAAGAAGAACTAATTCTCACCTGTCCAAAGATATTAAATAGGAAACATGTGAATATGCATAATTTTTCTGCACAAACAAGTTTAAACAGAGTGAAGAGAAGTGCAGAGAGAGAGAGAGAGAGCGAGAGAGAGAGAGAGAGAGAGAGAGAGAGAGTCTCTAAACAACTCTAAATTAACAGCAGCTGTTGGATCTGACTGTAACATGGTGATTTTAAGTTATTGTTTGAAATAGTCATATTAATAAACACAAATTAGTAGGTTTACTTGGTGACAGCTACCTGCATGGTTGCAAAGGATGACTTATGGTTCATTTGTGCGCTGTCCAATGTCGCCCCCAGTTTGAACATCACACCTGTGACAGCAGCCACATGCAAGACCAGTGAAATTCTCGGTCTTGATAAATCCAACAGTGTGGATGTCAAGGTAAGGAGAGAGAGATGTCAGAAACTGACACAGAGATCAGTGTCTTTGAACTCAGTGCCTTTGTATCTTGACAGGTGAAGTATAGCTTTTTCTATTTCTGGACCGTTGTGTGCTTTATTCTTGTTTCAGCCAGTCATGCAGCGCATATTTCTTTCTAACCTGTTGTGTGTTTTGTTAGCAGTGAATTTGAAAAAATAAAAAATACAAGAGTTGAGTGTAAGAGCTGTAAGCAGGTTCGTCTTGATAGGCATCTGTGCAGCTCATCCAAATAAAAATAAAAAAGGTACAGTTCAGTCAAGCAACTCCCACTCAGAGAATTATTTTAACCATACTTAAGGTTATAGGCTCCAACCTCATCACTCCCTACAGATAGTGCCTACACTGAGATATTGGGAGTGATGAAAATAACAACTTAACCCCCTGTCCTGACCCTCTAAGGTTAAGCCTAAAGGTAGACGGTAGAGTGGTGGTGAGAAGAGCAGCAAGCTTGGCAGTTGTCTATTGGTTGGCAAGAAAGAAGTGGGTACTCTTTGTTCTTTAAATAGACAAATGAACTAGAGTGTAACTGGAATAAATCATGCAGGGGGATATACTGAGCTGATGTCATCTGCCTGAACTAATTTCAGAGTTACCATGTTTCCTTTAAATTTACAACAACATCAATTGTTGTAAAAAGTTGAAATTGTGAAGTAAAGTCTGTGCATGAATGATACAGCCTGCAGTCACAATGTACAGGGTAGACTCACCCTGATAGAGTCCCGTCGCAGCCCTGTTAACATCAAAACTTTCATTCAATTTTTAATTCAAAACAATCCATTTATTAAATTAAAAAACTATCTCAGAGTCCACTCTGAGTAACCAAAAGAAAAACGTTTAAAAATGTAGTATACGTGTAAGTAGAAGTGTATATATTCAAGTTTCTTTATAAATTCATTTAAAAAGATAACTATACAAGTCATTTTGATATTATTACTCTTACGCTAGTTCATTTCATTTTTTATTTTTTCAGAACATGACCTTTAGATATCCTACACAGCAAATGAAAAAAAGGAGAAAAAAAATGTAAAATCTCAACAAGTGTAATCATGAACACAAAACTATACTGAATGTTCCCAAACATCAGTTTTACTGTACCTTTTTTGTCATGTAATGTTGCCATTTTCGTAGCTGCGACATGTGTCGGGTAAAGAAAGTAAAGCGCTGTCATGGCACTGACTTATCACAATTCACTGAAACGCTGACATAAAAAAAGCATTTAAAAAAAAAAGGTTTCATTTAATGCTGTTGCAATACACTATAGTAAATATGAATCTTTAGATAGGCAGTATAATTTCTTGCAAAATAAATGTCACACTGCATTAATATTCATGATAGTAGATCACTCCCAGGCCCCACAGGCATCTTCGTGCGGGATTCATGCAAAAGCTGAGCAACGATGAATGAAGTACATCTATTGTCACAACACGACCGATACTGTTTTAGTGGGTTGTTTCAGACAATAACAACTTTAGGTTTTTTTTCTTGTGGTGGCACATCTGTTTACATGTCTCAAAAGAGAAATGCAGGATAAAAATTAAAAAAAAAAAAAAAAAAAAACATGCAGTGATTCATACATTTATTTTGAATTTTATATCTTTGCAACTCGTATGAACTCAATATATTTTGTGTTGTTTCTGTAAACTTCATATCATTCATACATCAGTTTTTGCATTTCGCACCCTCAACAAAGTATAAAAGAGGTGAAACACTCGGGAATTTACCTATTTGTAATATTGTCATTCCCTCTCACAACACGCGAAAGCCATTCAGGTGTTGAGGATATCATGCGGTGAAGCGTGTCATTAGTTATTTTGTCATTCTTCCAATTAACATGTCTAAACAGTTACGGTTCACTGTTGTTATATCTTTCATTTAAATATTCTCCACACATCCTTTGTTGGGACACATCAGACCTGCAGGCAGCCCAACCCAGGAGCTGTATCTTATTCTTCCTCAGTCATGCTTTTGTAATGTGTGCAGAATCCGGTTTTGCATTGTCTTGTTGAAAAATGCATGGAGGTCCCTGGGAAAGATATCATCTTTAAGGCAGCATATGTTGCTTTAAAATCTCAATGAACTTTTGCGTGGGCACAGACAAAACTCCACACCATCAAACCCCTAGTTGTTAGTCATATTATTCCTATGTTCAGCACTTTGGTCAGCGGTTGCTGTTTTTAAAGTACTTTATAAATATAGCTGGCCTGGCTCGGTCTTATAATGATATAGTCTGTATGGAGATTTTTGACTTTGGTCCGGAGCACACAGCCTGCATTTCTTCCAAACAGGAATCCCAGAGGCCTCCGAGTCCAGAGGCATCAGCACTGCTTCCATATAAGTTTAGCATATGGCTTCTTTTCTGCACAGTAAAGTTTTGAGTGGCATTTGTGAAGTAAATACCAACCTCCAAGAAACACAAACATCAAAAGTCCTTGAACGATGGTTTCTTCTACAACCAAGAACAACAAATTTGAACATATTTTTAAAGCTCCAATCTCAAGATGTTTTGGATTGTTTGGTAAATGTAATTTCTTTGAATTATGAATCTTATCAAAACCATCAGGAATCCCTCAGCAGCTGTTTTGCACAGCATTAAGAAGAGAGCAGCAGCTCCATACTTTCAGGTGCAGAGGTGGAAGCGGTTTATCAGCAGTTCCCACTGACTGCATCTCTGTGTTGTTCTTCTCACTGTATCCTAATGAAGCCTCACTGTCTGTTCTGCCCTTGTCAGCACTTATTAACCTGCACATCGATTCTTCTGCACTACTGTACATCTCCTTCAATTAAGGACACGGCTTAATCTGGCTTTTCATCAGCTCGTGAGTGTGCAGCTGTCATATCAAGATGATTAAGGTTAAGTATACCCAGATACATTTACATGTATTGATGAAATAAACTATAAAGGCAGCGGAGGTTTTTATAAAAACTCTGGTAAGTTTCACAAACAGCTTCCACATTTCAAGGAGATGTTTAGGGGTGCAATAATACGGATACTAAAAAAAAATACACTGGTAACAGTCACATAATAAATGTGGTAAACGCTTCTAAGACAAACAGTGGTACTTATTTAAATACTGTTTTATATACACCTACATTGTATCTACTATGTTACTGTAGCTTGGTTGTATTCCTTCGTTTGTTGCTTTGGATAAGAGCGATTGCCAAATGTAATGTAATGCAACAATAACAGTAATAATAATAATTTTAATAGGAAGATTTAAAATTACAGATGCCCCTTTGAGCAGGCATTTATAATGTCTGTAAATGTTGCTTCCACATCCTCATTCCCAGTTGCTGCATCATCATAATAACAGGATAAAGTCGTTATAGAAATTGATGGATATAATACTCAATCAAGCTGAAACATCTTTTGCAAAGGAAAGAAAAAAAAAACCGTGTCAATGATACAAATTTGCAATCTTGTCATATTGTTGAATTGAAATACTGAAATGCCTGTGGAAAATCACATTTATCACAGAATATGAAGATTAAATACATGCATGGTTTGGTCATAAAATTATACATTTGCTAATAACACATTGAGATGACATATGTCATTATATCCCAGAGGCGGTCCTTCTCCGAAACAAACTGCAGCTTTAGCAGATACTAGTAATTTGGATGCCTTTCGTGTATCCGAACCTCACAGCAACAAATTAAAGCTTTTGAACTTACGTCTATTCAACAATTATCAGGAAATAGACAGCTCCAAGGTTCGTCAGTGTAGTAAATTTAAGAAGGGCTCAAAGGTTAAAGTTGTGGCTATATATATACACACTGAGATGATATATATATATACATATAAACACATATATAAAAACACATATATACACATATATATATATATACACATATATATATATATACACACATATATACATATATATATACATACACACATGTATACATATACATATATATATACATACACACATGTATACATATACATATATATATACATACATATACATATATGTATACATACATATACATACATATATACATACATATATACATACATATACATATATACATACATATACATATACATACATATACATACATATATATACATACATATATATACATACATATATATACACATACATATATATACACATACATATATATATACATACATATATACATATATATATATATATATATATATATATATATATATATATATATATATATATATATATATATATATATATATATGGTACTGTATTTATAGTCATCATAATGGGACAGCTTAAACATGCACAATATGTCTTTATTCCACATGCTTTGTAAGGCATGAAAAGTCAACAGAAAAAAGGAGCCACTTGAGCATCAATCACTTTTATGCCCTTGATCTGTTTGCATATTTTAGACCCATAAACAACGTGAATGATGTGCTGCGTAATGCTCCATAATCGAGATTTATTCAATCTTGGGCGGAGTATGAGCTGGAAAAGGAGATGTTCACAATCTGAAAATCATGAGGGACTGCTCGGGCTGTGTGCGCACAATCGTGTATTTGTGTGCACCTTGTGATTTATTTGATTTAATTAGATCGCCAATGTAAAACAGCTCGCAGGGGGGAAAAAAAAAAAAAGGTAAAATCGAGTGCCTAGGGAGGCATAAATAACACCATGCTCTCTTTCTCCTTCCTCTCGGCCTTATTTCTTCATGTGCCTCCAGCTTTTCTTTTAACTCTCTGATCGTCCTCTGCCCATATGCAATCCCTCATTGCTTCCATCTTCTCTAGTCTTTTTTTTTTTGCCCCTTCCCTACCCCCTTTCTTCTTTCTGTCTCAATTTCTTCTTACATCATCCACCCTTTACTTCCCCTCTCCTCCTCTGTCTTCCTGTGATTTGCTCCCAAGTGAATAATGATAGGGGGTAAACACCTAATTAAGCTAAAAGGCACATAGGAACAGTTAGAGACAAGCCATGCCATCAGACCTGTTTCACTCTGAATGCTCAGAGAGACATTGTGAACGCAGCAGTTCAAAGAGCCATCTATGACAGGAAAGAGTGGGTTTAGTCTTTGATTGCAAAGGTTATTTTAAATCACATGACCAAAGGCATTGCAACACTTGCGTCCACCTGCAGCATCCACACTTACTGTTGCTGTTTTTCTACCATTGCTCGTATAAAAAGAACTGGACAAACTGGACTTGGGTCATATGGCTTTCTTTGTTTAAATGTCTTTAATGGAAGAGGTGTATTGTTCCATGGAGGAATATTTGCTTGCTCTTAAAAAGCCACATACATACAAGCAAAATGAAAGATGAAGCTGTTCCAGCACAGACAATGAACAGCTTGTTAACAGAAAAGAGGCAAAGACTAGGTGCATTCGGGAAGAAAAGGATAAAAATAAAAATTCACTGCTATGTCCCCACATATAAAGTAGTGGGTTGCTGCTGTTTTATAGTTTGGAAAACTGTATATTCCACTTTAGGATATAGGTTTTCCAGCATTTTTCAAGCATTTGAAACCATTAGAGCACTGTTTTCTTAACATTTAATGCAATCACCTCAATATACTTGCAGTTGTTTGTTTTGGTTTGGATGTATGTGTGGTGCAATGTACAGTATGTGTTATGCATGTGTTTAGACTGTGGACCGTAGCCAGGATACCAAGAGAAAGCCCAAGCAGGAGCAAGGAGAACATGGAAAAGCCACACTCAGCCCCCGGCTCATTAACTGCTACCAGGCACCCGTGATGAGATACATACTGGGTGCCTTCCTGGTGCGAAGCGACAGTGCCAACTGTCAAACCACTCCAATAACACACCAATAACAGAGCAAGCCGGATTTATTTTATGTTTTTTTCAGTACCCCAGAATCACAAAACAAATATATATATATATATTTCTATTAATCTTACTTCCATGTAAAGCAATAGCTGCTTTTAGGTCAACTTCTAGTACCTAATCCTAATCCCGTATCCTAAAATGAACAGCTCCCTCTGCAACTGCTGGTTGAGGTCAGGACAGAATCCACCTGGTGCTTTTCTCCTGGTGGAACCACCATTAATTAGCAGGACTGTCTGACTGATCCACTCCCTGCGATGCCTGTCCAGGTGTCTTTCTGTAGCAGCTGCTGGACTTACTGACGGCTGTTGTCCCATATGAAACTCTTTCGCCCACTGCTGTTTTGCTGATGAGGAAATTTTGTCAAAGTGATTTCTGTTTAAATGCTCTACTATTTTTCAGCCTCAACACGCTTTAAAGGCTCGTCCTGTGCTCAGGAAGTTAAGATGTGATGGGAATGTACCTCTATATACACAGCTATATACTGTACTTTTTTATATACTGTAGCCAATATGAGCAGTAAAGTCCAGGAACATAAGATACGCAAAATGTTTTTATCCAACATTAGATGCATGGATTGATACTTGTATGCTATGGACAAGGTGTCCTCTTTATAAGCAAGGTGCCACTGAAAAACTTCAGTAATTTGTAGAATAATTGCTTTGTACCTGTTATTGATTGACCACCTTTTTAATAAAGAGAGTACTGATCCACAAAAGAACAGAACTAGTTTGTCATTGAAAGTACAAATTGAGGGAGTAGTCAGCCAATAATATCCGGTTCCTTCTTCCAAACTGTTGCCTACAAAACTGAAAACAAGCATGTTCATTTTTAGGTTTAACAAGTCTGATTGTTTTCAAACAGTGAAATATAGGCTACCTTAAAAGAAATGTCAAGAACTTGAAAAACTGAAGACTATGAGAAAAATGCCACTTTGACCTTGCAAACACACAGACATACACAAATAATAGACAGACTTCTTTAAAGAAAAAAGACAGGGTGTAGGAAGAATGCAGATAGACAGTGAAATAAACCCCTCAGCCAGTACTGGTATCACAGTTCAGTTCTAATGCAATATCTACATCTCACCACAGTTCTGTTATTTAATTAATAAACATAGAAAAGGTTCAATTCAATAGGTTGACTCATTTTCTATTATACATTCAACAGATATGGATATAACCATAAATATTCATGCAAAATCAGCTTTCCCCAGAATTTGAATTGAAATGTGATGGCCTTATAACTGAACCTTTTACCCCACTAACCTTTCACTCCTGAACTTTGACCCAGATAGAGCTCCTAGAAGCGCTGGTGGCGATGAAGGTGTGGGGTGGGGCAACATTAATGTTCTTGAGGGTTGTTAAAGGCCCAGGGGGCAAAAGGGGGGCATCAGTGGGGACATGGAGGGTTTTTCAGCCTTTCATTGAACGTGTCCTTCAGTAAAGTATTTATAAAACCTGAACCCAACTGGAGCGACACAAACACAGCAGAGATGAGGGATGATGGAAAGTATAATAAAAGTATTATGGAATGACAATCCAAAGTCACACTTTGGATTGTCATTCCACATAGTGCTCTAAAAGCTTAAAATACAGAATTAAAAAATATGAATTAAAGATCATATTAAAATATTAACAGCACATGGAATCAGCTTACAAAAAAAGCGTATGATTAAATTTATAGCAGTAAACCTTTCCTTTTCTAGCAGTTACAGCAGATCACTGATAATGTTGGCCTATTTCCTGATTAATGATAATCTATATTTGTCCTCACATTCATATTTTTTAAAGTGTGGTCATTCCTTTGACGGACACCTTCATCTGAAGCATCGTAAACCTTTTTACCCTCCATTGGTACTTCAACCAATCGGTTATTAAACTAAAGCACTAGGTTGCAACAAAAAAATGCTTAGATGATGTAGTTGTTTCATTTCATATTTGATTGGGTTTTGTTTATGACAACAGCTCAGGAGTAAGGATGTCTCAGTTTTCAAATGACTTAAATATTCCTCGAGTGCATTCTCACTTCCTCTGGTCACACCACCAGTTAAAGGGATTGAGACACATGGATATGAGTCATGGAGAGTAATCGTGCGTGTTAAAATGAGGCAACTGAGATTTCTGTGCCTGTGTGAGACTGTGGGCATGGTCCTTTCTGTAATAATAATAATAATAATAATAATAAAACATTTTATTTTTAAGGTGTCTTTCATGGCACTCAAGGTCACCGTACAGCAATCAAACATAGAAAACGCAATTAAAACAACAAAAATCAGCAGAGTTTGCCGCAGATCATAAAAGACAGACATTATAATTCAAATGCCTGGCAATCATCACCCACGCCTCCGCATCAGTAGCTCATCAGCTCATCAGCCCTACCAGAGTCTAACCTCCGTCTTTCCTTTGCTCTTTTCCAAACTGTTGTATATGCCATATATGATAAACACTGGAAAACTGGAGCAAAGAAAAAGACAAAGAAAGAGTGGCCCATACAGATGGCTGGGATACAGCACATGCAATGAAAAACTATTATTGAGCAGATGTTCAGCATGTCATCAAGAGGTCTTACCCTTAACTGTGAAAATATTTTGCAAGATCAGTGGTTCATAGAGCAGCAGTCAAGGAGGTCAATGTTGTTTCCTTCAGGCTGCAGGTCTTACTGCTCAAATGAGATTTCTTTGCTCATATCTGATTTCCTTTTTTTTTTTTTTTTTGTGATACTGTTCACATTATTGTTTAAATGAGATCTATGTCAGACTCCAGTGTGTACTGGCCACTGCTTGGAAATTACCCACATGCACAGAAGAACAATAAGCCGAGCCAAGCCAGCCAAGCAAACTCCATCTATAAAGCACTTTAGAAACAACCACTGACCAAAATAAGTTAAAGCTCATATGGAGTATGTGTTCCTTCATTTTAGGGGCACATAATACTCAAAATAATTAGCATAACAATGGAAAGTAATTTTGTGCCTACTAAGAATGAAAGTGATAGATACAACAGATGCAGAGAAAACAGCAGGGACCCATGAATCAAGCCCTGCAGAACCCCACATGACAATGGAGCAGAAAAGGATCTTAATTTATTTAGACTAAACACAAAAAAGTTCTCTGAGCCAGGTACAAAGTGATTCATACCAGGGATGATCCATTGTGTTAAGTCTAAAAGGACTGGGTTCACATGGTCCCCCTGATTTTATAGACCAGGAAGATGTCATTAAAAACTTCAAATGGCCTCAAAACAAAAATAATCTGAGTGGATGCAGTTGGAGACAGGAGTGGTGGAATTGTGACATGGGTGGCTTCAAACAAACAGATTTCGTTCATAATTTCAGGATGTCAAGGCAAACTATGGACTAAATCCATCAGCACCTTTCCACAAGACTCTTATGCTAAGACACTTATCTCTGGTGACCCAGGTGACGTAAAAGTCAGATGAGTTGTGATATGAGAGATCAGATTGAGGTTGCATTGGAAAACATCATATCTGTATCTGATTTGGAACCACATATTAAAGTAACCCATGTCTGACATGAAAAGATACAATTTTATATCATTTGTACTGCTTAGACTCATATTAATTTATTTAAAGAAATCTGATTTCTTCCACACTTGCTTGCAGTCTCAACATAACCAGTGAATAAATCAAGATACTCAAAACACAACAAGTTACACAAATGATGTGTTACTAGTCCCAGTTCTTAACCAGAATGAAAAAAACAAAGAAACAAAAAATTATATCAACTTCAGTCTGTCCTTAGAATCACCTCATACAAAAAAAAGAATACATAAAAAAAGGCAAGTAAAATATTAGTATATGTTCTTTTTCACTCTCAAGGGAAAATACATGCATACATGTGCTGCATGCAAACACTTAATCCGCAAACCCTCCTCCCAAAGTAGCGCCTGAAGATTCATGCCCCTCTGTGATATCAAAGAACTTTCTTTGTGGTTTTCTTTCTGTCTTTCCTCACCATGTCCCGCTAACCTCACAATGCACGTACACACATCAATATGCTAGAGCTGCCACAGAAGGATTTAGGCAGATAGGCGGGGCGGCTCAGATCTCAGTATTGATCCTAATGGGAAAAGGGTTGCAGGTTCAACTCCAGGTCACCCTCAGGGTTACCCATGAGGTCGTGGAGATGGGGAAGAGCCTTTGGAAGTGACAACATCATTGGCATGGCAATGATGAAGGAGATTATGGGATGTTTCACTAGGTCAAAGACAGAAGAAGAAAAAGGGGATCTATGCAGGTTGGTGATTGGCGGTAGTGATTATGTTACTCAGTGCAACGTGAACAAGTATGCACGCTAAAAGGATACAAGAGATCTGGATGCAAAGTTTTCCCACAACACACATACAGCATACATGCCACACAGAGACGGTACAAGCCACATGTCTCCACATAGCATTTAAAGCAGGGGACACTGATTAATCATGCAAACAGCTGTCTTTGTCCAGGTATATGTCAACAGAAGAGGATTTTTGGATTTTATGGCACAGCTTAAAAGTATAGGTCATTTCAAACTTGTCAGAAACCGACAAAGAAAAGAAAATGATTAAACTACTTTTTAGTAAGATAGAGTTTGGTTTCATCAGTAGGTCAGTGTTCAGGCTGCAGTAGAGATGTTCCCTGTCTATCAGTTTGACAAGCAGGTTTATTGAAATTCCTGTACAATTTATTTTTATCTCTCATTTATATGTGCTTTTTTTTTTTCTTTAAATGCCATACTCGTGTTGATCACCATTAATGCTTTAGTGTGAATGTGATTATTTTTATGATCATTCAGTGCCACATTCTCCATCATGAGGCACCATCAGACAAATGTATTGCTCATAAAATATTGTCTACAGATACTGCAGATGATTTTGCCATTTTCTTTCCTTTTTCAAAGGAGCTCCAACTCCCAGAGAACCCAATAATTCTCCATGACCTCCCTTCTACCACTTTCTCGCCAATTATAACACCGATGAATGCTGATAGTCTTTATATGTACTTGCTTCGTCTATCTTCCACTACATCAGCACCTCATTTTCAACTTATCTCATCAGGGTCAGTTTACTATAAAACTGATAACACTCAGCTGCCTGCTAAATAATGTGGAAATAAATAAGTGATCAAAGCCCAAAACAATAGCTAAAAATACACAACTACTCAACTGTACAAAGGGGCCTGCTAATAGTGGTCTGTGTGTGATTATTGGAGTGTAACGGCCAATCACATAACAAATAGGTTTCCAGCTGGTGATTATGAATGAATTAGTTATTTATTATTAATCTGATTAATTCATTAGTTCAAATCTCACTACGATATTAAAAAATTACCATAAAACCAATAAAATCCCATAAACAAATTCTTTATTTTTGTGAGATGATTTTTACCCATTTTACCCAATTTGAGAGCTTATGGTGTCATGTTGTGGAATAACAGTACCAATACAATCAATAGGAAATCCTTTTTCAGTTTTTGTGATCACACCAACTGAGGGAAAATCTACAATTGCACAATTTCCCATCCATGAATGAATGCTTTTCCTAGTGATGTTACGTCGCCTGACCATATTTATGAACAAACCACCTCTGTTTATACCTTGAAACCGCTTGGAAAATGGTTAAATTCAGTATTTGAGAATCTATCCGTCCAAACAAACACTGCCTTCCACCTACACTTTTGAAAGTGATCCACTCGGTCCATCTTGTCCAAGAAGGTCTGGTGTGCTGTTCCACTGATCATATTCAGGAGAGGAGAACCCAGTGCTTATTTTATAATCCAGAGGTCATAGAACACAGAGAAGGTTCTCTCTTAAGAGAGATTAATACTTGTTGAACTTTGACATTTGGTGAGCCCAAGTTTAAAAAAATACCCACTTCACCTTTTCCTCCTTTGTCCTATTACCTGCAGAGTGTGTTTGATGTGCTCCACATTATGTTATTTGTGTGCATTTGTGTCAAAGTCTAGCCTGTACTGTACTACTGGACGTCTCTCTATACGTTGTTCTCCCTACACAAACAGATTTCTGAATCTGAAGCCCGTCGCTGTGTCGGTACACGGCTACTCCGGAGTTGTGATGTGAAAAGACAAACCCACTCGTTTGACCCAGGTGATGACTCAAGTGTCTTACCCTTAACATGATATCAGCAAGCCAGCTTCTGGTCATTAAAGCACTGGAGTTTGCAGCCTACTGGATGGGACTGACTTTCTACAATATGATTAGCCTCCACTTAGTCCAGAGTGAAAGAGAGGAAGAAGACATGAAGAAAGAATACATTTGCTCAATTATATTCTTAAATGTAGAGAGATATTTCTTGATGCATTATAACAGGGATTTTGATGTTTCATCATGAGAAATTATTTTTTAAAAATTAAATAAGACAAAACCCAGGGAAATCACAATTCTTTCATAAAAGTTAGACTATGTGGTCAATTTCTTTTTTTCTTTTTAAAGAGATTCCGGCTTTTACTTTTGGCTCTTGGCAGACAGACTGACGTTAAGATGTGTCATGTTTTTTTTTTTCCTCTCAAATTTCATTTTCTTTGTTGAAATGCATCCACTTCAGCATTTCAGGCATGCAACACAATCCAAAAAAGAAAAAAAAAAAAGATAAAATAAATCTAAAGTTGACACAGATCAAGTTCTGGTTAGACTTCATTATAACTTTAGATGCTTCAACCAAATAGTTTCTCTGTCAGCAAACTATGGAAGTTGCATTCCACAAAATAAAAATTAATGAAAATGCATTCACTTTTCCCAGTTTAATTTAACCCAGCAGGACAATTGAGAACAAAATTGCCTACAATATGAAAAGATGTCTTGATGAGGAAAAAGCGCCAACCAGTGCTGCGTTAGTCTCATGGAGATTTCTTAAGATCACATACACATTTAAATGATTTGTTTATTTGTATATTTCTCTTCTGCACAAAGAAATCACGCAGTCTTGCACAGCTCAAGGACACCCGGGGAAATATGACAGATTCTCAAAGGATTTAAACATCAATAGCATCAAACAGAGGATATTGCATTTTTTGCACAAAACAGATGATGCTATTGGAAAGCTCTGTACATGTTTCTTATTTTAGTCCATTTGTTAATACTGAATGTTAATATGAAATCGTACAGTCTAAGGGGAGTAAAAATATTCTTTAAGAGAGAGATCAATAGAGCTGTTACCTGATAAGTGTTGGGTCCAGGGTTGGTTTTCATGAAGGCTTTGAATCGATCTTCTGTGGAGCAGATCAGACTTTTGTTTGGGGAGCGTTTCCAACTGGAGTTGCACTGGGCGGGCCTCGATGAACACAGAAACACACTTGATCACAAAAACTTACATACACATACATACAAACATACACTTGCTGGTAAATCTGTGACATGTGGAAAAATGTTACTTTACTTTAAAACACAAATATAAATCGTGAACAACCTCCAATGTAACACAGCATTATGTGTACCAGTCACTCACTTGTGTATGTGTGCCTCAAAGATTTTGAGCAGTTTAATGCTCTTACCATTATCAGAGATGATATTACAGGGGACCTGGACTGATAAGGAATATAATGTTCCCTAATGCTCCATAATGCAGGCCTGTTCATGAATGCAAATTCAATATCGGAGCAAAAGATAGCATGTTTGTCTGTGTGTATGTGTATATGCATAGGAGGCGATATGCCTTTGTTCACATATCTGTTTCAGCTTGAGGGTGTATTAGTTTGTATGTCTGTGTACAAAAGAAGAAACACCTCTGCAGAGAGTCCAAATCTATTTATATGCAAATTAGTTTTTGGTTAAATGGTTAGGGTGCCTCATGGGTTGAGTCCCTTAATGAAATGGGGATGATCATAAATGATCTAAATAAGTAATGAATCTATCGAGTTTGAAAGCATTTTCAATGGGAGTGTAAGTGAAGTAAATATTAGGTTAGAGGCCCAAAGAGATGGTGCTTCACAGAAATGGAGCAAATCTGACTGCGGAATGGTGAAAGGTTCAGTTTGTACAGTTGTTCCCAATGTTCAACAGTGAAACTAAAGAGGGGACACACACCAGGACAAATGAGTCCAGCTGTGTGATGTTCTGCACTGCAGCAGAGAGGAAGCAGCTCTGTCGTTGACTTGATTCTTCACTTCGTGATTTTAAGTAATGTCGGCCATTAACCCTCTCAAATGCCTAACGAACATTGTACCTGACAGGGAGGGCGATCCTATGAAGAGAAGATAGTTTTAAGCCACGCCCACATTAATAGGATCTATGTTTCAAATCATAAGACATTTGGTTATGGTTACACCTGGTATCCACACTGCTCTGATGAATTCCACCTCCAAAAATGGGAGAATCTTTTCACTTTATACTGTTGCTATTCCTTTTCACAACACTTGGAATGTATTCCATCATCAGGGATGCCAAGAAATGAAGCTTTTCTATTTTGTACCATTCTTCCTGCAAACACATTTAAAAAAAAAAAAAAAAAAAAAACTAATCAAAACAGGTTTGTTATTTTCTCGTTTCAAAGTTCTCCACACATTCTCTTTTGGGAACAGACCAGGGCTGGAAACAGGCCACTCCAGTACCTTCTTCTTTGTTACTCGGGTTTTCCTCTGGTGACTGTTGTAATAAATTAACAATTGAACAGCGTAATTATGATAAACTTGTCTGAACAAACACTCCCAGCAGCAGATGTTGAGTTACACTGCTACTCTTGATAAATGCAAAGTTAGACATGCCAATAGGACCGCTTCTCGGGTCAGGTCCTACTTTAAAAACCTCGGGCATCTAGCGTACACAAGCATTTTATTTCAGTAAAATACAATTGCTAACCTCTTTTTGGCAATACATAGAAACCTTGGTCATAATTAAAGGTAAAACAGACACACTTCACGTATCTTCTAAATGACGATAAACTTTGAGAAAAATAGGGAAGGAAGGAAAAGGTTGGGTCAGAGCAGAGCTGCTTCGCGCTCTCATGTAACACACAATTAGACACCCAAAAGGTGGCATGCGCCCCTTATTACACAACTGATGGCTTCACATTATAGGCTACAGACACTCATTAATACTGCCTAACAACCCTTTTCACTCATTTATCATCAGACTGCCCTCAGACAATCACGAATATTCATGCAGGACTATCGGTGTACAAATACAAGGACATGAAGTACAAAGGCAAATCATCCACATGCTAAAGCAGAACTCACGCAGAGACACGTCAGCGTCCAGCCGTCACAACTGTCTCCCCACGGTGACAAAATTATGGGTGACCTTTTCCAAAATACAAGTAATATCAGAAAAATAACCTCGACAAAAGGTAGAATGAACCATTTTCTTAGGAAACTGCTACTAATTAAGAGCTTTTTCACGGATCTAACTTTGTACACACGAACATGTAATGGATCCCAGTTGTAGCAATGCTGCCCCTAATTGGGGAAAGGATGTAATCTACTCCAAAACATGCTCAACCAGTGCTGCTGAAGAATCAGTTTCTGCTGATTTGTCTTATCAGTGGGTCTGTGAATAATTGATGTCGAAGGCTGAATATAGCCTCATGATCCATTTATCCTGAACAGAGCAGAGCTGTCATCTCGCGGCCGCCGTTTTCTCCTTCTTCTCCAAGGTAGCCGTCCATCTCTAATCATTGCTCACCCAGGCCATTTAGCTTTTCATTACAGACACAGTAGGAGTAAAAAGAGACGAGCGCAACCTGTGCACTACAAGACAACCCCCTACACACAAACAGAGGCAATTCATTTACATCCAGAAGCAAACAGATTCTATATGACTGAAAGTGGGTGTGGTGTTTATAATTTCTTGTGTTTATCATGGTTTGATGTGTGTGTGTGTGTGTGTGTGTGTGTGTGTGTGTGTGTGTGTGTCTTGTGGTTGATTCAATACAAAACAAAACAAAAAAAAAACTGGAAGGCGCACATCTGCACAGCCCTATGATCCACAATTATATCTGAATATGGAGCAAGCCACTGTTCCCAACGGTAGTCATCACCTATTGACAACACTCAGTTTGAAGTTAATTGCACATCCTTGACATTTAGACAGCTCAGTACTTTGTACACAGAAGCACATGTACGTACACAAACCTATGTTTTCACTTGTCTGTCACGTTGCCCTTGACGGGCTGAAAAATTAGGATGCATATATAGTGGAGTTGACAGATATATATTTGTGACACGCATTCAGCCCAGGACCCAGCACAGCTGAAATTAAATATTGATGGGAACCCAGCGCCAAGACAGATGTCAGAACTGACAGTATCTTTTATTAAAAATGGTGAAAGAAAAATTAGCCCACACAACCACACGCTCAGTTTAGTTCATCAGGCTCGGCACTCCTGTCATGTGCAAAAGTTTGTATCTCCTATTTAACTCATATGTTTATGTGTATGTGTAAAAATTATCTACAACCTCAGATGAACAACAACATTATAACCTTCCTCACCATGGCGTTATTTTTTTTGTTTTTAACAAAAATGATGCCAAATACAACTGAAATAAGGCGAGGAATACGAACAACCTTCTAGATTCAAGAGCTTGTGGATCCACCGGTGGCGTCGATACGTTGATGCTGCCGGGTCCAGGTTGAAATGATCCTCCACATCATTGTGTCATATTCTTCTTTACAACACTGCTTTAGTTCCTTGAGCTTCCGAAATCCAAAATTCTAGGACATTTGTGATTCCTGAACAAATGGAAACATGCGTACATGTGAGTAAAAGGCAAATACTTTAGATGGAAAATGTTAAAACTTTATTTCTGAAATCATTTGTATGGGCACAAATGTTAAAGTTCATGCATTTCTTTTGAGGAGAAATGTGAAAACTGGATGAAGATGTAAATTCTTGAAAAACAAGGTTTATAGTGAAAGGGGCTTTTGTATGCCTGCCATTCATTCATAAAATAAATACATAAATGGATTAAATTAAATAAAAAAGGGAACAGAGTACAAAGAGACCCCTTGCAGGTCTGAACAGATCACGCTTTAAACCTGACATGCACAGTACCTCAGCAACTTGTAGCCAAATGTATTACTGAAACTGTTTGGAAACACAACTAAAAGCTTTTACCTTGAAAATGTTGCCAGTTGCTTAAAGAAAACCAAGCAAAAAAAGAGATGCATGTAGGCAAAATGCAAAATGAATCCAAACAGTGTGGAAAACAGCATGATCGCAGCTTCATTCTGACGAAAGGATCAAGAAAACCAGATTTAATAATGAGGGAAGTAACCACAAAAGACCAGGTGATGCTGCAAACCACTGACACCAGCTGCAAATAGGACTGAAGGATTAAAATAATTAAAATATTAAATATGACATTGTATTGAAGCCCTTCTTAAGATTACAAAGTACAAAAAAAAAAGTCAAAATGAAGCCAAGTCTAAACAGCAATGGAGACGTACAGTATGTCATTTTCTTCTTACATTACTGATTTGATTTTGTTTAATAGTCTCTGATGCTGATGACTCAAGTGCACCTGATGGCAGGAATAGTAATGATCTGGCAGTACACTTGATGACAGTTTTGACTAATAACCTGGCAAAACCCATGGGATGCAATAGTATGAACTGGGTGTGTGTGTGTGTGTGTGTGTGTGTGTGTGTGTGTGTGTGTGTGTGTGTGTGTGTGTGTGTGTGTGTGTGTGTGTGTGTGTGTGTGTGAAATTAAAGTCTAATTTTGCTGCACTTCCACTGTGAAATTGTGTGATAAAATGTATCAGTGATAAAATGTATCAATCAATAATTTAGAAGCTGCACATTCGTAAACAGTATTTCGTTGGCTCTGCCTCAGTATCATTAAAAAGATTTGGAGGGAATGATTTGCAGCTATCAAAACCTGTACAAACACCAGCAAATGGATATCTGCCTAAATGTGAGGTCTTGTAGATGTGATCCACAGAGCTTTAACATCCTGGGATGTCTGTCAGCACTCACACATTTGAAGTTTGAAACTTCAGGGTTTATGAATCTTCGACTTTCCAGTAGGACTGCCAAAGTAAAGACCTTTACACAGATGTGTGGATTGTGTGCGCGACTGCTTTATTCTTACTGAAAGACCTGGATTTATCAACCAGTGTTCCATGAACTTGATATTTGGAAGTGACAGGTTGGTTGATAGGTTAAAGTGGCAGCTTATGGATGTTGTCACGATTCACGCAGACAAACTTCAGTCATTAGCACAAACTCAGTAACTCCGGTTTAAAACCGTTATGTTAATGGACTTCTGTTCATCCCTGTTGAAGACATGGAGGGTCCGTTAGTAGGCTACTTGTGAAGCCGATGTGATTTCTAAAGCTGGTAACAAACAGATAAACATTGTGGCTGCATGGCAGCATTTTTATTTTAAAAAAAAAAAAAAAAAAAAGAAAAAAAATCGTACTCCATTGTTGATTTTGTTTCAATAACTGTTGTGTGATCCCCTGCTCGACAACAACGGTGGAATAAAATAAACAGCAAATGCCTCATCCAACAAATAACCACTTTTTCCCCAAATCTTTTCCATACATTGATCAATTATGTAATTTACAAAATAGTGTCACACCCATCATTATTTTTCCCCATGCGTGTGAATGAATCCTGTGCAACAGAAAACATATGAATCATTATTAAACATGAGCAAACGTGTGCACAGCGATTGTTTTTTGTCTACTTCCCCTCCCAGAGTCACCAGTGTCGAGCATGTCAGTGTATCATAAGTCCAGCTGGTGTCCCCTCAAAGAGCTTGGCAACCATCTGTCTGATTTCAGTGATGGAGGTATGGCTGTGTTATAAGGCTTTAATGAGATTTTTAGACAGGTCCTCCATATAGATGGAGTGGCAGAAGGAAACCATATGGGTCCCATTCACTTACTACTTAAACTTTATAGGAAGCAGTTAGTCTAACAGTTTGCTGACAGCGGCAACTTTCTGCTTGTTTTGTTGTCTTGTATATCTCGCTTTCTCCTTTATTTTTTTGTCCTTGCCTACCCTTTTGTGTTTTAATCTTACTTTGTTTTTTCTCCTCTCACCCTGTTCCTTTATTTGCCATCCATCTCTCAGTAATTTAAACTCCATCCTTCTTCATTTTTTTTTTTATTGCTTATCTTTCATCGTATCAACTGTGCCATTTTTGATGAGCCACAGTGAGTTTAAATTCATCACCTGCTAGTAAAACATCTGTCCATAACCAAATGCATACAAAAACAACACAGCTGCTGCTACAGTGGGCACGAGGCCACATCTGCATATGGTTGCACACAAACACACAAAAGGTACTATGCACACAGCTGCTGCCCACAGCTGCTGCTCCTACTTTGGACAGAGAAAGCAGACGTATAGCGGCGCACTGGATGCAGCTGGCTCTCAAATGTTCCCACTTCATCAGCATTAGTGTGGGACAGAGAGAGAGAGAGATTAACAGAGAGAAAAAAGGAGACGCTGGAGCACATGATAATCAGAGGGGAGTAAGGAGGCGACTAGAATTTGGAAAAAGCACAGATGATGGGTTTAAGTAGGAAAAGAAAACAAAACTGTGCGGAAGAGGACAGTGGCAGCGCAAGTAAAGCACAGTCCCCATAATAGACAAGGACACCGCTGAATTAAACAACCAAGCCTCATCACATCTCTCCCCCCATAATCGAATTTACAAGTGGAAAATAAGTTTTTAATTTGTTTAAACACTGATCTCTATTCTTCGAACTGTCACAGGTCTACAGGTATCAGCAGAAGATTCTATTATTCTCTGATAAATAAATACAAACAGAATCCAATGTCTCACATGTTACTTTCAAAAACAGATCAATACAAATGAGATTTGACAGACAGAGCACCGTTCCAACATTGTGCATAGGAGGTGCACCTGAAAGGCTTCATTGATCAAAATTCTAGTATTTTACATGAAACTCTGTATAAAAGCTTCTACCTGACTACACTTGTCTGCACTCCGAGACTTTCTGTCCTGCTGATTTAAGACAGATAAAGAAACAGACATCGCCTGAAAAGACATATTATGTGGCTTGTATCCACCAGCACCAGAAAAGACAGATTTTACTTACTATAAGTTTACTTAAATGCGGTTTGCACTGAGCCAAACATGGGCTGTTTTGATTTCTGTGCAGTGCTGTGCACCAAGCTTTCACACCGAGGACAGAGTGACAATCGTTCAAATAAAACAACATGTTGTCAAAACTATACACCATCCTGTAAATAAATGACTGATTAACTTCCAGGAAAGGTTTCAAAGTTCACCTTGACATTTAACCCTGCCTCAATCCCAGCTCATAACATATTGACATTTTGTACAAGAAAACCCCTAAAGCATCATTTGTGTGTGTTTGTGTTTTAGTGTCTAAATATATTGTTTTCTATCTTAAACCTGATTCAACTAATGCCCCATAAGTTTTAATGTGCAATGAAATAGTAGTGGGAGTGAAGAAAATCTAAAAAACATAAAAATAGAATAAACAGACATAAAAAAAAAAATGTACAGCATTTGCCAATTCTTTTATTTTTTAACCAAAAGTTTTCATGCTCTTCTTTTCCACTGTATAAAGTGAGTATGTCTTCCACAAAAAGCTTGGCTTAAACCTTTACAAATGTGCAATCATCTCATGTTTATCTGCCTTTTTTTTTTTTTGTTGTAAAATGCATTTTATTTTGAGGCGAAGGTTGCTTTCGAGGCGGGGGTGTTTTCCAGATCACTTATTTTCTACCGCGGAGACAGCAGGGAAGTAACAATAAACAGGACTTCACAGCAAGGTGGAAGAAAAGGAAGAAGAGCAAATGAATTTCACTGAGCATATGTGATCTTTTCCTTCCAGCACTGACTCAGAGAGTATCTACACATCATAAAATCTGAAAGTGCAACACAGACAAGTTCCCCATCTGTGCTCTATCACAAGACTTACTTGTTTTGCTGTCTCCTTTTCTCCCCAATTCCTCTGTTTCTTAAGTGTGCAGTTTTACTTTCTGCATCTATTCCCAGACCTCTGAGGTTTGTCTTTTACCATCTTCATTGTCTCCACTTTTTGTCATCTTTCACGTTCCCATCCATCCTTCAACCTTCCCATGACGTGATCATATAGCATCAAACCAGATTAGAAACAGCACAGTTGTTGTTCAACGTCATATAATCAGATTATCACAGCTGAATATGTGTCTGTTACGTTCAAGGAATATTTACATACTGTACATCATTTCTATCAGCCTTTCATAAATATGTAATGGGTAAGCTCAGAAATATATTGGGGTTTTCTGTTAAACAGTTGTTCACTGTGATATTGCGATCCAGAGGCTTCTTAAGTGATCAGTCTGCTCCGTCTGTAAATGGTTAAAACTTATGAGGGAATTTAAGTCCTTAATTCTTGCTCCTCTAATGAAACGCTCTGTTTCAGAATCCATCTTTTTGCACTCAGAGTGGACTCTATTATTGTCTAGTGTTGTCTTATCTGACAATCCTAATAGCAGCATTAAATTATTGTGTTAATCTGTTGAAAAGGTGAACTGTTTTATAATGTCACATTCATAAATCAGAAGAAACTGGAACCATTTACATAGACTTTTATTTCTTTTACCAATAAACGCACAACTCAACCTTTTTCATATCCATATGGGCGACAATCTTGTATTATTTTTTTATTTATAATCACATACATGGCCAACTTTTACTTCTATGGGAGAAATGTTTTGCTGTATCACCTGAAATAACACAAAATAAACAGTGGCAAACAATTAATGAAATGTTAACTATTAACCAGCATAGCTTATCATTATCATATGAAAAGGAAGCCTTACGTTTACTTTCACCAGACGCTGTCTGAGCTCAGAGGCATCTGGGATAGACCGCCACTCAGTGGAAACAAATTTAAATCAGTACTGAAGATCTTTTGGGTAGAAATGGCACCACCTACTCTAAACCAAAGATGGAAAGGACCATTTAAACTGTTAGCCATCACAAATTCATGCTCTGTTGTGGTCTGAAGTTGAGATATTGAGATATTGGACCAATGCACGCTTACATGCTGTCTTTAGAGAAATAAAAATTAAAGTAAATGTAAGAACCCCTGCATTTTTCCATATCTATCCAACTTTTTCTGATTTGGGTTAATGTTATTAATTACCTTTAGGGACCCAATAACAGTGATTTGATTTTAAATGACTTTGTGGTGTTGCATTTAGCACCAGCCCTGGGGAGAAGAAAGGGTGAGGGCTCAACAATTGTTGTTGTGAATAAAACATTCTGTGAGTTAATCTCAGTCTCTAGAAGTCACCAGTGGAGCTCTCAACTCTTAGTCTTGCACTTTTATGTCCATGTCAATCATCATCACACAGCTCTTTCTTCTCGAGCTCTGTCAGCTGTCTGAGGTCGCTATAAAAATCAGAATATCAAATCTCATGTAGATTATGTAAACTTGAACAATTCAGACTCAAATATCTCTAAAAAGATGGCAAATTACCATCAATTCAACTGACACGTAAAGCACAAAAGAGAGTAAAACCCCTAACAGAGGTTCTTAAGAGAACTGACAATGATTTAATTTAAAAAAGAAACATAGTGTAAAGTAAAGCACTGGACCGGCAGCTTTAAATTCAGACGTGAACTATAAAGATTAAATCCTTTAAAACTCCAGCGGAAGACACAGAATCAGACAAGGCACTTGAATTATTCAAATGTGATTTTATATATATGGTACTATCAAAAACTTCCTTTGTACTAAGCAATATTTCAAACAAAGGACTTTTTTTTTTTTTTTTTGTCTAAAAATTGGGCAAATGTGAAACTCCTGAGTTGAGAGGTTTTTAAGTTGTTGCACTACTTTAACTGCCATTGTCACTTCCAAAATGAGTTTTTTGGGTTTTACCCCCTAAGGTCATAAATTATAAAGTGGTATTCATGAGCGTAAACTCAGTAATCTCAAATATAACAGGAGAATTTCATCAACCTGCTGCAACGTAAGTGTCAGCAGACAGTGTGTTTAGAGGCAGATATTATATACAAGCTAAAGAAAAAGATGTGAAATTGTAAATCACATCAAAAGCCTACAAAGACAAGTCATGCATTGATGCATCTGCATAAATTGAAAATATTTCAGCCAAAAAGAATGAATACGAGAAGAGACAAGAGGAAATCAGAGGAAGGGAAAAGAAAAGATGACCATCTCCTGCTGGGATCAGTCAGATCATACAGCAGCTATTCACGGCTTTGGTTGTACTTCACTTGACTGCTCAGTACAACTGCGTTTAACTTTTTCTATGGCTCTTTTGTCATCTTTGACTTGACCATTGTCAGTTTATTCCCCTTTTCTGTCAAAGCTTTACTAAAATAGCATCCTTACAACCATTTAGGCACGCTCCATTGAATTCCACATTAAGGATTCTGGCTTCATGTTAATGAGTATGCTATTCAGAAGAGAACTGTTCATTTAAAATACTTTATCAAATATTCTTAGTGGAAAAACCTTCTACAGTTACCCTCAGAATCGCTGAAAACAACATAACTGTTCCCATGATAACGCGTAGGAGTGAAAAAAAATTGTTTGTCATGGCCGAATTAAGAACGCTGCAGATTGAAGCTTCTGTTTAGCCCTTGGACTCGTCAGTAAATCAGATCAGCCTTCTTTTCACACATTTATTTAAAACAATATATCCTGTCGTTAAGCAATACAGCTTCACTTGTACTTCATGTTGGAAAAGCTAAAGCGTGTGCTGTAAATAACTTAAATCAGCGCGCGCACATGAAGACAGCCGGTTACACACCGACATTCAAACTGACCCATAAAAAAAACAAAAAAAAGAACAACTTCTTGTCATTTCACTATTTGTTTTGTTTACGGTTGAAAATGTGTTTAAAAAAATGTGCAGAGTAACAGAGAAGCAAAAAGAAAGGGGGAAAAAAAGGTCACTACAACTCTTGAATATTACAAGAATAGTCATCTGCCCTCTAGCTCCTCATCAATTTCTTTCTTTTCTATTATTTTACACATATTAAGTGCTCAGGAGGTATTCTCCAGGGTTTGATGGCAGCGATACTGTCGGACGCCTCAGGGTGCAAGTGTCATGAAGCGCTTCTCATTCAGTGCCTCAGTTGTCCATGACTGCATTGTGTCCATTTGTGTGTACATTCATAAGTGCTTCTAAATGGAGCCGTGCATGTGTGTATACAAAATTCAAATTCTGTAATACTGAATCACTAAATGCATCTTTTGTTTTTGTAGAGGCAATTTCAATGTCCCCCTTTCTATTTGTCCTTATGCGTGTCCATCGGTGGACCTATAGGCTTGAATCCTCAGAGGCTCTCGTATCATCATCATTACTCTGACAGCTGACAGCAAAATCCATATCAAATCTATAAGATCATTTTCTTGTTTTTGTCCCTCTCTTTCGTCACCACACTCTCGTCTCCAACAGACAGAGGCTGCACCAGACATGCTATTAGCTGCTCATGGATATATCATAAAAATGCAATAAAAAAGGAGACAAAAAGTCAATAAAACGACAAACCCTGGACTCTTGCATATTTTGCTGCTGCACATACTTGAGGAATACTTTGTCCATGATATTACCCTCTGCAATAGTCTGGCTTTTGGTTGACACTCATAAATTATATTTATCATCTTGCTTTAACATTTTAAAATTTGTCCATTTATAGTTCCATCTCTCTGTCTTTGTTAACAGTTTTTCTCCTGTTATCCTGGTCTTATCTCTGATTCCGTACTGCCAACCAATGTATCAGTCTCATCTCTTTCATTCTCAGTATCATTCCATTTTTGCCTTTGTCTTTATTTTCCAGAGCAAATGGATGATTCTGCTCTTCATTTAGTTAAATGTATGTTCAGCAAACACTAAACAGCTTAACCCAAGCTAATAAGATAAATAATTAGACATTATACATGGGAGTTCTAATTCCATCATTCCTTCCTGCTGATTCATCCATTCATTTTCATTCCTACTTTAATGTGCCATCTCTCTTGAGCCTGTTATGTGCGGCATCTTTTCCGTTGACCAACATGTTTGTCCACCCATCACCAACATTAACAAGGATTTGCGTTGACTGCCTCTGTCCCCATCAATCATGCAGAACCATATATGTAATACAGAAGCTGATGTGAACCATTTCAGTGTCAATATCACCACAAATGAAGTCAGGAGCATGGAATTGTCCAAGATGTCTTGGCATGCTGAAGCATTCAGAGTTCCTGTCACTGGAACTAAGGGTCCAAGCCCAGCTCCTGAAAAACAATCCCACACCATAATCCCCCCTCCACCAAACTTTACACTTGGCACTATGCAGTCAGGCAAGTACCGTTCTCCTGGAAACCGTCAAACCCCGACTCTTACATCAGATTGGTATGTGGGGAATTTGGAAGATAGGTGAACACCTCGGACCCTGTCGTGTTCTTTGAGCCCTTCCAAACAATTGTTTTGTTTACAGCTGCAGCTGTGTTGCTGAATCAAGCTGTTATTGGTGAGTGCTGCTACCTCATTAGATGGGCTCACTAGTCTGCAAAAAATATCTAGGTTTGTGGCAAGGGTGAAAAAAAGGTAGATTGCTGATTTTTAACAAGGTGTGCATTAGTGATGGCCACACCACGTTGTAACAATTTCCCCCTTAGACTCCTGGGGGTCTTACCATAGATCAATCTTTGTACTGTAAGATTCGGCACGTTGCAGATGGAAATGTCTCCAGTTGCAGAATCCTTCCTTTTTCTGTTTGTTTCCTTTATTATTTTGGCCTACTGCATATTATGAATCTTGCTTCCAGTGACTGTTGGTGGCGATAAGTAATAAAAACCATGTTTTAATATTGTCAGCCTGATTTCATCGTTCTTGTTATACCAAGAAAGGAGAGCAACCGACATTAATGCAGATAAGTTGAAACTTGTTTGACTGGCAGAGACATTATTGCTTGGTTACAAAAGGACATGAAGCCAAGAGACTTCTATGAGCAAGAATTAAACTGTAAAATATTTAGATTTTGTGCTGAAATAAAACTAAAAAGGGACTTTTATTTACTGATGATATTGAGGGTTATGAAACATTTCATAAACTGCTACTAATTAAACTTGTATTATAACTACTGTTTTTCAAACTAATTAACTATGTTATTACACTCAAATAGTGAATGTGAAACAACTGTTCTACCTTAAACAAAATAATATACCACCACTATATACAGAAGTCCCCCTGGCGGGGGAAGAGCCCTCACCATGTGGGGCAGAACCTTTGCAATAGTTCACGTTTACCAACAAAACCTTCCTGTTATAGCAAAGGCATCAGTGATCAAGTCGGTACCCACCTCCCCAATCATCCAGCTGCTGCATTCTTTTATTCTTTCCTTCTGGCTGACCCTGGTCTCTTTATTCTTGGTTTTCTCCTTGTTTACCCGTTTTGTCTACTATTTTTTTTTTTCCATTTATCCTATTATGCCTTCAACTTGCTAATTCACCACCTGTTAACTGTTGCTGATGCACTCACCTGTATTCATATATCTCACTAACTCCAGTTTTGTTCAGGCTACGTGCCAAAAGAAGTCCAGTCGTGGTTATGCTGATGTTATACTTCTGTTGCACTTTAAAACTGATCTGCTCTTACTGGAAATTATAGCAACTTTCCTCATTATGGGAGATTAAAGTTGTGCCACCCTCCTAATTTCTTTTAACCAATTTCCCCTCCATTTACTTGTCTGGGTAGTTGCAATGTACTATGCGATGATAAATTTGTCACACATTTATGCCCTCAAAATAGTAAGTGTAAGGACTGATATGTGCCCAGCCCTACACGATGTCTGGAGCGTCATAAGTTCCACTGCTGGAATCCATTTCATCCATTTTACATGTAGACATCTTTTTTGGACTTGTCTCTGGAGTTCGGTTTAGACCAAACACTTTGCATCTACTGTACTGCTGAGGAACTTTACCTCCAGAATAATTTATAATCTGTGCCCCTTTTACTGCCAGCCTTCATCTCAGAGCAAGAGCTAATGACACCAGAGCCAGAGTTGGCTTTCGTGCATGCAACACCAGAGCCTCCTACATCTGTTTATGTCCCCACTGCTCCCTCCATCTACAGATGCCTCCCCCTGTCCATCTCCTCTGTTCTTCCATTGCCCCAACCCTGACACTTATCACCGTCTCAGGTGATTCCCTGTTAGAATCCATCCCAAAGGCAGTAGATAATCCTGGTAAACTTGTCTTCATTTCTCGGTTTGGGTGGATGCCAGATAGAAATCATTCATTTGGACTGAAAAATCTGTATCAGCACCACAACTTTAAAGAGAAGCATGGTTGTAGAGTTTTTCCCTTCCACTTTTGTCAACTTTGAATCTTGCCTCTGGCGCCCTGAGTGCACCTTTCTGGTCTAGTCGGTTTTTTGCAGCATCATTGACTTGCCAAGGTGCCCAGCATTTCGCCCACTCCTTTAAATTAGTTTGTCCGGCTTGCTGGCTGCCCTTCAGAAATGTTTAGCATGACTGCCTGACCTCTGCATCACTGCCAGGAACAGTATCAGGTGTCTTCCTGGCTATCTTGCCATCTAAAATTTTTATTGCTGGTCTAAAATAGTTTACGTTTTCTGCTTGCCATGATGTGTTGAGGAGTGTAGTGGCGTAGTATTTTTCTTCTTGGCACTGCCCTGAGGTTTGACTCTCTTCTCTACCATAACTTAACTCAGGGTCAGAGTTTAACACAGCCTTGACGCCTGTGTGACATAAGAGGTAATATGGCTTCTAAACTTTAGTACTATGATGTTAGCGCTGGTAATTAAACCTGGAAATAAGGTTAGGTTCATTTCAGTTGCTGTGTCTTGTTCAACAGCTAGGTTCAACTTCAACTTCATTTTATTGGTGTCCCCAATGGGGCAATTGATTTTGCAGCAAAAGGACGAATATTAAAAAAAAACACACACACACACACACACACACACAAGACGCATTAAAAATCCGAGTACATAAAACGCATGAGCACATAAAACACACAGGCGCATGAAACCACCGCAGACACAGTGAGTCTAAAAATCAAGAACATGGATCAAGGAAGACATAAATGGTTAATTGTAATAAATAAACAGAAAATAAATTTTTTTAAAAATTGTTCAAATAAAGTGCTTGAGTATTTGAATTCCACCAGCTGAGGGTTAGTCAACTGATCTGCTGATCTGCATTTAAAATCAAGGTGGCTACGGGAATAAAAGGTGTGATATATCTATTACTCTTTACCCTTGGAAACCTGAATCTTAAGCCTAGGAATGAAATATCATTAAACAGGGGATAGGCAGCATCTGACAGCGTGCTTCAAGCCTTTGTCCTAGATGGATCTTACCTGCATGTTCCTTTTATGTTTGTTTTATCCATCTATCCCTCCAGCCATTATCCATACCCACTTAATCCAATCCCAGCACACCACGGGAAAAAGGCAGGGGTACACCCTGGACAGGTCACCAGTCTTCAAGTTGTTGTTTCAGTATATGTCATTTTAAACCGTCTCTTAAAGTGTCACAGCATGTCAGGAATTTGAATCTAAGCACAACCCTTACTAGGCGCTTGATTAAATGGTCAAGACAAAAATCATCACGTTAGCTCACCACCAGTCACATCGCTGAGGGACATGACTCCGTTGTTCATTTCAGCAAATATTTTTGATGGCTGTGAAATCAGTTTTATATGACCAACAATAATTTCATGCAGACTGCACTTCCAAAGAGTAAACCTTGACATTGCAACATGCAGTTTCCAGCCTATTCAACAGTGACTCAGCTGCACTTGTGTTTGCTTTAAAACTGCACTCACGTTCAACTTCAAGTGCAGCTGGAGTTCAAACCTGGAATTTTCCAGTTTAGGTAGAAATGTTAAAGCACAGCTACTGCAGCCAAATGCTAACTGGTAGAGCAATGAGCCCAACATGTCTTCTGTCATCATATAATGCCTTCAGCTTGACTGTTTACCACCTGCTCCATGTTCCTAATTAACCCACCTGCAGCCACTCACCTCATTATCCCCCGTAGTATTCAATCAGCTTGATTTCTGCCTCACTTTGCTAGATCCTTGTTACTGTTTTCCCATTCTTTCACAGCTACAAGGTCTTTTTTTTTTTCTTCAATCTGTCTTGACTCACTGTGTGGATGTATTTTTCTCCAAATGTGTACCTGACTGTGCACACTGGCAGTGCAGTTATTTGGACTGCTGTTGGTCAAAGCACATAAACCCTGCAAATATCTGAATCCTCTATCACCTCTGCCATGAACCCCCCCCCCCCCCAAAAAAATACACAAAACACCACACAGAGCGAGAGAAAAAAAAACAAACTCACTTTCGTATATTTTATATATGACCTTCTCTAAACGCAACATGCCAGTTCACATAAAACTCAACAAGATTGTCAGGCAAAAACTGATTGACCTCAAGGACAAAGCACCCAAACAGAAACTGAGCAGCATTGTATTCTTAGGCCAGTACAACAAAAAGTGCACATGCATTTATGTAGGAGAGCTCCATAAACACATGGCAGAACCCTATGGTTGGTGGACCACTAATCCTCAGGTCATGGATATGTGGTCCTCCAATATGTCAAGAATTAGGGACACGCTGTTGGGGACAGTAATGGACATTCTGGACAACGAAGTCAAACGGTTTGATAGAAGACGGAAAGAAACCACTTGAATTAAAAAGGAAAAACCAACATCAAACAGAGAAGACGGGCTCAGGTTTACATGCTGCTGTAAAACTTGTGTCCAGGCTGTTTCACTGGCGTTCACCCCTGGATTTATGTGACCAAAAACAACTTGTAATCTAATCAGGTACACAATGTACAGCTATCCAAAGGACTTCTACTGGGTCAGTGATTTACACGTGACTTGAATGACCCAACAAAAGAAATTTCATGAAGAATGAAAATAACATATATCAAGCACGATTAACGGTAGAGAGAGAGTAACAAAAACATGGAGTTGATAGGAGTGGAAGGAAAAAAACTCAATATACTCTTCATAACCACCTCTCCCTTCATATCTGTCGTTGCCCAGCAAGATGTCGGACTCTTTCTTCTTCCCAGACAGGCAATCAGCCTCTATCGGAGCCAGACCTCTTAGACCTCAAGCAAATGTACAGATCTAACAAATATATAGTTGATGTGTGTGTGTGTGTGTCTATACATATATACATATATATATATATATATATATATATATATATATATATATATATATATATATATATATATATATATATATATATATATGCATGTATGTGTGTGTGTGTGTGTGTGTGTGTGTACACACACACTGCCTTCCTCTTCATATTTTGATTAGAACTGTTTTAACATACATCCCAGTGGGAGATTGTTACCAGGGATACAGTAAAGGCTAAACCACAGCATGTAGGATAACTGTGGCTGCTAAATTTTCCCTAGATGTTTTTTCATTAACTGGTCATGAAAAGAGGACTGTGTGTCAAACAACATAACATGGTCTCAGAACCTTTCAACAGAGGTACTACCCAGAAAGAAATTCAAATACAAGTCAAACACAACAAAAAACACTGGATGCTACTCCACCTCCGTGACATGAGGACATCAAACGCAAGCATGGCCAGTTATAGCTGTGCAAGCATGCAACTAAACTGGAAGTATGACAACTTGGAGGGAAAAAAACAAGTTCATTACCTTATGGGATTACATTAGCATTTTATTGCAGTTCAGGCATTGCTCTCCTTCAAGATTGAATTAAGGATTTTATATTTTGGTTTGGTTTTAAGGTTTTGCTGCAAAGGTTTTGTGGCAGCCCACATCTCTAGAACACCGTATACATTCAAATAAGACAGAAAAATCTCAAATATTAGAGCCATGAACACTATTTTAATATTCTCCCCTTGTCCACAAGATGACATCCACATGATGTGCACAAAAACTAAGCCAATGCCTATCCCAGGTGTCTGAGCAGAGACAGGTTGCTGGTCTGTCACATACCTTGTTCACCAACATGGATATTCAATTATATTCTACATTAGTTTGTAAATATTTAATGTTTCTAATCTTCCCTTTTTCTGCCTATTTTTGTTAACTATATAGGACACAGCTGGGTGCAGCATGGAATCAAGTGAAGGTCTTTTGCCTGCATGAAGCTGGCTGTGATCTCTGAACACACTACATATTTCCCAATGGGGACTGCTCATGTAACAGCTAAGTGACTAATGGAGATGCGTTTTCGTATTTTCATGTGTAGCACATGTAGATTTGTCAGAACGCTCGGCTATATGAAGCAGTAGCCATTACCCCCAACTCTGTCTTCTGTACAATATCCAGAGTAATGCTGGTTTCATGTCAGGTAGTTAATTGCATTCGCCTACTATCAAAGGTGAAAAACCCTGCCTGAGTAGAAAGCAAGAAAGAAAGCCAGCAGGGCTTTGTGCTCCAAAACCGAGATGTAAAAGCCACTGGGTCTGCATGAGATCAAAGCACTGCTGCTTTCAAACTAAAGAGGCATTATTTTCATAAGTGTCCTTCTACATTCATTAAGATTTAAAAAAAAAAAAAAAAAATCATTCTCTCTAAAGAAAAAAACATGTTGCTGTGAGCTTTCAGGGTCAGTCAATGCTGGAACTTGGTGAGGTACAAATAGCACTTTGCTTATAAGCATTCAAGTTAAAAGAAACCTGACTTTCCCTGGTGGATCCCTCTTGAAGACATCCACCGGGGAACGTGAATCCACGTTCCCTGGACTCCTGCATTAACTCCATCCATTCTCGTAAACCAGAGAGGAGATATGGTAAGCTGCACACCCTGGTTGTAACGAGTGGTTTGAGGTGATAGAAAGCCAACACTAACTCAAATAACCAGTTGTTCCATCTTTCTCTGACCTTTGACGTCAACAAGGTATTTTTATTCAGACAGCTGTCACTCACAGGATGTCTTCTCTTATTCAGACCATTCTCTATAAACCTAAGCGATAGATATGGTAGTGCATGAAAATCCCAGCAGATCAGCAGTTTCTGGAATACGCACTTAAATCCCCCCTTTTCCACATTCTGATGCTCAGTTGGACTTCACCAAGTCATCTTGACCATGTCTTCGAACCTAAATGCAATGAGTTGCTGCCACGTGATTGACTGATTAGCTATTTGCAATAACGAGTAATTAAACCTGTGTATACACACACACTCATGCGTGAGAGAGAGGTATGCTTTGAATAAAGTATAAATGTTACTCACTGACTTTCTGAAGGGAGGATTAAAGTCAGAACAGCAAGCAAGAGGAGTACAAAGAGGATCACAGTAAAAGTACAAGAAGAACCAAAAGAAAAAAAATATATTGGATGTCTGCTTTTTTGTTTATCTTTTTGTTTTTTGGATGCAGAAAAGTTGTGCTCATCAGACTTTTATTTTCATAAGGTTTGCAACATAAACTAGGTATCAGAGATAACAGAGGAATAAACTGGGAGACCAACAGAGTATAAGAAAATAAACTTACTTTTGCCAGCAGCAATGGTGCCTCGCGACCAGTGGTTGATTTAAAAACTGCTGTGTTCTGCTTTTTGTAGCTCTCCTCTGTCCTCTTTTCTGTCTGGAGGAATAAAATACAACACGCACACACTCTTATACAGAACAAGACAAAAGGGATATACAAATTGAACGTACACTCAATATAGTTCATTGTTTTGATAAAACTAAAGTCGGGGCATATTCAATATAATATAGATAGATAGATAGATAGATAGATAGATAGATAGATAGATAGATAGATAGATAGATAGATAGATAGATAGATAGATAGATAGATAGATAGATAGATAGATAGATAGATAGATAGATAGATAGATAGATAGATAGATAGATAGATAGATAGATAGATAGATAGATAGATAGATAGATAGATAGATAGATAGATAGATAGATAGATAGATAGATAGATAGATAGATAGATAGATAGATAGATAGATAGATAGATAGATAGATAGATAGATAGATGGATGTGTGAAATCCCTGGAACATCTCATGTACCACAGCCTTTTGAGGACTGAATACAGTTTTTTTCTGATGAAATCTGTAGAAAAAGCAGTAAGGGCCAGGGTTAAACTTTTAGTTTACGCCTCTCAAGGCTGTCTGTTGTTGATTCTCCCTCTCTCTCTCTCTCTCTTTTTTTTTTTTTTTGTTTAACATTTTAAACATATAGCTCAGAGTTTGCCTGTAGTATGTGCTGGTATTTAACTGAATCCATTCAGAATCAAATGTTCCTTCCATCAGATAATTTGTAGAAAAAGACATTTTCCATCATGTTTTTCCATTGTCTAGAGCTGCTTCCTGTGATGAAGAGAGGCAGGTTTTCTAATGGGTTTTTTTTTTTGTGCTGAATTTGTAGACAAGTGTATCATTGTATCCCCTCACTACATCTTTCTGCAGGTTTTTTTTTATTGTTGTTGTCAAGGCTTAAATCCTATAAGCAGCAATCTCAAACAACTGTCTTGGTCTTCCAGACCTTAACTTATCAATTCAAGTTAATTACCATTATTAAATATATAATGACCTTAGGAAAGGACTACCTAAAATTAAGAGGGGAAAAAATGAAAAAAGGGAGGTTATAACAGTTATACCTCATACTGTCCTGGACCTGGACACTTTACTGATTCCTCATTATGAAAAAAGGAACAGCGTTGAACAGCTGAACCAAAGCCACCCTTCCTGGTTTCCTCTAGGAGCGCTTTATTAGAGCGTTCACGGGCCATACCAGGCTCAAACGCACTGCAGGACCCTGGACCTGGACAGAATGTAGACAGAGTGATCACCGATGATGTTTATGAGGACCTACACTTTTTCACATATTTCTACTTTTTCATTTCTGTGACCATTTAAAAAGGCAAGAGTCTTGAATAAAAGGTTTTAGTTGACAGTTTTGAATTTTACAAAAAGCCTTTTTTTCTTTCTTTTTAAACAAAGATTTGTATCTCTATGGGCTACAAAACCCTGTCAACACATTTATGACTTCAAAATAACCTCTATGTTGATTTTTATCACTTCTTTGCTTTTGTACGGGAGGGGTGCCCCAAAATAAGCACTCATGCCTAAAAAGAGAGAAATTCCTCTTTTTTTATTCGTGAACACGGGATGACAGGCACATACAAGTGTGCACACAAAGAAAGCATATCCTGACCTGGCGTGGAGTCTTCATTGTGCATAAAAGCGAAACACACCGCAGTGGTGCCAAATGGGTTTTTCTTCACTCCTGTGGTTCTCTTCAGCAGCTCCAGAGCACAGCTCGGGTCATTATATGTGCCAACAGGGGGCGACACTTCTTTCACAGGACCGAACCTCTAATTCAGAGAGATGAAAAGAGAAGTGACAGGTAAAGAGAGAGGTAAGAAATAGGGGTTAGGTGCATACATGGAGAAATTTCAGAATCCAGTGACTGTTGGGATCTATAGAAACTCAACACGGTTCTCTCGTTATTATCATTTTTTTAAATGTTTTTTTACACACTGTGATAGTCATTGTTTTTTCAATCTTGCATCTTTCCACTAGATTTAATTACTTTTTAGGCCTGATGTGACTTTTTCTAAAAGAAAAAGCACTTGGTAAGTAGTGAGTAATGAAGGGAATTTTAGTACAAACATCACCTTTACAGCCCTGCAAGAACTAGACCTCTCTGTGTTTCTTTCTCTGCTAAAAAAAACAACAAAAAAAAACACCTCACTCACCTTCTTTTCTGCTAGGTCAGTGAAGAAAAGCAGCAGCTGAATTCATGAACTGCTTGTACATTCACTGTGTTGTCCTTGTGGTTTGTTAAGCCCTTCTCAGACGTGAGCTATGCAATATTTATGGCTTTATCTCTCCGTTATAGCAACGGCATTCAATCCTCCAGACATTACTTCGTCACTGTTCTATTAATGTTCCTCACAGCTTCATTCAAACATGCCTGGACCTGATGGCGTCTACAGGTGCATTGTGTAAGATATTATAATATAGTACATCACGGTGTGGTTTGCGGTGACTGGAGGGTTCTGCAAAGGCTCATCAAGATGCCGCAGTACATCAAAGAAGCCCGGCTCCCCACAATTGGGGACATTTATCAGGCCGACTTCTTCCCATAAGTTATTACAGTAATGAACATTCCCTAAACAGTGCACAATTTTCTCCTCTTACTCATTCACTCACTGGAAGACTATTAATTAAAACACATTCTTTTTTTTGGGGGGGCAATAATAATAATTTTACAACCATAGTTATAAAGCCGAAATACTCTTTTACATGCACTTGAAATTGCGGCACAAAAGTTTCCATAAAAATATGCAGATGTGGGTTTATCAAATCACATTGTGGTTAGTAAGAGAATCAGGATTTCCAAAATAAGTAAATAAATAAATACAAAACAAAGCAGCAGACTGGAAATCTCTAAAATGTAATGGTAGGGTATCATTATGTGATAACTTTAAAGATTCCATGCATTTTTCCCTTTAGTCTTTTGTCCTTACATAAGAAGTTTTAGTCCAACCTTTGAATTCTCACCTGTTTTCTAAGGACTGTAGGAGCATGTTCCAAAAGATGTCAGACAGACTGGTAAAAGTGGGACAGGGGTGCTTGCACTGCTTGTTAACAACAGATGGTGTAATCCTGTGAAGGAGCACCTCTGCACCCCAGATACTGAACTGTTAGCTCTGAATTTCCATCCATGTCGTCTACTGAGAGAGTTGTCCTGTGATACCTGCCAATACTGCATGTGACGTCATCACCACAGATGTCGCAAGGCAACAAATACAACATCGCATACATGATTTAAACTATCCAACCTCTTGTTTATTTGAATTTACACTGTAACTGTAAGATTTCCCTTTGGGGATTAAAGTATCACTCATTTCAGTTCACTTCAGTTCATTTCAAGGCAACCATGAAAACACACAAAACAAAATCTGCAATGTTTGTACGTGTTTTGAAAATAAGAAAGAAAAGAAAGAGAGAACATGAGTGACACAAACTATAAGACTCATAAGCTCAATGAGCAGGGATATAATATTCTCAGTAAACCCTCTCAATTTAAAAGATAATATATGTATGTAATATCCTTAGACAGATTACTGAAACGACACTTCATTTAGCGAGTCTCATTTCCAGGTTGCAAATGTGTTTATTTGATAGCCTTTTGTAAGAACACAGACAATTAAGGGATCAAACTGGCGAAGCTGCTTTTATAGTCTGATTCACTTTAACTCTGAATTTCTCTTCAGATTTTCACAAATAAAACATTCAGCAGGTTGGTAGTATGCAATGCAAGAATAAAAATAATTTTGATCTTCAAATCTCCGCATTGCCACAGAACAAGTCTCCATAACCTGATACACACACACACACACACACACACACACGCACACACACACACACACACACACACACACACACACTTTATCTTGCTCGCTCTCTCTCTCTCTCTCTCTCTCTCTCTCTCTCTCTCTCTCTCTCTCTCACTAGCCAGAAGTTGCCTCCCCAGTTGATGTTCTACTATGGCAATGATTTTAAATATACTTTATTTGTTGGAAGCATGACAACCATTGATTTGTACTTTTCTTTTAAGCTTGATGCAGCCTGTGGAACATTAGGTGTGAGATCATGAAAATTCAGTTTATAATGCACAGCTGAATTATCATGTTTTTAAGCAAAGAGAAGACATTAAAGGAAAGGAGAGGCAACTAGAGTGGTGTAGCTGGAGGAAGAGGTTGTGAAGAATGGAAATCAACCCAGAGGAGGTGTTTTGGGTTGGAAATTGAGTGATTATTTCAAGAGAAGAAGGGAGACGGGCTGTTCTGAGGCAAAACCTCGCTGTGTTATTTCAAAGTGACTTGTAAAGCTGGGGTTTGTGGCCATCTGTCAAACCAACTCTGCCCTACTGGCTGTGGTAACATCTTAATGATGAGCACATTTTCTCTCTTCAGCTGACACTCTGTACTTTGATGGTCTTCACATGATGCAGAAAAGATTTTTTTTTCTTTGTTCTGCCTGCTGCTGTTCAATTTTCAAACACGTGTATTAGGAAATACCAGAGGAATACTTAAGAAGATCATAGCCTGGTTCAAAGCGTTCTCAATGCAATTTGACACCGACAGTATATCTTAACAGCTGTTAATGCAAAATAATGAGGCCACAGTGTGAGAGTACCATAGCAGTAGTACAAGACCCCTCATTCCTATCTGGAACCAAAGAAATCACTGATGAGGTCAATAAAATCTCAATATAGTAAAGTCCTCCCTCGGCTGCTCGAGAAATCAGAGACACACTTTAAATATGTTTTAACGTGTACATTCATGCTGAAGCTGCCTGACTCAGCAGTCCTCCTCCACCTACATCCAGTGAAGTAAAAGTTTTCACTAGATGTTGACACGAGTGAGAGACTGAGCCGTCACACAAGCATGAACTCTGGACAAACGCAGCCAGTGTGCGTGGCTGCCAAGTTGCAGCAGATGCTTGTTCGGTAAGTGGCAAAAAAACTAAATTTACACAATCAGACTAATTCAATTTGCATGAATAAAGTGAGACGAGGGCAAAGCGACGGTGTGGCAGTTAGCACTGCTGCCACGCAGTAAGAAGGTTTCTGAATCTTAACTCTCTTCACCAACGTGCAGTTTCTGTGGGTACAGCTTCTTCCTACAATCCAAACCCCTTTGTGGAAAAATCTATTTTCCACAAAGGTGCTTTGAAATGAGGAAACTGGGATGTGTGAGGAAGATGAAAAGTGAGAAATGTAGGAGTCTCTTATCTTTCCCTCCCTCACTACTTTCTTCATTCATTCCCCTTTTTCCTCATTTCCTCTCCAGCCCTCCAGAGGATTACAACTGGATGGAATCGGACTCGCAGGGAGACAAAGATCTAAAAAAGCTGTAGTTCTTAGTTTTGCGGTAAAGATGATGACTTGTGATATATGTGTGCACACAAATACACACACACACATATATACAAACACACACCTACACTCTGAGCATCAGTGATGACATCAGAGGGTCGATGCACTTACAAAGCATGTGTAAGTATGCAAGTATGCACCTCAGAAGCTCACCTCTGTTCTTATAAAGAAACAATATAGTTGTTCTATGTATAAAGCACTACAAAGATCATTTCAGGGAGCCTGAATTTGGTCATGGTGCTCACAGAAATCACAGGGTTCTTACACGTCAGGCAGCACCTACGACTCCGTCTTGCATCCATATCTGTCTGCAAGTGAAATCCACACACATGTTCGTCTGGATTTGAATTATGGACATGTGTGTTGGGGTGATAATTAAAACATCACTCAGAAGGGTTCACAGGAATGAATCTGTGGGTTAGAGCCCCAGAGGACGAGAAGAGCACTATTCCTGATATGTAAAACGACACGTTTTTCAAACCCTTCATCGTTGCACCTCTAAGCCTCTTAATAAACTCCTTTTCAGTCCTTGTAACGAAACTTTCCAATTCCTGCACATCAATTAAATAAGGAAGAAAAGCCTCAATGCCATGGAGCTACAACTGATTTTAAGTACTTCAAAGTAAAATACAGTCTCTTTTGGAATATGGTAAATATGAAATTAAGCCAAAGCATGACTTTGAGTATGCCGTGAGTGTTTTATAGGGCTATAGAATACAGTGTATAATCAGAAATGTAGTAAAAAAAAAAAAATTATAACAGTCAACTTGTAATCAGCAGACTTGGACCGACGGGTCCACGGGAGTCAGAGTCGGAGAAGAATACTTGGGAGATAAGAGTCCAAAAAGGGTAAAATTGTGCAGATTTCTATACAGTTGAGACCAGAAGTTGGCATACACTGTATAAAAAAACATCACTTTTTTTCCCTCACAGTCTGACATTAGACATCACACTAAACTTTACCTGTTTTTAAGTCAACTAGACTTAGAAAAGTATTTATGTTTGCTAATTGCCAGAATATTAAGAGAGAAAATTTTGTAAGAGAATGTTTTAAAATACTTTCTTCAAAATCATAAGTTTACATAATGACCATAGTTACATTTGGAGGAAAAACAAGGAAGCTTGCAAGCCTGAGAACACCATCCCACCAGTGAGCACAGGGGTGGCAGCATCATGTTGCTGGTGTTTTTCTCACTGCAGAAGGGATTGGTGCACTTAACAAAATATCAGGAGGAAAGAAACATTTTGTAGAAATTTTGAAGCAGCATCTCATGACATGAGCCAGGGAGTTAAAGCTTGGGTGCAAATGGGTCTTTAAAATGCACAATGACTCAAAGCATACCACCAAATCAGTTACAAAGTGGCTTTAGGACAGAAAAGTCAGTGTTTTGTAGTAGGCATCACAAAGCCCTGATCTCAATCCTATAGAAAATATGTGGGCAAGGCTGAAAAGACATGTGCGAGTAAGGCGGCCTACAAACCTGACTCAATTATACCAGTTCTGTCAGGAAGAATGAGCCAAACACTGGACGAAATCATACAGTTAAACGGCAATGCTACCAAATGTATGTAAACCTTTGACTTTGAAAAAGTAGTAAAGAAAATTCTTTAAGAAAGTCTCTTTGTTATTTAGCAATAGAAATAATCTAGGTAAACCTACCAGATGAATGCAAACTAGTGAAAACAGGAAAGTTTTGATCTGATTTTATGTCAGACAGTGGAAAAAAAAACAAAAAAAAAAGGTTATCTGTCTTTTTAGTTTTTAATACAGTGTATTTCAACTTGTATTGGCATCAACTGCATGTGTGTGTATGTGTGTGTATATGTATGTGTGTGTGTATGTGTGTGTAAATATATAAAAGTATAGTAAGTGTACTTGAATAATGTGAGATGAATTCATGTTTGAAAATTGAAACTGAAACAAAACGAAAAAAGAAAACTGAGATGAATCCATCTCTTTTTCTTCTGCATCTCACGTTGCCTCAGCTGTGTTCAGCAGTGTGTGAATACGTGTACGATAGAGAAAACACAGCACAGATGCAATAGAAATGATCTCTATAGATCTCTACAGACTAAGAAGGCTGTATGAAGGTGTGAGGGAATAGTTTTTTTTATGTAAAAGCCCTCATGAGTGGACAAGAAAACAAGACAGGAAAACCACTACATACAGTCCATTTACCTTTTACCAGTGGTCATCATTCCTTTGCCCTCCTATTCTCTTTTACAACATCTCAAATATCACCACAAATCTCCTCTTTGGTCTCCTTTTTTCTGTCTGGCAGCTCCATCTCTGGCATCCTTGTACCAATATACACCAATCCCTCCTCTTTACCATTTCTATATACCCTCTGACCCTGACTTTTACTCTGATGTGCTTGTTTTTTAATTCTATTCATCCTTGTCCCTGCCAAAGAAAATCTTCACATCTACAACTTTGCCACCTCCAGCTCTGCTTCCCCTTTCTCAGTGCTGCCGTCTCCAAGCCATAGAGAGGAGCTGCGCTCACTACTACGTTGTAAACACTTCACTTTCCTCTCAATAATTCTCTTCTGTCGCAGATAAATTACAGCCCAAAGACTGAAATGGGGAATAAAAGCTAACAATATTCATGTATGACTGCCCTCTGCATCAAACTGTGCTAAATATTTTTCATTATATTCATAAATTGGCCAGAAAATTAATTTTACATTAAATCAAAAAAGAGATAATACAACACTTAACTTTACATTTGAGGTATTATAAAGTGTGATTTCTTTTCTACGATGAGATACTTACTAGAATAAGCTTTTTGAAAGATTATAGTTCATTTAATACGCAACTGGAAAACCTTTTTTGGGGGTTTAACTGAAATACTTTAGCATAATAACATTTATTACTACTACCCATATTCTACTATAAAAAGTGATTTACTGTATATTTTCTCGAAACTATGAATTTAGTTGGACTCCATCAGAGAACGTGTTCTTGTACAGCATGACCAAAGTTATTATCAACATGTATACATGTATCTGGTACCAGACACTTGAATGTTAGCAGACTTAAAAACAACTGATTAGGATGCCTACAACATCATTTGTCTGAAATTGCACCTACAACTAAGGTATTTCTACTGTACCTCAGTCTGTGAGAGGAAGGGATGGAGAACTTTGGGAGATTGCCACTGGACTGGTCAGACTTCTCAAATTGACCCCTGATGTGATACTGGGCTGGACCAGGAATTCCCTAATGGGAAACAGAAAATATAGAGTAACCAGAAAATATACAGAAACCCACTGGGGGAAAAAAATCAAGATTGTTGTCACATGTCTTAAAGATAATTTTTTCTTGTACAATGCTTATTTCAGCTAGATAGAAAACGTTAGAGAGTGAGGAAAAAGGACTTTGAGTTTCCTTCATTTTTCTTTTCCACTGTGTCTGTGTAAAATTTAGAGCATAAAAACAGAATTCAGATTCAGAACAGAAGATCAAGGAAAGACAACAGAGAAAATTAACCCGGGTTCAGCTCGATACGGTGACGGGGACTACCTTCCAGTAGGCTCACCAACAACAGAAAGGGTCATGAGGTCCCAGTGCAATGTGGTTTGGGATAGCAGTCATGGCAGCGTGCCATGGGGGCTGGACGCTCCACTACTCTGGAGTTGTCCATGGTGAGCTGGTATAGGCTTGCTTATAGCTCCCCAGCTTAGCCAACATGTGTTGGAGTTCACCCCGGTGAACTAGAGGGTTGCTTCCTTGCACCTTCAGGTCGGGGAAAGGTCACTCACTGTTGTTATTGCCTACGGGCCAAATAGCAGTACGGAGTACCCAGCCTTCTTGGAGTCCCTAGAGGACTATCAGTCGGTCTCAAAGAGATCCTGGCAAACCATCCGGCACCTTACAAAGGGGAACCAGTAGTCTGCCAACACTGTCTATAGTGTGAGTGGGGAGCTACTGAACTCGACTGGGGACATTGTCGCATGGTGGAAGGAATACTTTGAGGATCTCCTCAATCCCACCGACATGCCTTCCACTGAGGAAGCAGAGGCTGAGGACTCTGCAGTGGACTCTTCCATCACCCACGATGAGAGGTGTTCCAGGCATGTCCCACCGGAAGTAGACCCTGGAAAAGACCCAGGACACGCTGGAGAGATTGTCTCTCGGCTGGCCCAGTAACGCCTTGGAATCCTCCCAGAAGAGCAGAAGGAAGTGTCTGGGGTGTGGGAGGTCTGGGCATCATTGCTCAGACTGCTGCCCCTGCGACCCGGTCCCAGATAAGCAGATGAAAGTGGATGGATGGAATAGATGCTTAACTTGTGAAAAAAACTAAAAAGAAATCTAAAAAGAAATCTCTTTTGTGTTGCTTCTGGTGGATTGGCTTTTGTGAAAAAGAAACAATGACTTATGCAGCCACTGGAAGAAAAACTACACAACTCGAGTATTTATGCATTTCAAGAAGACCTTGATGCAACTTAAAACGACAGTGTCATTTCAGTAATTATTTTAACAAACCAGCTAACAGCACTTAACTTCACAGATACACTTTCTCAGGCATTTACATTGATCATACTTCATTGTGTTTGTGTTGCTCTGTAATTACACTGCCAAACACAAGTCTGCTGTGCAGATTCTTTTTTATGCAGTACTTCTGCTCGCAGCGCTGATCTTCCTTTTGTTTATTTACTTATGTTAACCTCAGACATGACGACTAAAACAAAGCAGAGCTTATGTGAACTGAAGTTCATAAATATTGGAAAACAGTTCTTTCTGCTGAAAATACAACAATAAATCCGGTTTGAAAATGACAAAGAAGAAATAGCAGGCAGAAATACGTAGCAGGAAATTGAATAATGCCGAATGGACCAATCACTCTTGTTGCGTCGATTCAAGGCAGAGGTATAAACTAAGCATGTTGACTGTAAAATGACGCCTCTGGCTGTGAATGCCTGTCTATGAAATTCTTAGAAAAAAAATAGAATGTTTTCTAAACTGCCACACAACTTTTATTTTTAGTGACTTCATACCAATTGTCTTTAATTCACATTATCATGGTTATTCGTCACTTTGGATCCCAGGTGAAACCTGTTCTTGACACTCTCCAGTTTAATTAACAACCTAACGACTGTAGATGATGCTATCATCTGTCTGCATACTTTTACCCCATCACTAGTGAGAATTATTTGATTTTGTTTTTTAATTGCTTTTTTAACAGTACATTCATACTCCATCCAACCACCTCGTCTTAGTGAGAACTCAGGATGGGTCTCAGTGCTTCTGCTGTCTCCTGGGTTGCTTACTTACCGCATCATAGATGAGGAGGTTGATGTTGTATAGCACTAATCAATAGTAAAAAAAAAAAGATCCACAAAGCTGAAAAAGTCAACACACTACAGAGACAACAAAGCTTGTGGTTCAACAGACTTCATGAACTCTCCTGTCAACGTATGCTTGAGGAAATCATCTTTACCATGTTTGCAGCAAGATGTATATCTTCAGTGGCTCTGGTGTTAAGATTCTTCCGGAGGGTTCCAGTCACAAGTGAACAGCTCCGAGCCCATCTGTTCACACCTGTTGCTAACATGTATCTCCAACATGCATCTTGAGTGGCAGCTTGTGATCAGATCTCACTAACCCATCTTATATCTAATTAAACAGGTGCATGATTTCTGGCTGCAAAGACAAAATGCATTACTTTATACATGCAGGAGGCAGCAATACACTAAACTGCAACTAGTCACTAAGAAAAAGAAGAATAGCATCTTTCCTGCGTGTCAGATTTTTTTCCCAGGTTTAACATGCATGCACTGGCAGTTGATTTGCACCGACAGGAGACGTGGTTATTTAGCTCCCCCTTAAATGTGACCCAGCATCCATTGTGTTTGCACTACTAAGAGAATGTGGTGACATGTGACCCTGACCATCTTCAAATATGTCTTCAGTGATGGATCTCAATGCATGCTCAAATTGCCTCCTGAATAAGTTACCATCTGTACTTAAGGCTGTGCACTTTTCACTGGATCAAAATCCTGCATTGGTACCATTCCATGTGTGCTGGATCTTTTTGTTTTGAACAGGATAATAGTTTTCCATAGTATGCTATCCAGACAGGAGTAGCATCAGGCCATGAGAGGCCAACTGACTGCTGATCTCCAGGGATTAAAGGCGTTTGATCTGAGTGTCTCCACTGTGGGACATTTGACCCATCTGGTCAGTGCATGCATGTCATTGCATGTGAGCTGAGGTTTGCAGGTTTTAATGATGATGGTTGGGGGTGCACTTCTATGTTGGGGAAGGTGTCTCAATTGTTTTTTATGGGCACTGTGCACTGATACAAAAAGAAAAAACATTTTAATTGAAAGTCAGAAAACAAAATATTTTTATTTTTAATATTTTGGTCATTTCATTGACCACATTGAAAGAGGAGAGAGACAGGAAACATACACTATATGGCCAAAAGTATTGGCTCACCTGCCTCGACTCGCATATCAACTAAAGTGGCATCCCATCCTAATCCATAGGGTTCAATTTGAGGTTGGTCCACCCTTTGCAGCTCTAACAGCTTCACCTCTTCTGGGAAGGCTGTACACAAGGTTTAGGAGTCTGTTGATGAGAATCAATGTCATCATCCTCACAGTTCACTCACAAAGACTTGATATAGATGTGCCCCTCCTCGCTTCATGTGATTCTGATAATACTGATGTTAGATGAGAAGGTCTGGCTCTCAGTCTCCGCTCTGATTCATCCCAAAGGTCTTCTATCAGGTTCAGGTCAGGACTGTGCAGGCCAGTCAATTTCAACCACACCAGACTCTGTCATCCAGGTCTTTCTGGACCTGCTTTGTGCACTGGTGCACAGTCATGTTGGAAGAGGAAGGGCCAGCTCCAAACTGTTCCCACAAAGGTGGGAGCATGGAATTGTCCAAGATGTCTTGGTCTGCTGAAGCATTCAGAGTTCCTTTCAATGGAACTAAGGGGTCAAGCCCAGCTCCTGAAAAACAACCCCACATCATGATCCCCCCTCCACCAAACTTTATACTTGGTACAATGCAGTCAGAAAAGTACTGTTGTCCTGGCAACCGCCAAACCCAGACTCATCCATCAGATCGCCAGATGGAGAAGCACGAGTCGTCACTCCAGAAAACGTGTCTGCACTGCTCTAGAGTCCAGCAGCAGTGTGCTTTACACCACTGCATGGCTTGGATGCAGCTGCTCAGCCATGGAAACCCATTCATGAAGCTCTCTGTTTGCTGTGCTTAATCTAATCTGAAGGCCACATGAAGTTTGGAGATCTGTAGCAGTTGACTCTGCAGAAAGTTGGCGACCTCTTCGCACTAAGCCTCAGCTGACCCCGCTCCGTCAGTTTACCTACCACTTCGTGGCTGAGTTGCTGTCATTCCCAAACGCTTCCATGTTCTTATAATACAGATGACAGTTGACTGTTGAATATTTAGGAGCAAGGAAATTTCACGACTGGATTTGTTGCACAAGTGGCATCCTATCACAGTTCCACGCTGGAATTCACTGAGCTTCTGAAAGCGACCCATTCTTTCACAAATAGTTGTAAAAAAAAAAAAAAAAAGTCTGCTCCCAAGGTGCTTGATTTTATACACCTGTGGCCATGGAGGTGACTGGAACACCTGATTCCCATTATTTGGATGGCTGAGAGAATATTTTTGGCAATATAGTGTATGTTAGACTGCCATTTATGATGAACCCTGCAGCGTGAAATAAATACAGAGAAATAAACTAGAGATGTTTAAAAAAAAGGATAAAAGAAGGTGCAAGTGCCTTGATTTAAACACACACATACATACATACAGCCACCTTTTCTGATCAAATCCAGTCGTACATTTTTGAGGTTCTGCCTCACCCACTCTAATCCTCCATGATCATTGAAATCAGACATTACCTTTCCAGCTCAGTCAAGATCATAGGCAGGTGAGTAACTCCCCACATTTATCCTGCTCAGCCAGTCTGGGCCTGCAGCTTATGTTTTACTGCCCTCTACGGGCAATAAAAATAAACTTATAGATCATAATTTCATAGTGGGAGAGGGGAGGGGCGAACAATTTTATCTTTAATCGACTGTACTTGAATAAATCCACAATAAATCCAACCTACTTACCTTGACTTTGTTCTCACTTAAATCTCTGTGCTCTATTAGCACTCACTGAATGTGCAGTTTTTAAATCCTTCTGTAAAGAATCAATGTGAATGAAAGAGCAGAAAAAAGTGGGATAAGTTGTTTTTTGCTGTTAAAAATATGTTGTTAGTCCTGTTGCTCAAACTTATGACAGAAACGTGACAACGTCACATTATAAACTAAAACAGTTAAGTCAAACCTGAGGCATGGCGCTCCAGTTACATGAGAAAAGAATTTATACAGCCCATTTCTTTAATATAATACAATATTATGTGATTATGATCGTTTTAATTTATTTTATATTAATGGTTTATTACAACAGAACATAAGATAACATAGTAGCAGCTGGGATTTTTTTTTTTATGTTTCCCAAAGGTTGATTATTTAATCAATATGTAGACACTAAGATAAATAAAGCAAAACATATTACTTAAAACAAATAACACATCATGAACATTTCCTACTCCCCTGGCAACTAAAATCAAAAGTGTACTCTTTTCTCAGTAGATGAGTAACAGTTCTACATTCTGTCCTTCTCATCAGGACGATACGTTCCCTTTTAGGTGAACAAAGACATTGTTTACCTCCTCAAAAAGAGACGGATGTTAAAAGGAGAGATTTGTAGCTTCAGGCAGTCCGTAGAGGGGATTAAAATGGGAACCTGTGGGAGCCAGTCAACCGTTACGTACAGGTTTGTGGAAATCACTTCGTCACAGGTTAAGTCATTGTAGAAAACGTGATGCTTCATTTAATTGCAGCATGGAAGTCAAAATCAAATTCAATACTTGGACGCTTTGTTTTTGTGTATTAGTTGGGGTTTTTTTTAAGCTGCAAGTTTTCTCAACAGCCCAAAAAATTGTCAATTGTGTTTGTAGTTTCTTAATAATCCATCAATATCAAATACTATTTGCTATTCTTAATCAAGGGCATTAAACCCTGCATGCGCCACAGCTCTTCTCTAATGTTACAAGCACTGGCAATGCCATAATAGCACCTGAGAAACCGGAGGGTTTACAATGTTTAGTCGCTTGCTCGCCCATACTTGCCTTCTTTTCCTCGGTTCTGCCCTTCCCTTCCCTGTGGTGAAAGCCTGTTCTGGGGACCCTGTGGCAGATAGAAGCAGAGATAATTGAAGGTACAAATGAAGAGAGAGGATTTTTTTAAAATGCAGCAGGGAAAGTAGAAGTGGGTAGATGTAATATAGTGAATTCTAGCTGCAGATAGATGTGCAATGAAGTAAATAGAAAAGATAAAGACGAGGCAGATAGGATCAGAGGATAAGACAGAAAAAGCAAACTGGCAACACATGCCTCTCCCCATCATACAGACTGAAACAAAAATTCCAGGAGGAAATTCTGGACTTGGAGTCATTTGTAAATGATTCTACTAGTCAAGTGGGTTTTTGAGGCTCTGCCCAGACCCACAGTACTGTCCAGACACATGACAAGCACAAATGTTTGGGAACCCTGCTCAAAATGTGTTTCTATAAATGGTAAACAAGTGCAAGATTACCATATTTCCAAATGGTCTACCACTGAAATCATAACATCTTTAATATTTTATTCAAGACTGTGTTTAACAGAATATGTGACACACACACGATATGATACTCATGTTTGGGGACTGTGCTTAAGCCAGTAACACTGGGAACGTTTATTTGGGATTGGCTCTAAATCAGCAAATACATTTTTAATAAACCTTCTAAATATCATTCAGTATTAAAGAAAAACATCACTTCCCTGTGAAAAATCGTGAAGATGAAAAGAGAATGACTTCCTAAAATGCACCTGAACTCCACAAAAGGGACAAAATCTCTACAGATTAGTGTTTAGAAGAATCTCAGAGAACTGTAAACTTTTTACAGAAGGAAACATTTGTAAACTGACATTTCTTTTAGGGTGTGTTACAAAACAAAGCTCCAACCCAACTTTAGCTTTTTTTTTCTTAAATTTTGAAGCTGATTGAAATCAAACTGTAATCTTGTTAAAACATTCTAAAGAAATTTTCCTTTTGTTTAATTTCCTTTTTTTTTTTTGACTGACAAGTGATTCTGACTAAGGGTCGGGTGTCTAAGCTTTTGCTTCCCTCTGTACTTTTAAACTGTGATTTAGCACATTTACAGCCTCCCTTCTGTTATAAAATAAAGTCTTTTTTTTTTTTTTTTAATGAATAACTGACCCGGGTGTGTGCGCCCACCCAAACAGAAGCACTTAGTAAGCCCCAGCGTCCACATCAAACGTCAATCATAAGAGTCTGACTGTAGCGTCAAAGTAATATTTCACTTTGCTGGAACAACTTCTCTATTCAGCACACACCTCAGTAAGAGCAGGAACATCTGAGACTAGATGCACTAAAGCAAATAATCTAATTAGCCCCACGGCCCTTCATCTGTGCATTTATGAAAATGATACTCCAAACACACATTTATGGTTGGGAATCAATTTTTATCAAAAATCAGTACCTCAAAATAACATATTATGTTATACAACTGCTTAGCAAGGTTCTTATTATCCCTTCTTATTTATTTGTTCTGTAAACTGCATGTGCTGTACTCTGTTCGGTTGACTGAAATGATGCACGACACTCACGTCTCAGGGTAATATTCTCCGGGACCTGGTCCTGCCTCCACTTCCACATCACCTCTCTTCTCTGTCATGTTGCCAAAGTGGACTCCTTTGTACTGAGCAAAGCTCATCTGTGACTGGCGACAAAGAAAGAAGCAAAGAGATTAATGATAATTAAATGAACAAGAAATTAGGGAATATATCTGACTCATTCACGCTTATCTATTTCTCTATAACTGAGGCTCCTGAAGCTGGAGCTAAATTAAATGGGGAAGTTCGGCCAAATGCGACTGTATATCAGAGCCTCTGTCCTTTCATATCGGTCAGAGTTTTACAGCTTGCTTCCTCTTCCTTCGCCTTTTCAAATAAGAGCAGTCCAGTTTCAACAAATGAAAGAAGCTGCTCTGGGAACAAGCTGGCCAGCTGTCACCAAACACAGCTTAGATATACTTTGTGAGAACATTTCACAAATATAGTCAGCTGACTTTAGCTGATGCCATCCCGTCCTCTTTGTGACTGAATTTTCAGTCTGTATCTCTTCTACAGATATTAAATAAAGACAAAAAAAGGATGAAAACGAGGATTCTATTCGAGAAAACCAAATGAGTCAACAGCTGACTTATGGTTGTGACTAACCTGTTAAAATGAAGCAGACTGAGGAAAAAGCACTTTTTTTCCATTAAAAATCTAAACTGCCTGCAATTTCTTTTTAACTTTTTTTCTCCTGAGTCTATTGTCTGTGCCCATTCGGTATGTAAAAAAAAAAAAATGTTCGACACTTCATGCAGACACATCCATTGTGATGGTATCAAGGCTGGAACCAAGTTTAAAGGCAGAAATTGCCTATTCATGTCAAGTAGAGCTTTTAAAGCGAAACAAAAACACACCTACAGGGTATAAACATATTCATTCAGTACTGATAAAATGGAATGGCAGGTGATTTATTATTTAAATGGGAATGGAAAAAGGCAACCAGAAAGAGCTTCTTTTTGCAGGCTTGTGTGTGGGCAGGACGCTGCAGGCTGAATGTACTGGTACTGCTTTCATATAAGCTACCAACACAACAAGTCCTGATTACGGGTCCTTCATTTGTAGAGCCAGCGTCGGTGGCTCTCTTACAGATCAAAAGATATAGTATCCCTAATACAGACTCCAATAAAACCTACATGTTAAAAAAAATAAATAAATAAATAAAAATTGGGGTTATATTCAGTTCTAGGACGCATGTTGTCATCTGGGACACTTGTATTTCTTCATGGAAGATATACATATATAATATACATAAATACACTATATTGCCAAAAGTATTCGCTCAGCCATCCAAATAAATCGGAATCAGATGTTCCAATCATTTCCATGACCACAGGTGTATAAAATCAAGCACTAGTTAGTTATAAATAAATTTATTAAAAAACAGTCCCATTCATGTTTCTCTGCAGCATTTAGTAAGATAGATAGATAGATAGATAGATAGATAGATAGATAGATAGATAGATAGATAGATAGATAGATAGATAGATAGATAGATAGATAGATAGATAGATAGATAGATAGATAGATAGATAGATAGATAGATAGATAGATAGATAGATAGATAGATAGATAGATAGATAGATAGATAGATAGATAGATAGATAGATAGATAGATAGATAGATAGATAGATAGATAGATAGATAGATAGATAGATAGATAGATAGATAGATAGATAGATAGATAGATAGATAATTTGAGCAGCTGTTAAATATATCTCTAAAATTGTACAAAACAAACACTCTTAAACATTTGGCAGATTATATAAACATAAAAGTCAACTTGTGCTTTGCACCAGCGTATCAGTGGTGTGTATCTGGCAACTGTTTGTAAATTATAAGTATCAGCAGATGCTGTCAAGCGATTCTTTCTCGGTGCAGAACTAAACCGTAAATTGCAGGTGAGTGGATTAAAAACATTAGGATGCTGTTTTAGTCGACCCCCCCTCAAAGGTTGAAGCTACATTAAAGTCACGTTCTCAGACAACCATTCATTCAATTCCATCTCCATGTTTTCTAACTCAGCCAAAACATACTACGGGGAAGTGTTTGAGTTTAAAGAAAGGAGCGTGCCAGATGAATGAACAGAGGACACAGACGGAAGCAAAGGTTGAACTTTCAAAAAGAAATCAACAGAAGCCGAAAAGAAAAAAGAAAAAAAGTAGAAAGAGAGAGCCATGGATGAATGCACTGCTGATATCCCTAAATCACAGCACGCCCCATGCCTGCGACACAACCCCGGCCAACACTCAAGGACGTTGTTGACTTCCTTTAGTCATTAACAGATGAAAAATGACTTAATTCAAAGTCAGACCAGCAGGAGTGTGCATTATTTTAAGTGAATATTGTAATATAGCTTGAAGAATAATTACTAATGGCTCTCTTTGTTGGCATGTAAAATGGATGAGCATGGGTGTGCTGTGGCTTCTTTAAAGTGGAGCTGCATTCATTAGCTATGGAAATGGGTTTTGGGCCAACTCAATGAGGTGAGGTGGGGGCTCAGTGGTACATTAGATCTGCACAAATGAGAAAATCACACTCTGATATATGTGCATTTAAACTTAAGCACGGTTCTGCATGTGTGTGTATTTATTCTTACCAGCGGCGGACTGCAGAAGCCTGGCCCCCGGGTTGTGTCCATGGAGGGGGCTGCTTCTTGCGCAGCACAGCATGGGCATCCTGCTCATAGCCATAGGCCTGGCCCACGGAAGGAATGGATGGAATACCTGACCGACAAACTGGCTGGAGACTTTTAGCCTGCAGCCATAGAGAAGAAGCAGGAGATGGGAAGGGCGAGTGAGTTGAAAAGTCATGGTTTCTGATCGGGAAAAAAAAAAAAATGCCCTGGCTTACAAAGGAGCTGATGATGCCTGAGGCTAGAATAGTATAAACCTGAGGGAGATACAGAGAGGGAGGGAGAAAGAGTGAATGAATCTGAAGATGAGAGTTAAAGAAGGATAAGGAAGATAGAAGGAGAAATAAAAAAGACAGAAAATGTGAAGAGTAGAAGTGTAAAGGTGCAACAGGGACAGTATCTGCATCAATGAACTTCGTAAACAGGAATGTCATTGCAGAAGCTACTCCACTGACTTTCCACAGCTTTGAATAATGAGGCCGTGTGAGCTTTAAAAATAATTACAGTAAGCATAAAAGCAGTGACTGGTACGATCACAGAACATGCATAAAAGATGGCAATAGCCGTGACTTCAGGGAAATGAAGCCAGTGAGGTGCAATACCACGGACAGACACTAGGGGCTGAGTCCAGTTGCCTCCCATTCAAACAAAGCTCAGTCATGAAATAACAAGTTATTGGACTTTACAAATTAGTGTCATAATTTAGTTTCATTGGTTATCTTTATTAGTTTTAAATAGTGTGCTGAAAATACGATCATATATGGAAGTAGATAGGAGAACTTAAAAAGAAGCTGTTTCACTCAATCCGGTGTCGTTAAAAGAACAAAAGAATAAATGTCTTTGTTTTGTTTACTTAACATTTCAAAGCACAATAGACAATTTTATGCAAAAGATTCCTGCACTTTTACAACACTTGCTGTGTGTGTGTGTGTATATATATATATATATATATATATATATATATATATACATATATAAAATGACATATTTAAAATGAAGAACACAATAAGGTAAAAGAGCAAATCTAAAACAAGTAATTGCATACAATTTATATTGCGGTCATATTTTGGCCAACATGGGTACCAGTCTTCTGCCAGGCTTCTCAGGCTGTCCTACATCAGCTGTCCTAGCCTTGAGCATGTTTCCTAAGTAGGTCCTGGGGTCGGGAACCTCTGATGTGGCGTCCTTAAATCGCGTGGAGCGGTTCTGAAGACTGCAGTCACCATGAATGTTTACCTAAAACGACGAGCGTTGGAATGGACCACATCCATCTACAAGAGGAGAAACACACACAACTACAATGCACTACTCATTTGTTTAACTGGAGTGAGTGTTTTACCACGCCAGATTGGAAGACAGTTTTTTATTTTTTTACTAATTCATAATGACACAGTCCAGGGTTTTTAGAACTTGTGACATGCCAGATCACTGCCTGACTCTGGATTTATTTTCATTCCCTAATTTCATCCCACATCCTGCTTGATTCTCTTCCTGTCTTCACACTGTTCTCTTGCAGCAGATGCAGCCCTCCGTGTTGCTTGTTTACTGGATTGATTGTCTGCTCCAGCTTCAATGATTACCCAGACCTGTGAGTGATTACACCTGCTCAGCACATGAGCCCATCTCTCCCACCTCCCACTTACTGGTCGTCTTAGCCACGCTAGCAGTCCAGTTATTCCCGGTGATTCTCTCTCATGGAAAGAGCAACGCTGTCACTATGGAGGCAATAATCAATAAGCCAACTGAAAATGTACCCAGAGGCTGAGAAGTTAAGGGACCCTGATTCAAAGTTTGTCTCTGGGATGGTTTTTCAGTCGACCAAACCACCAGGGAAAAAAAAAGGCACAAAATAATGCCATAGAGGAAAAAAACAAACAAATCAAAAACAGCTAAACAGAGTCGTGAAATAACTTTAAACAGCTGCAGGCTAAAACAACTGGAAAGATGGTTTAAAGAAAGCACAGAAACATAAAATGATATAATCATACCAGGAAAATGTCTCAAAACCAAGTGAAACCGAAAATAACTAGAAATGCATGCAAACCAACAAGGAGATAAACTCAAATTCAGTTTACTGATACGAAATGACTGGAACGGGAATGAACACAAACACACAAACCCGCTGCAAAGACTGCAGACGTTTATCACTGACCTTTGTCCTCTCTCTTTTACCTGCTAGGGATTTTGGAGGGTCTTCGTTTCTGTAATCAAGGGTCCGTTATCTTAGAATTCACCCTGTGTTCATTTTACTAATCCTCTTTGTTTATAATATTTCACTGTGCCAGATTCAAAAATAAAACGTTTCAGCTACCTGGGGTTGTATATCTGCTCGGGATGACGTCATACGATCCGGGTCCAGCAGGTGAAGTGCGGCTTGTTGCCATGACGGTAACGCTTGGTGCCCGTCCGTGAAGACAAGAGTCGTAGCTTTTTAAACTTAATTCAAACCCAGCAGCAAGTTATTTACTATTCAAAATGATTGAGCTTCACGGTTGACATGCCCTCTTTGAATTTGCGCGGTTGCCTGGATACCACACCTCGTTAAACACTGTACGTCGGAATCATCATCCTCGCAGTATTTTTAAAACTTGTCATATTTTTTGTTAAAAGCAAGCGAATTAATATCTTCCAACTGTTTACACGGTTAAGTGTCGGTATGGTGCAAAAACAGCCTTGTCCAATTGCACCATCTAGTGGTTAATGCCAGGTACAAACTGAAAGCTCAATTTATTTTATCCTGTGTATATATACGGTATGTTTTGTTTAACCCTCCGGTCGTGTTCGCATTCAGCCCCCTACTTTAGTGTTCCCGGTCAAAACTGACCGGTCTGTTTTAACTGCTCTTAAATTAGCACACAAAAAAAATTTCACCACCAATTTTTTTATTAAACATTCTTTAGTTGAGAACAACATTTAAAAGTAGTGTCTAACAACAATTTGTAGATGTAAACATTAAATAACATCAGTGAAAATACAATTGGGCACTGAAAATGAACTACAAAATGAACATATAATACAAAAAATAAATGGAAAACCAAACACCAAACTCAACAGGGTGTGTGTGTGTGTGTGTGTGTGTGTGTGTGTGTGTGTGTGTGTGTGTGTGTGTGTGTGTGTGTGTGTGTGTGTGTGTATTCATGCACATGAGTGGCATGTGACACTCAGGTCAGAGTGGGCCTTGCAAACATAAGCATTACATTTGCAGCATGTCAGGCTCGTTTTGATGTCTCTAGGGGCACAGAGGCCACAACGCTTCCTTTTCTGGCAATGTCCTTGTTGGGGGAGAGCAGCCAGGGCAGCGGCTGGGGCTGGAGTGCGCATGCTCCTAACCAGACTGGCAGAGGCTGGTGTGCGGGGAATGTGCTGCCGTCGCTGTATAAGAGGAGTCACCAAAGCTTTCCCCAGGTCTGCGAGGAAAAGTCTCCTCTTGAAACTTTTCCCCTGATTCCAGGTTGGGTCGATTGCTGTCCACACCACGAGTACGTGGTTGAACGCGTTGAAAGCTGACACATCCAGGATGTTGTGGAACAGTGCCACAGGCCAGCGAGCCGTCATCCGCTTACAGGTGTATGTACCAGTAAGCTTATCAAGGCAGTCAACGCCTCCCTTATTCTTGTTGTAGTCCTGGATCATCAGGGGCTTCCTGTCCTCTGTGGTGCTGACAGCGGCGTCTTTGTGTACTGTGCTCATCAGGATGACATTTCTGTTCTTCTTGGGAACGTATGACACAAGAGTGTGAGTGTCAGTGAATGCAAATTGTGATGAGAGTGCCTGTCTTCCTCTGGTCGATACCAGCGCAGGGGGAAGTTCAGGCTTGTTCTTCCTCACTGTCCCTACCATGGTGAGCTTTCTTTTCAGTAGCTCCTGACCAAGAGCATGTGATGTGAAGAAGTTGTCACATGTAATATTATGCCCTTGGAGACCGGTTGTGAGCTGGGGCAGTGTGTATGGGGATGTTTTCTGTATGTTGAATGAATTTACTCTGGATACCCATTCATTTTCTATGACGGTCACTTTTGACCGGGAACACCACAGGTGTAACAAGGTTGATTAAAACACTCAAAATTGAATGAAATAGGTGATCATCACTTTTATATGTTCAAGTACACAGTGTGAAGGATATCATAAGGTCTTGAGCTAATCAGATGTAAAACATAATATTTATGAGTATTATAAGTTGTAAAACGGTCAGATTTGACCCGAACACGACAGGAAGGTTAAAGGCAGAACACATGCAGCTCATTTAGAAACTACCTGTAATTAAACAAATGTCAACGGCAAGGGATGGCGGTTTTTTGTGTTTAAAAAAAGAAACAAGTGTAATCCTACATTTGGCCGTAATCCTCTCTTGTCATCGGTTGCTCCATTGACTACTTCTTCTATAATCAACCAATGATTTAGGAGTTTATACTTACAAAGGTGGAATAACTTACAATGTCATATCAGAGAGTCTCTAAATTTCTATTTCAATAAAAAAGCAACTAACTCTCCTCATGAAAAAATAAAATCTGCTCATTTCTAAGTGATAATAAACATTGACTAAAATGTTTAAATATTTGTATACTCCCTGTTACTATGTGACACATAATAAAAATCGCATGTAAAAATGTCTTCATGTGGAAAATAAATTGTTTTGGTCCTAAATACATTACTCAACATTTTATTTTGATATATGTAACAGCAAAAAAGATAAGACTTTCACAAGGAATATAATTAACATGGCATATACTGCACATGTAATAGAAGAGGGTAATGCCACTGGCCAGGGACTAGATACAGTTTCTAACTGTACTTTCGGCACAGATTCACGTAGATTATAGGTCTTTCTTTAGATGGATTAAAGGGTACGTTTAGGTCTGAAAGAAATTACAAAAGGAAGGTCGCTACTTCACCAGCAGAGGGCAGCAGCAAATCTAAAATAAGCAGAACCTGCTTCAAATTTACAGGAGTCCAACTGGCGTCTTTAGTGACAGTAGGACATGTTATGAAACATAAGACAAAGTGAAATCAAATTAGACTCTAAACGGGGTTCACGACTCTGCAACATCAATTTGTAGTATTTTTATTATGTATTCATAAAGTAGTGCCGTTTTGTTAACAAAATAAAGATCATCTGTACTCTTGTAAGCCACATTCGATTTTGTCCACAAGGCAAGCAGTAGACATGGAAGTGTGAGTTTACGAACCGTCAGTGAAAGCATCACGAGCTATAGCCACCATCATAGCCAGCGTCCGCATCTTATTATTAAGGTGTCCCTGTCGGCAGCTAAACACCCGGCTCACCTGCGGTCGTCGTGCGCACATTTTTATACACATTCGTCTTTGACACGTTGGGGGCTTCGGTGCCATGAAAGGAGTCAGGTTCCTCGTGTTTTTCTTGGTGCTTTCTACGTGTTTGCTGTGCACGACTGAAGCGGCCAGGAGCAGGACCAGCAACCAGAACAGCTTCCGGCGGGCGGCCAGCGGCATCTACCAGACTCTGAGCAGCCTGTTCGGGGAGGACAACATCCGAAGCCTGTACAAGGTGAGCCGGGGACTGGGCCGGGGGCCTGAGACTGGGTCCGGGGACGGGGCCTGGGTCCGGGACCGGGACCGGGGCCTGGCAGCCGACTGCCTTTAGCGGAGGCCGGCTGCAGGCTGGCAGTCTCTTCGTGAGAGCAGGACGGAGTCGCGACCGGGCCTTTGCCAGTAGTTGTCAAGGATGCCATTTTGAAATATTACCATTTATTCCATCTCTTTAATATTCTTGTCATTTTTCAAATGGTAAGCATTGTTTTTAAATTTAAAAGATCTGATTAATTTTGGTTTTAAACATCCATTAATATTAAACTCAGTCCACCGCAGAAATGGTTTCACGCTCAGCTAGATTTAAAATGCTGCTCTTTTGGGGGAAATGCTGGTATGCTTTCATTGGTCCAGCTGTATTTCCTGCATTTAGAAGCAAATCTAACGTTATTTCCTGCAGTTTACCGCCAAATAAAGTGGCAATGTCAGGCTTCTTGCGTGATGATCTTCAACCCCTGTGAGCGCCGATAAAACCTGGAGACGCACAAATTTACATTTATAGACGTTGTAGCGGTGAATAATTTGGGCATTGTTTCCCTCACGCAAATAAAGATCACCGGTGTGGGAAGCTTTGTGTTCTTTACTTGATTAAAAGTACTTAAAACAGCATATTAAAGTAGTCTAACCAGTGCAAGTGCAAGTTAGGTTGATAAACGTGTCGGTTTAGTTTTACTAAACTGACGTCACTGATCTGTGGGAAAGACTGAAGCCACCAGACTCGACTTGAATGAAACTTTAATTTTGTAAAACATAATTGAATGCACTATTACATATAGATACACAGTATTGATGTTGTTGTTGTTGTTAATATACAGTGGTGAGATGTAATATGTGAACCTTCTGGTTTTCTGCAAAATGTTAACGTTGGCCAAGTGGTGACCTTAAAATAGTTGCTATTTAAAGCCTCAGATAAGACAATAAAATGTCCATTTCCATTTAAGTGATAATGTAGATGGTGTCCCCATAAATGGACCACAGTAAATTGTGTAATAGGGCTATTTGTGCAGGACTATTCTTCAGTTTATTTATATTTATTGATATATATATATATATATATATATATATATATATATATATATATATATATATATACATACTATACTATATATATATATACATACATACATACATACATACATACATACATACAAAAAAAGTTGCAGCCTCCTCAGTAGTTGATCGTTATCGACACAGCTCACATTCTGTTTTCTGGGGGTCACTTGCGATGCTGAGATGATCCCCTTCATCGTGAGTCTGTAATGAACTTGTAGTGTGAAGATGAGACAGACCGGTCCTTTCACTTTCCATTCTTTTCTCGTCAGTTTTTTTCCAAAGCAACAGAGCGCTTTGTCCATGGGGTGGACTGTTTCCTGGACACCATCTGGAAGATCTGGTCAGATTTGCTGGATGTAATGGGCATTGACTGTAAGTCCTACAGCATATATCCCAAAAAATGTCATTTATGTGTCAAAGTGGTGGAGACGGGGCAGAAAGGGGGAGATGTCATGATTAGTCAGTGAAATTTGAACTGCCCTGAAATACATTCTTCCTTCTCAGCTACAAGTATTATAATTTCAACTAATTCAAATGAATTTCATCTTCTTTTTCTCCCTGCAGCTTCAAACCTCAGCCACTACTTTAGCCTCACATCTCTTAGTGGCTCACCGGCGCGTGCCCTTCTTCTTTTTGCCGCCATACTCTTGGCCTACTGGTTCCTCTCCATGTTCCTGGGAGGTTTCTTTTACCTGCTGCACGCCGTCTTCGGACGCTTCTTCTGGCTGGCTCGCGTCACCCTCTTCGCCCTGTCCTGCCTTTACATCCTGCAGAAGTTTGAGGGTGACCCTGAGCGCGCTGTCCTGCCGCTCTGCTTCATCATGGCTGTGTACTTCATGACAGGGCCCGTGGGAGCGTACTGGCGCCGGGGAGGAGGAGCCGGTTCCCTGGAAGAGAAAATCGACCACCTGGACACTCAGATCAGGCTGCTCAACATCAGGCTGAGCCGTGTTATCGACACCCTGGAACGCAGCGGGGATCAGTAGACTCGCTGGAAGCTGCAGCAGGGATCCGTTTGTGGTGGAGGGCGGGGGGGCGGGAGGGTTTGGGGACGAACCAGATGCATTTGTCAACACATTACTGTTTCCTACACACATCTGCAAAAACACCACTCTACAGCTGGGTTAGGAGAGAACTAGATTTGAACTCCTGTGTTTTAATTTTTGTAATGAAATAGGTGGAAATCCTCAGAAGCATGGACTGTTAACGTGGCGCATTAACGAATCAAGCGAATATTTTACCTTTTTTGACTTATTTCTCAAGGATTTTGAAGGTTTTTCTAAGGAAGTTATCAGAAAGCTGTGTGGCCTAATTCCACACGTCTGAAACGCTCCCTGATTGGAGAATTTGTTTGCTGAAGCACCATCAGCACTTGTGCTAATATAATATGTATATTTCTGTCCTTGTGTAGAACCTAGGAGTCGAGACTTAGTTTGTTCACAAAAGGAAGGGGGGAAAAAAATGAGTTGGGTTTTTTTTTGTTTTTTTTTTGTCTTTGAAGCTTCTGAAAAGGACAGGCTGGGGTCTGAGACCTGGTTGGGACGGATTCATTGTTGTTTCTAACGCATCAAACCTTCACATTATTGATTAGTTGTCCACTGAGATGTATTTATTCCATCCAAAATGTTGAAATATGTCAGTCTTTTTTTTTTTTTTTTTTTTTTTCCTTTCTTTCATTCCAAGAGTTTGATATCGGGACCTCTTTTTGTTGCGTGAATGTGTGTGTTCAGGTGCATTGGGGGCGGAGCTTGTGAAACGGTAGAACACTGCATTGTAAGTCACCACCAGACTTAGAGAAAACACAGAAGCCAGCAACAACTCAGGGATTCACCAGTACATACACTGAACTGAAATTGGACAACACGCATATCAAAGTCATATCTTGGCCTCTTTGAGTCACCTCACATTTCAGATGTAGATTTTTTTTTTGTTTTAATTCTCTCTCTCTCTCTCTCCTTCACAGTACTTGTGCTTCTGCTTTGTGTTGCGATCGCGATGTTTGTTTGAAGCCACAAAGTCAGTTTTTCAACCATGGTACCTACAGTTGTAGTATCTGAGCTCTAGCTAAAGTTAGGAAATAACTTTTACAACGCGTACATGCGTGAAGCCGTTTATTCGCACGTCGTCTTGAGCTGCGTTCTACTGGCTGTAAATTGGCCTTGATACGAATACAGTTTTAAGATGAAATTGTTGAGAATAAATGAGGGCTAGTGCCTTGGATCCTGTTTGGGGGGAGAAAAAGTACTTTGATTTTTAATCCTTTTACAGTATTAATTTATGTATGTTTTATGTGATTATTTCTTCTGAGTATTTGAACAGGCGTACAAAACCATCATGATTGATTCATGATGTATTAACCTTGTTGGAAAGAAGACTGCAGGTTTATTTTTGTTTATGTAACTACCTTTCTGCCATAGTTTTTCTCGGTTTTCATGCATTGTCTTAATAGAATTGGCCTTTTCAGTCATTTTCTTTTCTTACATGTCTGTAGCGCATCTTCTTTTGAGTTAAATGCGTCATTATAGTCTGTGTGAAGTGACCAGGTTGTAAATGTGAGGGGTTTAAGAGGAAACATTCAAAGCAGTCGGTAATGTTGCTGATGGTCAGATGGGTCTGGCGTTTTATTATAACCTTTAGTCAAATATGAATGAGGAGCTGTATCGTCAGCAAGCAGCAGCATGGGTGAGGTACTGCGGGATATATCGCTCTCTCCGTCGTTTGGCTCCAATGGTAACAGTTCTCTTTTTTTGCTTCATTGTCGTATACAAGCTGCAGACAGGTGGACTTTTAAGTTTTTCATGCATTTAGTTTCCCGGTAGACCTTCTGTTTTGCCTTATGAACATGATCTTTGAATTCCACGTTCATCTCCCACATCTGAAGAACCCAGCTACGTTTGTCTGGTGTAAGTTGGGATTTTGTTGCATGCTGCTTTTATGCTTACAATATATTCATGTTGTCACTGCCTGAGTGCAGAAGTTGTACCAAATGTGATGTGTGGAATGATGATTTAGCCAGCAACGGATTATATTTTGAATTGTTATTGTACAATGTCTTGTTTTTCTGTACCGTCAAAGTTAATATTTGCACTGATTACTGAACTATCACAGAACAGCTCTTTGACAACAACAGACTAAACTAGATATAATTATTCCTTTCATTTCATAATCCCAGCAATCCACTAATGGTCTTTGGGGTCTTGCTACCCTCCTTTTTTTTCTGAATAAGTGAGATAAAATAAGTATTTTCCTTTTTCAGAAAGGCAGCTGACTTGAGAGTGGCGCTTGATGCTGGTGTGTTGGGATGTTTTAATAGTCTACTGATCAGTCCGAGGACACGAGCTGCATATTTGAGGGTGAGACACGTCTCCTGTGGGAAGGTGTTCAGTGTACTAATACTAATAAATAGTTGTGTCGGTCAAGAAAGTAGTCACTCAGTTCAGAGGGTCATTGCAATAGTGTATGGAAATTAAAAATAAATGTGATGCTGTGCTCGAGGTATTTGAGATTTAGAATATTTATGAGATTCTTATTATTTTAGACATTGAAATGCGTTGGCACACGAGTTCTCTCACTTCGTGAAAACACTCTAAAAGCTCCAAAGGAGAACATTTCCTCTGAGAAATTGTGGAAGTTGCAGTTAGATCAGACCGTGTACTGCTCAGATGGTGAATGATATCACTTCTTCTTTCTGTCTGCGTCTCTTGGCGTTAGATTGAATGCTACGCACAGATTATATTTATTCTGTCTGGCATGTCTTATTGAGTGATTTGTGATTTCTTTACATAAGTTTGCTGTCCTCCCGGTTTTTAATTCCTCAGAGTAGCCTGCCTTTTATTATATGTAGTGCCAATAATGTCCTTTTTTTTTTTTTTTTTTTTTTTTTTTTCAGCTAAAACAATTATGTACAACATGATTTTTTAAGTAAATGCATAGGTTTTTTTTTTTTGTTTTTTTTTTACATATTTCTTTACTCGAGGGATGTCAAAAGCCAAACTGTTCTGTCTGCTGTTGTGTACTTTTGTGTTGGAGTGTGTTTTGATGAAAACCTGGAAAATGGCTCTTTTTGTGTCAGCGTGAACATGAGGTCCGGATCTGAATAAACACCACAGTACTGTATGACCAAACGGCTCCATTTTCTACGTTTGTTGTTGTCGTGTTTGTTCATTTATTTTTAAAATTAATAAATACCTGTAACAGTTAATCATCTGTGAATTTCAGTCATCTGAACACCTACCAAGACTAAAATGAAGGTACATTTGTTTCGTTTATACAGTTTAGGAGGCAGCTTTCTATCCCTTTTTATCTGCCACTAGGTGGCACTGATTTGTCTTAAATGATAAATGTAATTGAAGCAAAAGGCTTCATTCTGTTAGGGAGCTTAAAGATTGAACACTGAAGAAATTGAAACATGTCAGGTGACTGAAAGAATACAGATTTACAGAGAGTGCTGGTGCAGGACAAGTGAAGCAGCACCCGTAAAGCCTGTTGCCTGGTGTCCAAACGTGCAGCATTGTGTCAGGGTTGCATCTGTTGGCAGGTCTGGAATCAGCAACATTATGTGAAAGACTGTTTCAGGGAGAAGGAGACAGGATTTTCACACATGGACTCGCCACAGCAGAATGCAGACCGCGATCCTGTTGAGAATGACTGGATGGCTTAGACGTCCCACAGTTGTCCCACTCTCCCTTCATCGATACAAAATTCTTGGTTGAAAATGAATGCAACTGTTGAGGTAAATGTTTAAATATTGCATGAGCTTATCGATTAAAAAAAACAAAAAGTCCACTCTGAATGCTAGAATGTCAGATGTTCTTCTACCGTCCGTTTATCTGAATCTAGATAAACGCAGTACATTGTGGTTTTATCTGTGTACTCTGTGAGCTGGTTATCTTCTTAAAAGATACAGTTTTTAGAAAAGGCCGTTTCTAGTTCTGTTGGGTCTAAAACTAGAAGAGTGCGAAGTGAGCAAAACAATTCAACTTCAGTAGCTGAAAGAATAAAAGTTAAGTGGTCCAATGCAGCTTTTATGTTTGTTGTATGTTTTATGTTACATAAAAGGTTGTGAGCAAAGTACAAACTAGCACGAAGAAATCACGTTGTGAGATTTATTCCTTTTATCATGTATAAATTAGATTAACTCAAATCAGTAGACGACATTTAAAATGATCAATCATTTCAAGCATATTATTGCAACTCCTCCGTTTTCCTGCCATGTTTTGATGCTTCACCTTGTTTTTTTAAACCATTTGGGACGGCGTTATACTTAAAACTGCTAATACTTAAGTTAATGCAATCTGTACCCAACGACGATGTGTCTGGATTTCTAACTGAAGCTCAGTACATGAAGTGAATAACCAGCGACGGCGTTCACACTCGGAGACTGCAGATCATCTTTATTTGCAAATGTTTTTCACTTAGCTTTATTAATGTTTATTTCATCAAATATAAAATTAGTTGTAATTTGCTTTTTCATTTTAAACTAAAACGGTAAAAGCTATGATCACAAAAGATAAACTATCAATGGCTTATATTAAAAATATTCAAATCTGCCCATGCAGTTTATTGTTGTAAATATTAACGTGGTCCAACACATGACAGAGTAAAGCTACAACACAAATTAAACACGATAAGCAGCCCCTACACAAAATCCTCATTTTCTTTTGGTGAATTCACAGCTTAATATTACAAACAAAAACATTTTGTGTTATTGTACCTAGAAAATATAATTCACGAAAAACAGTTAGATACTCTTGGCTTCGGATTGTCGGATGTGACTCATGTCACATATAACAGCTTGGTGTCCGTTATTTTCAGAAAACCGGTGAAGTGCACGAGCACTCGAACTACCCAGTCGCCGTACAAACCCCTGTGTTAGTAGCTAAACTGTGGCTCTCAATAGTAAATACCGCCAAGACACATTTGACCAAGTTACCACAGCAGGGGAATACCTTCCCCGAGGACTGCAGAGGGTAATCCAGCCAGGACTCCAGTGGTGCCGTTAGTCTTCTCAGGTAAAAGGTTGAGAGACTTCCCTCCACACGAGAAGCTGTTTATAAGTCGGCCTTCATGGGCGTCTTGACAGACAAAAGTGCAGGTTTCACCCTTTCTCATTTTCCACTTCACTAGTCGCGCACCTCTTCTTCTCGTTCTTCACATGATGGCAGTCTAGTAACACAAAATTCTCTCTGGCGATATATAAAACGGTAGAAAAAGAGAAAGAGAGAGAAAGAGAAAACATCCAGTGATCTTGTTTGCAGAATAACTAGATGTTCAAAGGTTAGCTCTATGTGTCGCTCCAGATTCTGCTGAGACGTCAGAAACGCGCCACAACTCTAATGTCCAGGTTTCCTGCACCGCCGGAGTCTGCACCAGGACCCTGAGCCTGCTGGGATCCCCACTCCACTTGGACATGGTGAAGACCAGAGTTGAAGCTGGCACACAAAAGATTGGTAGAATCACTGGGAGCCAGAGAAACCAGCGGCCCAGCGCCATCCAATGGCAACGTCCCTAAACAGACTGAAATGAGGATGGCAGAAGACAGGATGGAGGAATATTAGGGTTAAAAAAAAAAGAAATGAATTCATCAAATGCCACTAGCTGTGTTGGGTTTTTTTTCTTTAACCTGCTGTATTTTGATCCCAGATTTTGATAGAGCTGTCATGGGAGGATGTTGCTACCCTAGCTGTGCCACCACAGGACACGGGCAGGAACATACAGCAGGCTGTGGTCTGGAGATGACCTCTGTACTCCACAACTTTACAGCCAGGCTGACGCAGATCCCAGAGCTACCGACGCAGACACACAGCATCAGTTGTAACAGATGACTTAAAAAAACGATGACTCTTAAATCTAGTTAATGCTTTCAACAACAAGTTGAAGCCTAGACAGACATGCATCATTTGTACAGCTGACCCTTTAAAGCCAACGACCACAAGATCTCACCGTAGCTTCACAACCCTGGCCCCCAAAGCCGTTGCTGCAGGATACCAAGTAGTTACCGTTTGGAGAGACATCACAGTGGGTCTGGATGTATTGCTTTGCTGGAAAAGTATTGGTAACCTGCCATGTACGGCTGTCCCAAACCCTACATGCAACAACAAAAAAAAAAAAATACGAGAATGCATCATCCTTATTTATACTGTATATAGACTGAATATATATATTACCTTTAGATTATATTTTCAAGTTTTTAACAAATTATGTGTACAACAGAACCATGCCTGTCCAGTCAATGTGCCAAAGTTTAAAAAAAAAAGTAACAAGATTGATTCATCTGTTTGCTACAAGAATGAGAGAAATTCAATACACCATAGTTGGTTTATTTTTATACAAAAAGGATGAACTTTCCACATTCCATCTGAAAAAGAAATGCAACATTGGATCAATATATGCCCATCTATTGACTACCAAAGCTGCACTTAGCAGAAGACAGCTTATAAATGTTTTAAATGCCTGAAATACCCAATTTTGTGAAGTGCCAAACACAAACTTGAAGTCATCGATCAAAAGGTACAAATTGTGTAATCATTTAATTCTTCTGAATATTTCAAGTCCATCCCTCCCTGTAACTCCCCGAATTGTACTAAAATACTAAAATGTCATAGCACCAAAGTTATTTGTTATTTTGTCTCTGCTTGGTGACCAAACCAGGACTGTTCTATGACTAGTACTAAATGTAAAGTATGACTAGTATCACTACCCTTAAGCACAATTATTAGTCATGATTTTGTAATGAAGCGAATTTCTAATAGGGTTTCGTGACAGCATTTATGCTTCTACACTATTAACTGTGGTACCTTATGGTTTTATCCTCAGAGGTCTGGACTATAGAGGAGCTGGCTGGAACCCAACACACATGAGTCACCTAAACAGACGCACATGCAGTAAAGTCAAAAAAAAATTTTAAATCTCGCAAGTCCTGAATGGAAGACCTAAAGAAAAAGATTCAATTATTTAGTGATTTTGATCATGTTTTTCTTTCTTGCTAAACAACCTAAGGTGGCCTGTCATACCGTGAGTGCATACAAACGCACAGAAAACATATCACTACTCTTACCAGGTTTCTAGAGATGTTGTGTCTCTGCTCACATTTTGCAGATTCTATATCCCACAGGCACATCCAGTTGTCACGAGAACCCGTGCACAGCTTCCTCCCATCTATGAGCCAATTTAAAAAACAGTTACAAAAACATTGCAGTTTATGGATCTGAAAGAGTTTTAGTGTAACCGAGATTACCAACTTCCTACCGATCGGCTTCATCTACCAACAGCTCTGTTGGTATTGAAAGTAGAAATAGATTAATCCAGAGATTAAACTTGAAAAAAAGTCCTTCCTTATTTCTACAGTTTGTCTTTTGTATATTTTTATTGCCACAATGAGATACAGTCAGCGGGAGATAAGATGCTTCACTAAATTTGTAGCTGATTCTGATGATCTCATTATTTGATGATCTCAGTGAACTGCTGTTTATAATCTGTGTTGGTTTTGACCGTGTCATTATTATTGGGGATTTTAACATCCATGCGTACAACCATCAGGACAAAGGGACTAAAGACCTGAGTAACAATCTGGATTTTGGGCTGACTCAGCATATAACAGAGGTCATGTACAGTAAGGGAAACAAAACTCATGACTTACTGATCTCAAAGGGTCTGAGCATTTCAAAGGTTTCTGTGTCGGATGTGGGCGTGTCTGATGATTCCTGTGATTTCTATGAGCGTACAGTTTCAGTGCACACAAATGTGTCAACAGCAGTGATCACAGAGCGGTGTATGACAAGTCAATGAGCTCATCAACAGCTTCAATGCTAAAATGTTAAATGTTATGGACACTATTGCTCCCATTAAGGTGAAGGTTATCTCTGAAGGAAGAAGTCTCATGGAGAAACATGGAGTAACTCCACTCTGGTGAAAAATGGAGAAAGAGTGTCGGAAGGCTGAGCACAGACGGAGAAAAACAAATCTTCAGGTTCATTACGATATTTATAAAGAGAAACTTTACTCTTATAATCTACAACTGAGGAATGCAGGAAGTCCTACTTTTCTGACATCATCACCAAAAACAGTCATAACGCTCGGCCTTATTCACCACAGTTGACAGACTAACAGACCCTCCTGTGTCAGTGGCAGCTGAACTTCATCCCACCACAGCCTGCAATGACTTTGCCAAATTCTTCACAGACAAAATCCAAAATAATAGACAAGCAGTTGGTACGTCAACAGCAGGTTCAGGATATGTACTGTGTACACCAAAAAACTGTTTAAACACCATGACACAGTTTCACCTCATTAACAGCAAAGACCTGGAGGACATCTAACACCAGCTGAACTCCTCCTCTTGCTGTTTAGACGTCCTGAATGTCCTGAACAAATGAACAACTAAAAACCAATCTCAAATCTCCCATTTTTAAGTAAGATAATTGAAAAGACGGTTTTTCAACAGCTCAATTACTTTTTAACACACAATAACTGCTATGATGCCTTCCAGTCAGGTTTTAGACAGCACCACAGCACTGAGACTGTTCTGACCAAAGTGTTTAAAGACATATGCTTAAATACAGCCAGTGAAAAATGTCCGTCTTAGTTTTGCTGGATCTGCATTTGATACAGTTGACCACAATATATTACTCAAATGACTGGAGAAATGGACAGGTCTTTACAGAACTGTACTAAAGTGGTTCAAAATGTACTTAGAGAACAGGAAATACTTTGTGTCAATAGATAACTTTACATCTGAGCAGACAAGAATCACATGTGGAGTTCCCCAAGGTTCCATCCTGGGACCTCTTCTGTTTAACATCTACGTGCTCCCAATGGCGCAATTTATACAGAACAACAAAACAAACAACCACAGATATACAGATGACACACAGATATATATTACAATGGACCAGGACACAGAGGCCCTGTACAGACTCTTAGTAAACGCATTGAGGAGATTAATGACTGGATGTGCCAGAACTTTCTTCATCTAAACAAAAACAAAACTGAGGTAACTGTCTTTGGAGCCAAACAGAAACGATCACGTGTCACCACAGAGCTTCAACCTCTAGACCTAAAAACCACCGACCAGGCCAGAAATCTGGGTGTAGTGATGGACTCTGACCCAAATTTTAATCAACACATAAAAGGCAATAACAAAGTCAGCCTACTATAACCTCACAAATATATCAAGGTTAAAAGATCTGATATCAGATGATGACAGAACCTGAAAAAACTAGACCATGCATTCATCTTTAGTAGGCTGGATTATTGTAACAGCATTATTACAGGTCTACCGAAAAAAAAAAAAACATTTATACTCTGTAGCTCATTAAGGACTGTGCTGCTCAAGTCCTCATTAAAACTAAAAAAGTGGACCACATCAGTCCAACTCTGAGGTCTTTACTCTGACTGCCTGTCCATCAGATGACAGACTTTAAAAGTTCTGATGCTGGTCTATAAAGCTCTGAATGGTTTAGGACCAAAATACATAAGTGACCTCCTGACCCAGTATGAACCTTCCAGACCCCTCAGGTCATCTGGATCCGGTTTTTAATCAGTTCCCAGAGTCAAAACCAGACATGGAGAAGCTTCCTTCAGCTTCTCTGCTCCACATGTCTGGAACAAACTCCCAGAAGGCCTCAGGTCAGCTGAAACACTCAGTTTATTTAAATCCTGGTTGAAGACACACCTGTTCACACCTGTTCTCAGCTGCATTTTAATAAAGCTCCAAATCCACACTTTTTTACTTTGGAGCTTAAGTTTCAAAACTTGATCATATTTTAACTACCGTTTTTATCTATTGTTCTTTTCTTTCTTGAGATGATGAATAGCTATAAATAAATCTGTGGGTAATAAACTGCAAAAAAAATGGGAAACAAATGTGATACTACTTGATACAGCATGATTTGATATGTGATAAGACATGCTGCAAATCCCAAATGACAACTTCTTCTTTCCAAACAAATCTTCAAAATAACAGTTTAATATTAAGTAATGACTGAGAAAACTGCGTGTTTGTGTATGTACCAGGGCTTATAGCTATTCCATTGACGACCAACTCATGTCCACAAAATTCCTGAATAGGTTCGTCTCCCTGGTTGAGGTCCCACATCAGAACAGTCTTGTCCCGCGAGGCACTAAATATCCATGTACTGCCTGGGTAACAAAGCACCTGGAAGACAGATGAGGGATTTAGAGGAGATAAAACCAGAGGATGCATACATGTGAAATTTGTAACAGCTTTGGACAGCGTCACACCTTTTTTTATCAGTTTGTGCACACACAGTATTGACATTACCTTGGTAACCTCTCTGTTGTGACCCTGGAAAGACTGACACATCCGGCCTTGTTGCCAATCATACACAACAACGGCCTACAGGGGTAGGACACATATTCACACATACACAAACATGAGTGCCACGTTAATCAAGCCATAATGAATGATTTTTCTTTTTCAAATATATTGATTCAGTGATTCAGGAGTGTCTAATATTTTTATAAATGCATAATTATACTTTTGTATTGTTAAAATGAAGATGTAATTTGAACATTTTACAGTCTTACTTTAACTATTTTAAACTTTAATCCTTTTTAAACAGTTACACAGCTTAATATGTGACCTGTAAGGTCGAACAAAAAAGAAAACCTACAGGCTGATTAATAATCAACACTATGATAGAATTTTGGTTTCATGCATCAATAAAAAAAATTTTAAGTTTTAATTAAAAAATGCTGGTATTAATTTACCTGGTCAGTGCCACCCGAAACACAGAGGTCTGGGCTTAGACAGGTCACAGTGTTGATGGATCCGTGATGGGCAGGTTCATACTGCAACACCTGACTGTCACAGCTATTATCAGCTTTCTCCTCCTGAGATGCTCTGCACAGAATATCAATGCTAAGGATCAATAAATGCCCTCAATATATACAGAAATATTTGTTTTAATGCAACACGTGTCTTTGCTGTTGTAAAAACTACTGTGGGCGCTCCAAGCCAACATCTCTCCCAGCTTTTCATCTTTCTCTGTTGTATGCGTAATGAAACTGTGATTATCCTGTTTGCCACCGTTTCCCACAAATATTTAACACCCTGTGTACAATGCAAATAAATCACAAGCTGGCTCAAGCCAGTAATGTGTTGCTTAACCTCAGTGTTTTGGAACTGAGGAGATCAATTTGCTGTTGTTCAGTAAGTTTTGCATCTCATCAAAGGCCAGGTTGCTGCCTCAGTTCCAGTAACACAGAGCACGTAAACCATTTGGGAAACAGACGCATATGAATAACAAAGAAGGAAAAAAGATCTTACCTGTAGAGCTCAGACCTCTTACGAAACTTGCTCTGTAGTTTCCCCATGTGTCCCTAGGAACATGCAGCCACACTGACACACAAACATAAACACGATCAGAGAGGGGGAGCAAAGTCACGTCTGCAGAGACGCAATAACCACTAAACGTACACCCCGAGATGTCCCAAGCCTTGCTGTAACCCTACAACAGCTCGGGTCGTTTCAAAAGCTCAGTAAGTGACATTCCAACACAACATAATCGCATTAACCACAAACTTGCAGCGCAAAATCTGCAGCGCCCTGGATGTCCATTATATCATTGCAACTATACTCTCTTAGCGAGATTAAACCACTACTGCACAAACAATACTTTATCACAAACGCACAGTAAAAAGCCCCGCCCCGATTATCCCGGCGAACTCCTCTAACAAGCAACAGGAAGGAGAGCGCTCAAATCCTATTAGCGCCGCATCATTACCGTCACAAGGAATTAGTCATTCGAAAACACCTGCGACAAACTGTGCTGGTGATCATTATACAACGATTCCCGCGGGATTGTAACCTCAGTATCAACAACAACAACAAAAAAGAAAAGTGGCTGAAGACATCTGGTGCTGGATGAGCCCACCTCACCTGTCACTGGGAGGTGTGGTCGCTGGCGCCGAGGGCGAGTCGCTAGATCGCTGCCATGCTAACTAATCTGTATCCGTCATGCTAAGAAAGATCAACGCACCGGCGGCCCTAAAACTTGGTTGCACAAACGTTAAAAGTTCGTATGGTTGTCGCTGAAACGACAGCAAATCGTTTACCGCGAACTGCCATGGCGGTTTGACGTCCTAACTGTTTGGGAAGGAGCACAGAAGTATCTTTAAACAACTACAGAAAATCTCCGTAGCGACCGCGGGGCGACGCTTTCTGGTATCCAGGAGAGGCAGAGGTCATGTGACACGGGAAAGGACGAGATCGAAAGCTTTTTTTTTTTAACAAAATAAAAGTCAGTTGCCATTTACCATTGTTCCACAAAAGGCATATTGCTGTTTCAATAGTTTATACTACGGTTAAACGGACCAAGAACGGCTGCGGTGGTGGTGAAATTAAATAAAACTGATAAAAATGAAAAAACTTCGACGCTGAATGTCTGTGCATTGTCTCCACAGTTATCGGTATAATGGTAGCACAATATCAACTGAAACAGTTAAGAGACTGAATTGTGTTCAATGTGTTTCATTTCAGGAAAAAAAAGAAAGAAAGAAATCTATATAAATATGTAAACTGTGTACCTTTTCAAAATAAAAGCATTTTATAGTGCATGTAAAGCAGATTTAACTGGAAACAACACATATGACTGCATTTCAAATTTGCATGCTTTTAACTGATAAAGAATCACGGGTTGTGATATATATTGTTCTATAATTCTCAGGCTACAACGTCATTTATTTAGATAATGTCATTGTTGTGTAAAAAAAAAAAATAACTGTAAATTTAACTGACCTGTGAATAAGAATGAGTGTCTCTTTATAGATGGTTAGATGATCTTAATAACAGGTAGAGGCTGAATGTCAAATCAAACTGGTCCCAGAACGTCTAACATTATTTCTATTGGAAGCATTTTTTAATGTCATGTGTTCAGGTTCATGTGTTGAACTGATTTTGTTTCCCCTACCTGAAAGATAATGTGAGCAAAGGGAAGAGCAGGTTATCCTTCATGAGCTTGATTCAAACAAAACATTACATCCAATTAGCACAAGGTTACTAGGGTGTCCCTATTTCAACATTTTAAAATGGGCCACTTAGTTGGGTTATAATCAACACTGTTCAATACCTATGTGAAGTGACCTCAATTCTGACTTCTTGCTTGTAGCAAAATGTCAGAACTGTTGTAACTGAAGCTAAACTTTAATAATAAAATACATATATATGGCTTAGTGGTTAGCACTGTTGCCTCACAGCAAGAAGGTTCCCGGTTCAATTCCCGGCCCGGTGGGTCTTTCTGTGTGGAGTTTGCATGTTCTCCCCGTGCTTGCGTGGGTTTCCTCCGGGTACTCCGGCTTCCTCCCACAGTCCAAAAACATGCATCATCCTAAATTCTCCCTAGGTGTGAATGTGATTGGTTGTTTGTCTTCTATGTGGCCCTGTGATAGACTGGCGACCTGTCCAGGGTGTACCCCTGCCTTTCACCTCCAGACTGAGAAGCTTTACCCCTTGTAGGTGGGTGGATGGATGTTTTAAAAGAATGATAGCCCACTATGTCAACATTACTAGCATTTATTTATTCCTCTTGCTCGGCTCACGAGGAACATTTTACATTCACAAAGTGCAAGCTGGCCCGAGTTGAGACTGACATCAAACCCTGTCTCGTAACACCATCCGAGGCAAGGCAAGTTTTTTTATAACACAATTCAACAACAAAGTGATGCAAAGTGTTTTACAGAGACATTAAAACATCACATAAATAAAAAGCATGATTTAAAATGTAAACAAAAGAAAGAAAAAGAGAAAAAAAAGCAGTGTTTCTTAATCCTGGACTAAAGGACTCACTGCCCTGCATGTTTTAGATGTTTCTCTGCTCCAACACATCTGATTCAAATGAAATGATGACGCCATCACGTTGTCATCAAGATCTGCACATAGTCTGTTAAGGATCTATCAACTGGGAGCAGGTGTGTTGCAGTGAGGGCATGTACAAACCTCCAGGGTAGTGCATCCTGTAGAACCACATTGAAACACTGTTAAAGCAGCATCTCCAGAAATCAGCCAAAAGGTCAAGCTTAGGGATGGATGAGTGTTCCAAATCCACTCCATACAACACCATGAAATTAGTTGTAAACTTAAGGTCAACAAGGAGAATGCACTGGTGTGACCCTCACAAAGGCCTGACCTCAATCCTACAGAAAAGCTGTGGTAAGCACTAACACCCACATACTTGACTCAGTTCTACCGGTTTGGTCAGGAGAAATGTCCCAAAATTCCAGAAACATATTGTAAGGAGCTTTTTGAGAGCTACCAAGATGTTTGAGCCAAGTTAAACAGCTTGAAGGCAATTCTACCACCGTTGCCTCACAGCGAGAAGATTCTTGGTTTGACCTCCAGCAGAGGTCTTTCTCTGTGGAGTTTGCATGTTATTCCAATGCTTTCTCCAAGTACTCAAGCTTCCTCCAGATACGTGTATGTCAAGTTAACTGCTGATTCTAAATGACATGTGGGGTTGTCTATAGATGGACTGGTGACCTGTCCCGTGTGTACCCCTGCCTTTTGCATGAGGAGTGGTGGGATAGGTTCCAGCAGACCCCCGAGTAGGTGTAGGTGGAGGAAAGCCCAAGGGACCTAAAGCAGGAAACTTTTTCTAAACTGCATGCAAAGTTCAGGTTGAAGCTGCAGTGCAAACTTTGCCACTAAGTGATTCCCTGTCTTTCATAACTAGTATTTTGTTGTTTTTTTTTTCAGAAAGAAAACTTCTCATAAAAGTGTCATCTTTCTACCACTTTTATCTTAATGTAGGGATTAAATGCTTTGCATTCATTGCATTCTGTTTATGTCGCCAGTTCACTTATTTTGGAACTTTTTTGGAAACAGGGTGGTACAGGGAAGGAGCCGGTGGTGGTGGTGGTGGTGGGCAGTAAAATTTAAAAACATACATAGGGTTCTTGCACTGAGCTGCACAGACGGAAAAATAAATAAGGCAACACTGACAATTGAGCGCAATAAAGCCCAATTAATGAAGCTACAACAACAAACAAAGTCACAACCCAAATAAACGCGTTAGAGGATGGTAGAGTAATATACCGAGATGGCTGTAAACTTGAAAACACACTTCTGCGTCTCAGTAAAAATAGCACATAATGACCTTCACAGTTCACTGCGGTGCTGTTCATACTGGTGCACTTGTTACTGTTTCACGCTGCTCGGGGTTAACCTCCGCTTGACCGTCGACCGTCTAAATTTGTTTTCCGTTCCGACATCTCACGTTAAACTGACGTTAACCATGACTCCAGCAACAATTTGAAGTGGAGCCGCTCTTTATTTTGCGCCTCCGCTCCTGCCCACGGAGTTGCGGCTTCGTCTCGTCCATTCACGCGCATTTAGTGTTCCACAGGTTGCGGGCTGGTGGGTGTGTGTGCGTGTGTGGGGGGGGGGTTAAGTACTTGTGAGACGTTTCTTTTGACGTGACACTCCCCCCTGGTCGATGGGAGGTCTACGTCACCCTGCCAGCGGAGGAGTGGATGGTCTGTGTAATAAAAACACATGAGGAGAAGTGAGGAAAAGGAGAAGGCTGGCCGGCGTGGAGGAAGGGAACAGCGCGGCGGTTACTCCTTTCTTCTCACCCCGCTGCGGAGCCACGGACACGGAGGTCTCTGAAGTCGCTCTGGGATACCTTTTTCTTTCCTCCACGGCAACAAAAGCCCCAACAGAACTGTTGTATCAGGAACCGGGGTTTCTTTTGTTTTTGAGCAGATAACTGTTCTGTATCCCAGCCCAGTGGGTTGAAGTGAAAGTCCGCCATATTCTGCCTCACCACGCCCGGCAGCAGACCCACTGGAAAATAAACGGACAGCTTTATTCATGTGATTTCTCTCGCCGCCCTCATCTGCTGACGGTAACTTCGGAAACGAGGGAGCGATTTTTTTTTCTTTCTTTGGGCGATTAAAAAATATCAACACTGGGGACTTTGACAGAGGGGCTGGCTGGGTACGGATGACAATGCTTAACGAGATCCCACCGAGCAGCGCGGAGGATGTGTCTTAAAAGGATCTGTTGATCATACCGAGACGGAAAAGCAGACCACAGCAATTAAGGTTGCACAGAAATTCAACTGTGGACACTTTTTTTTTTTTAAGCGGTCGGGAAGGACCAGAAGGCGAACCGAGGCTGGGGGGGGAGGGAGGGGAGGAGAGGGGGTCAACAATTTCTCAAATATTCAGATCTGCCTCCTCATCCCACAACCCGACGGCTCCTCGGACTCGTTTTAAGGACGCCCGCTCGCTTTTCCACAACAAGCAGGCCTGTATGAGGGCGTCGTTTGGCATTCACAGACCCGTTTGATCCCCCCCCCCCTCCCTGACGAATGTGAAATCTGAATGACTCGGTCCGGAGCAGGGGGGGAGGCGGAAAAAGTGCGTGTTTTTTCTTTCTTTTTTTATATATATAAAAAAGGGCAACCCAAACAAACAAAGGAGCGAGAATGACCCTGGAATCCATAATGGCGTGTTGCCTCAGCGAGGAGGCGAAAGAAGCCAGACGGATCAACGACGAGATCGAGAGGCAGCTCCGCCGGGATAAGAGGGACGCACGCCGGGAGCTGAAACTGTTGCTTCTCGGTAAGCTCCGCAGGGGGGGAGGAGGTGGGGAGGGAGCGAGGGAGGGGAGATACGAAGCCCAAATTCCCCTCTCATCAGAAATACCCTCGTCGGGAGGGGTCTGCTAATGGGGCTTCCCACCTGGGTGAAGTTGGGGAAGTGGGCGCTGGAAATGCCTCGGTGTGTTCTGAGTCGAGTGCACAGATTTGGCAGGAGATGCTGCCCAGGGAGGCCTACATGGCTCCCAGTGTAAAAAAGAAAAGATGAACAACGACAAAACACCTGCTTTGAATCGCTGTGTGCTGTTACTGTAGATGAAACAAGTGGTCACCACTCACCTCAGGCACTGTGTCCCATTATTTTAAACTCTCAAAGCTTTCAGGTCCTGAAACGACAACCTGTGCACCCAGGCCCCCAAAGGGCCCCTAACAGGTAGGTTGCTTGAGTGCCTCAAGTGTTGGCTGGGCCAAAGTCTGCGCTTTATTGGGCGTAATTAAGATTGTTTTGCAGCTTAACTCCAAACCCTGGCAGTAATTCTAAACCATCTATAGAAAGACGAATAGTGGGGCCGCTGTCATGTGTAGAAAGGCGCGTGTGACGTCATGCATGTTTGTCATTCTGAAACTTTTTGAAAACCACCATGGAAGCAATAGATGCCGCATGTAAGTTGCCTCTTGACCCATTTTCCTGTTTTTGTGACTTAAGATCACAGTTACAGTAGGAAAACCGTCACTTCTAATCTTGACACGTGGATTTCAGTGTGATGTCAGGAGAGCGGGAGAACATCTTGCTGAAGTACTAGCCATAGTAGAACGAGCAGGAAAACGAGCCCTCCGCTTGACGTCTTAGTTTTTAATTAGATTTTCAGCTAAAAAGCCCATTAGGTATGATGAGTGTCCCCGAATACCTCTCTTCTAGATCCAGCGTTCTTCTCACTTCATTCTTGGTGTAAAGACAACTGGGCATTTAGATTCCTACATCATTTTGTTTTGTTTTTTTCTTTTGTGATGTTGAAGAGTGACTTTACAAAAAACAACAATCCAATGAATGAATATTGATTCAGAAAGAGCTTATTGTCAGTACCCTTAAGTTTAAACTAGATTTTTTTTTTTTTATTGCCACTTACTGTCAACATTTTGCCAATTGAACCCTCCACCGGCCATATAAGACTGGGTGGTGAAACTGCATTTCTCAGAAGGCAAATCTACATTTTGCAACAATTAAGCTCTTTAAGGCTGTACAGAACATTTCACAGTCTTTACCAAAAAATACATTCATTTTTTTTATTAAATATCTGATTAGATTTAATGTCTGACTTATCAGTAGGTGCGTTGAGTATAGGCTGTTGTATTTCATACAGTTAATGGCTTCAAGTGTCCAGTCTTGCAAAGAAAATGTACAACAAGATTTAATAATAAGTAAAAAAAAACATTTTCAGCAAAATGAACCTTCATCAGAAATGGATTTTGATATTTAGACGGTGAGTTTGAGTACGCCTGCCTTTGTTTTGAGCTGTAGATCTCTGCCGTGTGGCGTTGTCATGGGTTGTGTTTAATGTTTAAGGGTTCGCACGGAGAAGCTTACAGGACTGTAAATGGGGGGGAAAATGTAATATGGTCAAGGCTAAATCTGGACAGTGAACCTTACTGACATAAACAATAGACAGACATGCCTGACCTGCCAAAACAATCAAGACCCAGTCGACCATTTTTGTTTCAGAGCCCAACAAATGCATCAGCTGCTCATCTGTGAATTCACTGTAAAATGATGTGCCTCTGCTCGCGTGTGTCATTATTCATCTTCTACTTCAAGAGGTTGAGTTAACTAGAGAAAGCTGTGTGTTTGTGTGTGTGTGTGTGTGTGTGTGTGTGTGTGTGTGTGTGTGTGTGTGTGTGTGTGTGTGTGTGTGTGTGTGTGTGTGTGTGTGTGTGTGTGTGTGTGTGTGTGTACACATCCTATTTGGTGCCAATAACCCATATTCCATAAGTGCATTGTGGGTTTTTAAACTCGTTAATTGCTTCATCTCCTGTGGGTCTTGAGGACAAAACTTTCCAGTAAAGTTAGGAAGTTGTCCTTTTTGATTGGCCATCATGAAGTTTCTTGTGAATCATCTTGGCTTTTAGACCTCACTTCTGATCTTTCAAAGCCAATAATGGATTTATATCCACAGGAACTGGATGTATTGAAATACACACACACACACACTGCGATAATTAAGAGCAATGCAGTCATGTATCTCCTCCACCTCATGTATCTAATATCCATTAAAAGGTTGTAAACTAATGATGGGACTGCACTGAAATAAGCGCTCATTTAACTGGGACAGATGGCCAAAAAGGTGTCACTAGCAATAGTGGAGAAGAGTTGTTTCCGCGGTAGGGAGGGTTATGGGGATTTTATTAAGATTTTAATTTAATGCTTGTTAAAAAAGTAGTGTCTATTCAAGGTTGGATCTGCGCACGATTGTAGTGCGTCACCGTCCGGTTGGTAAGGTGCGGAGGTAAAAAGGAGGTTAGAGTTGATGTGCTTCAGAGTTGGTTGCAGAGGTATCCAAAGAGAGAAGACATCACGCTATTTCAGAATTCTGTTTGGTCAGTCTGAAAAGTGGACAATAGTTCAATTCAATTTTAGTTATATAGCGTCTATTACAACACAAGTTGTCTCTAGGCGCTTTCCAGAGGCGCAGAACATGACCCCCGAGCAATTATTACATACCAAAAAACAGCAGGTAGTGGGTTTTTGAGTGATATAGTGTGAGTGCTGTCACCTACAATGAGGAGATGACTCAGGAAAAACATTTTAATTTAGTCATGTTTACCAAAGCTGAGGAAGGGCAAAAAAACGCCTTGGTTCAAGGTTAAAGGTGTAGTTTATCAGATCATTTTTTTTTCTTTACAGTGTATAAAACAACATGACCAGGGTTGCATATTTAGTTGACTTGTGCATGTCAACAAATGGCTCCAAAAGTGCCTTAAATGTAAAAAGTTGTCGTAATATTGCACATCTCTGTCTACTGGCCACAAATGATGCGTACTTTGCTGCTGACATTTCCTTAAAATCTTAATTGAAACAAATTTTTACCTTCTGATCAGACAGTTCAGATTCAGCAGATATTTTAACTCCCTTACGGCCAGAGCACAACAGACTGAGTAGTCAAAACCGACTGCTTAAGGAGAGTTTTGCGTCATAGTAATGCAGCTCTGAGGACACGTTTCATGCGAGCTCTTCCTCGTTGCGTTGACAGATGCTCCTGACATCTGAGAATCAGAAGTCAGATGCTGGACAGCAACAAAAGAATTGCTATGTTCAGCTCACTAGGCTTTAGGGTTCGCCTCGCGACTTCAGATGTGTAACGTTTGGGTGGCTGTCATGAGTACAGTACCACAACTGCGACTGAACTGAAACTAGTGAGGGAGTATGTTCACATGACAGGTTTTTCTAGTTAATTTCATCTGTTGTCTGGCATGTCTGTACTGCATCGACGCGTACAAATCTTCAATCTCATTTTTTGCTGATGTTGAGTTAAAAGTTTTTGTTTTTTGGGGGGTTTTTTTTCCTCTTGTTTTTCCCCTTTAACACAGTCAAAATCACTCATGCGCAGATGCTGGTTACATCTGACTTGATGAATTGTCACAGAAGTTCGAGACAATTATCAGCCTCGTCTACGTCTGAATTAATTTACAAAATTGCTTAATTACAAAAGTGGCACAGCTCATCTGCAATCCTCGAGAGACCACTGGTCCCAGTTTTCGAGGCCTGTCCCCCTTCCCGTATGCACGCATACGCAGACAAAATTAGATAGACGGGATGATTGGATGTGAGGACATGCCAGATTCAAAACACCAGAAGAGGCAAAAACGCCTCTAAATGACTTGTGTAATTGCTTCGATCGTGACTAAAAATACCTGCTAAACTGGATTAATGGATGGCATCATTACCGTTTGTTTAGTGTGCTACTTTTGAAGTTTCGTCTCTCATATTTGACGTACAAACTCCTGTACTTTATGTGGATCTACGTAATCTCGGTCGGCTGCGTTTATCAGTCAAATGACCGCTGTGAGAACCTGTCAAGGCCTCTACTGGGCAAAGTCCAGCTTAACTTGTAACAAGCCTGCTAAGTTCACAGTGCTGCCGAATTACAAGACGTCGTCGTGGGGCCAATGCAGTTCAAGCTTAACTTTGCTTTGAAATATGTCGTAGCTGGTTAAAGCTGCCTGAGCTTCACACACAGAAGATTTAACACCCACTGGAGCGATCTTGTTTATAAAAAAGAAAAAACAGAAGTAGCTCAGCAGGTCCAACTGCTGAATAAAATATGAAGTTCACCATTCAAGATCAGATTTGCTATTATTCCACTGAAAACTGTCAGTGTTGCAAAACCTCTGGTTGGAAATGTGTACATCCAAATTCACTAGAGCGTGAGAGATAATTTCACTGAGGCAGAGGACAGAGTATCCTGCTGCGACATTTGTAGCTTCCTTTCAGTTTCTGTAGTCTTCCACTACTGTTTTATAGCGACTGTACAGTAAAGCTGTAGTTGTCCCTGTCCAATCAGAACCCTGCAACGTTTGCACTTTTTTATTTACGCTCTGGTCAGGAGTTGAGTTGAAGAAAATGGCCCAGTAATGTTTGTTGAAGAAAATTAAATCTTCTGTATTGAAAAGAGAAAATGTTTCTCTTCAGCTGGTTCTCTTGGTAAGGAGTAGAAGCGTCTTGTTTGTTCTTCATTCATTCATAAATGGTTGGAAGATTAGTTGCAGGCATCTCTTTGCATCACTTACACACGGGCTTCGTTGGAATGCCCGGCTTGGCGTTGTCATCCGAGGTGTGATTCTTAGCCGCAGTGCTCAGCGTCCAAGACCAGTGACTCCTGGGTTGCTGCGCTGGTTTGAATGGTGACTCAGCAAGCCTCTGTAGGCCAGCACACACTCTCCCTCGGCACGTTCAGGGCTTTTTAAGTGGTACTCTCTGCTATAACAGGAAAGATCCACCAAGACCCAGATGTGGTCAAGCAGCCCTAAATTACTTCTGGGAAGCTCGTAAGCGATGCTGTTAAACCATCAGATTTTTCTGTTGCCCTAAGGTTTCCTGTATGAAATGCCACAGTCTCGGAGCAGTCTCTGACTCTGTCCTGTGGTTGCGGAGCCAGGAGGAGACCAGAACTGTTGCCAATCCCAAATCCAACGGTACAGTTTACTGAGCCACCCTCTTCTTTGATGGTGTTTAATCTTTTTAAAGTTAAAAGGGGGCTAAACGGTGCATGAGCATCTCCAGCATCCATCATACTAAAAGCAGTCTGGAAAACACAAATTCAGACATGTTATATACTCAACCAAAGAAACAAATTCCATCATCGTGTGAGGTGGAACTTGTCAGTGCTGGCAAAAGGGGACAAGGTTAATCTAAAATCAGTGTGTTTACACGGAGTAGGGATCCATCCCCTGCAGGCAGGTAAGGGCTGTAGATAAAAGCAGAGCCATTGTGAATATTCATAGACATTTATACAGATAATTGAATTTTATTATGTTTTCATTGGGGAAAAAAACAGAATGTTTTGTTTGGGACTAAATAAACATCTTGTTGTAATTTACCTTCTTTTTTTTTTTTAAATATTTTATACTTTTGCTGTAAATCATTTAATAATTTTTTACAGTCTTGAAGCATCATTTACCGTTGCGGTCACTTTTATAGGTAATAATGCAAGATTCATTAACCTAATGACACAAATCATGTTTCTATATACTGAGCATGTAGCCACAAGGAATTAAAAAATCTGATTCATAATCAAAATGTGTGAGCAGGTAATGAGTGAGAAAAGAGAAGATTCCAGTACATTTAGTTTTAATTGGATTACTTTAATACACGAGCAGCATCAGTTGTTGAGCATAGCTGAACTTTGATATTTCATCATCGCTATAATCCCTAAAGTAGGCAAATGAAATAAAATGAATTTGATTTTGCGTACATATTTTCATCTTTAATTATAAAATGTAAGATTTTAAAGCTTAAAATGCAGCCGTCTCAAACGGCCTGATTTTCACCTTCAGAATCATCTAGGAGAGACGCGTCACAACACGGCGCTCGTGTCACACCCTTGTTCAGAGTTGCTGGATGTAACTTGTTGTCCCCAACATTTTGGTCATTACTCCAGGGTTTATTTTTACCTTGAAGGTTGTACTAGTTGCTACAACCCTCAAAAAATGGACGAAGGTGTAAAATGTCACAGTTTGAATGCGACACAGAGCAGTGGTGTGTGCTTGGCTGCTGACAGCATGGGGGTTATACTTGGACAATAATAGGTAAGGCTGTTTTGATGTGCGGTGTTGGGTGGCAGTTTATTTTGGCCTGACTGAAGAGCTCGCCAGAGGAGCACTTCATGGGTAATTGTGCGAACTCCAGTTTCATCATTCCATCTTTCCCTGCTTATGTCAGCCTTACAAGAGCAGCTGAGCACCAGTTTGGAGCTCATGGCCGTTGCACTGGTCTTAAAGTGGCGAGGTTGTGTTTGATGAAATAGACGCAGTGCACAGAAGCGCAACATAATGCTCAAAGAAACGGTTTAATACAGCTCGCAGCAGCTCGCAGCTCCTGAGCGCTGCCGTGCACGGCGGTCTTTTCTCTCTACCAGAGTTATTCAGAAGTGGCAGTGTTGAGGTGAAGTTCGACGGTGCAGTTGGTCTGCCAAGATTCTCAGTGAACCAAAGAGAAAGTACACCCCCAGTTCTTCACACCCAAATAGTTCCTGTCATCTCTGAGGGAGAGAGAAGTTGTTCTTGGTCTGTCACCAGACTCGCCACTGAGAGTTGGTGGAATAAGTGCAAAATTTAAAAGGGCAGCTTTTTTTATTTGATCAAATGAAATGTGAGACGTGAATGAATTTGAAAGTTGCAGCAGGATCATGCACGCAGCTGAAAGAATCTGGCGGTAAAAAAATAAAAGGTGAAATTACAATGTTTCCCATGTTCCTTCCCATAGAGGTCCAGGAAATGTTTAAATGACTGGCTGTGGCTCTGGAGCGTGAGCGCTGACACGGTAGAATACATGTGTTGTGTGGCTGGACCCGGCACAAACCTACTAAATAAATAAACAAACTCTTTGTCCTCTCTTTTTTGCTGTCTACTTTCCCAGGCACTGGAGAAAGTGGGAAGAGCACATTCATCAAACAGATGAGGATCATCCATGGGACCGGTTACTCGGATGAAGACAAAAGGGGTTTCACCAAGCTGGTTTATCAGAACATCTTCACATCCATGCAGGCTATGATCCGAGCCATGGAGACACTCAAGATCCCCTACAAATATGAGCACAACAGGGTAATCGAGCTCCTCTCACTCAAGTCGTGCAAATTTCCCAGCAGCGATGGAAGCTGAAGGGTGACAGATAGTTTGAGAGAAAGTGAGTCATCCGCTATCAAGTGGCCAGAAAATGCTTTCATATTTTAAGTGGCCCATCTATCTTATTCGGAACAGCTGTCCATAATCATTTCCTTTCCGGTTTTACACTTCCTGTGTCCTAAGAGCGCTCCAGTGCTCCATCACATCCTTTGTGTATTTGTGTAAGCTTGCATGTTTCTGTGAAGTTTGAGCTCACAAATACAAACAAGCAAATGCACAAGAGAGATCTGTCCAACAGAACTCACCCAAGTTTGACTCCGCAGCCCGTTTTCCCACCTTTCTCCCCCTTGTGTGTTGCCCTTGTTGTCGGAGTTTTGGGAGCTGTCACAGTGACCTCTTACACTCAGTTTATTCCCTGCGTGAGTGACAAAAGAAAGGAAACGGAGCGTAGGAGTCGTCACCGTGGCAACACTTTTTATTAATCGGACCGTTTCAGGTGCCGGCAGACCGCGTGCGTGGTTTCTACATGCCAGGCCACAGCCTTGTCAGCTGGTGTTTGTGCAAAGGTGTCTTAAAAGTTGGAGGGTTGTGTCACTGTTTAGTTTAAAATCCTGAATTCACTTTGTAATCTTGGGATGTTAAGATCCTCGCTTCAGAATGAAGTGTGCAAGGTGACATGAACATGGTGGTGTGGATATCACAATACTGTCAGAAATGTGTTATACTTAACCCCCCCCCCCCCCCCCCCCCCCCAAGGGAAACTATACGGTTACAGTCACTATATATAGACATTATCAAAGGTTTTACATTTAAAGAAATTATAAATATCATGAAAAGTGCACATAGACCGGTTGCCAGGGGCCACCATTAACTGTTATAGAGACTGATGATGGTCACAATCCCCCACTTATTCACCAATCCCTGTGATCAGGAATGAAGGTAGGCTGGAATGTTACACCAGAGCAGTGTTCCAGTAAAAGAGTTTTAGGTTTGGGTAAAAGATTCGTAGGGGCGTAGTTCCCGTAAAGAGAGAGCAGCTGCATGTTCAAACCCCACATTCAAAACCAGACAGTTGCGCTTTCAGCAGCGAAACACATCTGTTAACATTATACCATCTTAGAAGCAGCACATATTCTCATTAACTGCTTCTAAGATGGTCTAAGTGACCTCTGAGTCTTTGTCATCATCATTCGTCACACACAAGCAAGGCGTTTTCACATGCCTCTGTGCGATGTTTACGGTGCCTGGTGCCCTCAGTCCCTAGAACTGTTTATTTGCATTTCCTGCGCTGTAGAATTGATCTGAGTTGTAAAGATATTGTGTTTACTTCTGTTCTAACATCAGGGCATGTCTACCTGGGACCTCGCTCACCGCACATGCGCCAATGCACTTATGGTGCAATAAATTCTCCATCTACACCAAAACTGTTAATAATAGAACATCTGTGCAACTTCACATCAGTAACAAGAACAGATTAGATTATGAGCAATTATCATAAACCCATTTAATTAAAAACACAATCTAGGGCATGCTGGGAAACTACACCCAACCACGCTCACACACTAATAACTACGTATGGAAATGAAGTCCACTTTCACCGCTGCCTACTACCGTTTCATGTGGTTGGCTGCTTCAATTTTGGATAATTTTGTCAATATTGGACATGCATATAAGGAAGAACAAACTACTAAATCTGCTGTTCTGTACTAGGTAGTTCTCTCCCACCGACTATCAATGAAGCTGAGAATCTTCACAAAGATTCTCGTGCTGCTGCAAGTGCAGTTTGTAGTTTAGTTTGTTCACTATAAAGGGTTTGGTAAAATCTGACCAAACATCCAGATAGCTCGAAAAATGGCAGACTGACTTTAACTTTATTATTCTCCATAGACAGATCAGCGAGTGTTTGTTTTTCTTTGCTTTTGGGACATATCTGTGATGTCATTCATTGGCCGGGGTATTGTTTTACCGCTGATGCTGACTCAGATGGCGTTGCGCTCAACTATAACATAGATGAGAACTTTTTTTTTTTTTTTTTTTTTTTTAAGTATTTGAGTGAGTTCTAAATCCTCAGGGAAAACCTCTTATGGCAGGTTTTGGAAAGCTGTTCCACAAAGCAAATAACACTAGATATTGATATTGGCTGAATATCAACTTCCCTTTGACAGTTTTATAAGCAGCTCAGCTTTCAGTCAACAGCTAAACATTTTAAACTGTGGACATGTGAAAAAAGAGACGCTGAAATAAGCTGCAAATAAAGCATCACATTCACTAAAGTGTGCACATCTTTATGCTCTAAACACAGACTGTAACAACCAGTCACACAGGAGAGTTTCAGTCTGACGATCTACGTCCTCCACCGCTGCTTTCGTTTCCCTTTCCATGCAGACAAGCTCATGACATGTGTTTTAACCCGTTGTTTTATTCCTTTTAAATACAATTAAAACTTGTGTGTTTTCTTGTTGTTGAAATGTGTGTGAAAGCTTTGCATCAGAGACATCAGGGTACACAAGTATCATGTCCATAAATGATGTTTTTAAAAAAACGACACAAAGGTGTGGTGCACAAACCGCCGGGGTAATCGCTACATGGAAAATTCACTCAATTTATGGTGCCAAATCATGTCGGAGGTATTGGTAAAGTGAAACCATGCCCCAGAAGTACTCAACAGTTATCACTTTTCTTCATAATCCAACACACGTCTGATCTCATGTACACAAGCTGTTAAAATGGGAAGTGTCTTTGTCCAACAAAGGTCACTGACGTCACAAAGGAAGTGAAACTGAAACCTGACAGTCATGTTTTTATGGTGTTCCTTATCTCTTAGTTGCCCTCAGACAGGTGATGCAGACTCAACCAGGTGCCACTTGTTCCCCTTCTGTTGGTCCATAAAACCAAAATTAACAGGATAAGGAAAACAATCATGTACAACTACAGTTTTTTTTTGTTTTTTTTTTTTAATGTCATGCCACTTTCACCGTGGTGCAGTTAAATTTGTATTCCAGCACACCTTTGTGTCTATATACAGTAAGTATTTTGTGTTGAATAAAAGGTTGAGTCTGGATTGGACGTTAATGCTCTAGATTGCTGTCGTGTACAATAAGTGCTAAGAAGGCCGTTTAAAACTGGTAAATGCAACACTACATTCCAGAAATGTTTTTCCTACTGCACATGTGGGAATTTTTCATATTTAATGTATGTAATATAAAATCAACTTACAGCAAGTTAAAAAGAGTCGCCTCTTTTTAACATCGTTACGATATCTGCTCCATATACGTGAGTAGTAAGCAGTTTCCACATTCAGGCCTGTGTCGATCGCTTGTGCTCGGGACACAGGGGACTTTTAATGGGAATCTGGGGCAGCAAAAGCTTCCCCTTGATATCCTTCAAATCCCCAGTGGGGTTGGAGATTCCGATATTAGGCCCATGCTGAGCCTTGGGCTGCAAAGACGTCTCTGGAGTGGATGGATGAGAAAATAAACCATTGATAATTAGGACTGCATAATCTACAAGGACTTCTTTTAATCTTATTGAAAATGTCTGAAGATTTGATGATTCCAGTTTTTTAAGTTTTGTTCGAGGCTGCTGAATAAGGGTGTAAGTGTCTGTCTGTAAGTCATAGCCGTGTTTTTGGTCCGTTTTACCAGGCTAATGCCAACATTGTGAGAGAGGTGGACGTGGAGAAGGTCGCCATGTTTGAGAATCCTTACGTAGATGCAATCAAGAGCTTATGGAATGACCCCGGCATCCAGGAATGCTACGATCGAAGGAGGGAGTACCAGCTCTCAGACTCTACGAAATAGTGAGTGGTGCAGGGAAGAAAAAGAAATCCACCAGTTGTTTGAGATTGAACCGAAGCCTTGTGGAGCCTGATTTTCATGTTGACAAATCCAGATGACCTTTATTCTTCTCCTGTGAAGTTACCTCAACGCGCTGGACCGGATCTCCGGGATGTCCTACCTTCCCACCCAGCAGGATGTGTTGAGGGTTCGAGTCCCTACCACTGGCATTATTGAATACCCATTTGATCTTCAGAGTGTTATATTCAGGTGAGATCAGATGTTTTTAAACTGAGGACAGTATTTAGATGATGAAACTATTTTTATATTTGAGCAATTGACCTCCTTTCGATCAATCTTCCAAATACTTTTGAGCCCCTGAAACTGGAGATACTTGGCTCAAAATGGCTGTAAGTCCTGAATGGTAAATGTCATATTTTTGTAAAAACTTAAGTTAAAGCTGAAAATGTTTTTCAGTTAAAAAGCTGAATAATATGAAATGTAACTCTCAGTTCCCCTGTCTTCAGTAACAGCTCAGTCCTGCAGATAATCTACATTCCCAGGACATTTGATTTGGCCTTTCTTCAGTTCTGCTTCCTTTAAACTGGCCCGATGCTGACGGAAACACATCTGCTAACATGAGTGTCTCTTCTCTCCTGGATGCTGCTGCTGCTCCGACAGGATGGTGGATGTTGGCGGTCAGAGGTCAGAGAGGAGAAAGTGGATCCACTGCTTCGAGAATGTGACGTCCATCATGTTCCTGGTTGCGCTCAGCGAGTACGACCAAGTTTTAGTGGAATCGGACAACGAGGTGATTTTTATTTTTCCATTCCCAGGATAAAATTGCTTATTGCAACCAATGTAAATCAAAGTCCGGCCCCACTTAGACACGCGCCACGTCTTTCCCCGCTTGGGAAGCCTTCGTAAATGATCAGCCAGCTGTTCTGAAAGCTGCCTCGGGACACGTCTCCTCATTAAAAGAATAATGCGTCTCAGTTCGCTCAAAGTGTATTAATGAGCCCACGTGCGCTCACGTGCGTGTCATCCGTTAACCCGCCCATGTCGGTTCTCCATTACGACGAGCCTGCACATTATTACACAGCAAAAAGGCCGTCCAGCTCTAAACGCACCGCAACACGGCGGAGCGTGTGAGGCTGCTCTCAGATTGGTTGTTTCGTTGAGTTAAACACTGAAATGGAGTTCAGGGGCGATATTAATGACGCGGCGGGCCTCGTCTTCTCTCAGCTCTACTGCTCTCCCTTGGTGCGGTGAAACGTTTATTAAAGTCTGCCTTTAATGAGGATGAAAGACCAGTTTAATTAAGCCATTTAGCATATCTCTCCATCTTTCTCCTCTGTCACTTCTTCTCTGCGCTGCCCACACATCCTCTCTGCAGAACCGGATGGAGGAGAGCAAAGCGCTGTTTAGGACCATAATCACGTACCCCTGGTTCCAAAACTCCTCAGTCATTCTGTTCCTCAACAAGAAAGACCTGCTGGAGGAGAAGATCATGTACTCTCATCTGGTTGACTACTTCCCAGAGTACGATGGTGAGTAGCAGCACAGAGCGCCTGAACCATCGCTTCTCTCTGCAGCCCGTAGTTGAGACTCATCTGCAGCTGCTATTTTCAGTGGTTTTGTCTGATTAACAGCGTCGAGGCATTTCAATAGAAAAACCACACGTTCTGAGTTTGCCGATTGTTGCTGTGATTCGGAGTGTTGGGCCTTCACCGTTCAGGGTTAACACATCCCATCCGATCAGCTTTACGACTATGTGCCTGTTCAGCCTCCAGCTCCATGAATGCAGGACACTTAGGAGCTATTTCACCATGACTCAGCCAACTCTCACATCGTTAAAATTGTTCCCAAAATTGCAAACAATTAGGCTGTTGGCAATCAAGGTAATTTACAGACGAACTACAAACCAATTATAAAACAGTTTGAGTTTATTGCGCTCAAGAAATAAAAAATAGTTAAGTTGTTATAGTGAAACCAGATTTTGGTCAGATTAACAGATTAATGATAAAATCCCGCTCTGTACCAAGAATTCCTTTGTCCATCTCTCCAACGAATGTCAGGAAAGTCCGTGCAGTGATTTTGGTGAATTCCTGATGAAAGACAGAAACGACAATAAAAACATGCTGCTGCTCAGCTCTGGACGACGAGTCAATAAATCAGTTAAACTAGTTTAGCGTGAAGAAGATTGCTTTACAACGCGAATCCTGAATTATTAAGATGAATTTGCTGCTATAAATGATGGTTTGTGTGATAAGATATCGACTCGCTCAGGCCCCGGCATTGCAGGTACTCGGACTGTTTTGATCGTTTGGAGCGAAGATGTTAGTTCATAGCCTGGAGGATTGTTTGAAAGGTAGGCTGGTGCTCGACCGTTAAAAAGACGAGGGGAATAAGTGTAAAAATGTTGCTCCACGAGATGGTGGAGACAGATGGACTATGAAGGGAACAAAGTCTTTCCCTTTGCTGATCTGCTGATTGGTTACCATCAAACAGCCATGAACTGTTGTTCTGAATGAACACGATTTGCTCTTCTCCAGGTCCGCAGAGGGACGCACAAGCAGCTCGCGAGTTCATCCTCAAGATGTTCGTGGACCTGAATCCGGACAGCGATAAGATCATCTACTCTCACTTCACCTGTGCCACCGACACAGAGAACATCCGCTTCGTCTTTGCCGCCGTCAAAGACACCATCCTGCAGCTCAACCTAAAGGAGTACAACCTGGTGTAAAACGCGGCAGGGTTTCCGACCGCACGCCCTCGACACGCACTGACTGACGCAATCTGTGAAAAGATAGATCACACACACACGTAGAAGTATATCTGAGGAAAACCAAAATGTAACGGTTGCAAAATACTAATTTATTTGCCATTTGTTGACCTCTTGGTCTCCAAAGGGGGCGATCAAAGTAAATGTTATATTTAAGGAGTTGATGGGGGAAATGAGGGAGGCGGCAGGATGTTTGTTAGAGCTGGGAAGGTGCTGACATGAATGCAGCGTGCTCCGTCCCTCCTGCCTTCTTACAAATGAGGAGAAAAAGCTTTTCATTCCTTTTGTTTTCCCTCCCTCCTTACCTGTCAGGGCGTCTTCATCCCGTACGCGCTCTCCCGACAGTTTCTCTTTTAGCAGTCCATATGGCAAATCTCTTGTGAAGTAGGCGTAAACTGTGATTTTTTTTTTTTTTTAATTTTTTTTTGGGGAATTAATAATTCAGACTGATTTGATTTTGAATGACTTTAGTTATTATTATTATTATTATTATTATTATTTGGTACCATTCAATGAGCAGAGCACTTGTGACGGTGGGGTGGATGGTGTTTTCAAATCTCCAAAAGCATGAGTTTAAGGACTGCGAGAGATGAGAAAGGTCCACTGAGGCTCACAGCTGCTCTGTCACGTCGAAAGGAAACCACGATGGTGGCAGTCACTTTACACAGAGGAGATGAAAAGTGATGAGATGATGTTAGTAAATGATTATGTTCTACTGTGCCACATTAACGCTTTGTATTATAGTTATATATACATATGTTTACCGCCGATGCCAAAACAACTCGAGCATTAGACTCCACTTTGTGCTGTTTACTGCTTCAATGAATTGATGAGTATTAAGGAAAGGGAACAGCAGGGCTATCTGGCGTGACTGACCAACCGATTCCTGCAGGCATTGGAAGATTTGACAGACGGCGGCGGTATTCCCTTCCCCACCTGTGGTCCGCAGCCACGCCGGCACACTGAACTGCTTGACCCGTCCAGTCCCGTGGCTACAACCACCCCCTTCGGCCTGCAGACTGTCACAGTTGAGCTGCGTCTGAGTGTCCACAGCCCGGCAGTCTGGACTGTTGTAGTTGACTCAGCAGTGGAGAATAAATTCAGCTAGTTGCTATGTAAGAGGGCCGAGTGTTGTTCAGTTTGTACCAAAGTAAGTCGTTCCTGTTTATAATTGGCACCTCTGAACTGGCAATCCTAAGTTAATTTTTGTAACGGTTCCCTTGAACATAAGCTTGTAATTTACATATATTGAGGCATAGTGCAATTATGAATGATATAATCCCTGTACATACATCTCTCTCTCTCTCTCTCTCTCTATATATATATCTATATATATATATATCTATATATATATATATATATATATATATATATATATATATATATATATATATATATATATATATATATATATATATATATATATATATATATCTATATATATATATATCTATATATATATATATATATATATCTATATATATATATATATATATATCTATAGATATATCTATATATCTATAGATATATCTATATATATATATAGATATATCTATATATATATATATAGATATATCTATATATATATATAGATATATCTTATATATATATATAGATATAGATAGATAGATATAGATATATAGATATATAGATATAGATATATATATATATATATATATATATATATATATATAATCAGCGTCTTTGTTGGCTTTGTAATCATTGTTTTTGGCAGATTGAATGTGCAGTATTCGAAATATGTATTCATGTTAACTGTATTGTTCGTCTAATGGCTAATTCATTTTTGGAAGAAGAAAAAAAGGATATTTACATGGTTTTTTTTTTGTTTTTTTTTTAAGAGGAGAATGTAAATTTTGTGTTTTGCCAGTTTTTATGTTTCAGCTTCACAAATGCATTAAGAAGAATATTAGGATCCATCCTCAGATCAGTTGGTGTGCAGCGCTTACACATTTTGCTCAGTTGACTTTTTTATGAAACACTGCAGACTGAATTTACTCTACAGGGCTAAATGTTAGTTTGGTTCTTAAACGGCTTCGGGAACAGAGCACTTGTCACATGAGTATAATTACATAACTTGATGATTCTTTCATCTTTAATTTCATTACACAGCTTTTTCCATAAATAAGGATCAACTCTGAGAGTCCTTGGTGTGCCCGGCACACCTTGTGGTCTCGAACTCTCCCCACCCCACCAGCAGCCACATTTGTACAACAAAAGGTTTAGTTTCACAAGTGTTGCTTGTCTGTTTTAAAAGAAAAATACAGGAAAAAAGCTTAAATTACATCCCTCAATACTCACTCTCACAAAGTTTATGTCCAAGTGTAGCACAGTCAGTGACCAGAATAGGAACAAAGTGTGCAAAGAATTATTTGGAAATGTGGTCCAATTTGGATGAAACATTCATAGGTGCTTTTTTTTTTTTTTTTGTTACTTATTGTACTTCTTTTCCATCTTGATTGCCAAAATGTCATTAAAGTGTACAGTATTGATTTAGTTTATTTTAGAAACAACAGCAGTTGACCTGGACATGTTGCCTTATGGAATAAGCTGTGCCTCTGAAGGCCCACAAGGCGCCCGTGTGTCCGTGAAGCCGGAGCCGCCAGTGGGGTCGCGGCGCGCCGCTGCAGGGCTGCTTGGTCTCGGCGTCGCTGTCCTCCGGTATAAGAAGCAGCGTTGAAGTGTAGCTCATGTAGATCATGTGACATAACTACAGGACATCAGAAGCACATAAGTGAATTGTAACCAGAGCTCACTTTCTCTTGATTTTGTAAAGCTTTCACCTCAGATCCATGTCTTAAGATCCTTACCAGAGTGCATTATAATGCACTGACCTGCCTGACGTGGATAGTGTTGAACAGCGCCGCAACACACCGGGGACGCGCGCAGACGGTGCGCGCAGGCGTTTCGGCCTGTGCTCGAGACCCGCGGCCACCTGATGGGTGTTTTCTTTCTTTTTCTGCCATATTTGGCTGCGTTTTGGCCTCCAGCTGCCTGTTTTTGTGGCAGGTAACCAGCTCACACTCTGAGGTCTTGTTGTTTTCAGAGTTCAGCTGGTTGGTGAAATTGCACTAAAGGAGGTTTTTTTTTTATTTTATTTTTTTCTTGGCAGTAACAGCCAATGCAACAAGTCCCAGTCCAAACCACTGAGTACCTGAAGTACATAAAAGTTTTCCACCGACCGTTTAACACCCGCAGGCCCGACTGTTCAGATGGCATTGGTGCGGTTCGGGGAGAGTTGTTTTGAAACTTGACTGCAGTTTGAACTTATCAATGTTGATGATCCGCTTGTTGCGGGCTTGAAGTAATCAGTAACTTGTGTCCCTGCTCTTGTAAAGTGCTATTTACACTGTCTCTCCTACTTAAAAGGAAAATCCTTGCGTAAACAGTTCACATACTGCACCTGAGCAGGGATTGTTTGTTTGTGAGTCCCAATAAGAGCTTTACAAAGATAACCTTTCTCTGAAATAAAATGACCAGGATAGTCTCCAAAAAAAAAAAAAAAGTCTGTCCCGGTTCAATAAAGTCTTTGACTCCTTTTTTTTTTTTTTTTAATACGCACACTTTAAATATATATCCAAAAAGCTGAAATACACTGAGAAATGCAAGGCAAAGTGAGTACTGTGAGTTGCTTCTGGATTTTCCCTCTAAGCAAGCGACGGCTGCAGCTGATGTGGACCTGGTGACACCGCCGGATTCTGCTGCTGTCCAAATGTCAAGCAAGACGCAGGCCGGTTCAGGTTTACACGTTGTACGTTGAACACTGCAGGGTTTTGAAAAAAATAACTTCCCATAAACTGGTGTTTCGCTCAAGTGTCAGACACATCATTTGATTGCTCTCAGCTGTCCTACTTTCGGATTTGTTTTGCCTCTGAACCCTGAAGATGTGTAGTTTAATGACCCGTTTTAAAAAATGGTATTTATGAACTCCAAACATAATAGTGTAAAATGTTTCCTGTATCCATAAACTCGCACTCCTTCAACTTTTCTTAATGAAGCAACATATGTCTTTTCAACTCCTGTGGTCTCATGTTCATTTAATGTTGTCATTAATTCAGCTGTTAGTTTGGTTAAGTAGCCCAGGTACTGCTGTAGTTCAGGTACAGGGGGATTTTATAATGTTTTGTGTTTTTTTCCGCAGAAAATCTATTACTTGTATTAAGACAGCGCGGTCAGAAGTCAATATTAAACATTTTCAAGAGGCAGCCCTTTTTTGTTTTAACTCATGAAAGGTGTTGCTTTCTAACATAAAGTAGTTCGCACAGATATGACCATGAGCAACAGGTCAACCATCATTACCAGAACAGAAACATAAAACTGTTGTTTGAAGTCTCCCCGCAAACATAAACTGAACATCTGTAAAGTTATTGCAATAAACAGTTGTTTTTTTCTTTAAATCAAAAGGGAGAAAAATATGGTTTAAACTGGATCAACTGGACCAAATATGCCTAAATACCGACGGTGGTTTTGTTGGAAAAAGTGGAGATAAGCTGGATTGTAACACCTAAAAGGAAGTTTCTTAACTCTGCTTTGATTATATGTCAAGGACAAATAAAACCCAGTGCTTAATAGAGAAGTATACGCAGGGGAAGTGTAAATGACAACAAGGTTAACACAAGCAATTTTCAAATGACAATACAGAACAATATAATATGTCGTGTATTTTTTTTTTTTAATGGCTTGAATATTACAATGGTGCGGGAGGTCAAGATAAAGTAATCAAGGTAACCGTAAACTGTTGGATTTGGAATATCTTAGGTTTTTGGGGATATAAATTATTTCCTTTTTTTTTTAATTCAGAAGTATTAATATACCGCTGATCGTGGTGTTTATGGCTCCAGGAAAAGCCTGCAGCTCAACTGATTAGTTCCCCAAGGTTTCATAGATGAATAAACCTGGGTGCAACCGGAATATTAACCCTTTAAACTCCAGCCTGTTCTCAGGCTTCTGTTCTTAAATTGTTTAAGGTGCATTCATTCATTGTTTAAGGTGCATGTACAGTGTGAACAGAAGTGGTTCTTGTTCAGAACCCAGTGGAACACGATTACTGACTCTAGTTTGTGTATAGGGGGCCTATTATAGATATATTGCTTAAAAAAAAAAACAAAAAAAAACCCATACCAAATAAAGGTGATTGAAACCATCCCAATGCAGTGCCCATGACCTCAAAGTCTTTCTAACATGTTATGATCAGTAGTATCATTAGTAACACTTTTCAAAGGAAGTTTTGCTGTTAATACCACATTACTGCTTATGATTATGTGAACCGGTACTGTGAAAACTTTACCATTATTCTCCTCCCCACAAATGCAAAAGTTTCTTATCAAGGCAGGATGTACATCTAATCACTCCTTCATGCCCTCACAGGCGGCCCTCCTGCCCCCTAGTGGCCGGGGGACGACAGTGTCGGAGGATGCGCCGAAGTGCGCTTCGCTTCCTCGACCCCATGCAAGCAGCACAGCTGAAGAGGACGTTTTCTCTCCTCTGACTGTTTTTAGGCTTTCGGATGACACGGGGCTTCCAAAAATGCCAGAAGTCCCGTGAAGACTCGCAGTTTTCCTTGCAGTTATCGACGGTGACATGCTGGGATGGGAGCAGTCCAGAGACTGCGGACTTCCCATTTTATCCTCTTCTATTTGTATCCAGTGCCACGCCCTCCCCATTCACCAGGAAAAAGTTCAGCAAGTTCATTTCAGGTTCAGACTAAGTCCTGCACTTTGTCCCGAGGTCTGCTGAAGGAAAGAGCTTCTTTAAAAAGAAGGACTCCGTCTGACCAAAAATCACCCGTTGATCATCTTTCTCTTTGATAAACTGCTTTTCTCACTTTGAGGAAGGAATGATCCTGAAGATGCTAAAACTGTGAGGTGCAGTTGTGTTATTTTGTCTGTTTTTCTTTTTGTTTTTCTTTTTGTTTTTTTGTATGCATTCTCTATAAAAAACCGGGAAACATTTTTATGCCTTGGACCTGGTTAGTCAGCATGATGGCTAGATGTTGTGTGCCCGCGAAGGACCGGGAGACCAGGAGGATCAACGACGCAATCGAGGAGCAGCTGCGGAAAGACAAGAAGGACTCTCGCAGAGAGCTGAAGCTGCTGCTGTTAGGTGAGCATCTCTGAGCCTGTGGGAGACCTGCAGGTTCCCAACTGCAGGTTCCCACCTGCAGGTCTGGTAAACACGAACAAGCGTGTCACAATCTGGGGTAACTCAACTTTTACCAGCTGGGTGTGCGCTTAATAATACAGTTTAATGCATCTTTTCTAAACATTTCAAGGTGAATTATCAAAGCTTTTAATGATTCATTACATCATTGCTTCCTAAGCACACCTTGACACGCAGATGTCAGCGAAAATACACGCCATGAAGATATAAAGATAAAGTCACAAAGTAAAACAAAACAAAAAAAGTCGGTTAGTTCATATGTGTGACGGCGCATCAGTGATTCACATTATACACTGTGTGCTTATTTACAGTATTTATATAATATAATAATGACAGTTTCAGGACCATCTGTACTTTTCAGGCTGATCCACATTTCCTTTCTCTTTCTGCGGTGCGCTACGGGCTGGCTTTCTCTGAACGTCCGGGGCGTGCGCAGCTGCGCGTAAAAGTTTGGTTTTACGCACCGTAGACAAGTTTAAATCCTCGATTTCTTCGACCTTTGGTACAAAGACACAAAAGAAAGTCGAGCAATTTAGAGGAGAAATTGTTTTCGAAATAACTGTTACTCCTTTATGGACCAAAACTCAACTTAATACGCTGGAGAAATGTTTGAACTTGCTCCAGGAAGAAGTGGGACAATGTCTGGTCTTAGTACAACCCTTCTTCAATATGTCATCCCTTAAAAGAAATGTGAGGGAATTCTATCGTGATCAAAGACATTTTTAGGTCTGCACATCTCTTATCGAAGCCAGTGGATGTTCTTTTGTGTTTGCATGCAGCTGGAGGCCGCTGGTCCATGTTGTCATAAAAAGGGCCGTTGTATACGCGCATCCAAACAGCTTCTAGTGTAAGCCCGCGGTGAGCCTTGCAGCGGTGTTGGAGCGCTCCAGGAACCAGCCTGCTGTTGACGCCTCGTTCTGTGGTGTGTTTGAAAGCCATAACTAGCTGCTCGATGCGCCCCTCATGCAAAAACCATGCAAATCCAGCAGAGAGCAGAACACGAGCCGCATGTTTGCAGCCACTGTTCGCCTAGAAATGGCTTTCACTCAAAACAGAGAGCTGGCCACAACAGCTGAACCCACCTTCCATAGAAATCCAATTTAATCTGCATTGATTGTAGTTTCTTCCCCCTTCTCGTGGCTCTTCATGCGACTCTTTGCTGCATCGGTTCATTGACGTCCTTGTAACACGGACACTTATGCTGCATTCAAACCAGAAACAAGTAGGGCCAGGTGTGACAGTTTAACAAGTGTGTGTGTGTGTGCGTGCGTGCGTGCGTGCATGTGTTTGCGTGTGTACTCACAAACTGAACTTCAAAGTACATGTTATGTTTCAGAAACTGCTCCTTTACTTGCTAAAGTTTTCAAGCAACTCAAAGGAATATAATCAGAGAGATGATACAGGCCGCAAGTGATTAAAAACAGAAATAAAGTAATATGTAATCTCTTCATCTTGGAAGTACTTTGTCAATAGATTAATTGACCCGCAGCACCTGTAGGTTCTCAGTGGGCTTCATTAAGTTGGTCACCATTACGATCGGTCAGGCCCACAGAGAGCACGAGTGGAGTGAAGCAGAAAGAAACACAACACGATCTTTTCACCTAACAAAGTCACAGGACAGCAAAGTTGGGCCAGGTTCAGCCCCAAAATAGGGATAATGGGAAGAAATAAGGAATGAATAAACAAACTGTACAAATCAAAAACATGTAAAAAACAAGGAGGAAAAATGATCCTTCATCCAGGCGAGAATGTCGCCTTTACATTTGACCCTGTCATCCCTACTAACACGAACAAAGCACAAAAAGAGCATTTTGTATTCATTTTTACGTCTTTACAAGTGCGTTATTCATTTCAGCAACACAGGAAGACAAAGGTGTAACTAAGTGTGAAATTAGATTCTATTAAATTAGTGGGATTTTATGAAAGACTCAGTTTTAATAGCATAGTTTCTTTTCCCTTCTTTCTTTTTTTAAACTTTGAAACTGATTTCTGTGTCCAGTGGATCATTGGTATTTTACATTTAAAACAAAGGCAAGGCATGTTTTTTAAGGTTTTGTGGTGCAATTTGTATTTATAGACAGTTCAAAGTATTTTATAGTATATACAGAGTTATGAAGAGGGTTGTAATATATTAAATGAGGGGTACAAGTACGTCAAAGTTGGTTTTTTTTTTCTTTTTTTTTGTCATTCAAATATATTATTCAAAAACAGAAAAATCCCCTGGTCACAGACTTCCACTTTGCCACCAACAGCTGTTTTGAAAGAGTTGTGGGAGATACAATTTACCTCATAATTTTTACAATTTACCTCATAATTTTTACAATTTACCTGATCATTTGCTCACAAGAGCCTTTTTCCTCTGTGATCCAAACTACTCCAGGTTTCTTCTAAACCACGTTTAAAAATGTGGGGATTCCTTTTAAGAAACTACAAATGAAGAAATTAAGTAGCTACAATTACATTTTAAATAGAAATAATATTAATTTCAGCAGAAAGAAAATCCTTTTGTTCCGGGACTTTTGGAAATGTTATTTTATCATGACTCACATCTGTGTGGCCATCGTTCACCGGTGACCCTGGACTGGATGAAGTGGTTATAGAGATGCCTGGAAATACAGAAAAAAGCTTGAAATAGAACAAAACAAAAAAACTATCAATCAGTCAATAGGAGACAGCAGCTGAAAACAGTTGTGCTTGAAGTCCTGATTTAAAACTGGCTCCTGTTGGGGCATCTTGGACATGTTCTTGAGGGTAATGTTGGAGCTCAGGATCATAGCAACTCTGGGATTTTCCATCACTTTTGATCCGTACTGCAGGAATGATCAGTAGATTTCTTTCCATAGATCTAAGAGATCAAAAGTCTCACAGGCTGCAAAATGCAGACCACAAATAAGTAACAAGTAAGTAAACTGACAGTATGGAGAGATTACAGCCTACCAGACACGGCCCAGACGACCAGAAATAACAAACGAAGAGTACTTCAGGCTCATGAGTCCTCCAGACAAAGACTCAAAATGACTACAAACACAGTTTAAATGACACAAATGTAAAGACTGCAAGGTAGAAACAAATCAACACAATTAATGTGCAAAATAAGCACACCAGAAACAAGTAGGAACTAGATGAATTAAAAGTTGAAATGAACACAAAGTGTTCATTTCAACTTTAAAAAAATTCAAAAAGCACACATGAACACAGAAATGTAGCATAAAGAAAAGGAGATTAGAAAGACACCTGTCTCATTTGAAGAGCTCTGTCAGATTCTGTTTCTGTGCTGTGGGGCTTTTTACACGTCTGTGCAATAAGCCAGTGAGTCTTATTTATTTATTTTACAACTACCTGCATATATATATAAATGGTTAGTATCATGGTTTGGTAAAACATTTATCAGTGATGAATATATACATTTTAATCTTGCAGCAGATGTTAATTTTCTTAAAGTGCGTGGGTGTGCGTGTGAGAGGGAGTGTGTCCTCCTCCAGCCCTGTTTGACTGTCTGAACTAACATATTTTTTATTAACATTTGTATTCCTGATTCTGTCAGACAGGACTAAAATCAGCAATGTGAAAATACGGAAGGACAAGACAGATAAAAAGACAAGACAGTGATGGGTGCAGTGTGTGTAGTGTGGTGATTACTGTAGCGTTTGTGTGATGTGGGTTCATAAATCATGATGCAGATGAACAGTGCAGATATTCTGTCAAAATACATTCAGATAAAAAATGAGGGTTTATGTTTGTGTGTTAACTGCCACACATCTGTTAGTTACACACCTGTCTGTAAACTCGTACCTGATAAGGAAGTTTTAGTTGCAAAACCCACAGATGACAGGTGGTAGTAGTAGCAGATCTTATCTGGGACATTAATACCACATTCATTCACGGTGTCGGGTCACATCCTCTAGAAAGTGTGTCAAGGTGTGAACTTGTGTTTATGGTCAAATCTATAAATTTGCTAATTGTCAAACTACGAGGAAATCCAGCAGGAGTCTGCAGTTTTGTTTGTACTACACTCAGCTGCGGGGCTGCCTGGTCGGCTGATTAAATCTATCCTCTACTGAAACTCAACACTGCAGAGGTGCAGGGTCACGATTTGCCTCCGCTCCAAGTTCACTTGCCCTTCTTGCCCTGCCCCACCTCATCTCAAAGAAACTTGACTTGTAAACAAGGTGCATTCACATGCAGGAAATTTGCATAAACCTTTGTTTGCCAAGTTGGAAAAAACGTGAGTCTTTACGACGACATGCAAAGCAGTCACGATGGTGCAGAAGGCTGCTGGCACCCCTGAGACGGATCCCAGCTGAGAAGTGTGTGCTCGCACACTTACACCGTCACTCACCCGCACGGCAACGTACTTGAAAATTGCATTTGTTAAACAAATAGATTTGGCATCACATGATCTGAAGGAGGACATTTTGTGCCAGATACTGGAAGTCTGAGCGCGCGTGTTCCCGAATCTAATGAAAACAATAAAAGTATACACAGCCAGACAGCAAACTCATACAACAACGTGTGATTATTATTTTTTTTTTTTTTAGCCTTTAGAATTTAGTGGCATAAATTTAGCTGACAGTCTGTCTTTTGTCTGTTTGGCTGAAGCCAGGATGCGTCCAAACGCATGCTGCTGACACGCACAGGGGTCTGGTTAAAGTGTCACACTCGCATATTGTTCTGATTGTGTGAGGAGTAAAAAAACTAAACACGTCTGAGGGAAATATTTGCATCCCCCTCGTTAAAACCAGTCTTGTAGGGTGAGGAACGCTTTTGCAAAATATAACCATCAAATATGCAAAATGTGACATTACTTGTTTCAATTTTTTTCCACGAGGAGCTTTAACTTTTCAGATGAAATAAACATTGGTCAGAAAAGTTTACAGAGACCACGTTTGACAAGAAGAGCCATTTAAAAGCAACGTAGGAGGAGCCAGTTAGGTCCTTGGACTGTGGCGGCCAGATGAAACTCAATAAATGTGGGATTTACGAGCCAAATCAGCCGACGGAAAACAGTGTTAAATTAATAGGTGGAATGCTGGAGATTTCAACAGAAGATGCCAGTAATTCACTTCCCACTCCCAGATATTAACAGACAGGTGTACTTTTGACAGTCAAATCTTCATTCAAATTTCTCAGTCTGCGTGTGCATTCCTGCTTGGACAAGATAGCAGTCAAGCGTTGAAATAAAACTTAATTAAGCTTAGAGGGGCTTTCTTTCTCTTCTTTTAAACATCATCTTAATACTTAAGGAAAAAAACCTGATTTAGAGTGAAAAAATACCAGTTACTGTAAACACAGGGAGCAATGGAGTTCAGTCAAAATAAAAGTACTACTTAAAATCTCTGACAAGAGCATGTTCGTCCTGTGCTTGCGTGGTTTCTCTCCGGTTACTCCGGCTTCTTCCCACAGTCCAAAAACATGAAACTAGGTTAATTGATCATTCTAAATTGCCCGTAGGTGTGAATGTGAGCGTGATTGGTTGTCTGTCTTCGTATGTGGCCCTGCGATGGACTGGCGACCTGTCCGGGGGGAACCCCTGTCTTTCGCCTGCTATGCGTCGGGATAGGCTCCGACAGACCCCCGTGACCCTGAGAAGGAGTAAGCGGGTATAAATAATGGATGGATGGATCTCTGACAAGACTCCAAAATGTCATTCCACTTAAGTGACGGTGTGGGCAGGGTCTTGACAGACAAAGTGAGGTCATTTACAATTTGTGCGTGTACAAAAAGGGAATCAAAAGGACCGTTTGTTCAGACATGTCCTGCTGGTTGCTGCAAATTTTTCATCAGTTCGTGTAAATCGACGGCTGATCTCGTGTAAACTACTGTCAAAGGGAGGAGAGTTCGAGGCCTCTGCGTCCGCAGCGCTGGATCAGTACTTGGGTATTTTTGACAAAATAGGCGCATGTTAGAAGCAGAGGCCAGGCGCTCACCTGCGTCTGCGTCTATTGGTTGGAGATTCCTGTACTAACAGCCCCTTTTAGACACTTTTTAAACAATTTTAATGTCTTTTTATCTGTATAGACCCCATCCACTATCACTTATCTGGAATGACATTTTTGAGTTATGCCAAAAGCTAAAAAATTGTAATTTATTGTCTTTCATGCAAACATTTATTGCCCTTTTGCTGCAAACACATATAGCAAATATATTTTTTTACTATATTTCTCTGATATCTGCGGTTACTATTTGTACAAATGCGTAACACGGTTTGAAAATATTACATTTAGTTTAATTTTGCTACAAACTCAGTAGGTTCTGACATCTTACAAAAAAGATTTTGTTGTCAGCATCGCTTGTCAGATGTCTGCGTGCTTTTAACTGCTCCAACGTGAAGATTTCATTTGTGTCCCTCTTGACTTCTCATTTCATTATTCAGGGGTTCAAATCACCCAACATCCAAAAATAAAGGTTTGGAGAAAAAGCCCTCAAAAAGCTGGCAACAGAGCAGCGAATCAGAACGTCCTCTTGCATAGTCATCACATTAAGTCAGATTTTGTAGCTCAGTGTGTAAAGTTCATGTGCAGCATCTAAAAGCAGCTCCAACAACTACAAAAAAAAAAGGACATTGCTGGCTGTAACCTTCACCGCCTTACAGGCACCGGTGAGAGTGGAAAGAGCACCTTCATCAAACAAATGAGGATCATCCACGGAGGAGGATACACAGATGAGGACAAGAGGAGCTACGCTAAACTAGTCTACCAGAACATCTACACGTCCATGCAGACCATGATCAGAGCCATGGGGGCTCTCGGGATATCGCTCTCTGATCCCAAGAACCAGGTACAGTCTTACTTTCAGTTTGGATTTCTCGTATAATTCAGATGAATAGATATGAGGTTGGACATTAATCCGAGTTTCCCGACAGAAACCTAAATTTTTGTTCCCTCGTTTGTCGGGGACTTCACAGGTGGACTTTGTTTTTCTGATTGTTTCTCCTTGTGTCTTCGTTTGTCCACAGAGTAATGCAGACTCAGTCCTGGAGGTGGAAGTGGACAAGGTGGAGGAGTTGGATCAAAGCCTTGCAGTAGCTATAAGGAATCTGTGGGATGATGCTGGAATACAGGAGTGCTACGACCGGCGCAGAGAATACCAGCTGTCCGACTCCACCAAATAGTGAGAGGCTCCGTTATGCGCCGTAGAGTGGACACACTCTTCTGCTTTATTCACAGGGATGAAGAGGAGCCTAGGAAGGGTTTTTCCACTTTTAGAAATGCAAACTCAATTAGATGTACTTATATTTCTTAACTGCACCAGGTGTTGTAGCTTGTATGTCTCCATTATTGGTTGAACCATTCCAGATATGCCTTTAAAACCTTCTGATTTCATAGTTATCTCCACACGTGAGCTTTATATCGGTGTTCTTTCACATTCATGTTTATCTTCTACCTTTTCTCTGTTCTGCCACCTGATTTCCTTTCTGCACATATTTCCAGCTATCTCTCTGACCTGGACCGGATTTCACAGCCTTCTTATATACCTGATCTCCAGGACATCCTCAGGGTCCGAGTCCCAACCACGGGTATCATCGAGTACCCGTTTGACATGGAGAACGTCATCTTTAGGTGAGCTACAGGAGGCAATGCTGGAACGGTTTGAATACGTCACACTGCAGGTGTAGCTGTCAAACTGTCTTCTCCTCCGCGTTCTCCTTTTTTTTTTTTCTTTGGCAGGATGGTGGATGTAGGGGGCCAGAGGTCAGAGAGACGGAAGTGGATCCACTGCTTTGAGAACGTGACCTCCATTATCTTCCTGGTGGCGCTCAGCGAGTACGATCAGGTCCTGGCTGAGTGTGACAACGAGGTGAGGGTCCAGCTCGACACCAGATGTTGAGAACAGAGTTTGATCCACCGTTTGATCCACCGTCACCCGTTTCTGTGTTTCAAATCTGCCTCAGAACCGTATGGAGGAGAGCAAAGCGCTGTTCAAAACCATCATCACTTACCCCTGGTTCGAGAAGTCCTCTGTCATACTTTTCCTCAACAAGACGGACATCATCAAGGAGAAGATCGTGTACTCTCACTTAGCCACCTACTTCCCTGAATTCACAGGTGAGTTCGTGTGAATGCAACGATGTTAAACGTATTTTGAAGCAGAACTGGTTCAGTTTAATATGTGGATTCCTGTGATGTGCGCGTGAAAACCCTCAGTACTCCGACTCCGAGCGGGTGCTTGTGATCTACACAACTGGATTTAAGGAAAACATTGTGAGATGGTGTGGCTTCGTTGCAGGACCTCAGCAGGATCCCGTAGCAGCCCAGGAGTTCATCCTCAAGATGTACCAAGATCAAAACCCGAACAAGGACAAGAAGCTGTACTCGCACTTCACCTGCGCCACAGACACAGAGAACATCCGCTTCGTCTTCGTGGCCGTCAAAGACACCATCCTCACAGCAAACCTCAAGGACTTCAATCTGGTGTAAAGAGAAAAAAAGGAAAACTGATACAGAGATAAGAAATATCACATAACTGTTTACAAACTTGACAAAAATTCCCCAAATTTTTCAGTTTCACATATTTTACTTTCAAACCAGTGAAATCTAATGTGTACCTTACTGTTACTAAAACATAACTTTGTAAGATGTAATTTTTATCCTAATTTTTATTGCATACAGATATGCTGTAAACAATATTTTAACAAAATAGTGAGTTTGTGAAAAATAGTGCGACGTAACTGAGTGACGGATCCACTGTGTGAACTATTTATGATAGTACACATTCATATTATCTGAGTGCTGTAAACTAAATACATTTAAATTTTCTTTTAGCTGTTCCAGGGTTTTCTTTTTTTTTTTTTAAACACCACTTGCAAATGTTTTATTTATCCAGCTCTGTCACAGAGTTTCTTATTTATAGATGTACAAGCAGACATGTGTGCTGGTGCCCTGCTATTAAAGAAAGAAAAACCCTTAATGATCACTGGAATAACATGAAACTGACAAACGTGATAGTTACATTATATTGAAAATTAACCAAAGAAAATCAGATATTGATTTAGAAACAAACAGAATCATTATAAATAAAAATAAATAAATAATGTACCTAGACAAAAATGATGGGACCCTCAACTTTAGATTTTGTTGCTCAAAGGTTTGAGTCAGTCACTGCAGTCAAGCGATTTACTTACTGGTGTGCGACCTTGGGGTTCACCTCGAATCTCTTTGAAAGTTGTCCTCGGTTCTTTAGTTACTGTTTATATTATCCTTCGGGTTGACAACACCTCAGTCCTGAACACCCTAAAGTTCTGAATGAAATGTGCAACTGCAGTCACACGAGAGATTGAGAAAGATTAAAGACACTTGTGACGATAATTACAGGACACACTTTCACACGGTCACTATGGTCAAATTATTTTCAAAGTTTTTTTCTTATTTTTCTTTATGATTCTGTTAAACTAAAATTTAAAAACAATATCTGATTTTCAGTTGCCACTTTTCACTTAATTATTATCCATTATTACGTCAGTTTCAAGTTGTGCATGTGTCCGTTGTGGGTTTTTCCTTTAATGAAAAGGTACCAAAAATGTGTCCACGTGTGTAAATAATAAGTTGTTCTTTGACAAACCACACAAATATTTATTTAAGGAGAAACTGAATTCATAGTCACTTTCATTAAACATAGTTGTTTAATAAAACGTACACCACACCATGTGTGCCTGAGATTTTCTTGGTACAGCGTATTTAAAAAAAAAAAAAAAGAAAAAAGAAAAAGAAAAAGATGGCACAGAGACGTAAAGCACTTTTTTTTTTTTAATGGCTCCAAAAAAACCCACCATCACCCCAAAAAAAGCAAAATCAGTCAAATTAAACTCACACTCCTCAAGCCAGAAGCAAACCTTTGACATAAACTTTAGAGCAAACAGCAGCAGATGATTTGTAGTTCTTTGTTTTAAAAGCACTTTATGTAACAAAACCATTTCTGATCACGTGACAGCACAAAGCTCTGCTGTGTCGAGGACGCCAGGGACGTCTCGTCATTCCACGTTGCCCCACTAGAGGTCCACTTCATTGAACCGTTGTTACGTGCTGCCCTCGTGTGGTCAGAAGTAGTATTGCGACACAGAGCGGCTTTTCTATGATTATACTTTTTTTTTTTCCTTTCTTAAAATAGTTGGCATCGTGTGTATGAGGTATAAAAACATAAAAGTCACAAAATTAACATCTTCACACAGAATGAGGCAAGCATGGATATATACAGATAAACTGTTATATTAGAGGAATATACAGAAAATTCATATACATAAAGTATAAAAATAGCATGCATCTAAATCATTTACTGAACAGTCTTTATTTTTCAGAAATATATATAAAAAAAGGAAAATAACTGGACAGAGGTAAAGAAAACCAGGACACAATTTGAATTATGAGGATAATTCATTTATACATGCACTAATGTGAGTTTGTTTCCCTTTTATACATTAAACAGTGTTCAACATCAGATGTGCTACAACATTTGTAGTTGATTTGGCCTCAGTGTTATTCAACAGATTTACAAGCTGCTGCAGTGAAATTTCTACACCCAAATACAACTTAAAACATGGTTGACGACGATGAAACTGGCCTAAAGTTGTTCGGGAACAGCAAGCAATTACTAAAGGCGATGAAAATCCTCCAATATCACCAGCATTTTAGATTTAAGCCAAGATTATAAAATGTGTTTGTAAACTCTAGACTTTAATGTTACTTTGCATAAAATAAATCAACATTTCATCATATTTGTGCAAAAGGATGAGTGCAAACAGATAAAAGAGGGTAAGATACAGTTTGGTTGTACGCAGTCTGAGCTTCTGTGATTCTGTAGTTTTAAATCGCTCATTTATAGCACTTTTGTTAATGTGCACACACACGCACGCACGCACTCGCTCGCTTGTCTTTCACACCCAACAGTCAACACGCAGCATCGTTCGTTTGCTGCTGACACACGGAGGGGAACAAAACAGGCATGCAGGAAAGAACAAAGGCACTGACACACAGATTGTGTGTGTGTGTGTGTGTGTGTGTGTGTGTGTGTGTGTTGAGCACGTGTTGGACTTGGTCAGAACTTGGGTAAAGTCTCTCTGGCGTCCTCTAATTTGGCAAGAACCCACTGAAAGTAAAATGAAATTGGAACAAATTAGTTGTGCTACGATCATATTTTGAAGGAAGAGCCGGTGAGGTGAGATGGTCAGGTTACCGTGGCGATCTCAGGAGTCCTGAAGTTTATGATCTTCCCAAACTCTTTGGCGTGGAATACGGATTTTACTCTCTCCTGCAGTTCATGGGGTGAGATTTAGAGTTTAAAACAGAGCAGTTTTAAATTGAAGAATAAATAAAAGATGACGGCTTGTATACCTTGGCCTCAATGCGAAGCCGTCGGTCCTCTACGATCATTGGAGCCTTTGTGAATTCTTCAAACAGATACTGCCACTCACAGGTCAGCTGCCCAAATGTGCCTTTGGTCACAAAAAATATTCCTCTGGAAAGCAGATAAAAAAAAAAGAAAAAAAAAAGGAAAGGTTTAGTAAAATAAGAGGTTATCATTTGGAGGAAGCATTTATTGGAAAGCCTTGCAGAGCTCCAACACACTGGTTTTGACTTAAATAAACCCCAACAAGTAAAAGAATGTTATGAATAACATATTGCAGTTCTGCATATAGTTCTCCCTAAAACTCATAACTGGTCAATTCGAACGATTCTGAATATGAAGAAGGAGCCGAGAAAATGCATTTCTCACTTGATCTCACTTGATGAGACTCACCTCTTGGTTATCATGAGGAAGTCAGAGTCGTTCACCTTGGCATGAGCGAAGTACCTGTACTTGGCAAAACGCCCATTTTCAATTTTCTGAAAGAAGAAATTTATGAGAACAAAAAAAAAATATATATATATATAATTAGAAATAACAGAAGCTTTCATGGTTCTCTGCAAAATGAGTGAATGAATATGTGAAATGAAAAATGAAAAAAGTTGATGGTGAGAAAAGATGATTGAAACGGACGATGTTTAAAATGTCAAATGTTTATTAAGAACAACAGGTTAATGAAAGATTTATGAAACAAACATGCATGAAGAAAATGACTGCGATTTTTGAGGAAGAAATAATAATGACAAAAGAGGATCTTTGAATGACAGAAAAAAAAGTAAAACAGAAAGAAGTTAATGATGGAATTAAATACAAATATGGACAAAAAAAAAATGAACAAACAAGTGAAAGTATAAAATACACAAAACATCCTTCCATTCCTCACTAGGCTGGGTGTTTTTTTCTTCAAATCCTAATAAAAACAACAACTAAGAAACTAAGAAAACTGACTACAAACGAAGCACCAGCGCTACACTACGTCACTTCTAGCTGCTTTACTCATCGATCTCATCCTCTGAGCCAGTTTTACGCCGTTCACTGTACGCCAATCGCCTCTGTGGACACGACAAGAGAGAAGAGTGAAGGTCAAAGATGGGACAACCTGAGCCCAGACAGGAGAGTTTTAGTTCACTGCTTTGGTTCAATGATCACTTTAACCCTATCCGGCTGGATCGGCTCGTTTTTGGTGGAATCATTACAACTAGCTCCTTCAAATCTCTGAAACGCCACTTCTCACTAGAAATGTTACAGGTTTCACATAAAACCTCAGTTCAGAAAATCCACCCGACTTCAAGCTGCTTCTTGGAAGCTCACACGTCATCTTACACACTTGAGAAATGTGATAAAAAAACAAAAACAATGGAAAATGAGCCACTTTTCCAACTACTACGACCTAATTTGGCACAAAAGGGTAATCGGTAACACCACAGCACGAACACAGAGCTGACCTACAAATTGTAAAGCTGGGGACAGAGACGGGTGACAGAGCCAGTGGTTCAATGACGATTACAATTACGTGAATTACGTGTGAAGGACTTCACAGAAACCAGATTCTGGATTTTTAAAGTTGCAGATGCTTTGTAAAATCAGCTTTCTGCAGCCGAGCACCTCAGCAAGACGCTTTCTGTCACTTCTCTGCAGATTTTCGGGAGAGAACCACACGGGATGTTTACTGTCAACTGTAAGTACTGCAGCTCTGACCTGAGACTCAGAGGCTGAAGCTTCAACCCACTCCAACCAGTTCAACAGCTGAATAATCGCACAAAAGAGTGATTAGTGACTCAAAAGTAACACAATCATTTTGATTTGTAAACTAATTTAAGAAGAGAAACTGCTGAATACTAATACAGGGAGGCTGCTGCATTACACCGAAGTTAGAAACCAAGGGGAAAAAAAACAACAATTTACAGAGAATTAAGCTGAATTGCTTCTAACAGGCGATTTCTGTCTTACCTGGAGCATCTGGCTCCCGAAGCCCTCCATCTCTTTATAAGGTCGTATGACACCATCCTCATGAATGAAGCGAGGAGGACGCAGAGACGCGATATCTTGCGATGTCTCTGTTGCCCTAAACATCAGATATAGAGATGGAAATTAACTGTGAGCCAGAGTCTTAAATGATAAAATAGCCCATAACTGAAGGCTATAGCGAGCCATGAGGAGAGACTCATACGGTACGAGAACGAGACCCAGATAGAAACATCACATTAATACACACCAACAGCTACTGCCGTGGTTTAACCGTCGCTCTAAAAAAACCTCGTCGCTCTGCTCTGAGGCACCGCGGATCTCGACACAGAGCACCTACAGCGAATCTATGAGGTAATAAATCTGTCTTCCAAGAGAGAGATTACCTCTTGATCCCTTGGAAAGTACTGCTGGCCATGTCAATAATGCCTCCAGTGGGTCGAGCGACTGCCCCAACCAAGCCTTTGCCGACACCTTTAAAGAAGCCCGCTGCACCCTCCTTCTGGGCTCCTGCACAAAAACATTACATCCCTTTTATGGGAATTCTTTCAGTGTGTACACCCACTTCCACAGCGGGCGTGACGTCAGTTGAATACGACAGAATGTAGAAGTGTAATTTTATTATCTCTTAATATCTTTTGCTCTATCGGTACTTTGTCTTTGTTGTTTTGACCCTTCAGAGTTCCTTGCGGGGTCAGTCTCAGCTCACCTTTAATTGGTTTGGTAACAATCCCAGTGATTCCGCTGACAAATCCCTGAAGAAAACAAATAAAGTTACGACCAAACTAAATACTCATCGTGTCTGACTTCCTAGTGGTGAGATTTTCTCGACGTACAGAAACAAGTCCTTTTCCACCCCGGGTCAGTCCCTCTTTCAGGCCACTGGGCTGTTTGTTCATCGCTTCTCTCCTCTTCTGCTGATACTCCTCATCCATAGTCATCGCAGCGACGCCCTTCGCCATGGCGCCCGTTATCCTGGAGGCTGCGCCTGCTATACCCCCTATAAAACCAATCTTAAATTATTGCACTGCGTAAAGTATGGTCACTGGAAATCACTGATATCTAGATCGCTATCTAAAAAAGTTTGTTTTATTCATTTCTTTGTCCCCGTCTCCTGCTCTCGGTAATTTGAACAGTGTTTCACGCGTACCTACAGCTCCTCCAACCAGAGCTTTGACACCGAGAGCCATTCCTTCAACAAACTCCTCAGGTCCCTGGATGGCTCCCTGAAAGACCCACATAACACCATGAGGCTCAGCTAAACATTTTAATGCTCCAATCCTGAATGTACACTCGTCAGCTGCTGCACATGTTTTTGAGTTTGTCACAGTAGAGAAGACGCTGCTGTATGTAATGATGGTTCGGTTTCACTGACCTGTTACGATCTATTTCCTTTAGGCCTCATTTATACTGAATAAATACATTATTAAACAATTATTGCAACGTGAAAAGGTCTATTCTTTGTATTTTGCTCTTACCTGATAGGGCTCGTAGAAGAAAGCCTCCACACCCTCTGACAATCCTCTAATCAGCCCAAAGGGGTTTCCAAGTACATCCAGACCCAGCACAAGCACATACATCTGTTTAATAGCCTGAAATGAACATAAATAAAACAATTCAGACCCAATTACTTTCTTTTCATGCAAGAAAAGAAACAAATCACATAGAAAAAGACAACATAAGTAGCCGTTTCAGAGGTTTAGTGTAGCTCTGTCCTTAGTTGTGGTTAAAAATCAACAAAAAAAAGAATATTCACATTTTACAATTCCTACCTGAAGTGATACCTCAAAATGAGCATAAAACTATGGAAACGTGGCCAGCGTGAATTACCTGCTTGGAATAGTGTCTGATGACCTCCCACTGTAGCTGCTGAGTGGTACAAAACTGGAAGCTCAACTCAAAGAAGGCCAGCCTGAAAAACATGACCAGAGTGAGTCAAGAAGTGTGGATCCCTCTAATAACAAAGCACATCAAATTCAGGAACGCCGTTGTGCCCGTTCAATACTTGAAGACGACGTCCTGGACATCGGTGAGAGTCGCTCCGATGCTCTTCAGCAGCAGGTTCAGGGACTGGACCGGGATGAGCTCTGTGTCTCTCTTCTCCTTCAAGCCATCTTCTCCTCCAGTGCTCAAAGAGAAACTCAAATGCAGCTGCAAACGCAAACATTAATTAGTAACAGGTGTGCTTTATTTTTTTTTAACTTGCTCAAGAAATATGTACTGTAACATGCATCTTGAAACAATATTCTAAATCTTGCTTTATACTTAAAACCTACTTCGATAAAACTCACGAGAAGTATTTTTTTTGTGTAACTTTTTAGGACACTGAAGTCATCGTTGACAGACAAGACAAAGTTTTGATGTTTAATTCCTTGATGTTTGCATTTACAGACCTTGATGGGGGAAATGTGGAAGTACTCATAGAGGCTGATGGGAGACGTGTCCGCTGCGGATTCGTGGTTCAGTTCTCTCTTGATATATCCGATGTCCTTCTCAAACAGTTCCACCTGGAGGAATACGACAAGCACAAATAAGACTGAGAAGCAATGAGCACAGTTTCACTGTGCTATATTTGATTTCCCCATCTAACTAGAAGGTATGGTGGAACTTTGTGCAGACGACCTCCTGTGTTGAACTTATGTTGCTGGCATTTTCAGGGGTGAACAAGTCCAGTATGGCATACAGGAAGCCCAGATCAAGCTTCAGATCCATCTCTTGAATCAACACCTTGAAGTATCTGAGGTGAACAGATATTTTAATGGAAACTCCCATTTACAAACACGGAAACCTTACTCGGACAAGCACTTTATGAGGAAGAGGTGAGAAGATAGTTACTTGATGCGAGAGATGTCAGAGTGTCCTGCGGCTCTGGTGACAATGCTGATATCAGTCAGAGGTTTGGGCTCTGCAAAGAAAACAGCTAAAGTCATCTTACAGATCATAAGAGCACATCGTTGTAAAAGAAAGACAACACAGGCGCTGCATTGACAGACCTGATTCCATTGCGATCGACTTTGGCAGTTTCACGGGGTAAAAAACGAAGGGGAAGATGGCCCCTGGCAGCTGATTCTGGATCTGCAGGAAGAAAAGGTGCTCACGTCAAATGTGGATTAAAAGGAGCTCGAAGAATATTCATGAAGGACCTCCGGCAGACTTGGAAGTCTAAACGACAGGTGCAATCGTAGATCTTGTTTTATAATTGTATTCTGAACGTTGACAGGATTTGAAAGGATCACGCTATCCCTTTATTTTCAATTTGCAGAGGAATCCACACTAGTATACAGACGATTACTGTGGCTTGGATTTTTTTTTTGTTCTGACACAGAATTCTAACCTCCTTATTTGGCTTTAATTCAATTGCCAAGAAGACTGCTGGAGCCTTATTTCAAACATCGCAGCTTCCTACCTGTATGCGGTGGATTTGGACACGGTAGGCTCTCTGTCGGGATGAGATGCAGTACTCCACCTTCACTCCAGGCAGGAAGTGCCTCCTGAGAGGACAATCATTTGGCTGCAGCATTCGCATATCCATACCATTGGGTGTAAAAGTCACCTGGGTGACAATCAGAAAAAAATAAAAAATAAGCCTAGAGGTACACACACAGAATCGCACGTGGTTACTGATAAATATACAGAAAACAAGGTTAACTTTGAAAGGATCAATAGAATTTGACCATTTTCCAGTGAGTGATTACGGTAAATCATTTCTTTTTGTTTCACTTTTTAAACATAAAAAACGCGTATTGTAACCTGGAAGTTGTTCTCCAGTTCGATGATGCTTTCATAAGGGGAGCCAGATTCAATGTACTCTTTGAAGCGACTTTCCAACATCTCTGTTTCGCTGGTACTCAGAGTCTTCCACCGGTTCTTCTTCTTAGGCTTAGACTCCCACACCACATCAGAACTGTGACAACAAACAACACACCAAAGAGTGAAGTGTGTAAAGTCTATGATTTACAGTTCAAACCTGAACATTTAACACGCCACCCTTCACTGGTATAAAAAGAAGCACAGCACCTTGTGATGCCAATAAAGGAAACCTCTTGGCTGGTGGTGTTGTTGACCAAAGACACGCCCATGTTCTTTAGCGACAGGATGATTTCCTGTTCAGCCACCTGCACCTTCTCATTCTCACAGAGGAGCTTGTAGACCCACTGATCCTCAGTGAACAGCACAACCCGCTGCAGACCTTTGCATCAACACCAAAGACTTCAGTTAATACCTCAAAAAAAGGTCAGGAATCAACACGAGCTTCACAAAAGCTGGTAGAAATTCAGTGACTTGTTATGTCATTATTCAAGAATGACCATCAGCTAGGACGTGAGCCAGATGATCTTCACGTCTTCAGTTAACTCAGAGCAAATGTCTGCTTGCTACATACATGAACTGATGACGAATGACAGAAGATGCAAGATGTCTTGACACTTTACCTTCATAAAATGAAATCACAAAAAGTTTGCCTTCTTTGTTCACGTCCACACGCAGGTCCTGAAAGCGCAACAGCAGACAAAAAGACATACAAACTCTTAACTGATATTACTGTCTTGAAGACCTGTTAAACTTAAGCTTTGTTCTCATCTAATGTCTGGAATGTAAAGAAGTTAATATATATAGCCTTTAAGTGTAAACTGTAGAGCTGAATACAATTATTTTGCCAACAGGATTCTTACTGAGGTACAGTACCTCCTCACTTTTCAGCTTGCCATTATAAGAGCCACACTTCCAGCAAAGCTCTCGAGACCCAGTGGGAGCCGTCCAGGTGTAGTACACAGCTTTCCCAGCCTCCAGTTGCTCCTGCTCCACCTCGTTCTGAGAGCTGCAGGCGCACATAATGAATCCAAGCAGACAGTGTGCTCATTTCAGTAATGTTACTTATAACCGAACTTCAAAAATGAGAAAACACTTGCAACGCTTTGAAATGCGGACACGAAGGAGGAAAATAGAATAACATTAAAACACAAGACAATATGGCAGAACCCATGCACCAAAAATGTCATCCAAAGAAACTTCTTTCAGCCTAAATGAGCAGGTCAGGGAAAATATGACAGTAGATGCCAAGCTCCCCAATGCCATTCCTGGAAAGATCTGTTTTAAATAAAAATCACTGCTCACCACCAGCGGTAACCTTAATATAAAGGAAACAAAGCAGGGAACATGAAACGAGAACAGAGAAGTTGGGAATCAACAATCTCGAGCCAAAAACAGAGCGGCTGGAAGAAGCAAAAGAGTTAGCAGATAAAGATCATCTGATCTCAAATAGAGATCAGATGAATAATATAACACTTTAGATGTCCAATCTGCTCCTTTCGCTCACCTCCTGTGATATTTAAAGTTTGAATGAGTGCAGTTAAAAAAATAAAAATAGACAGAATCCTTTCAAAATAAACGAGTGGTGTAAATGTAATGTCAGCTACTATACCATCGTCTCAGTAGTAGTAGTGTAGGTGGATCATGATATGCATTACAACAAATGTAACACTGATATCACCTCTGAACAAAAGGAGCAGATTATCCAGACAAAACAGAATCACAGCTGAACAGACTTCATCTACTCGTCTCTGCCTGCAGTCTTCATCTGACAAAAGAGGCATCGCTGTGACAGCAACTCTTTCATAAGTGCTTATTTATTTGTCATTTCTGCCCCAATGCCTTGTAAAACAATATTCGGCTCTTGCTTGATTCGTTTACAGGCTATATATTTGTCTACATGGTGTCCTTCTCAGCTCTACCTGCTACTCATTACATATTGTACCTTAAAGTTAATTTACTGTTGTGTATTTACATCTAAACTTGTACTATTCAGTTTAGATTTGGTAAGTGTAATTTAAGTTAGTCTCTTTTTAAAACATGTGGCACCTACAGTACATAAAGTCACATTTTTACAGTCTGGCCCTCATTCTTTATTCCTCATCTTTTGTTACCACAAGTGTAGAGTGACAGAAGGAGATGTTCGCCTTTCCAGATTTTTTTTCTACCTGTCCTCCTCCATTGAGAAGGAGAGGTCAAGCAGCTCATCAGCCAGCCACGAAGTTTCTGTCCGAGCGCTGCACAACCAATACCACAGACAAACACAAATCACTGTCAGCAAAAACAAGTAATGTTAGTAAAAATGTGCTAAACAGCAAATAAAGAAATCCAACTTTGTTGTTAAACCTGAGAATTGGCATTTGCAATTAAAAGGAGTCCAGTAAGGGACAAAAACTGTGTGAAGACATGATTAAAAGACAAGGGAAAAAAACAACAAAACAAAACAAAACACAAAACTCAAATTAGAGGGCCGTGCTTCAGGTCGTTGTTGTCTGCAATTCAGTCTCCAGGCCCCCTGGCATGTTCATGGACAAGAGGAAGCTTCCACTGAAATGCTCACCCGTGTGAACATGATAAAGCGTGCACAAAATAATAACCATGTAAAAGGTCGGATAAGAAATGCAAGAAATGTAGAACCATCAGTAGAACCAAATCAGGTATTTAAGTACTTTTAAAAAACACAAGTTAAACGGTTTGATTCAAGTGTCAAAACATTTGATTTTTGCTTTAAAAAAAAAACAAAAAACAAAAAAAAACCTTTGACATGTGACTGGACACCTCTCAGTTTGAAAACGAATCTTTCACATCCACAACAAAATTCCAGTTAGACACTCACAAACAAAGCACAAATGGTAATACTGATCAATCAGTACAAGCGCTAAATAGGTCTCATGAAAACACAGCTTCATTAAGTTTTAGTCACCATGTAGTGATTACGAGGTGCCACAGTTTTGTCAACGACGGATTACATCCTATCAAATAGGAATTTATTAAAACTGCAGTTTAAAGCTACTCTGTGTAGTAATACTACTTCTGCCTCCAGGGGGGGCATATTGCAATAAAGACACAATAAAATGCACCTCTAGAAGGCAGAGTGGTATTAGGACATGAGCCAGACCGTCCTGCTCATAACAGTCCTGCCAGTGGCTCTTTTGTCAACACAGCAGATATGTGCCCCCATGTGGTCAGATGTGGTATTGCAACATATGGTGGCTTTAAAGTCATTCATTTCCTTGTTTTCCTTTTCTGTTGTCTTACCTCTGATAAAAGAGAAGAGTCTGTTCTTTGGTATGATTAATGATAAGAAAGGGGGCTGCACCATCATGGTACTCAGAAAATTTGATTGTGGCCGAGTGCTCCGAGAGATTCACATCTACAATGATCCCACCCACCTGCAACCAAAGAAATAGACATCAGTATCAAAGATATTATAAAGCAGGCTGTCCTGAGCACACTGGAAATCAGCTAATGAACCACTGAAATTCAAGTCCTTGTATGGTACTGCTATGGGAAAGGAATACACAATCCTTAACCCTGCATGTTACTCACAGAGTTGTCCAGATGCAGCAAAAGGCAGTTCTCGGGTCGTGTGAAGTCAATAGTGAGAGGAGGCGCTAGACAACCTTCTACTTTGATCTTGAGAAGCTTGGTGTCACCCTCAGGCCAGAACGGAACGGCTGACTAGAAAAAGAAAAACAAGAGCAGTAAATAAGGAGATGAGACTGCCAAAAAAACAAAATTCAACTTGTTCTATTCTTTTTATTGTTTTATACAATGTTGTAAACATTTGCTCTTGTTATGAAGATGACAGACCTGATATGTTCTGATAATGAATGTAATATCACAAAATCAGGCTCTTTAAGCCATCATATCTTAACTACAAGATTGGTGGATTAATTTACAGTATATAAAGACACTGCAGAGTCCTACTGGAAATACCAGAGAGTTCATAAGTCTTCATTTTTTGGAAAAGTTGCTTTTGCAAATTAAACCCCAAAACATCTGGCTTTTGCCACATAAATATTTATACAGTCTGTTCCACTCATGTATCTGGGTGATGCTGCAATTGTGAGCAGGCGTAAGGTTTTTATTTGGGGTCCTTCTCTAATTTGTTCACTCGAGCAGCAAGTCTCTCAGTGAGCCACAGCGTACATCATTAAAATGATTACATTAATTAAAATCATGTTTTAATAATATCCTGTTCTAAATTAATTTATACTTGTATTTGCAATCATATTAATGTTCATGCAACTCTTGATATTGAGCAACTCTGCATAGTTTTATCCTACTGTTTTTTTACTGATCATATCTTTTTTAATGCGTAAAACAGGTCTCTCTTGAATATAACACTCCGTGTCTCTATAAGACTAACCTTGATAAATAAATAGATAAATGAATGAATAACTAAATACTCAGTAGCGCTGGGCCCGGACATGATCAGCCAGTGGTGGCTTCAGGCATGGGCAAATCATTTGGGTGGGGTGAACATCTCCAGACCTGACTGGAGCAGGGAGCAGCTGCCGTGCGAGCGCTGGGCGGCATTGAGAGTGCTTTGGTATGGGAGAGGGGCTCACGGACCCACCAGTGTCTCACTGACAAACAGTTAAAAAAACATTCATGCTTTCACACCAGAGTTGCCAAATGCCCCCAATAAGACCTGAAAAAGTCGATAGATTTATCGCTAGTCACTTACAAAAAAAAAGTCACTAGAGAGGTCTGAAACATCACAAAGTTGGCAAGATTGCTCACAGCGGAGAACAAGGTTCATGTTATGAGCTGATTTTTGTCAAAGCTCATCCTCTGCAAAGCCAAGCAGTTTCTCCTTCCTGTGTAAGCTGTCTTCTCCATCTGGTTTAAAGCTGCTTCTTGTCAAAGTTATGCATATATTATAACATGATTGCCTTTGGTCGTCATTCTCTGATATCTATATGTGGTGTCATTTGTAAGGGAAAAGATCGGAACACCTTTTGATTAAGATATACAGGATGTCTGGGCCAAATGGGCCCATAGTGTGTCTGTTTCTTCACCTGTCGATATTTGCATATAACATGTCATGTGACCTCTTTCTTCGTCCATGAATAAAAGACACCGCTGCGAGGGGGAAAGGGGGATTTGTGACGATTACATTCGTGTATCATTCAACGGTGTCGGCCTTTCCCCCCTATTTGCAAAGGCTTAAAACAAGATTACTGTCTCTGTGTGGTTCATTCCGACCCTTGAGAAGGTTAAAAAAAACTTTAACACTTCTCACCTGATTGGTTCCTCACAGGCACATGTACACATGTGCACATGAAAAATAGCATGTGCAATAAAACACAAATATAAATGAGACGTCTTGGCTCTGACCTGTTCTGGCTTTGCCTCAGTCCAGTTTTCTTGGCCCTCCTCACATATAAAGACATGGTGCTTGGTTCTGTTGACCAGCATGTAAAATGGCACAAAGGTCACGATGCGGGTCAGACTGAAACTGCTCGCCTCAATCTTCACACCAACCTGAGAGCAGAGGAATGACACACACACACACACACACATGCACGCGCACACACACACACACACACACACACACACAATTAAAATTAACCACTTTACCTAACTTTTAACCAAGATAGTTCAAACAGCTGTCCCATGAAGGGAGGCTGAAAGACCTAAATTGTTCAAATGTCAACTAATGGCCCCTTGCTGCATAGCAGGTGTTTCAAAATCTTACCAGATAATCTTTGTATCTGCCTTTACATTTTACATCTCCATGGCTGCCAACTGTGTCCAGAGAGAAATCATCCGATAGTTCGCTGTCTGAGATCATAAGGCGGACCTGAGGACAAACCAGAATTTAATCATATTCCTACAGATAGAAACGGACAGGAGTTGGTAACCTCAAATATAATTTCTCTTCTGATTTAGAAAGATGGGTGACTTAAAAATATATATTTATTTCTTTTTAATCATATCAGAACATGTCTGAAGATATAAAAAAGGTGAAAAAATAAATAAAATAAAGCCCTAGGACATCTAGGTTGAATTTTGACTCGGCTGAGGCACTTATTACCCATACCTTGTTGTTTCGCAAGAAGTTCCGAGGTTTGAAGGAGAACAGCAGAGGCATGTCGTAGTCCAGGGGGTGTTTACGGTGGATATCGTCAGCCTTATACTGCAGCAGCCTGCCGGTCTTATTCACCATCCAGTATGGTGAGTGAATGGCAATAACAGTCTGTCCTGAATCATATTTGACATGCACCGCTATATCCAACTCAGCCTTCTTCCTCTCTGTCCCTTCTCCATCGTCTTCATCATCTGCTCGTAGAGACTGGAACACAATGAAGGTGATTTCTTCCTGGTCACTCTGGAGACTGCAAGACAGGACCAAAAATTTATTCCCATTTGAAATGTAACAGCATTAAAAAAAAAAAAAATCGTAGTGATAACATTTTTCTCTCTGAATGGCAGGTTTTTAAAGTCCAACAAACAAGAAAAATAAAAACAGTTGCAACAAATAAGAGGCAGACCTGTATTCAGAGGACCAGTCCTGAGCGAAGTAGTCTAGCAGGCGGAGATCTAGACTTGACTGGTCGATGACAGCAGTGTGAAGTTGAGCAGAGTGGCCAGGGTCGAGAGTGGCCTCAGGCCCTGAAGCTCCACTGTCCTGATGACCAACAGGCACACAGGATCAAGTACTACAACAGTAAATCTGGTGCATCGAGTTTCTTTATAAAACAAAGAATAAAAACCAGTCTGATAAGAGAAATTATGTTAAACAATATGTTTGACACAATATTTAGATTTCTGACATGTATGCACATGACTACAACAAAAGCAACAAATATTATTTCCCTGCAACATGCCCCCCCCCCCCCCAAAAAAAAAAAACAAAAAAAAAAAACACGATGGACTACAGGCTTTAAACAGCAGTTCATGAAGCAATGAGTGACGTCATTGTGGCTTCCTTCATCTTTTATATAAGTCAAGGGTTGTGGCAACCACTTTTATGCTGCCTGTCCGTCTTTTGCTATTACAACGGCCCACCTGACTAGTGATTACAAGGCACATCCTACCTTTAGTTTGTAGGTAATCGCATAAGGCAGCAGGTTGCGTAGCAGGACAGACGGCCAAAGGTGAAGGACAAAGGGTACATCGAAGTTCTCCCCAGCACCTCCAGTGTCTTTGAATGTCACTGTATCTCTTAATGGCACAATGTTGATTGTCATAACACCACCCTGATCCCCAAGGCGACGGCAGCTCTGCTGGAGGCGTGTCTCAGGGTCTTTGTTGCTGACATCCTCGTAACTGAAGCCTTCCGAGTTGTCAAACTGCTCACCAAGATCATCGTCTTTGTCATCCGTTATTGGCTGAAGGCTCAGTTCAGACCTGAGGGGGGCAGCAGAGATTTAAACTTGCATGCTGAAGTTTCTCTGTGCAAATGTCCAACCTTGTTTTGCTTACCTGTATGAGTCCAGAGGCACACAGAACTCCTCAGTTGGAAGAGCTTGACCCAGACATGTAGATCCTTCAAAAACTTTAAATGGAATTGAAAAATGATTGATGATCTAAAAGCAAGAAGACAAAAACAACATAAAGATATACTTCTGTAAAGTGTACTTCATGTCATGGATTTCAAACAGGAAAAAGACTTGCTTCACGTAAGCTGATCAGTGATGGTACCTGAAACGGAGAGCGGATCTTGATGTACTTGCTTCCCTCCACAGAATAAATCTGACAGATCAGGAAACGAGTGACTCCAGAGTCTTTGTGCATCACACTGTACAATCCCCTGCCCAACTTGATCAGGGGAATCACACTGGCTGAGGTGTGGCCCACAGGAGCTGGAAAGAGCAGGAGAAATAAGAGTGTTCAGTGCTCAGGATACACAGTTGTCCCCAGATTACAACATTGTTGTACAACAAACTTTGACTGTACTGAAAAACAGGTTAAATGACTTAAAAGAAGGAGGGATACAGTTTTTCCCCCACTTCCATTAAGCCATCAGCTTCCACCCACAGTCCAAAAACATGCAGACCAGGTGACTGGTGATTCTAAATTGCCCATAGGGGTGAGTGTGTGGGTTGTTTGAGTAAATACATATGGTCCTGCAATGGATTGTCAACCTGTCATGGGTGTATCCCTGTCTTTCCTCTAAAGAGACCTGGGAAAGGCTCCAGCAGACCCCATTGGCACTGAATATTGATATGCAGGTATAGATAATGGATGGATGTTATTTTAAACATCATATGAACAGGTAACTGTAATCATGAAATAACCTGAAAACAAATCCCTGTTTGTTATGAACTAGATTTAAAAAAACATTTTTTTTTGCTTGTCATTGCTGCCGTAAAACAACAATTGACAACAACTAATTGATAACTCACTATTGTCTTTGTACAGCATAACTGTTAGTTTAAAGTTCAACTCACTGGGTTGTATGTAGTAGTCTTTTCCACTCAGGGAGGTCATGACTGCGAATTGATCTGAGTCTGTTGTGGTTAAATAGTCCATCTTGAGGGTTTCGCCATTCTGCAGCTCCACAGTTTGGTTGCTGCTCTGCTTGCCAATGGGAGAAAACCTCCGACTGTGGTGGACAGATACTGGAAGGCCAAGTCTGTTTTTCACTACAAATGGTGCTTCCTCCTTTTCAAAGAATTCTGCAGTCTGTTTGGCCGCCTCGGCAAACGCCTAGAGAAAGACAAACACACCGATTAGATATCCCTGCACAGCCTCAGATGGGTTCTTTCTGTAAAAATGATGACGACCCCCAACTCCCACCCCCTCCCTTTTCTTACTGTCCCCAGGTTACTGAGCATGGCCAGTCCACACTTGGAGAGAGTGATATTGAGCTGGTCTTTACTGCTGATGCAAATCACGGTTTTGTAGTCTGGGACGCTGGAATCCACTTCATCTGCGTAACCACTGGAATCCACTGACTTCTTCTTCATCTAGCCACAAGATGGTAAAACATAAGACATACTTTGTATTTATGTGCCCGTGTGTAACTATGCCATGTGTGTGTAAAGATTGATGTGTGTCAGAACCTTAAGGTCTAGTGTCCATGGTCTGAAGCCATCTTTTGTCTCATCTTCTAAGGGTTCCAGTAGTGGCTCCCACACTCCCATCATCTCATTATAATAGTGAACCTAAAGAACAAGAGTAATTTAAATCTTACAGTAATATGAATTTTAGATAGTTTTAAGTAAATTAGGAGTCTGACATAAATCTTGCGTTCTAGTTTATTCATAAAGTTCTTTGCTTGCGTGCTTTACCTCCAGGTTGAGCTCGCTGTGTAAGTTAATGAGCGTGGACCAGTTTTTCACATTTCCGTGAAAGGACGACTTGGCCAGAAGCATGGGGACAGTAATGTGTCCCACTCCTGCCTCCAGAGTCAGACAGATTGATCGTATCACTACCTGCAGTGGGAGAGTCGGTTATAGAACTGTGCTTCAGCATCAAACTGCAACTTGTCACTTTTTATCTTTTAAACAGGACCACTTTAAGAGAGATTATTTAAAGTCAATGAGAGGACTTCATTATTGAAAAACTTTATACCTTTAAGGATTCTTCCTGTGGTATCATTGGAGCCAGTGACTTTATGCCCTCATCCCCCTCCTCTTCTAAGAACCACAGTTTGAGCTCCTTCCAACCTCGTTTCTCCCAAAGGTCCACAGGAACGGGGCTGTCCAGTTCCTCAGGGCTCTCTGCCTTAGGGGTCAGTGCTGACTGGATGGTAATCACTGTATTGATGATGATTGGAGATACCTGGGCAGAGTCAGACAGAAGATACATTAATCACCTATAGACAAATTGCAGAGATTAAAGTATAATTTCACCTTTTGGTCAACTTTTCTCACTTTTGACACAACTGAAGGGAACTTCAACATGAAATGAAGGCTTAAACAATATCATATTATATCTTTCTGGTAATCAATCAGGTGTAATCAAACATAGTGAACTGACTTGTTGACTATTAACCCAAGTCAGATCATGCACAGGAACTGGTTAAGCAGGAGACAGGATGATGGCTATTTTACAATAAAGTTAGTTAAAAGGCTTGTTAGTTACAAACAAACCTTCACAAACTGAATCTGAGGTAAGAAAATCTGTAAAATCTTAAAAAGAAAAACAAATACCTTCAGTGAGAGAGCACTGATGGAAACCTCCATAGCCTGAGGGGATGCTGGCGACTGGGTGCTCTGAAAAAACACCTCACACGGCTGCAAAACGGTGGTCACGTTGTTTTTCCTCTTTTCTCTTAAGAAGGGACATGCCTCAACCTACAAGATATCACGACCAGTTACAGTTACATAATGGTTTTTTATTTATTGTTTAAAAATCAAATTAACCACTTTAAAATTGAATTCACAATACAAACCTTTAGGTCCCTTATGACAGCAGTCATCAGGGACCCCTCTGCATTGCTTTTCATCAGCAGTTCACAGTGTGTGGTCATCACCAGGGCCGGGGCGTCGGCACGTGTCAGGTCAGCCACGAACACGATTTCTGGGTTACGCACCACAACGTTCATCTCCGTCTTTGACACGACGGCTGGAGTTGTACCTGAGAGCGGCAGAGGGTAAATCATGAGATTAGATATCATCGGGTGGGTGAATTCTACTCATTCCAAACTCAAAATTACACTATAGTTAATAATTTATTAATTTTCGCATTTAATTTACACTCGATGCGTCTCCTCAACATGAAAAAAAACTTCATCAAAGTCAAGGATGCACACGATTTGAAGGTTTATTTGTCTGTGCAAGACAATGGTCAGTTTTATTTTCCTCACAATAACAACAATAACAACTTACTAGAGTCTTTGGAGGTGACAGAAGAGTTAATGTTCTTTTTTTCGCCAGGACTAGTAGTATTCTTGGATTGTGGAGCTTGAGCAAAACCCTCCTGGGTGGCTTTTAGAAAAATATCTGCCACCGTCAGCAGGAACTCCATGCTGGCACACAGGTACACATCCTGCACCAGGGTGTCCACAATGGTGCCATCTCGCCCCTGACGGTACTTCACCTCCACCATCATGTTCTGCTCCGCCCCAGGCCGCATGGCCATCATCCTGGGAGAGCAAAAAGTGAAGCAAAGGACAAAAAGTAGAGTAAAAGGGAGGTTAGTGAAGATTAAGTGTCTGACACAATGTGATACACTTTTTTTTTCCCAGAACAATGATCAGTGAAGTTAAATTGGAATCTGAGAACACTACTTCAAAGCACTTACATATAACTTTTTTTATGTTACTTTTATTACATGACAGCAAGTTTCTGATTTTCACAAAAATAAAAAAATAAAATCAAAAAATAAAGAACTGTCTTGAACCTTGGCGTGACCATCTTGATTCTTGGTCTCTTGTCATCTATGAGGCACGCAGACAGTCGGATTGAAGCCTTCATGGCGCCGTCGGAAAACATGTGGACAGAGGTGGAGATGGTGCCCAGAGTAAACTCTGCCAGCTTCAGATCCCTGTGATGCGGGTCTAACGGCTGAATCTGTTACACAAAACACTTTATTGGCTACAAGACTAACTTTACTGCGCTTTTATGTATGTGCAAGTCTTTTGTTACCTCATTTTCATTAGGGCTGTACAGGACAAGCGTCATGGAGTCAAACTTGAAGTCTAATTCGAGTGTGGTCTTTACTTTGCCTTTTTTCTGGGTCTCCACAACAGCAGCTGTCACCACCGTGTTATCTTCAGCAGCATCACAGTACAAAGCACATTTTTAACAAATGTATGTAGTTTTGGTTACAATAATGCAAAATAGGAATTCTGAGAGTTCAGAAGCAACATGAGGTTTTCATGCTTCTGATCTGCCAAACATTAAGCTAAAATAATGACAGTGTTAATTCTGCTGACAAAAGTAAATCATCCGTTGACATTTTTTAGATCTGAATGTTTTTCAGAGTCAACATATGATGCAAATGAGTATGACCACTACTGCTTACTGCTAGAAGGTCCAGTGGCTCCAGAACCCTGGGACTCTTTGTTGGATGCAGAGTCGGAGGAGCGGTCAGTGGCGGGCAGGGCAGCTGAAGGTGGAAGAGCATCAGATTTCTCTGACAGGTTCTCGCTCAGAGTCCTCAAGACCACAATCATGTCGTCTTGGCAGAGGATCAGCTGGTGGGTGCAGACATGGAACACAATAATAAAACATTTTCAAATGTACTTTCACACTGCACGCCTCATTTTAAATCCAACAATCTGACATCAGAAAAGACAAATAGACAAAAAAGCTTGACACTGATATGATAATGTAGCCTAGCTGGCAGGCAGTGTAATAGTTCATTAATGATAGATCGCTTAATAAAATTAAAAAAGAAAAGCAAAACTGAACAGCTGGTTCCATCGCTACTTACGCTCATGGGCTTCAGATGAGCAGTGATCTGAATGTCGGGGATGCTGTGGTACCAGTTGGACGACAGATTTCTGTGGATTTCCAAGTCCAGGCTGACCGGCTTCAGCAGCTGAGTTTCTCCGTGAAAACCCCCGTCGATGTAAGTGGTTCTGGAAGAAACACCACAGCAGTCATTCAAAAAAGATTTTGAAAAAGATCTGATATTTGTAAAACCCATGCATTTCTTTTTGTGTAATTCCCACCAATGCCTGGTCTCTGACCTGTACATCTTGAGATCAGTCAGTCTGACTGTCATTACATCCACAACAGGCGGGATGGCAGCATCACTTTTATAGGGCTGCTTGGCAAAACGATTCTTGACAGACAGTAGGCCAAGATCAGCAACAATAACATTTGAAGAAGAGGAGGACTGAGGGAGGAAGATGACAGGTGCATTGAAGTGAACGTTGAGGGCAATCCGTGTGCTCCGCTCTGCCAGTTCCTTCACACCTGATGCTGCCTTTTCTGCAGCCTGGACTGTCACCTCAGCCAGCGCCTCTTTAGCCTCCTGGAAGTTGTTAATGAATGCCTGGAAAGAAAACTTTACTTTTAGGAAACTGAAAAGCATTACATCAAAGAAACTTGAAGAGCATAACTATCACAACTCTTAATACTCTTTATTATTTCAGGATACATGTTACTTACCAGTATGGAGGAGACAAACTTGTTGAGGAAGATGACCTGAATGCATCCCACTGTCAGTGTGACGGAGGTGTCGACCTTGGACATGTCCAGATAGGCGTCTCCTTCTGTTGCATCTGTATAATTTACCATCCGGAAGTCAAATACTTCTTTATCTGCAATGGACACAGCCTAAAAAAAAAAGAGAGAGAAATAATAATCTGAATTAATAATAAAAAAAACAACAACAAAAAACAGACTGGCATGGGATCACAACATAAGTCATGATTAATAAACTTTTTATCCAGACTTGTGCTAATGGGTCAAAACAGAACACAAAAAAACAATTAAGAGAAGAAAATCCACAAAAATATGAATATTATCAATTTAAAAAAAAAAAAGTTCAGTAATTACAATCCTTGTTTAGGCATTTGCATGTCTTACCTTCTTGTAAAAGGCCTCTTTGTTGCAGTCTAGGATTATTATGTTCTTCAGGTTGGCCTGGACCTCCATCTCCTTCTTCCTCATAAGGACCTCAGAAACTAGACCTGGAGAATTGAGAGGGTCCCACAGTGAGAATGACTTTTTTCATACTGTGTACTTCCTGTTATTATACTACTTGACTTCTGGTTTTAAACACTCCTTTCTCTGTACGCACCTGTTTATGTTACCATCTATGGTTGAGCTTAATGATTATTATTATTATTTTATTATTTTTATTTTTTTAAATAAATCATATAATGGTTGCTTTTTTTGTCAACTGAATGGTTGCCCTGCAGGATGCATCCAATTCTTGTGCAGTTCCACTGGTGGGAAGTAATTCCAGTTTGCCTCCAAATCTTCTTTAGTGTGTATATAGGCACTGTGCACATTTTTAGCCAAAACATGAGAAGTGTTCATCTAAACAATTTCAAAACACATTGGTGTACTCGCACTTGCAACAAACTTAACAACTAAAAAACAAAACAACAATAAATTAATGAAGAGTTGGATGTGAAACAGGAATGTTGAAAGGAGAACTGTCTAGCAGTGCAATACCTTCAATGCTGATCTCCGAGATCCGGGCTTTCTGTCCTCGTATGAACACTTTCAAGCAGCGTAGATCCGCTCTGACATGCAGATTAACCACATCTGCAAACTTTGACTTTTTTGAAGCTGTGGAAAGAAAGCAAAGGAGATTACAAAGGAGATTTTTGCACAAATTGCTTAAGTCATATATTTATATTATATTTATATATGAAGCAGACATAGAAGCATTATGACCTTTTTAGTGGTTTTAGTGGAAATATTTAACATTTAAAAGTGAATATACTAAATAAATTCCTACAGTTATCTTCTCAATGAGGTTAGTGAGATGGGAAACAGTAATTTAACAGTGTCTAAAGATGGCTCAGTTACATTTTTTCTTGATTGAGACCGCTTCTTCCTTCTTCTCACCCTCCCTGTCAGGCTCTGCCTCATCTTCCTCAGGGATGGTGGGGAGCTCCTCTTGTCCTCCATCTTTCTTTGCAGATGGAGGAAGGAGGTTATTGAGGAAATTCATAGTGTTGAGGAGAGCCTCCGTATGGAGATGAACATCCAAGGATGAGAAGGTCACCTAATGAAAAAAAAAATGTAAACACTGGACTGTTGAAATGGCATCTTTGTAAGACGGCAAATTTTTTCATTTCTAAATGAAGAAGCAGGAATTTTCAGCATTGAAATTATAAAATGACACAGCATGTGAGATAATAGAGAAAGCCTGCATAGACATGCCAAACATTTTCTCTGGTTTAAAACAAAATATGGTCGCAAATAAACTTTTAAATTATACTTTCTAGCTGATGAACTTTTTATCTCACCTTAATAAGCTGCTCCGTGTTGTTATGTAGAGACTTGAACTCAGGACCAGTCTTATCAGCCTGGAAAAAACACCAAGTTCAACGTGAGAAGAAACACTGACCAACATTCTGGAAATATTTACTGGAATAAATGAGAAATGAATCCATTTCTGTGTAAGAAAGCACAAGTACTTTGATGTATTCCAAGGTGAGCAGATCGTCTTCAGAGTTGTCTAGAGTGGTGATCAGCTGAACTGGATTCTCTTCAGAATCTGCAACGGGATGGAGATGAGGCAAGACAAACAGTGAAACTAGGACTAAACTAACAAAACTTTCAGAAGTGCACAAGTTCCTGTTAAAATGAACTAACTGAATCAACTGGAAATTTTATATATATATATATATATATATATATATATATATATATATATATATATATATATATATATATATATATATATATATATATATATATATATATATATATATGTATATATATATATATAAATATAAAAAAGTCCTGTTGGCATCTACTGACCCATGTATTCAGGACACTTCAGGCAGATCTCACGCAGGTAGGTGTTAGATGTCATGTCAAACGTGCGCAACTTCAGCTCTGTGCCCAGACCCTCTATGTCCAGATGGAGCACTGTGACCTCCTGACTTCCAGACATACGGCACAACTGAACAGAAAACTGGTGGGTGGGGGTGAAAACAATGACAAAAGAAAATATCCGTTTGAAGAAAAGTAATACAATTATAAAAAAAAAGGGGGCTCACAGAAATGCAGAGGTGCAAAAAAAGAAAAAGAAAACCCTCAAAAAACATACAAGAAATAGAATTTAGTTTGAGAAGGAATTAGACCCACATTAAAATTGATCATATTGAGTATAATTTGCAAGACTGAACCAATGTGACATTTAAGATTTGAGCACCTGAAATATTTAAACTAAAGTAAAAACCATAACATTTTCAAGCAGCCATAAATCAAATAAAAAATGTTACCACTGAAAATCATACAGCAAAATACAAAAAGAATATAGACAACATCTTAAATATGAAATGAAATGGGACACTACATCTAAACCCTTGTTAAAAAAGGCCTTTCTTGGGGCCCTGGATAGCTCCGTGGATTGAGCAGGTGGACCACATATAGAGGTTATTCCCTTCCTGCAGGTGGGGCAGGTTTGGGCCCAGCCTGTCACTCTTTGCTGCATGTCTTCTCTCTACCATTTCTTATCTGGTATTTTCAAACAAAGGCTACTAAAGCAGCAAAATCTTTAAATTGAAAAATAAAAATAAAAGACCTTTCTGTACCTCACTGATCTCAAATGTCAAGAAGAAGTCTGTCATGTTCTTCTGCTCTTCTTTTAGGATACTTTTTCTTTTGCTCAAGTCTGCATAGCGCAGTGGCATGGGATTGTCAGGGAAAAATGTCTTGTCTCCAATGGGAGAGCTGGGAGCATCGAAGAATAAATCTTCCTCTGAACCTGAAAAATTTCAAAGAACAAAAGTACACTGAGGTTGTGTTTCCATTCAGTTGTCACACTAATCTGAAACAACTTTTTAAAAGAACCATTTCACTGAAAACAATTATCAGGCAACTTCGCATTAACTATGGTACGCTGTCACTGTCTGCTGTCAGCAGGAGGCAGCAAAGTGGTATTTGCTAACTGAAAATAAAAAACTTTAGGTGAAAAAGACACCAGAAATAGACTGGCCAATGTCAACATACGACAAAAAAAAAGGAAGTTCATTTGATCAGTCAGGAGTAAAATGTATGACTTGTTAGGATTCATTTTCAGTTTCTTAAGTGCACCAGTTCTTTAAAAAAAAAAAAATTGATGATGTGTTTTTCTAAACACTGCTTTCTCATGAACATTTAACATTCAGTTCCCAAATGAGTTTTAAAAATAAGCTGATACACCCCTTTATATCTAGTATGTCCAAATGTGCCTCACCCAATGAAGTGATGCTGATGGTCTCACATGACTCAAAAATGAGAGACGAGCGCTGGTCAACTAAGCTCAGAGGTTTTCTGGGAGTGAGCTGAGGGGTGAACATCTGCTTTGACTGAGGAGACAACATCACAGTTGAAGCACACAAATAATAATGGCACGGAAACGTGTAAAGTACAACAGTATAGTGTAACAGTACAGTGAAGACCTTAATTAACATTACCGGAAAAATTGAAACTCTTCCTTCATTTTCCCCATAAGTCGTTTTATTGCTCCCACCAGTTAAATCGACTGATTCTCACAATACATATGGAAAGTCATTACAACACGTGTAGTTCTCACCTTTGAATTTAGGGATGAAGCAGTGTTTCGTGGAGCAGGCCTGCTCTCAGGCAGTGGGATACTATCTACCAGCTCCAGGACGCTTCGAAGTTTGCTATCAGAAATTTTAAGGGACAACAGAGGAAGTTCTCCAGACATCTTATACCTAAAAAAAAAATGTAAAAAAAGAATGAAACGCACATGAGCCAGAGCACCTGAGTGCGAGTATTTCCTGTGACAAATATATCAGTAGCGGTGAATATGTTTACGAATATTTTCAGACTTGTGGGGGGAACACATTAAAACTTGGTTGAGCTAGTTTGAAATGGTGCCACCTACAGCTGCAACCAACGGCTATGAGGTCGTTTAAACAATTTGCTAATTAAAAAGACAAGAAAGATGGACTCTTCATTCAAAAATACATCTTTCAGTTAACTTTGCTGCCAGTTGCTGTGGTGTTGCGTCATCCACCACCATATCGTTTTAGCAGGCGCTGTACTCTCTTGTGCACGTGCAACTCTCAGCAGAGTTGAGGAGGGAGGAAGATGCCTCACTCCGTTGAAGAGCACGCATGAAAACAACAGCGGTTTAACACCATTGTGCATATGCAATTCTCAGCAGAGATAAGATGGAGGATGACGCCTGGCTCTGTTGAAATTTTCTTTTTTTGCCGTCAATAGTCGACAATTAAATTCATTGGCGACTATTTTTATTATTGATTTTTGTTGACAACATCGACTAATCTTGCTGCTGTTTATCTTTAACAGTATTGACTGAACTGAACACAATTTCTTCTGCTGACTGCTGACTGCTGTCAGCCAAACACATTGAACAAGCCGCATACTTACTTTGCCATACGCGAATCTTTGACAACCATTGCTCTGCTGAAAACCACTTTCAGATCCACAGGCTCCAGGATGTGAAGTGGTGATCTCTTTAGTTTACGGGCTTTTTTCCAGTCACCATCTGTGGGTAATAAAGTCGTTTTATACGTCTGTCAACTCCACACTGATACACACCGGCAAAAACAGATAATATTTTCATAGGCTCAATGTCTACATGTGATGAAACCATTCCTTCAATGACAAACATCCTTGAAGCTTTGAAAATTCTTAAACAGTCTCTGCATTATCGTCTTGGTATAAACCATCAGAAAAACAAGTAGAAATTTCCACCTTGAAGACAGTTTCTTACTGCTAAGCTAAAAGGTTTAAAACAACATGTCATATTTCAGTTCATGTTTATACTTTTGGATTGTGTGTTACCTGGTTTGCTGTAAAGAAACTGCAGGCTGCTAAGCTGTACGTCAAAGCTATCATAAGCTCTTGACATGATGTCTTCAATGTTGCTGGAAAATGCTGAGAGCTGTGGGAGGTTCTTCTTACTTTGACTGGACATCTGAAAAGACAACAACAAGAGCATGTTGGAAGTGAAATGTCTGAATAACCTGCAGAATACAGATAGTAAATATCAGGCTGGTTGAAGATGTGTGGGTCACCATCGCCTTTGCACTTGACATTTTCTAACCTTGAAATGACCAAGATCTAACAGCAAGATGTTCTGTTTTCCACTGTAGAAGCCACTCTGTGGAATGATGACGTAGGATGCCATTAAGTTCACCTTCAGGTCGAGAACTTTCTGCGTTTCGATCACATACATTAAACCTGAAGAAAGAAAATGGCATTGGCGGATACCTTTAAAAAGTTATAAAACTACAAAAAAAAAACAACAAAAAAAACAAATCAACTTATGCAGTGAAGAAAATAAAGTTGTAATGAGTAGTTTAGCCTTTAGCCACATTTCCACTCCTCTCAACAGTCATAAACAGATTTATTTAAAACCCTAGTTTAGATTCTGGTCAGATTTAATTGAATGCAATACAGTCACTTACTAAGCAATTTATCAGTTTCTTGTCTGATCTGCTCAACTCTGATACCTTTACTGACCTAAATAAAATATCACTGCTAAATGCACTCCATGAGAATGCGTTTGTCCTGAAACTTCAGCAAAGATCAGAGGAAACAATCAGTTTCATCAGAGTAAACAGGAATGCCAGTCTGATTATCTAAATGGCTGAGACATATTGCATGCGTGTAAGTATGCAAACAATCATCAGACAGTTCAGATCAGGAAGGAAACTAGTGATCCTTCCTGATACTAGATCCGTGTAAATAATAGATGGTATATCTGTGTAAAAAACCTGTACAACTCACCAGTGGCAGTGCGATCTTTAAACTGCTCCAGTTTCATCAGGGTTGCATTGGTGAGCTCATCCAGCTGCAGGTCGTCAGGAAGCATGAAGAAGGCTGACATGCTGTTCACTGTTAACTGCAGAGAAATATAGACCAAAATAAAATGTTGCCTTTTCATTTGTTGTCTAAACTCAAATGTGCACACTACCAGACACCACTCACAGCATCGTAGATGATCTCCAGGGGTTGTGATTCCACATGTAGCCGCTGGTTAGCACTTTCATCCACTGGATTGGTCTCAAACAGGATGCAGAGCAACGGGGTCCCTGCTCCAGTGGCTGCCTTCCTTGATGAAAGGACGGTTGGCGCAGGCCTGTTACTGGCCAGACCGGTGACTTCGAACAAACTGAGCTGGGCTGTGAGTCTGACAGTAAGAAATATTGAATATCAGTGCCAAGATCATAAAGAGATTAAATACCAGTATTACTGAGACCAATGTTGGTAAGAAAGAGAAAAAAATAAAGAAAAACAAGCATAGTTTTAGCCACTGTCAGATTTTCATATGTATGAAATTAAGTGAATTTTGCATTTGCTGATGAAAACATACAGCAACAACACTAACAAAGAAAAAAGCTGCACTAAAACCAAAGAATTTGGACAAACTTGATGGCTTGTGCTCCGGGTCTCTGTGTGAGCGTAGACTTGAGCTCTCCAACAGTTATCTTGATTATCTCATTTATGTCCTTCTTGTCTTTGATGGACACAGAAAGTCTCTCCATATGAAAATTGATCTTCATATCCTCAAACTAAAAACAAACAACAACAGATTTGTGGCATTGTATTTGTATTTTGACACACTGCTTTAAGGAGAAAGTCCATGAGAGGGAAGTGACTCACATTTTTTGGCAAATTGGGATTAACAGCAGTTTCACTGTATCCAATGGCAGTGTAGAGTTTGGACTTCTCAGCAGGGGTCAACAGCTCATCAAAGCCTGAGGCACAGAGATGGTGACAGAGAGGAAAAACATGCGTCAGAAAGCAAACAGAACACTTCATTTCTACAAACATATGCTACAGACATTTGATTCTGTCCCTCTTGTCAAAATCATTGTCTTCTTGTTTTTATGTCCTGTCTTACATCCATGTTTTACCTCCAGTCTTGGCCTCTTTTGTGTCTGTATAAGTTTGTCCACCCCAGTTCCACATCCAGCTTAACCACCCCTGAGACTCCTCTTCCTCCATCTTCATCCCTGGACGATAAATACGCAGTCCGGCCTTGCTTGCCTGAAGGACAAACAGAACATTTAAAGCTGATCTTTTTTTAATTTGGAAAATAAATGAAAAAGAAAATCATTAAAACTTCAGAAACATTATTATCCTTTATTTTAGAAACACTTTATGGAACAAGCAAACCTACAGTCTATGTCAAAGCATTGTTCGCTGTTGAACATGTAGTTTAATTTTGGAGTTGTAAAAGTTGTAAAATCTGGGCTAAATACAGTGTATAAAATGTGTCACAGCCGTTATAGTTTAATTGAATTAATGTGTGAGATACAAGGTGAACAAGGTAACTGCTAAGCAGGAGAGCTTACCGCCACCTCAGCCTGCTGTCTGGCCAGAGTGATGTTGAAAATATCCAGGACCTTTTCTTTCTCCTGAGAGTAAACACACGAGAAATTAATAAGAGCTTTTTTCTTTTATATATATATATATAATATATATATATATATATATATATATATATATATATATATATATTAATAAAAGCAGTTTCAAGAGTCTCCCAGTGTACTTTTTGTTTATTCTCCTTTACCCCTCCCTTTTCATTTTGTCTGAGTCCAGTTAGGCACAATCTCACCTCCAGCTGCTTCAAAAGATCCTCACTAGGCTTCTTGCTGGTGATCTTTGTCTTATACAAATCTCTGTAACACCTGACCATCTGGCGGTGCAAGCGAATACGTTGCCATGACCACATGTGGAGCCGCGGCTTCACATCCACCTCCAGGATGCCTGTGATCACGTACCTCCACCTGAAATCCCAGAACATACAAGCACAAGAGCAACGTCTCACTCTCTAATAGAAAAATGCACAGCAACAAATGGTGGCAGAATGCGAAATGTGGCAATATGATGCTCAAGTTGTTTCCTGACCATATGAAAGCATTGTGGTGAACTCGGACCACGGGTCTGTACTTCCTGTATGGCAGGTTTCGTGACATCATATCCACTGAGCCCAGCAGCTCCAAGATGCTAATGTACTAGAAAAACAGGAAGTCAGCAATTACCCAGGAGCAGAGGGTACTGTGGTTCAGATATTATCCAACACTGTTCATGTTAAATTTCTTTGTTTATCTTTGCATTTCTTAATCCAAACCTGAGCAAAGATGTGGTTATAAATGCTCCCTCTCTCAAACACTCTCAAACACACACACACACTCTCAAACACACACACACTCTCAAACACACACACACACACACACACACACACACACACACACACACACACACACACACACACACACACACACACACACAGTAAGTAGCCTTTTCTAAACCACAAAAATGTGTCACACACCTACCTGAGGTCTGTTTAGTTCGATAGCCACCTCTCTGAGATTGACCATCAGGTCCACCTTAGGAGAGGAGAAATCCACGTCTGACCTCGGATTCATCCGTAGTTTTGCATCCGCTGAGATAGGACGAAAAACTGGGGACCAGCATCAGGAGTTGTATTCATTTATTTTTGCCATGTTTGTTTATCTGGGTAGTTAGGTAACGGAACCGAAGGGGGAACAACAGAAAAGGAGAGAGAGAGACATACAGAGAGAGAGAGAGAGAGAGAGAGAGAGAGAGAGAGAGAGAGAGAGACAGACAGACAGAGAGAGAGAGAGAGAGAGAGAGAGAGAGAGAGAGAGATAGAGAGAGAGAGAGAGAGAGAGAGAGAGAGACAGACAGACAGACAGACAGAGAGAGAGAGAGAGAGAGAGAGAGAGAGAGACAGACAGACAGAGAGAAAGAGTGACAGAGAGAGAGAGAGAGAGAGAGAGAGAGACAGACAGACAGACAGAGAGAGAGAGAGAGAAAGAGAGAGAGATAGATATAGAGAGACATACATACAGATAGAGAGAGATAGAGAGAGATAGATAGATATAGTAGAGATAGAGTAGATAGATGATATAGTATAGAGATATAGATATATATATATATATTATATATACATACATACATACATATATATATATATATATACATATATATATACATACACACACATATAAAGCTGTTAGGATATACTAAAAAGCCATTAAACAGACAGAGATAGTGATTTAAGCTGTACAGATGAGCAATTAACCTATACTATTGCTCATTCTTGTCATGAATTTAGCTGTTTTTTAAGAACTGGTTGGAGCAAAAATTACAGTAAGAAAAAAGCAGATACTCACTGAAGTCATGGCCGACAGAATGAGGGTCATTGATTACCATGCTTTTCTGAAGAGATTGCTATGAAAAAGGAGATCAAGAGAACATTTGTTTACATTTTACTTTTCAACCGTCTTTTAATAATACTCTCTTTAATAGATCTATTGCAAGACTATAATTTTTTTTTTTTTTTTTAAAGAGGTTTACAAACAAAGCCTTCAATATTGTTCCTTGATAAAAAGAGCACAGACATGTAATGAGACAGGGCTAAATCCAGGAAGATTGAGATAATGTACAATACACAAATAATTTAGTGACTCACCAAGGCCTCATCTGCAGTGTAATTGGAGAAGAGTACCGAGTTGACATTCCAGTAGGCAAACAAGTTGTCAAGTTGAACCAACTGAAAACAAGAAAAACACAAAGCGGTTAGGTCTGTAAAAGTGGATGTGTTCTCAAAAAAATATTTAAAAAAATGCAAACTGATTGGTTTTAATTTGTCAAAAAATATCTGAAATGTCTAGGAAATATAAATCATACAGTGAATTTATGTTACAGGCAAATAAGAAAATAATTTAAGTGTTCACCTTGAAGAAAAGCCTGGAATTCTCATCCAGAAGACTCGGTTTCCAGTTCTTATCGGCTGTCTGTAAGAGCAGTAAAAAGCAGTGAGGACTCGATGCACAGCCCAACTTATTCATGCTTATGCAATTAAATATATATATTTTTAAAAAAAATCATGACCTGAAGACTGAGGTTTTTTAGTGACACTCCAAATGACAAAGGGCAGTTTGGATTGGTGACCTGCAGAAAACAAAAGTAAAAATGGAGCTAAATTTATTAGGCGAATTCATTGAAACCTGAGTCATACACAATAGACTGTTTTACTTTATTCATTCTGTATGATCCACTGTGTCATCAAAGGGAAATATAAATATATAACCCACTTGTTTTTTTTCTTTTTTTATCATTTACTTTAAAAACAAAACTGTGTTAACTATTACACGAGTTACAGAAACATCTGAACATATAACATATGGTAACTCTGCTTAAATACTCACATCATCTTCATAGCGAACATGAATGTTAGAGATCTTGACCTGCAGGTTTTTGATGACCTGCGTGACAAGCTTTTCCATAAACGTATCCTGCTTCTCTAGGACAGGGTTTGCTGCCAAACAGATACAAATATTTATTTAAGATCCAAACTGATCCTGTATTGTCCATGACGATTTTCTTCAAAGTTTTAAACTCCTGCATCAAAAAAAACAAAGGTGAGGAATTTTCCACAAGCAACATTATAATTTTCACAACAAAAACTATGGGCTGACAAACACTGCACATTTTCTGCTGTTGTGTAAAATTATTACATCTCACACCGTACAGCTTGCAATTTGCTTAATCTTAAGCAATGTCATAAATGGTCTGTGTAGACTGTACAATGACAAGACCTGGAGGTGTAGGCTACAACATATGTAGAATATCGTCTTCAGTAGGACAGTCGACAAACAGCAAAACAAGAAAAATAACCTCACTTTAGTAGTAGCAGCCTTTATTTGTGCCTGAAAATACTTTTTAAAAAAAGGAAGAGCTAAAGGAGGAAAATCTGGGTTAGATGGGAGTTTTCCAAAGGAGTTTAAGATATCCATCTATCTTCTATATCTGCTCAATCCTATTCAGGCTCATGGGGATCTGTTGGAGCCTTTCCCAGCACATTACAGCTGAAGGGCTGCACCCTGGACAGGTCACCTGTCCATCGCAGGGCCACATATATAGACAACCAACCGTACAAGCTCACACCCATACATGAGGTACATATTAAGAATCAAATAAGAATCACCTATCAACCTAACATGCATGTTTTTGGACTGTGGGAGGAAGTGGGTGTGTTCTTGCTGTGAGGCAACAGTGCTTACCACTAAGCCACAGTGTTTCCTTGAGGTAATTCACATTAACTCATATGCCATTAAATGCTTCATTTTAATTGTCTAGTTAGCACACTAAGTCGGTAGATTTCTGAGTCTGCCAGACAACTATCTTTGATTGCAAAACCTTTGAGACGCCTATCAAAAAACCGTACACTGTAAAGCATAAGGCCGCCCAAACTAAATCCTACAGTGTTCCTGACGCAGGCATCAGTGTGTGTCTGTGACAAAAGTATGAAGATCAGCTCCACAGTGTGCACTTTGTAGTCTCATCTGCCTCTCTTCCATCTCTACAACAAAACTTGGTTACAACCTCTCTCAAACCCGTTAGACTTTGTTAGACAAAATGCATATTTTCTGGATTAACATGTTTATACACATACACAGCCTCTTTAAAAGTTGAAACTTAAGTCTGACCTTGCTCAGCCGCCTTCTGCTTCGTCTCCTCTATCCGCTGTAACTCCCTCTGACGAGCTTCCTGTAGTTGCTTCTCCTCCTTTTCAGCATCATATTTTATACCTGCAATCAAAGAAAAAAAGTTGTAAAAATATATTGAGAATGACCTACAGTTTCATGAGCTACTTAACCATCAGACTGAATTCATGACTCTTACTGTTATAAAATACAATTATGTTTAGGATTTTCTTTTTTTTTTTTTTTTAAATAAAGTAACATAAAATAAGTATCCTGATAATATTGTTATTGACTGGCAGGTTAATAATCTTGGTGGTTGTTGAAGCACTTCGAAATGCTAAATTATTCTATGATGTCTTAAGATCTGAAATATTGTTTTAAATATTGTAGTGGACACAGATGGTGATCTTACTCGCTGTGGGAACGATAAGCAGATAAACACCATCCAGTGTTGCCGCCACTGATTGTGTGTAGAGGTTCTTCCATGGAATCCTGAGTTCCAGCCGTCCTATTAACAATAAAAATGCAAAGTAATAACATTTTCATCTATGCCTATTATCACAATTTGAAACTGACCTATAACTTACAACCTTACCTATGTGACCTGCTTTCACCTTAAAAGGAATGTCAAGTTGACTCTGTAACAAAGGAACAGTCAAGATCTGTTATAACAAAAATCTTCAACGTCAGAATTTTATCCAACAATTAATATCGGTCGATCCCTTTGAAAATGTAACTTACCAAGGCATTTTCCTTTATTTCAAGATTTGTAAGAACAGCATCGCCTGTAATGGCAGGAATAATTGTTTAATAACATGTCGTTTGTAACTACATACATTTCCACAGATATCTTTATCTTTTTTTTACCTTATGATAAGCCTGGTTGGTGCTGTTTAATGATGTTGCACATTGAAAAAGTCACAATAACAACCAACATATGTTACTGCATCTTTTAATAACTATTGCAGGCATTATGACACTTCGTTACTACTGGAAGCCTCCTATCTAAACTTCTCATTTGCTCAACTGGTTTGTGGCATTGCAGACGTCTTGGTAGAAAGAGTAAGTATGAAAGGACTTTCTTAGAAAGAATAAAGGAGTTATAACCTGGCACTGTGAAAGGGTGTGACCCTGAACTGCGCTCCGTGTAAACTTCAAACACACTCGCAGAAGTAAGCAACGGAACTCATTAAAGCTTTAGCCGTCATGAAAAGGAAAGTCTTCGTGCGGATACATATCGTGATGCACTCGCCTGCTCATAGTGTACCTTCAGAAGGAGGTTTCGGTACTGCTGAGAGACACTGACAGCTGAGACGGTGTCGCTCACACGCTCGTTGGCTAACGTTCATTAGCATGTAGCCAGGTAGCTTAGCGAAAGGACCGCTGAAACACAAGTTCACCTACCTCCCCATATGCCGAGCTTTAGCTGCGAGCTGTCGAGGTTGACAACGTAGTCCCCTAAAAAGCGGTTGAGGACATCTACCACAAGGCTTTCGAAGACCATTTTGACGCAGCTTTCATCTGTCTGTCACCATGTTTACATCCAGTAAACTCACTAACGGCCTCTACAGCCCTCTGCCTCGATCTGACCTGCGTGACGTAAGGACGTCTTCGGTGGGGGGCGGGGCTGAGGTCTTTCCGTCGCTGTCCACAGATAATAAAATCTAACGCTTAGAAATAGAAGAACCTGTCTACTATTCTTGAATTTCTCTGTTTCATCAGTTAATAAGCTCACATGAAATCTAGAAACAAAGATGTGTCCTCACATAAGTGCTATGTCATATATATATATATATATATATATATATATATATATATATATAGCTCTGTATATGTATAAATGCATTCACATACTGTACATGCATGCACTTTATTTAAAGGCATAAAACATTTATAATACAGCAGTTTTTTTTATTAACTGTAATGCTAAGAGAGCCTGTTTCATTTACAAATTCTGAATCAATGAACATTATGACAGCTGAAACAGTGTTTCCATGTAAAGTCCACCTTCATTTATTCAATATTTAGATTTCCGTTTTGAAATATAGCTATGGAAATGGTTGTGTATGATGCTTCAGAATATCTCATTTGTATATATGAAATACATTTTTCTAAAAACTTGTAAATAAATATATGACCTGTTGGTGCTGATATGTTAAAATTGTACCTGTTCATGTGTTAAATTGATATACAGTTCATAATAACGTTGTTAATCATTGCCAGTTAACAATTAAAAACATCAAATAAGGCTTAAGTTAACTTCTTTCACAGTACTATGAGAGTACTACAGCAAAAGCACCACAAACTACTGAACAGTGAATACACAATGTATGCATTAACATAATAAACAAGTACATTAAAGTTAGTTCTCAGGACATGGTTAAAGTTTTGTTTATCTTTTTATTCATTATAGGCTCATGTTGACTCTATATTCGCACACTACACTAGGCTTTCCCATCAGCATTATTTATGGGACCATTTTCAACCATTTGGTTTTGTAAATGTAATTATTACCTCAATAAATCCAATTTTTACTACATTCAGTAGTGACATATCACTAAGTTTAATAATACACAAAAAAGTGCTACTCTTCCACCCATTTGTTAACAGGGAGCAACTGAGAAAGTGGCTTGTTGATCACACCAATCACTGTCGCCCTCCTCAGCGTTCCAGCTGCAGGTTTATCCAACACTTTTAACCGGAGCTGCAGTTGTAGTAGATCCTTGTGACTCAGCTCCGTGAAGAAGAAGTCTTCATTGAACACAGGGCTGCGGCAGTTCCTGATGGTGGCGCTCTCCTGCTGCTGCTGCTTACCCGGTGTCAGACACAAATTTACTGCACAGTTCAGGCTGAGATGATCAGTGTGATCCCACAGTCCTTCCACAGACACCACTCGCACCCTGATTGTGGAAAGGGTCGAGAAAGGGCTGTTGGAGAATGCGGTGTGCTCAGCAGAGAGACGGACTTTGCCACGGCCCTGCAAAGGAAGGACGTGTTCACGCTGGAGTCTTTCCTGGCACTGCAGAACATCCAGTGGATAGAGAACAGGTGGAGATAAGGTGTGCATGTTCTTCTTAAAGCTTGGGGGTGTACAGGGAGAGGTTTTTAAAGCTAAACCGACCTTCTCCCACCTCCCTCTAACACCTTTGGTGTTAATCAGTGAAGGACAGGATACTGTTTCCTTAAGACAGCCATCTCTTGTCTGGATATAGTTTGAGGATTTGACAGTGTAAGGGGAACAGAGGGGAGAAGAATCGCTGGAGGAAGGCGTTTCACTTTCCGTGCTTCCTGCTTCTGACAGGCTTTTACATGAAAACAGAGGGAGAAACCCAGATAACGTTTTTTTGGATGGATTCGTCTCCTTTCCCGGGCTTGGAGCTGCGGAAGGGATGCTCCTTTCAAACATGTAAACAGATGATTTTGAGTGGAACAAAGATTCTTTTCTTCTGGTATTGGGGCTCTCATACATCCCAGCCAGGCCGTAAACTTCTGCAGTGAAAGGCAAAGGTTTCTTTGTAGCCTTCAAGGGATCTAAAGCATTATCCTTCTTCTTCTTCTTCACATCCTTTATCTTTGTTTGTGTAGTGTTTGAAGAAGTGCCTTTGGTTTGTATTTGATTCTGAAAGTGCAGACATGATGGAGTCTTTTCAGCCTCTGGCAGTGGACTTCTCTTACAAAGCCGTGGTGGCAGGCAGAACTCTGGGATGTTATCTGGAGTAAGGATGTTGCTGTGCAGATTACGAGGGATGCTGGTCGTAGAGGGGAGAGAGATGATCGCTTCGCTCTTTCCCATGTAACGATTTAGTTCAAGAGGAATATTCTCCACGCTCTCTCTGATCCTCCCAAAGACCCACATATTTATTTTATAATGGTTTGACAATCCAACACCCTACAACAAAAATAAAAGTGTTATCTGAGTAAAATCACACAAATAAAACTTTGTAAATAATAAATGTTTTTCTCTCACCTTTCACGTTGCGTTGGGGTCTTCTCCAAAGAGGGTTCTGCATCTGTGTGACGCATGTTTCAATGACAGATTTTAAAGGTTACAGTGAGGCTCCACGTCATCAGTCTGCCACCCACACATGCATCAGGAAATATTCAGGAAATAAACATACGCAAGAATGCACATAACAGTCACTGTGTATTGAACATCTCAGTGCACCTTGGGAACTGGGTGGGTGGAAAATCATATCAGGTGCAATGAAGTGTGTTTAATTGGGATGTCAGTTTTTCAGAAAGCTGATTTTTGTTTTGCATCAATACTTAGATTTCCTTTGTGCAGTACATAAAAAAGAAGCCACAAAGTAATAAACAGACAATAAACCTCTTGAAAATGTTGAACTTTAAAAAAAAGACAACGTAATAACGCACCGAAACCCTTCTATTTCTTAAGAGATGAGATCAGATTAGTGAGCCCCACACTAAATGTATCGATAATTCAGCAGCTGATGTGTTGAAATTTAGATGACATACAAGACATGTTGTGACTATGTTGGCATAGATATTATATACTTTTTGAGAGAGGTGACATTTAGTTTAAAGGCAACTCAAGCCCACAGTCAGCCCCCGCCACCTCAAAAACACGGTGACCTTTAATCTAGACGGAGATCAGACACAACTGACCTAAAGTCCAGTAAAAAGCTTTGAGTCAACGTGTATTCTGATCTAGGTCAAACAAAAATTATTGCAAAAATGATACAATAATGCAGATAAATTATTAGAATTATTATTTAACTATAATAGCAACTGAGAAGAGTTTCACATTTTCATTTGGGTAACCACAGAACAGTTTTCCACTTTTTATTTGATGGTATTATTTACTCTATATAGTGGCAGCCCATGGTATTATAGTGATATAGTGATAGTGATGTTTCAAAGTCTTTACAATTTTAGGCAGAAAAATATTAATCGGAAATTTTTTCCAGTCTTTACTTAAAATAAAATCTGCTTCTCCTCTTTTTATATCTAGTTATATAATTTCACCTTTAGCCAATTGATGTAAATAGTTGCAAGATGTTAATACAGGTGTTTTTTTGTTTTTGTTTTTTTTTACTTCTCCAGCCTTTTGTTGCAACCATGTTCTGTGGATGACGCTACTGTGGTGAGCCTCATCAAGGGTGATGATGAGGCTGTGACAGGATGGTCCAGGTTCAACGATCTCTTTCTCAATGTGGTCAAGACCAAAGAGGTTGTACTAGACTACAGGACGTCTAAACAACAACGCACCCCTCTTTACATTGCTGGGACTGCCATAGACAGAGTCAGCAGTGTGAAGTACCTGGGCTTCCACATTACGGATGACCTCCCCCCACCCACTACCACCACTGCTCTCATCCAAAAGGCACAGCAGCACCTCCACTTCCTTCGTAAGCTCAGGACAAATGGACTCCTGGCAACACACCTTACCACTTTCTATAGAGCCCCTATAGAAAGTGGTAAGATCCTTCACCTCCTGGTTTGGATCCTGCATTGCTGAGGAGAGGAACCAGCTGCGCAGAGGAGTGATGACAGCCAGCAGGATTATAGGCGTTCCCCTCCCCTCTCCGATGGAATTACTGTATACGACTGGTGCTGCATCCACAGAGCCTCTGCCATCATTATGGACCCCCATCACCCCATCAAATCTTCTATTAATTACCATCCAGGAGAAGATACAGGAGCATCAGCTGCAGGACCAGCAGGAAACTGAACAGCTTCTTCCCACAGGCTGTCAGCTTTAATAAAACTCTGTGCCCCCTCCCTAAATACAACCCATTTCTCACACCCACAGACAATGGCCCTGACAGCATATAACTGGTCTGGACTGGAGTGTGGGAGTATGACTGCTTGTATTTACTTTTATTCTTCTGATATTTACCTTTCATCTACAGTTTTTATTATGATTTGCACTGCACTCTCTGGTCGAGAGCAATAATTCATTTTCTTATATATACGTTTTATATATACGTTTTATATATACGTTTTATATATACGTTTTATATATACATCTTATATACACGTATGTGCCACCAAAATGGCAAAATCTGAATTCCTGTTCCAACTTTTTGAGATGTGCTGCTGCCATAAACCCAAAAATGAGCGAATATTTTCATGAAATGTTAGAAGGTGTTAGAAGGAGTAAAACATCGGTTTATAAGATTTGCAAATAATTACATTCTGATTTATGTGTATTTTACAACTCTTTTTTGATGGTGACGTTGCACTAATTCTGTAGACAGATGAACAAATCTGCTTTGTGTACAAAGAAGCCCAGTTCAGCACTGAGCTGTTCAAAAGATAACAATTAAGATTTTCATTTAAATTTGCTACATAATTAATACTATACAAAACAAGTTCAGCCTAACCCATGTCAGGGTGAATTCACACCCCCCAGAGAGTCAGTTCAACTCACACATTTCCAGATAAATTGTTTTAGTACTTTAACTAGCTCACTCTGCGTTTAACAAGGAAGCTTCTACTTAATAACACACATTTTAATATTTTTCTGAGCATCTCTGATTATGTTATGACTTTGTTTTTTTCTCTTATCATCCAAATGTTAATTTCAATTCAATTCAATTCAATTCAATTCAATTCAATTCAATTCAATTCAATTCAATTCAATTCAATTCAATTCAATTCAATTCAATTCAATTCAATTAGAGTCATTTGTTTCAATTACATACATATAACAAGGCAGATATAAACCAATATATTTTAACACAACCAGCAGAAAATGGGGTTTAGCCGAAGTTCAATGTTTATCGTTGCTTATCCGATAAAGTCAGTTCACTTCAATTCAATTCAGTTCAATAATACTTTATTTAATCTCTAAAAGGAAATTAGATAAATTGTCCACAGTTCCCCAGATAAATTGGTGGTTCTGCTCAGTGGTTCAAAACAGATTTCTTGTCTGGGTCCCAGTTGGATCAACCACACAATAACCCCACGTGACAATTCATTTGACACCCCTTTTTTTTTTTAGCCCATTTATATCTCACAGCGCCACATGCAAATGTTGGCTATAGGTGAATGATGGGTTTGGAACAAAAATATCCAAGAAAAGAAATGTTATCCACGAGAGAAGAAAATGTAAAGAGAGATAGGAGGTATATAAATACACATGATTCTGTATGACAGAGACAAGCCAGCACATTTTCCTTCCTGTTGGACAGAGGCGGTGTTCAAAGAACACTGTTGATATTCAGGCTTCAGCACCAAACATGAAGGAGAGTATGCAACCATTAGCAAACAAATAAGGCATCAAGGCGTTTTTTTAATCAAGAAACCTTTTTTTTTTTTTTTTTACAGCAACAGTTACTTAAAAAAAACAAAAAAAAACAGATCCATTCAGAGAACAAACAATAGTTGGAAATCTAGCACCACAACTATTGAGAATGGATCAAATTTTGTGACGTTTTCGTACATTTATAGATAAGAGCACAACCACATCACGATGATTTTTCTGGAAAAAAGCTGGAAGATCACATTATATATGATGAATTGCACAAAGTCAGGCTGCCCACCTGGAAGGCCTCTTCTGCAGTGAGTCACTTCAACCACAAGAGGGCACACGTGGGCAAGATGAAGTGTTGCCACAAACTGAAACTTTAGTAGGATAAACTGTAAGTAATCATTATAAAAAACAAAACAACACAAACCAAAACAAAGCAGACAATTAACCTTTTTAACACACACACAGCACATGCACAGATACTTTGTTTTCACTTACTATAATTAAAATGATAAGATGTGTGCGTGTGTGTGTGTGTGTGTGTGTTTGTGTGTGTGCATGTGTGTGTGTAAAAGACAGAGGAAGAACATGGAGATGATGAATGCATTAAATTCAGGGCCTTAGGAGGACCCTTGGGTCAGGAGGCTTTTTGTCGTAGTGAAGATCAACTTTATTACACCAATAAAAACTCAGAGTGCTCTCTGTAATGGAGAGATAAACGATCAGGATCAGAGAAGGATTTCGACTTTAACGGCTGCCACAGCTACAATTAACGCTATCTAGAGAGAAGCAGACTGCAGCCAAGTGTTAAAACATTTTTTTCTACTGAAGCTTTTTATTTTTGAAATATTATAGTTCATTAGATTTTATTCTGAGTTTCATTTTGTTAATACAGTTTGTAGACTATTATGTTACCTAATCAACCATAAGGCTTTAAATTTCTTATCCAATATTTCTTCTTTATTTTTCTCTGCCTAAGCTGTACAGATCAGACCCAAGAAGGACTCGAATTCATCATCTTGCAGCAGGAATCTTTCGTTCAACCACTGGTCAAATATCATTTTAGCTATATACAGACTTTGTGAAGCTGTCTAAAAGACTTTCCCTTAAGAGCTGTTGTGATTGTTCTGCTGAAATGTTTTGTGTCATGTACTTAATCTTTCATAGACCCATGGTCTTTATTCTGTCTGTCAGATGTCAGCTGCCCTTTGCCAGTTTACCTACAAACCTTATGTCCGGTTTCATAGCATTCCTTTCAAGGGCGTTTTATTTTAAGTGTATGATGTCACTTTCGTTGTTGCTGCTGTTGTTGCCTGTGTTACTGTTGTTTTCTCCTGCTTTTTTGACACACATTTTGTCATCATCATAATGAAATTTGTCCATGACTGTCGGAGCTTGGTCAGACTCGACAGGCCGCCCTGCAACATCAAAGACAACTTCTTCACCAACACTAGCTTTCACCCCTAACCAAAATATGGCAGGACACCACCCTCGTGCTGGCATAATCAAGCTCCTGCCCGGGTTCACCCTGCCCAAGAGATCCCTGTACTCCCTCCTTGTACAGGAGTCCAAAGGCATGGATGAATACGTCTTCTCAAGCAGTAAGCACCCTATACACGTCTTCCTCAGCCATCACGCTGTTTTCTTCTGTGTAGCACCCCGTAGAAACTGCTGCCCACTGAGTAAAAACTATGAGGTGGAAACAGATCTGATGAACAAAGAGAAAGGTATCCAAGTTGCCTCGATTCAAGCCCTTGAGAGAAACAGAGCTGCTCTAATCTATTGTGAAGCATTCACCTTTCCGGTCCTTGTTCTTTCTTACATCCCCACAGGTTTAGTTGTCTTCTTCTAGTTTCTCTGCGGACCTTGTGTGTGGCTTTCCCACCTTTATTCGTTGTGCGTATTCTTTCAAGTGTATGAGCATAGCTTGTTCCCAACGTTTGCATGATGCTGTTGTTTGCTCCTGGTTTTTGACTGTCACTTGGTTTTTATTCTGCCTTTGTCTACCCCTTCCCTATGAGGTTTACCTGATTGATTTCCTGGTTTTGATTCTTGTTACCTGTCTGATGAATTTTACATGCTAGTTATAATTCATACATTCAGGTCTCCTCTGGGTAAATCATCACAGCTACACTAAATATGTTAGATTTTTTTTTTTAATTAATGAATAAATATGCACTTTTCTGTTATTTGGAGGTTTTTATATCTACTTTTATGCATCACAAAAATGGTCTAATCTGTGTTCCTCTAGCGTAGCTACAGAAAAGCCTACTGACTTGCAGGTGTTGTCCATCACTAACAATCTTAACGAAGACCAAGCTTCTTGCTTTCATCCGAAAACTAAACCAATAATGACTCAAAAGAAAGCAGCCACTTTGTTTAAAGTCATCGTGTACACTTTGATTGATGCAAAGCATCTCTTTCCCCACCAGAGGCTGTAACTTTATCCTCCTACTTATACCACCTGCCCGGGGCTGAAAGTGACCTTTTATGTTTCCTACATCACAAAGAAGGAACAATGTCCTCGGAGTTCAAACTTGTCCAGTGAGAAAAATGATTCGTGCCCTTGTTGTTTGAGCTGTTCTCTGTGCTCTGTGCTGCCTAAGCAAAACTCACTTAATGTTTTCTTTAATCTCGCCTTGTGGTGTAGTTTTATTCTTGCTACAATTGCAATATAAACAAATACCTGTGCACTGTTTTAGGATATATGACAAGCTGATAAGTTATGACTGTTCCATTAAGTGGTTGCCCAAAAACATCTCATCACAACAAAGCACTTATCTCACACAGGGAGACAACTATAGCAAACACTAAGGTGGTCAAAGGGTGGGATTGCAGGTCACGATGCAGCTTTGGCCTGCAAACATGTACAGAAGAGAAAAAGAGTGGGAATAATTCTAATTAATAACTGTGGACTGAGCTAAAGAAAGGAAACAGAAGAAGAGCAGAGAAAAAGGGGTGAGGGGCAACACTCAGTGGATCACGTTGGTGTCCCCCTGCAGCAGGTCTACAGCAGCACATCTAGGATGAAGCTGTGTTTAAGACCAGCTGGTCTGGTCTGGTCCTGCAGCTGCAGCTGTGACTACTGGTCCTGACACACTAAAGTTTACACTAACTATATACTTTACTAAACAGAAACGTTCTAAGTTTGGTTTTAAAGGTGGAGGTGGTGTCAGCCTCCTGAACCCAAACTGGAAGTTGGTTCCATAGTGATGGTTCCTGATAACAGAAAGACAGTCCTCCACATCTGCATTTGGATACTCTAAGAACTACATGTGAACGTGCACTCAGAGAGGGGAGCAGATCATGCAAGTATCGCAGAGCTACACCATTTAGGACTTAATACACAAGTAATAACATTTTCAAAGTCAAAGTCAAGTCAAAGTCGCGTTTATTGTAAATTCTCACATGTGAGGTACATACAGAGAAACAAAATTAGGTTACTCTCAAACCCTCGGTGCTACACAATAAATAAATTACTCTCTATGCACAAAGTGCAAATTTAAAATATAAACAAATAACAAACAAACAAATAAATAAAATGACACCGGATTTAAAAACCAAAGACAATAAAATTACAATAAAAACAAAAAAAATGGCAGTATGATGATAGATAGACATTATTGTTAATGACGAACTTTTTAAATATGTGTGATATTCCTGCAGGTTTTTGGCTTATTTTGAATTGAATTCTGAGTTTTTTGGGGACAAATGGAGGGAAGCTAACAAAGGAGAGACGTGCTCTCTTTTGTTGATTCCTGTCAGCATTCCCACTGCTGCATTTTGGATCAGCTGGAGGCTATTTAGGGAATTACTTGGACAGCCTGCTAATAATACATTACAGTAATGTAGTCTCAAAGTTATAAACATGTGAATTAGTTCAGAATCACTCTGGGAGAGGATGCTCCTAATCTTAACAATATTATGGAGACAAAAATTGCAGTCTTAGAAACATGATTACAATGCTGACAATGCTGACCTGATTAAAAATAACACTAAGGTTTCACACAGTGGTACTGGAGGCCATTCCAATGTCATCTTATCCCTTTCTATGGTGTTTTGAGACCAAAAACAATAACCTCTGTTTCATTAGAATTTAGAAGCCAACAGATAATGGACATCCAGGTCTTAATGTCCTTAAGACATGCCTGAAGTTTGGCCAACGGTTCTGTTTCATCTGGCTTCATAGACAAATACAGCTGTTTGTCATCAACATAGCAATGAAAAATTGATGCCATAATTCTGAATAAAACTTCCCAAGCTGCATGTATAGTCTGACAAGACAAGACAAGACAAGACTGGCCCTAGCACTGAACCCTGTGGGACACCATAGTAGACCCTCGTCTGTCCAGAAGGAACTTCATTAACATGAATGAATTGGAATCGATATGATTAACACCAGCCTTGTGCTTTCTCTTTAATCCCAACAACATGATCTAACCTGTGCAGTAAAATGATGTGCTCTGTGGTATCAAAAGAAGCCCTGAGGGCCAGCAGATCTAGCATGAACACTGATCCATTATCAGAGGCTATTAAACGGCCATTAGTGATTCTGACCAGCATTGTTTCTGTCCTATGATGTGTTCTGAACCCTGACTGAAAAATTTCAAACTGATCACTTCTATACAGGTGGCCACATAACTGGCTTGCAAGTACCTTTGTAGACTTTAAGATACAAACAGCAGATTGTCTATAAGTAATTGGTCTATAATTTGCTAGAATGTCTAGTTCAAAGGAGGGATATTTGAGTAAAGGTTTAATTACTGCAACTTTATCCTAAGTTTAGGGATATGTTGATCTGGTCAAGTATTGTTGTACCAGCATGAGAGAAAACGTTTTTGAGTAGTCGAGTTGGAATGGGGTCTAACAGACATGTAGATGATTTACCTCTATTGATGACTGAGGTCAGCACAGGGAGGTCTATAGAAATGAAACAGTCTAGAGTCAGGTCAGAACCTAAGGAAGTCGCTGAAGCTGAAGAAATGCCCACAGCCACTGTTGGGTGGGCCTGGTTGCTTTCTTCTCTGATACTGATACTCTGATACTGATGATTTTACTGCTGTTAAAGAAGCTCATAAAGTCTTCACTATTGAGATATGCAGAAATGCACAACTCAACAGAGCGATGACTCTTTGTCAGCCTGGCTGCAGTGCTGAACAGAAAATGTGGATTATTTACATTATCTTCCATCAATGACTAATAATAAGCTCTTCTAGCATTGCAAAGGTAGTTTTTTTTTTTAAATAGACTATTAGACTATCTTTCTATGCACAATGAAAATCTTCAGATTTACAAGATTACTACTTCCCTTCCATTGTATGCACTTTTTATTTCAGCATTCAGATTTTTATAATCGATATATAATCGATGGGCCTGTGGAAAACCACTCTCGAGGCAAATGGCAAGCCACTTGCCCAAGTGTCCATCAGATGTGGCATATACCAAGGAGATGCACTGTCCCCACTGCTGTTCTGCATAGGTCTGAACCCCCTAAGCCAAATAATCAACAAGACTGGCTACGGATACCGCCTCAGGAATGGAGCTACGATCAGTCACCTCCTCTACATGGATGACATCAAGCTGTACGCTAAGAGCGAGCGGGACATAGACTCCCTGATCCACACCACCAGGATCTACAGCAACAACATCGGGGTGTCATTCGGGCTTGAGAAATGTAGGAGGATGGTGACAAAAAGAGGCAAGGTAGTCCACACAGAAGGGGTCTCAGTCCCAGAAGGAACAATAGCAGACATTGAGGACAGTTACAAGTACCTTGGAATACCACAGGCAAATGGTAACCTCGAAGGGGCTACAAGGAAAATGGCAACAGCCAAATACCTCCAGCGAGTAAGGCTGGTCCTAAGAAGCCAGCTCAATGGCAAGAACAAGTCCCGGGCAATAAACAGCTACGCCCTGCCAGTGATCAGATACCCTGCAGGAATAATAAGGTGGCCAAAGGAAGAGATACAGACCACAGATGTTAAGACAAGGAAGCTCCTCACCATGCATGGTGGGTTCCACCCAAAATCCAGCACACTGAGACTGTACGCAAGCCGTAAGGAAGGAGGCCGAGGACTAGTGAGTGTGAAAGCCACTATCCGGGACGAAACTGCCAAGCTCCATGAGTACATCAAGGACAAGGCCCAAACGGATGACGTACTCAGTGAATGCCTCAGACAATGGCAAGGTGAAGAGGTGCTGGAGGAGGAAGCATCATGGGAGGACAAGCCACTACACGGGATGTACCATCGAACCATAACTGAAGTGGCTGATCTCAAGAAGTCCTACCAATGGCTAGAGAGAGCTGGCCTACAGGACAGCACAGAGGCACTCGTCCTGGCTGCACAGGAGCAGGCTCTGAACACCAGAGCAATAGAGGCCCAGATATACCACACCAGACAAGACCCAAGGTGTAGGTTGTGCAAAGAAGCACCGGAAACAATCCAGCACATAACTGCAGGGTGTAAGATGCTGGCAGGGAAAGCATACATGGAACGCCATAACCAAGTAGCGGGCATACTCTACAGAAACATCTGTGTGGAGTATGGGCTGGAAACCCCAAGGTCAAAATGGGAAACACCTCCCAAGGTGGTGGAAAATGACAGAGCAAAGCTCCTGTGGGACTTCCAGATACAGACAGACAGGATGGTGATGGCAAACCAACCAGACATCGTGATGGTAGACAAAGGGCAGAGGAAAGCCGTGGTGGTGGATGTGGCAATACCAAGTGATGGTAACATCAGGCGAAAGGAACACGAGAAGCTTGAGAAATACCAAGGGCTTAGAGAGGAGCTGGAGAAGGCCTGGAAGGTGAAGGTGACAGTAGTGCCCATGGTGATCGGAGCACTCGGGGCAGTAACCCCCAAACTGGAAGAGTGGCTGCAGCAGATCCCTGGAACAACCTCAGACATCTCAGTCTAGAAAAGTGCAGTGTTAGGAACAGCAAAGATACTGCGCAGAACCCTCAAGCTCCCTGGCCTCTGGTAGAGGACCCGAGCTTAGAAGGGACACCACCCACGGAGGGTGAGGAACGAGTTTTTATATATATATATATATATATATATATATATATATATATATATATATATATATATATATATATATATGCTGTGTGTGTTTGTGTGTGTGCATTCATGTAAGTTTAACATGTCCACCAAGTCCCAAAGCAGTTTCGCAACTCAGATTTTAGACTTTGTTGTAAGGGTGTCCATGTTTTGACATTGTGTGATGAGATTAAAAATTTCAATTTTAAACTCAGCAGAGAGTGGTTTCATTAAGACGTTCTTTAATTAAGGTAATTTCCATTTCTCTTTAATCTCTCTTATTCAGAGTTCAAATAGGCTTGCATAGACTCTCGTACTCTTGCAAAGCACTTAACCCCTGATGAAAATGCTGTCGTTTTTTGGCCACAGAACGTCTTTATCACAGAACTCTTCTGAGAGAGTGGGGAAGTCAGAAAGGACAAACAGTGGGAAGGAGTCCAGAATGTCTGAACCACTGACCTGTTTTGAATTGCTAATAAAAGTGTAATAATGGTTAATAAGGTGTAATAATTTGAGCCAATAAAGATGGATGGCAGAAGAAAGATGTTATGTGCTGCGTCAGAGGACCTTACTCCAAGAGACAATACAATTGAGCCACGGGGGATGGATATACTTTGACCCTGGATCAGTGAATCATTGTGTAAGTGTGTAGGAGGAAGGGAAAGGGAGTGGCACTGGAAAACGGAGAAGTGGATGGATGAAGGCAAGGAGCAACCATGTTGGAGGAGTGGAAACGAATACAACAAAATAAAAGCAAACCAGACAAACGGCATTTTAAAATACAGGCGTAAGGACAAAGAATACTGGAAGAAAATTTAAAATAATACAACTTAGAAAGAGGAGGGGAAGAAGACTTGAAAGAGGTGGTCCAGAGGGACCTGCATGTTGTTTGGAGTCCCTTCTCTGACGGTCTCTCTCCTCCTCCAGGTCTCATGCCAGTATGTCAGTTCCCCTCAGATGATTTTTTTGTATTGGCTGACAATGAGTCCTGCTGCCTTTTGCCAGTTGATTGTCATCTTGTCCATCTATTAGTAAGGACACTCGTGACTATGGAAAGACAACTACTAACTTAAGATAAGAGCAGATGAAGCTGTAAGTTGTTTCCCAGTTGCAGGACACACATGTCATCACATGGAGTATAGCTCACATTATAAATTTTGTACATATGATGTAAGTACTATGCCAAAAGTATCAAGAAGTAATGATGAAAGGATTTGAAATGACCAGGTTTGATTGAGTACTTGATTGAGGTTTTTCATCTGATAACTAAAATCTTAACAAAAAGACATTTCTTGTGTGTTGGATGAATTCTGCTTTTGATATGCTGGAGGTTGATGTGCTGTCCTTTTTGTAAAATCTATGATAAAGTAAAAACATAATTAAAAAAAAGACCTCAGCTGCTGAGGTCCTATACTTTCTGAATAAAAACCCATTTGGGAGATCTGCTCATATGCTCATAAAGATGTGAACTACTGGAATTGAATGGTTTATAGCAGGTGAATGTAATTTATTTATGTTGACTACATGTTTTCACTGCCTCTGCTAAATGAGCTTTTTTCTAATGTGAGATGTGTAATGTGAGAGAAATATATCTCTCAGACAACTTTCTTTCTTTCTTTCTTTCTTTCTTTCTTTCTTTCTTTCTTTCTTTCTTTCTTTCTTTCTTTCTTTCTTTCTTTCTTTCTTTCTTTCTTTCTTTCTTTCTTTCTTTCTTTCTTTCTTTCTTTCTTTCTTTCTTTCTTTCTTTCTTTCTTTCTTTCTTTCTTTCTTTCTTTCTTTCTGCATTTAAAAGTGAGTTGTCTCACCAACGTTTCCAGACGTGTGAGTGACCAGTGACTGTCACTGCAGACAGATTCTGCAAATGCTGGAACAAAATGACACGTTTCATTTTCATCTTTAGGTCTTTGTTAAGTTAATGTTATTGATATTTTTTATAAAAACCTCTTAACAAGGTTTTAAACTGTCTTCTGGCTCTATCTGTTATAGGAATGACTTAGCTCATATTTGTAGTGATCATTCAAGCTGTGACTGATCAAAGAATCTCTGAATGACAATTATAGGTTTAAAGATATTAGAGCAAATTTTTTCATCCGATGTTCCCAGTATATTGAATAAAAGTACTGTCTGGAACAAAGAATAATATTTAAAGTTTGTGAACGTGTGTGCTTGCCAGCATGAGTTAGTGTGAACGGCAGATCGGATCAGATTAATTAAGCTGCTCATTATGATGGCAAGCTCTTGCTGATCATTAAGAAAAACGCATGTAGAATTTGCCACCCTGGCCCCTATGAAGTGTCGTAATTAGCACTAATGTATCATCGTCTATGCGTAAGCACAATGTTACGTTTCAGAGGACGAACAGAAATGCACCTCTGACATGAATCTTTTATTCATTCACAATCTGCTTCTAATTCATTTTAAAACTCAAATTTGACATGATAAACAGTTTTTTCCATGAATCAGGAGTTCTTCCATGTTCATTTTGGATTTATTTTTATCATTGCTGAAATTACTTCCAAAGACGTGAAATATATTACCGTTGCTCAAATGAGTAATAAGGTAAAAAGCATAGTAACCATCAACTCTTCAAACACAGAGTTCTGCAAATTATGCATTTGTCAACTTTTTGAAAGACTACTGTTACTAAACTGTCTTATCTACTCAATATAAGTCATAAATGTTTTTTTCTTTGTTTAAATACTTTTCATTTGCAGAGCATACATAAGAAGTACAAGCTTTTCAATACGAGCTGCTGTGGTTGCATTAGGTTCGGGATCAGGCTTTATTTGTCATATATACTAGTCTCAACAACGGTGGAATATATTCTATAGTTTTATACCTAACCCAGATTATTATAAATCTAATAATTTGCAGTTATTGTTAAACTTAATTATTTTGAGAAGAAATCATCTCAACATGTATACTACAGAATATAGGTGTTTTATAAATGCAGAAGACCTTTTTTTCTTAATTTTTTTTTTTTTGGTAGCGGTTGGGGGGGGTTGAATTACTTTAATCTTAATTACTTTAAGAGAAATCATATCTGTAGAAACGTAACCCTGGTGCCTCCCAGTGTGACTCTTTTTGTAGCAAAACTGAAAATATGATACTTGGTTACTTATTTTATAGATATGCATGTAAGTTAATCCAGCCGTCACTGAGACACATATGTATTTACAGTGTAATGCTGCATACCAAGAGGACCACAAAAAAGCAACTAATATTAATGTCTCTGTTGTACAACTTACTTTTAGACTGAAAATTTAAAAAATAATTTCTATAATACAGTGGAATGTTTTAAGAAAAGCAGCTTAAATTCCTACCTGAAGTTAAAATGCCCATGTACCTCCTATTGCACATAAACACACGTGCACATTAGGAGACTTCATTTGATATTATTATCCCAGAAACATCTAACTCCATTGTTGGGGAAACACAGGATCATGGAGGGTAGTAATGGCTGCATTATTACTCCTCTTATTGTGTCTTAATTAGTGGCATTTAATTATGCACTAATGCAGCGAGGGCTATTAAAGACACTGAGACCTGCTGATCAGGGAATTAAAGAAACTCAGACACACACACACACACACACACACACACACACACACACACACACACAGACACACACACACACACACACACACAGAAGCATACTTTTCACACATGCACACTTGTTGTGCTGTGAAATTTCAATGGCTTTTAACTATGAATAAGAGACACCCTGCGGATAAAATTCTGCGTTAAAAGAAAAGGTGGTTTGGTAGAGAAAATGAATGGTAACCAGAAAGGATTAGGAAGAAATATGGAATGTAGTTAGAAACACAGGCTAAGAAAGGAAAAGACAGGGGTACTAACTTTTATGTGAATTTTGCTCGTTAGCAGTGACATCCAAATATGTTCTAATTTTTCACTCCCACGCTTCTCCTCCACTGGTGCATCTCAATTATTTGTTCAGAGGCTGGTGTGACAATAGTGTCGGCTGTTGGAGCCTTTGGGATGCTAAACAGGGGACGCGAGGTTAAATATAAGTCATTTTCAGTGGGATGAACCTGAGGCTTTGTGTTGCTGGAAAGGAGAAGCTTCAAAGCTTCATTAAAACAGAGCAAACAAAAGAGCAAACTTGATCTGATCTCCCTGCCTGCTTTTGAAGATGTGGAGCTGCAGTCCAGAGTGGTGGCTCCTCATATCCATCACATGAAGATCATACACGTCCCCTGGACACAGCATGCACCGGCCCACCGGCACATGCACCCCCTCCTGATCATGTCATGTTGTCTACACCAGGATTTCAATTTCTGCATCTCTCTGTGTAATGTATTTTTTCTATAATAAATTTGAAATCCTTACTCAGTCCCTCCTCAGTTTATTTCAGTTAAGTGTTTAAATGTCGTTACACCAATTTCTGATTCAGTAAAAATGCCAAAATACCACATAATTACGGGTTAAATCCTTATATGTTTAACTTTATGTCCTCTACTAAAGCTAAAATTAAAATAACATTAAAATAATTTGAATTCATTAAATCCATTATTGTTTGCATGCAAGGACTGATCTTACAAAATAATATAAATAATCATATGTTTAAAAGAACAGCAGACGTGACTTAAAATATGTTATTATTATTTTTGGATGTTTTATGCTTATAAGTGTAAAGAATTTAATGTGCGGAGATGTCATTTTCAAACAAAATTCACAACACAATAATCCTATAAGTTCACAGAGCAGCATCATGTACAATTATATTCACTACTTGAAAAGGTTATTGATCTCTAATGAAATTCACCTCGCATTTTTCCTTTGGCTTTATATGTGCAAAACAAATAAAATAAAATAAAAATGGATCCCCAAAAAGTGTGGAGTGTGACTAAAAGGAATAATAATAAATAATTACAACACCAAGGTTTCAGTTTCAACTTCTTTATAAATATCTTCAGTTAAATATTGTTATAATACAAGATTAATAACATGTTCAATTCACTGCTAAGTAACACACAAAAAAGTGCAACAGGCCTAATTTGAAAGACAGAAAAGAACAAGATAATCTTGTATTTAGTTTACAGACCTGACAGTAAAATAAGTTGGAAAAACAGCAAAAGAAAAATATAAACAGCTGTTGGTTTGCTTTTGGAAAGAATGTCAGACCATCTTTCTCCTAAATAAAAGCTTTCTTTGGGTTTACACTTATCTGATTGTATCTATCAGTGCCACATTACTGTGTGGAAATTGCCCATACAACGTGTGCAAATAAATTACGATTTCATCCAACATAGGTTTCATGGAAAAATGCAGTAGCCTACACACAGAACAATGTTATAGTTTTTACAGCTGCGCTCAACTTAAACTATGTTTAAACAATGTCTCTGATAGGCCTGTTCTATTTTATTTTGTGTTAACACAATGTCTCTTTTTTTATTTTGTTTTGTTTGATTTTTCCAATAAAAAAATCAAACATGCGATTTACCAGATTAGGACAGCAGAAGAGTCGGATGAAGAGGGTTTCCTTTCCCCTCTAGCAGATCCCTCTTCTCCATAACCGAGCCCGGCGAACAGAGTTGGGGCGGACTGGACTGCAGCCCCGTCAAACCCGGTACTGGACCCAAGGACGGGGTGGGCTTTATTGGCATCGGAACGGCGGGCATCGTTTGTCCGTTGGCATTGTGATAAAGGCCCTTTGCTGACATACTGAAGGGCGCATACTCGGATGATGCTGCTGGCACAGAAACGCCACTCATGGACTCTGACAGCATACCGACATGCGGCCACATGGAGTTGACAACGCTGCTGAGCTGAGGAGGAACGGGGTAACCCAGGTGGTGCATGACCGAGGTGATGGGCAGCCCGCTGGCCACCACGCCCTTGTAGTCCCGTCCTATGATGTTCTCGATGGCAAACGGGTGTTTAAACCCGCCAGGCTGCGCGCAAGCAATGCCCCCGTAACCCTGAAAATGAGGGAGCCGACCCACGCCTACCGGGCCCGCTGGGTGCTCGTGGTGGCCGGGTACTGCGCCCAGCTTTCCTCCGGGGTGATGGTGATGGTGGAAGTAGTGCATCATCGGGGAACTCTTGCAGGTCATATGTTCGGCGCGCAAAACCTTGAAACGCTTCCTTCTCCTCAGGAAGCTGCCGTTTTCAAACATGTCGCCGCAGTCCGGGTGCAGAGCCCAGAAGCTCCCTTTCCCTGGCTGATCAGGCCGTCGAGGGATCTTGATGAAGCAGTCGTTAAACGAAAGGTTGTGTCGCAGTGAATTCTGCCACCTCTGGGTATTTTCTCGGTAATATGGAAACCGATCCATGATGAACTTGTAGATGTCACTCAAAGGCAGCATCTTGTCGGCTGAGTTCTGGATAGCCATCGCTGTCAGTGATATATAGGAGTAAGGAGGCTTTTGGTCGCTGTAGGAGTTTTTCCCAGGCCGGGGCATAACTGTTCCTGACTTACTGAAGTTTGACTTATCCTATTAAATTAAACAGCCTTTATTCTAAACACTGCTTTTACGTAGATAATCTGATAGTATTCTCATCAGTCTCCATCTGTCTGATCTGCTCCAAAGTTCGGGGCCATCGGATTAGATGACCTGCATAATGTTAGTTAAAGTGCAACGCAAAGGCCCGCAGTTGACAGGTAAGATCCTCGAGCAGCTTTGGAATCCCTCAAAAAAAAGTTTCTTGCCCTTTTTTCGACAAATTGCGCTCTTTAAATTTGTGCGTAAAACTCAGTCTCCGTGCGTAAAAGTTGAGCCGTCTCCCCACTTCCACTTGCTTCCGCGGCGGTGAACGGGTGAGTGCGGCCAGTGTGCCTTGCTGCTTGTGTGTGATGTGCCTTCTGTCTTCTAGTGTGATGCTCACTCTCGCAGAGCGCTGTTTTTGTAAGACCCCCGGAGGTCGTCGGCTCTGTTATCCAGACACTTAGGGGACACGTCAGGAGAGCAGGGGCTTCTCTCTTTGTGTGTGTGTGTGTGTGTGTGTGTGTGTGTGTGTGTGTGTGTGTGTGTGTGTGTGTGTGTGTGTGTGTGTGTGTGTGTGTGTAGACTGTACGAAAGTGGAAAAAGATGGGGTCTAAGAAATGATAGGAGGGGCGATCCGTGCACGTGTTTCCTTCTAATCGAATCTGCTGCTTCCTATCATAAAGCTCCTCTCAAATCGTACAAACAGATTTACAGAATTTGAGTGACAGACTTCAGCTGTGTTTAAGCTGCCCATGGCGCACAACTGCTCCATCAATTCTCTTTTGTATGATCATGTCTTTGACTTGTCCTGCCAAGAAAACATAAATAAATAAAGGGGGTTTTCATGCCATATTATAATTGCTGTAACAGTATGAAGTTGAAGATGGCAACGCTGCTTGTAAAGCAAAGGTGCCATTTCTGAAAATTGAACTGACAAGAGATCTGAATTCAAATCTTGCTCATTTCAACTTAAGGAAGTGGACTAAATAGAAAAGGATGGTATGTGTAAACACAAGCTTTCTGTTAAATTTGCTCGCCTGCACTTTCAGACTTTCCCAGCAATAAATCATGTCTTCCTTTGCGCACAATAATCAGCGCGCTCTGCTCTCAATTACACGAACGCGTTCGCGCAGAAACACACAAAAACACACTGATCGGGAGAGGCACTGTTGTTGATTAATTGCTGAGAGGGGAGTCCGGCGGCTGTCTGTCTGTTCAAACACTCTCTGGTGAATCCTACAAGGATGTAAACAAACTTCCTCCCCAGCTCGGAATTGTTCAGCGGAGAACAACAAAAGCGGCTTCCCTTCCCGATATTTTTCTCTCTGGCCAGGTGTCATGACTGGGTCCTTGACGGCTCCTGTCTTCGTCGGTGCCCCCGTGGGCCCTCGAATACATTACAATAATTAAGCCTTCCGTGATTTAGCCTCCTTGGAGAAAAGTCCAACAATGTAATTAAGGGTAAGCTCGCTGTATTAGATATGAATATTCAAAACTGTGTCAATTAATTAGCGGGTGTATCTCCCCAGTTATGTCTCGGTCCTTAAAGCCCACTCAAAAGGTCAGCTGTGTCAACTGCGAGCATATTTTAAAGAAATTGCAAGGAAAATTACCATTTACCGTCACATCATAATGCGTGAGCGTTTATATATTAAAAAAAGACGTGTATTGTTTTCTGGTTATTTTTGTTTTCTGTGCTGTTTTCCAGGCGTATGAAAAATGAGAGCTGAAACTCTCAGGCCCTCGGAGGCCAGCGCGGGTAAAAGCATCCTCTTAAAACGCCCGGGAAAGATCAATATTAAATCTGTTTTCACAAAGGGGGCTGTTAAATAGACACCGTGGTTGATCTGCATATCAAAATTAATTAGGTAGTCTACGGCAGTTTTCCCGTTCACCAAACTCCTGGACAAATAACTAGTTGTAAAGCACACCTTCTGGGCATATGGAACATATGCTAGAATTATCCTTAATTGACTAATTACATAAATTACTCATTAAGTTTACAGCACATCAATTATAAAAGATGTATCAATTAATTTTGCATAAATTACAAGCGGCAAGCGGCACGAAGAGGGCGGCGGAGGGAACGAGGGTCGCCAGGAGGGGGTCCTCTCAAAGGTGGCGAGTTTGTGATGCTTGTGTGTGTGTGTGTGTGTGTGTGTGTGTGTGTGTGTGTGTGTGTGTGTGTGTGTGTGTGTGTGTGTGTGTGTGTGTGTGTTTGACGGTCGTCTGTTTGTTTCCAGTCACTAATAATTATTTGTTCAGCTTAAGGGCAAAGATATTCTTCCTCTGTCTCCCGCTCGCAAAGGGAAAGTGTGGGGGTAATGGCAATTATACTAATAATAATAATCTTAAAGACCTCTCTCCAAGTCATAAGGGGCGCATCGTCGCGGAGAGAGCCATTAAAATCAATTAGCGAGGCCTATTGTTTTCAATGGAAAATTGAGCGGGTTTAGTGAAGACGCTCTAAGGTTTACATGTGTAATGGGGAATCATTTTAAAGGGCAAAGTACGACAGGTCCTCTAGTTTGTCCATAAAAGAGCGTGCGTCAATGGATCAAGGCTGCAGTGTGCTGTCTGCATCCCACAAGAGTTACCATCATTCAACTCAGGTAAAACAGTCTTCACAGCCTCTTCACAGTGGCAGAACCGAAGCTTTCACTAAACAGTCTTCTTCAAACATTCAATGAATATCTCCAGATTAAAATTAAATCATGTTTTCATCTCAGGGTCATTTTTAATTAGTCATGAAATGAAATTTTCACTGTCTACAAAAGTAGACAAGTAGTAGTAGTATTCACCTTCCTGAAGCTGCAAACTGTAAAGTTGTTACAAAAAAATGTTTTTTTCAAGATCAAGACTGCTTATTTTATAGTTGTGCTCTTATTTAACTTCACTGTATAAAAGTTGAGTCTTTTATTTTGTCAGATACAACTTATACAATTAATTTTATTTTATTCTTATTCCTAGTTTCCATGGGAAGAGAGTCACTCAAACAGCACCAACAAATGTTTTATGACTTATCAACTCCATGGGATGGGTGATTGTCTCCTGTCAGACAGAGTCAGTATCCGAGCATCTGTCAACATCAACAGTTGGAATTAAATTTACTCTAGTTTAGTTTATTTAAATAGGACGTATTTACAGTGCACATCCCACTTTATAGTTTAATTACTATTTTCAGTAGAATTACTATTTTTTAAGGAGTCATGTTATGCCTGTTGTTTTTTTAATGTTCTTGAAATTGCCATTATTATACTTGTAATTACCTATTTTTGTGCCAGATTTTTTTTATAAACCAGGACTTAAGCTACTAAAGTTCATCCAATGTCATATGAAAACAAGTCCAAGCCAACAGAAGACAATTAAATATAATGCAGTCCAGTGAATTACTTAAAATACACCCCCAAAAGCATGTAAAACTGCTACTATTGAAGATAATGATTACAGGGATTACCGAATTATGTTTCCACATTGTTTACTGCTTTTGTGTCATTTGTTAATTGTATTTGCTTTTTATGTCTCTGAATTGTTTGTCTTCTCTGACTACCGATGTGCTCCTCTTATAAAGGCAAGTGCAGTTGTCGTTTTAATATTTTATCTTTTATTTTGCCTTCTGTTATTTGGTTTGCCATACTTCCTGTTTTATTTTGTAGGAGAAGTTTCCCTCGTGCATTCTGTTTAAAATGCTTTCTCTTTTTTTTAGCATCTTTTTAGCGCGAACAACAGGTTACACGCAGACTTAAACAATATAACCAACATATGAGTTTTGGTAGCAATTATGTGCAGGTGTTTGTTTCCTTTATGTGTCCTCCAAGACTATGGTAGAAGCCTTTTAAGGTAAATTAAACAAAACCTGTGAATGTGTATAATTTAATATGAAAACTGTTGACAGCACTTAGAAAACACAGATTCAGGAAAACTCTGGGAATCTTCCAACCAAAATTATGAATCTTAATTCATCCGTCGATCTCTGAACATGAGCCTTTGTATCCAGTTAAGTTGAACCTTAACGTTCCTACCCAAAGAGAATACTAAAGATGCTTTAATCCAATAAAAAAGGTTTCAGGGGATATGTCAGCCTTTTATTTAATATCATTTATTTAATACAGTAAGAGTACAGCATTAATTAAAAAAACTTGTTGCTTTGTCATTGTGAAGAACTATGCTGAGGTTGGGGGAAAAAATGATCTAGTTCTAGTTTAATGCGACTCTGAAACCTTTCCCAAGGTACAGAAAATCTGGGTCTGAAAACTTTCTTTTGGCACAAAACCCAAGGCAGGATCATCAACGTCTCCTAACTGTGCATCAACTGCAAATTTGTAAAAAAAAATGAAAAAAAAAGCGGAAGAATAAATAAAGCAGAAATAAATATATCTGAAAAGGCAGTGGGGCCTTATTGGACTTTTATTTCAGAACACTCATTTAAAAGTAAATTGTATTTGCACCTTCAACCAGCCACTAATGGGTCACAAAACAGTTTTCTGGTCCCCTTCCCAGTCCCATTCCCAAGCAAGGAAGGGCATCCAAACTAGAACATAGATAGATAGATAGATAGATAGATAGATAGATAGATAGATAGATAGATAGATAGATAGATAGATAGATAGATAGATAGATAGATAGATAGATAGATAGATAGATAGATAGATAGATAGATAGATAGATAGATAGATAGATAGATAGATAGATAGATAGATAGATAGATAGATAGATAGATAGATAGATAGATAGATAGATAGATAGATAGATAGGCCGTTTATTGGATAGGATGGAGGGTGCGCGCGTTTCCATGGTGCTGAGAGTGAAATTAGGGGTGCGCGCGTCTTACCGCAGGGAACGCGCTTCAATGAGCGAGCGCGCCTCCGCCGGATCTCCTCTTCCCACCGTCACACCCACTGCTCCGTGCTGTGGGTTCACCCAGTTGAGAAGGGGAGGACCGTCATCTCACTCAGCGGCAGCAAGTGCTGCAGTGAGAGCACAGCAGGGGACTCGGAAGCGAATAAGGGAGACCAACAAAAAAAAAAAAAACAGAAAGAAAGAAAAATAATATACACGCACACACACACACATATACACATCGGCAGCGTTTACTGTCGAAACTTGGTCTATGGAGAGATCTGCTGCAGCGCCGTAGCGACGCAGGCCGACATGGAAGAGTATTTGCGGAGGGTCCAGAGCAGAGTCGGGGTGAGTTAAGAGCCCTCAGCGGCGTTCACACCAGCTTGTGGCTTTAAGGAATGAGATCGTGATGGGAAAAGCTGCTATTGCCGTGCTACAGACTGTGTTCCTGTTGATGAAGAGGCGCATGGCAAAACGCCTCTCGTGTGCCTTCGGTTCCCCCCCAACAAGCACCTGTAGATTGCCAGCATAAAAAGACAGAAGAGGCAACGCCAAGCGCATTTGGCTCAATACAATAAGCACGTTGTGCTTCCTGTAACATCAGTGTGCATTTGAATGTGGAGCTGGTTTCTAATGAGGGAAAGGCGTGACATCAACAAGTTTAGCCAGAGGCTGTTCTTCCCAATCTGGCTATCTGGCTGCTCTGCAGATACTGACACATCATTTGCATTTCATCCAAGTCTGAATCTATGTTCAGTTTTTTGTTTGTTTGTTTTTTTTTTTTTTTTATCTTTATACTAAATACTATACTAAATAACAGAGCCAACGTGAAGGTTTGTTTTCTGCCATTGGGTCACAGGCGTTATTGATATGCCCTATTCTTTTTCACAAATGTATGCAAATATATAAATATATATTTGGTCTTTTACACAATTAGTATGTCAGTGGTGGAAAACGTGCACAGACGTTAACAGTGGGGCGCCTTTCACGGATCCTGTACTTGCCTTGCGGAAATGAGGCCTTTAAAACTCCACTTCTTTAAATGTCATGGTCACATTTTCAGTTTCAGTGCACAGTCATAGTGTCTGTTAAGTGCTCCCCACTCACAGGCACAAAGGATTGGCTTTAGCGAGTGAACATGCAGAGGCACCTGTCGGTGTCAGGAAGAGCAACTGAAACGACGCTGTTGCGCCTTCTTAAGGATGGTTTTGCTGTTCAGTCACTGAGTTGATGTGGTCCTGTGTTTCATGTACTACAACCAGAATCACACAGAATCCCAGTTTAGTAAAAGTTGACGTGGCGTTCACATGCACTCTGAGCTGTCTGATGTCCAAAGCTGAGATCAGTAGTTCACTGAAAGTCCAATCTGTGCTTTTCCTGACCATGTATGTGATTATGTGTATAATAATGGATGTGAGCACATGCTATGAACAAAATGATCCTATTTAAGGGGCTTCTGGAGCAAATGTACGCACATAGAAACGCTGCTTGCCTGTGACGCATGCTTGCATTGAATTTTCTACCCTGAAGCAGCATTCAGAGCACCCAGTTTATTCTTGTAAACAGGTGTCTGCATCTACAACTCAAACTCGCACATGCACAGCCAATTAATTTTGAAGGAGGCATTAAGAGCTGTTATCTTGGATGTACTTTCTATGGACGCGGGGAAATCTGCAATGAGGAAAGAACCAAACAGGGAAATTTGAAGATAAGACCACAGCAGGGTAATTGAGTGATAAGGAGGACAACTGATGAGCGCTATAGAAGTTTAAGATAAAGTCTAACACATGCCCATTTCCTTTTCATGCGCACAAGCGCATGCACATGTTATCTCTATACCTAACTCTCCAGTATAAACTTTGATGATTCACTCTTTTGCTGACCACTCTCTTTCGCTGTCATTCTTCTTGTCTCTCTTTCTCTTCACTCTCTGGATGGCTGTGATCCAGAACACCCATACCTCTAATTGGTCTGGCGCTCAGTCCTGACTAAACTCATCTCTCCCAGCTCAGTTTTACCTTCTATAGCTGCACACCATTTGGCATATAGCTGAAGCAATGAGCTGAGTGGACTAATAACATTTATCCACCTCAGTCTGCATACCAACACCTAAATGCATCATAAAAAGGCTTTTTGATCAACAGTGATTATTGTCAATTTTGTTTTTTTATTATTATTTGCCAATAATCATTGTTGAATTTTGAATTAATCTCACTAACTGCTCATAACCAGCATCTCTTTTCACATTTTTGTTTGAATTTATACAAGGCTCTCAGTGAATGATGAAAATGGCACACGCAGTGTATCATGTCAATAATAATAATAATAATAATAATAATAATAATCCTGCAGGAGGTCACAGTGGCCGGGACCTCGCAGCGAGACAAAGTGGCTCTGACCCTCGGGTCAGCTCTTTCCTAGACCATCAGGAGAGAGTGGAGCAGTTGAGTATGTTAAGACGGGAAGGGAGGGCATCATATTGAAAGATATCAGATGGCACACACACACACACACACACACACACACACACACACACACACACACACACACACACACACACAGAGCTGTATTCTCCCATTGCAGTGCAACAGACACTGGGCTTTTCTCCTGCTAATGCATCACTTCCTCTTCTCTGGCTAGCTGGTATTGATTTATCCTCCCTCTTGTGAAGGAACTGGTCCCCCTCATCCACAGTATCCTTCTTTCTCATGCACAGCTTGTTCTCTTTCTGATGCCACTTCATAACCTCCTTGCCTCTCCCTTCTTTTTTGCGTCTTTACACTTTCTCCTCTGTTTATCACTTTTTTTTCCTTTTTTTTCCCCTTTTCCTCACGTAACATTTTTCTTGGTCTCCTCCTCTTTCCTATCCCACACTCTGAGCCCCCCCCCCCCCCCCAATATTTGATCGCTTTCTTTCTCTCCAACAAGCCTCTTTAAACCTCTCGGCCTCCCTGCTCCAGTCTCTCCACACTCCTTTCCTTATCACTCTCAGTCTAATCAAGAGCGTCTAACCTTTCTTCTGGCTTCCCTCTTGGTGCTTTGGTTTTATTTCTTCATCCCTAATTTGTTCTACACCCTTTGTGCACAACACCATGCTTTTAGTCATAAATGAGGCTTCAGTTTAAATGAATCTGCTGTAACGAGAGTTAAGAATGATTATCCTGCTTTCGGGACGTCTACTGATATCTACTCACATGACGCTGCCTTATTAAGACATGAATTTGGTTTAAAAATACAGCTTTTAAAGAGCTGGTGTCAACCTAAGTTCATACAAATAAAGAGGTTGAGTGTTTGTTACAGTAGACACTATGAGGCTTTACAAAAGTCTTTGTAGCAGAGGGTTTTATTTCTTTGTGTTTTGAAATGACTTTTAAACCCATTAAAATGAGCTACAAATTCAGCGGAGCTATGATATTTATTGTATTGACGTTTGGCTTTGTGATAAATGGTGGGGGTGCAGGCCAAGCCTGTAGTAGGGACTCACTTGGTGTCCAGATTAGCACCGAAACAAAACTCAGTGCGGCCTTTACTAAACATGGATGCACCTTTTTCATGATTATTTTTTTGCATCCTTGCAATACGTGCACACCTATGGCACTAACTCTATGATCAGACTGTGCCAGGGTTTCATTAATAATCTGCTGTATTAAAAACTAATACCATGAATGTCAAACAACAAATGAAGTGAGAGACATAATTTTCCGCCTTTTTCACCCAGATATGAATCCTTAATCTCTGTAATGGATCTCTCATTAATGTTCACTTAACTAAAGTGGGGGGTGTTTGGGTTCTTTGTTAAATGAAATGAACTCATCACTCCTCTGATAAGCCATGTTTCTCAGAGTAAAAGGTGAACGAGATTCCTCTTGCTGACCTGGCTGGTCTGGGATTTTTGTAGCCACTGTAGTGCATGTTAAAAAAGCATCACCATTTCTTTGTTAATTCATACTTTGGGTTTTAAAATGCTGCAGACATCCAACACGGTTGTGCCGTCTCAGGGAGGCTCAGCTGATCGATCAAACGCTGTGTAACTCAAACCATAATGCTTAATCACCTGCTGTTACCGTCTTCTCTGTGTTTGATTCTTTACAGCAAAGACTGCACAGAGTTCATCAGCTATGTTAGAAATTAACAAATGCACAGCTGCAGACACGCTACTCTAATCTGTGTGTGTGTTTTTGTGTTCACAGGCAGGTCTGTCAGAGGGTCCAGTCCATGCTGTTTTAGGTGGACCAGAGCCTGATGTTGACACCGTGGCCTCAACACTGTGCTTAGCGCTGCACCTCAGCCAGGTAATGTGGATTCTGAAGGTGAATTATTTTTGTCAAACTCCATTTACAGCCTTGGTGTTTTAGGAATTCTGGACACGGCATACTACATATTAGACTTCATGACCTGTCTTAGCAGATCGTCCCCCAAATTATGATTTAAAATTAACAAGAAATTATACAATACATGCAATTTATAAAATGTTATTTTTACAAACAGAAATATCAAAACAGTGTCTTCTAAAATGGACTTCTAAGTTTTCTTCAGTAGATGCCTAACCACATGCATAATTTATTTCATTAACCACTGACCAAGACAGGAAGCAGAGTTGAAGATGTCGAAGATTTTCTTTGGGGGTGACAAGAATGGACAGGATTAGAAATGAGCACATCGGAGGGACAGCCAGGGTTAGTCGTCTTGGAGATGAGGGAAGAGAAGTGAAACTGAGATGGTTTGGACTAATAAAGATGAGGGATAGTGAATGTATTTCGTATAAGGAGCTTTGAGATGAAGCTGCCAGGCAGGAGAGAAGGCGGGAGACTTTGACTGCGTTTCCTCCTTCACTGTGGTGAAAGAGGAAACGCAGCTGGTAGATGTGACAGAGAAAGATGCACAAGACGGGAAGAGATAAAAACAGTGGTGAAAAAGGGAAAAAGCATAAAGAAGACTAATTCTCCTTGCTGCCAGCTCCTCCATTTACAGTGTTTGTTGTAAATGGACTGAAATCTATCACTATGACGTATCCATATTTAATATATATTACGTTAGGTTTGAATTTACCTGAAAAGGTTGTCAACATAGCAGATAAATCCAGACTTACAGGTTATTTAGTTGTGCTCATGTTTTCACCGGTAACCTGAGTATAAATGCTGGTCCACATTTTTCTGATTGTTAAACATTTGAACATCTACTTCGATGGAAGCGGCGAAGCTGCAGAACAGCTGAAACTACACTGCACCTTATATATTAAACATAATGTGGTCACAGCTTGGTTAAAGATCCCCTCCTATAAAAAAGCCTGGGCGTCTTTGTAAAGCTTAATGTGGTGAGTTTAATCGACACTTTAGTATTTTAAGGTGCCGTAAATATCATGAACTTGTGATAAATAACCAGAGTGCTGTTTTATAACTGTGAGAACAACAACGGAATTCTTTTGATTTTGCGTTTAAGCTTTACATTCATATCTTATCATCATATGTATGTTTACATGGTCGGGAGGAACATTTCACTTTTTTTTTGTGCATGTGCTCTGTGTACTGCAGGAGGAACCATCAGCAGGAGTGTGCGTACCTGTCCTGTGTGGTAAGCGATGTGACGGCACTTTGCCCGAAGAGACTGTGAGGTATTTGAGGAAGGTGAAGATCTGTGAGAACCTGTTGCAGTGGAGGGAGGATGTGGACCTTGCGAAGCTTCATCACAACGGAACGCTCTCTCTCACACTGCTGAGAGATGGACTGCTAGACAGGTGAACATGCTCGTAAATGCAAATCAGCTTCAGACCATTGTACCCAGGTTAGTTTGTGTAAAATTATTTTAAGTTCCGATAAATATTTTACACGTCAGAACACTAATGCTGGTTGACGTGTTACACATGCTTGCTGACACATATGCAGACTGAAAGTGCTCTGTCTGCTAAAATGATTTTTTTTCCAGGAATTTTTGAAATTGTGAGTATTTCAGGCCTAAGTGTGTGAGGCCTGTGTCTCTGTATTCATGCAAACGCCTCTCAGTCATTGCTCCTTTGCCAGCAGCCATCCATATCACATTCACCCCTGTCCTCTCCCTCTCCTAGCTCTGAGTACCACACTCTGGAGTCCAGCATCCTGCAAGTGGTCCATCATGATGGGCAGCGGGATGCGGGGGATGATGGGGCACTGTCCGTGGTCACGACAGTCGCCAGAGAGATTCTTCAAGAGGCAGCGGAGCACATCAGAGCAGCGCTGGGGGAGGTTCTCGGAGGTGAGGGTGGCAGTGGCGGCCCCCTAGGGGGAGTAATGGGGCAGTGAAGGAGGACACACACAAATCCCCTGACATGACTCGCTTAACACCCACCAGGAGAGATGGAGATGGAGTGAGATGAGGGGTGGTGAATGTGAGTAAGGAAGAGCTCAGAAAGATGTACAGAGTCCCATAATGTGACTGATTTAAAATTTAAGTTAGTCTGTTAAGTTGTTTCTCTTTTGTTGGGTGGTTGTTTTGATCATTAATGTAAGAAAAGCTGTCACAAGAAATCACAGACACGTTGGTACACTTTGGAAAGGCAGAAAACCAGAGCCACTATTACAGAAAATTGTAAGAAATTATGACTTGTCCAGTAAACAAAGCGATGTGACTGTCCGTCTGTTTTTACTAGCGGTACAACGACTCTGTCTTCTGGGGAAGATTAATGTTTCTACCTAAAGTGGAATCAAATTCTCTATAAAACACGTAAAGCAGCTGCGTGAAGCTGGGGCAGCAGAAATGACTGGTCTCTTTCCAGCCATGCGCTGATGCTTTTTCTCCTTCACGATTACTGTTATCAACAGTCAGACAGAGGAAAAGTGAATTAAGCTGGATGGAGGAAAACGACACAGTGAGAAGAGCTATGCACAGTGCAGACAAAAATGGATAAACGGGGCTGGAGGATGATGTACTGCCAGACGTCCACCTCTCGTATTTCTTCATGAGAGTTCTTTGTGCAGAGCGGTCCCAGATTCATTGATTCAAGTCGTCCAGTCCTAAACTACCAACTTGTCTGCAAAGAGAAATATTGTGTAGGGTTATAGATGCTTTTTAGTCGTTGGCTGTTGCTACCCCCCCCCCCCCCCCCCCCCCCCAAACATAATTGATTTACAGATATTAACTCATAGGGAGCAATGATATTTTAAAATTTGATCCACAGGGGCCTCAGGAGGTATAGTAGACTTTATAATACACTACTCAGTGCTCTTGTTGGCTTACAGCCAAACCGTGTCATAGAGCTGCCGTACTCACCGTACAGAATAAGGCCAGCGCAGGTCTTTAATGGCACATACTCATTGATGTGTTGTGCTGTTTTTATTTAACCTATATTGTATTCTATAAACAAGACCCAAGACATAAGTATTGATTTGAAATCTTTGCGTGTGTTTGTTTGTGTTTCCCCAGAGGCCTTGCGACTGCAAAGAGAAACACTGTGGATCAAACACAGCTGCCGGTCGGAAGAACTGGAGGAGCTTGTGAGATCCTTGGAGCAGTGGTGTGACGTCACTGTTGAGCAGAAGCAACAAGGTGCATTTCTGGACACGTAGCGATATCAGGATTCAACTGAGCACATAAATGACAAAAAAACAAGTGTAAAAAAAGAAGTGAAGGATTTGCAATAGACTCATGTTTGGAAATGCACACATATAGACATACTGTACATAGCCCTTCCTACTAATATATAAAAAAGGGTATAATTAAGTCTTCCAACTAGTTGACATGACAGATTTATCATGACAGCAGTTATCTGGTTCAGCTCCACTACAAGAAAAACTGCTCAGAAGGGCTCCACAGAGTTCACCCTCAACTAATACCAATGCATTTTTTTTTTTTTAAACTTTTTTTAAAGCTCCACAACCAAAAATTAAAGACCTCTTCCTTTACTCATGTCAGTTTTCAGCTTTGCAGAAGACTGAACCCTCCTGTCAGGTTGAAATCTGAGCTCTCTTGGGAATTGTGTAATCTGAGCAAACTCTATGCAGAAAAAAATCACTAAATACAGTAAAAGTAGGTGAGTGTGGGAGCTTTCAATCAAGCTCCGCCTTGTGAAGTGTTAAGAAAATGTCCAGTGAAAGAAAAACGGGGTGGTCAGGCTTTAAACAAAAGTTAAGCTGCTATAATTTGCTCATGCTCGCAGCGTGTTTAGGTTTTGACAACACTGTCATGTCGCAGGACATCATCATTGGCCCCTTTGGTGTATATAGCTTTGCTCATGCTTATTTTTTTCTTTCCTGTCTGTTGTGAAACTGTTTTTTGTATCCTTTTGTGCGTTTTCATATAACTGTTAGTCTGTTTGTGTGCTGGCTGGATGCAGACTTGTTGCAGCGGCTGACGCCGGAGCCGAAGGAGTTCTCTGATGGAGAGATGACGATAGCTCTCACCGCACTGACCACAGATGAGGAGGTAGATTTAGTTTTTTTTTCTTAACCTCATTTCAGAAGATTTTAACTGAGTCAGTTTTATGAAAAAGTGAAATTTGTCATTCACGATCTATTGGTGCCACTGTGTATAAATGTCTGTATTGTGCAAAGGTGGAGATTCCCAGAGCTTATGAATTCAAGGTTCATTTTAAATTTTAGGTAATATTGGAAAAACGGACATGTCAGTTGACTTATTCTTTCAGTTAATAGCTTCATTTCTTTTCAATATACTATTATGATGCAGGTTATATTGGAATGTAATGCCATTCACTTTCCCAAGAAGTTTTCATAATGACCTGCTGTCTTTTAGAAGACAGTTATAAGAAGAAAAAAAAAGTTCTGCAAAAAAAAAAAAAAAAAAGTGAATGATGCTATTTCACTTTTTTGAAAAGTTATTGTTGATGGCTTATTGTTTTGCTTACATCACACCTGCACTGAGTCACAATTTGGTAGGTGTTTTAGCGAAGGAGCCCCCGTGATGTTGTGCTTCTCTGCATTTGGATGAGATGTAGATCGAGACCCAGAAGCTTCACACACAGTCATGTATCAGCGTCCTCCCCGCTGATATACCCCCCCCCCCCCCTCGCTCACAGACATGGTCGCACACGCTTGTGTACCGTTAGTGTTGACTTCTGTTGCTGTCACTTTGCTTGCTCTGCTTCTTCACATTCGCAGTTCTGTGCTCGCACACACACTAGCTCTAAGACTTTAAGTCTACCCCTTGCTTTTTCTCCCTGCTGCAGCCTCTAATGTGTTCACACCCCTCCCAAAAAAAATAATTCATTATTTCTTTTATATCTTCTTCCCAAAGCCCATTTTTCTCAGCGGCTGCCTAGCGTGTGGTATTAGGCTATGTGTAAAATAAATGATGTCTGTAGCCGTAGGGGTATGGCTCTGCCTCCCCCAGAAAACTACCTAACGTCCAAGGAACATTAAACACCCAGATCCTCGTTTAGCGAATAAATAACCATTCATTTGAATGGCTTTGCCCGTGTGTGCGCACCGGACTTTCTGTGCATATTTTACCAGCGCTGTGCCTACATGCTGCGTGTCAGGAGGGAGACGGGGGAGAGAGATAGAAAGGGGGAAGGAAAGAAAGAGAGAGAGAGGGCCCATTAAAGACTTAATATAGAATAAATGGCCAGGGGCCTGCGTGTCGCCAGCGGACCCCAACTCCACAGCATCATGGTGGGTTACTAATGACCTGAGATCGGGCTCCAAAATGAACTCCTTATATGCATGTCATTTGCAATGTGTATATATTTATATATTATTTTTTAATTGTGTTTGAAAAGAGGACAAAACGGTATGAGCATCATTTATTGAGGGGGGCTTAGCGAAGTTCTGCCTTAAATGATTCTTTCCAGAAAACTAAATAAATTAGATTCAATTAGTCTTTAATGGTTTATGTGCTATGTGTTTGTCAGTGTGTTCTGTATGTGTGTGTTTGGTAGCAGAGGAAGAGGAATGAGTTAGATTGTTGAGCAAAAAAAAAAAAATCTGGCAGTGATTACCTAGTTAGCAGAAGAAAAAGATTGCGGTGTGTAACGATATGTGTGCATCACAGACGCTCACTAATGTATTTTGGTCGACTGTACAAATATAAAGTAGACAGTGTGGAAACGCAAATTAAAAAGTTTCCTTCCTTCAGAATCATGAAAGTTGGATGCAAATATTTCTGTCCGTTTTTCCCCAGAACATTGTCATGTTTTGTTTTGCTTCAGACTCCTTTTTTGTTCTCTACAAAGGCACAAAGTTTAAAATTCAGACCCTTTAGTTTATGTTTGGTGAAAGAGCCTTCAGCAGGAATAGCAGCCCCAAGTCTCCCTCAGAAGGATCCTACAAGTAAATCTTTCCTTTGGAAGTTTCTTCCACTTTTCTTGGCAGAAATGTGCTGGCATATGCCAAGCTGGATGAGGGCATCGGAGAACAACCTGTTCCAGCCATCAGAAGCAACGTTTCAGACTGAGGTCCTGAGCACTGTGGAAAGGTTTTAACTCAGGTTTATACGTGATGCTACATTCATCTCTCCTTTCACTCAACAATCTTCAGGTCTCAGTGCAGAATACGTTTCCACATAAGAGTGCTGGCATCACCATGTTTGACTGTAGGCATGGTATTAGGGAGCTATAATGAGGAGGTAATAATGAGTTTGATCTTGGTTCCAGTATCTGAGATCTGAGGAAATTTTAGAGTTTAAGATCCTTATCAGAGAGATGAGATACTGTGTATATATCAAAATGCGCTTGAACTAACAGTGCCCTGGGAGGAGAAGTTGGAGGAGGCCAATAAAGAGAAGAGGGGGGGAAAAAATGCAGCGCTGGTGGAGGATTGCCGCAGACGGGGGTGGCGAGCGCGGTGTATGCCCATCGAAGTGGGGTCTAGGAGCTTTGTAGGTAGATTTCTGTGCAAAGCCTACAGCACCCTAGGCATCTCTGGAGGTCGCGTAAGGAAAGCCATCCAAAGGGCAGCAGAAGCTGCAGAAAAAGGCATCAAGGTGGCTGTAGATCATGCGAGGCAGCGAGTGGGCTAATGCTGCTTGGATGCGGACCAGGAATTGATCACTCCTGGTAGGGCCACCTGGGGGAGGGGTTCTGAAGTTGAAAGACCCGATACCCCTAATGACCCCAGGTACTTCACTGAAGGGGTATCCAAGTACACCAAGCAGTTTCAGGGACTCCACTCATTCACAGGAACTGGGGTTTTCTTTTATGAGGACTATGATTGTTTGCATTCAAGTTCAAAACATTGCTGAATTTTATTTTTTTTTTATTTATTTATTTTTTTCAGTAAAGCCAGACTCTTCACTGCTGTTTGGAGATTTCAAAAGTCCTTAGAAATAATGTTGTACACCCTCAGATGGTTTCGGACTATGGAAAAAGTTCCAGTGACCTAAAAGCTTATGCAGTCTGAAAGTCCCTCGTGTATTTTTGTGGACACTTTTGTCTTATCAAGTCTCTACTTAGTAAGAAATGTTTTTTTTACTGCTGGTTTTACCAGAAAAGCCAGCCTGAGGGTGGACCAGAGATCAAGATAGAGTCAGAGTTAAGGGCCTGAATACTTTTAAAGAGATGGTTTGGACTTTTATTTATGAAATTAATCAAATGCATTTATAAAACCTCTCACCACCTTCTTGCTTTGTCTTTGTGAATTGTGCGTATACTGATAAAAAAATATATATATATTTGAATGATTTTTAAGATTATTCTGAAAAATACCAAAATGAACTTCAACCTTGAATCGAAAAAAAGTTGGAACAATATAGAAAATACAAGAGGTAAAAATAAATGTTGTAACTCAAATTATTTAATGTTATTTGTCATCAACTTCAACTTACTTGACATCCATCTTTGCATTTCAGGCCTACAATGCATTCAACAAAATTTGGTAAAAGGTCAAAGTGCTTCTAAAGAAGTGAAAGGGAAAAAAGAGGATTTAGTTTAAACGATACAATCAACAGGTGATTGTATTGATGATTTGTATTGATGATTTGGCACATATCGCTGAAAACCTTTGAGGAGCAGAGATGAGCAGAGGAGCTCCACTTTGTCAACAAATTTCTGAGAAAATCATTTTAAACACAATGTTTCCTAAAGGAAGTTTAAAATAATTTTTTCCTTCTACCACTCAAAAATATCAAACAATTTTAGGAATCTTATTTTCAATAATTACATTATGTGATATATCTCATATATAGCTATGTTCACAAATCCCACTTGAATTTTTTATCGTCAACATCTCTGGTCTTGGCAGCCTCCAGGATAGACGATCACACTGTAGTAACATATATCGGGTCAGACAAGTCAATATTGCAGATCTTTTTTTGGAATAAATGCTCTCCGTGTTGTCTGGGCCAATTACAAAAAAAGAATCCGCCAGACTGTTATCAATAGCAAGTCAACAAAACCAAGTCTGTGATTCCATGAGCGTGTGTCAGTGCCCTTGTGAAGGTGACTGACACCTCTGTGATGTTGGAGTGACACATTCTTGTGGTTTAGAAACGGCTACTTAGTGTGTGTGTGTGTGTGTGTGCGTGTGTGTGTGCGTGTGTGTGTGTGTGTGTGTGCGTGCTTACCTACATATACTCTCACCAGCCACTTTATCAGGTGTCCCTAATAAAGTGGCCAGTGAGTGTGCTCAGAGTTCAAAATAATGAACTCAAAACACACTTAAAAATACATTAGTCACATGTTCATGGCCAACGAGTATTTGAGTTTTTCCAGCCCAGAAATTAGCACTGGCATCTGAGAGTGCAGTTGGATGAAGAGTTGCCATGCTGTGGAGTTGATGATGTGGGACGGACAGAAGCCCAGAGCCACACTCGCAGACGCATGAATATGTGAATAATGTTTTTTGTTTTGTTTTGTTTTTATAAATGTGTCAATATGGACATCTAAGCGTTGCAATATGTTCTTAGAGGGTTTCTTCATTTTTCTTTTTTGTCGTCACTTTTTCCAAATATTTCCTTTTTATTTATTTTTTTTACTCTTTTCAACAAAACAAGTTAAACTTTGCATTTTAGTTTGACCTCTCTTGTAAAAATACACTTTTATCCACTGTTCACCGACGAGACAATAATGATTATGATGTTTATCTCTGCGTAGTAAACAATCATCAGTCATCATTTGTGCAGTGTGCGTGTGGCCAGTGTGTGTGGATTTGTTTGTGTACATCTTTGCATTTCTAGTCATCGCTTTCTGCCAGTTTGACAAAGAGGCAAGATATTGAGCAGTTTAGACTCTAGTCTAAACTCTTTAGATGTATCATCTCTTTATTCCAGGTCTCCTTTAAACGTAATGCTCTGGGAAAACTTCCGAAGACTGAATCCTTTCACTGCAGCCAGGATTTGACTCCACCCTGTGGTCCCTCTAGATGTTACAGTTTCTTACCCTGTTTTGCAGGGTTTACAGTGCTGCTTACAATGTGTGGCCCTTCTTTTGCTTTCAATTCATTTGGGGGGGAAACCTATTCCCATCCCTGACGGGGTAATGCAGCATTATCCAGCAGGGAACCATGGCCTCAGACTTCGAAGTTCTGGCTCTGATCCCAGCTGCTTCACACTCCGCTGCTAACCATCTCAAGTGTTTCCTGAAGGCCACAGTTTGAAGCTATCAAAAGCGCATCATCTGCAATGAGCAGAGACACAATTCTGACACCCTTAAACCTGACACCCTCCTCCTTGAAATGCCCAGATGACTTTTCCACAACAGTCACAAGCAGAATCTGCGACAGCCAACACCTGCTATTACTTTCTTTTTTTTTTTTTTTTTTACTTGTTTCTGTTCTCAAATAATTTAATCAGGTTGTTTTCAAGTGTGTGTGTGTGTGTGTGTGTGTGTGTGTGTGTGTGTGTGTGTGTGTGTGTGTGTGTGTGTGTGTGTGTGTGTGTGTGTGTGTGTGTGTGTGTGTGTGTGTGTGTGTGTGTGTGTGTGCGTGCACCTTTGTGTCCATCACTCCATCTGAGCTTTGCTGTAGATTGCGTTGTCTCTCTGATTGTCTCTAATGCGTTGTTTGTTCATGGTCCTCCGGCCTTCCTGTTTGTTTATGCAGGACCAGTTCTGCCCATACGCCACTTGCACAAATAATTATGCTCTCTAATGAAGGGCCCGCAGCCACAGCACTCAGTAAATGCCTTTCTGATGAGCAGCACTAGGAGACAGCAGGTGCAGGGTGGGCCTCCCAGGGACTAAGATTGAAGACCAGGAATAAAGGGTGCCCTGCCCATCTATTTCTCTAGTTTCCTATTGGTATTAGCACTCTTTTAGATTCTGCTTGTGACTCTTTTGTGTGTGTGAGTGTGTGTGTGTGTGTGTGTGTGTGTGTGTGTGTGTGTCTCATGACATACACATTGCTGTGGATTTAAATATCTCATTTCTACATTTAAATTGCCTGGAACATGTTTACGCTTCTGTCTAACTTGTTTCAGTTGTGTGATTCTAGCGTGGTAATAAACTCACGGTACAAACACACTAACAAGGTTCTGAGAAATATTCCAGTATGTAAAGCTGTTTGACTACAACAAACGTTGTACAAAAAAACGTGACATTTATTTGAGCCTGTTTGGAAAACTCCTGCACACAGCAGTCACTCCCTTGTATCCTCGGCATCTTGCGCTGGTGTTTCCTCCCCATCATCTGACTGAAGGAAGAAAATAAAATCTTATGATTCTGTCTACTCTTCCATTTTCCTTCTCTCCCTGTGGCTTCCTTGGGCTTTGAGGGCAAACAAATAACAAAGCAAAACATTTATAGACTCAGTGCCTGCATCTTGCCCCCAAATCCCTGCACTCAGAGCTGAGTGAATGAAGCATGTGGTGAAGGCCCAGATGAGATAGTCGGAGTAAAAGATATTTGGGTTTTTCTTCTCGCCAAACTTTCATACCACCCTCCTCTTTTCCTTCTTTCCCCCAAAAAACTTCATAAGCAGTAATAGTCTTGTGTGTGTGTGTGTGTGTGTGTGTAAGGAAGAGTGTGAACAGAAGCTGATGACTGTTTATATGTGAGCACATGCATGTGTTTGTGTGTGAGTTCAGCAGTGCATACGCATGTGGCAAATGGTATATGCTGCACATGTGTGCGAGCATTTGCATGTGAGCGTGTGTTTGAGCAGGGTGGTGTCAGCTCGCTCCTTGCCACCCCATTTACTGTAGCTGTACCGCTGTGATCACAGACAGATGTATAAATCAAACCTCGCTTGATGGATTCATCGGGGTGGCGAAACGATCGCCTGAGAAGAACTTGCAACTCTCTTAGCATTCTGTGTTCTGACAGAAAGGGTATGCAAAGAGCCTAAATGGATGAACGCTTGATTAATTCTTTGCCGGAGATGTTGGCGACAGCAGGAAATGTGTTTTTGCTTTGACTGTGTTTGCACGGGAATTTACGCACGCGGGGCGTGAGTTATGAGGCCCGAGTTTTGTACCTAAGGCTATTGTGCATAATGACAGCAGGTTGGGAGAACTGCAAGCAGCCGCTAAAGACTTGCTACCTGTGGAGCAAAGGCAACCAATGAGAGAGGGAGGTAGAGTGTGTGAGTGAGTGCGTTTGTGCCTGTGAGTGTGTGTTTGTGTAGCGGGGCCCGGAGAGAGAAAAAAGATGAAGCTGCAAACTGTGTGAGAGCAAGATATGAATAGGCAAAGTGTGACCAAAAAAACAGGGAAGCAGGTGAGGGAGATAAAAGATCCTAGAAGATTTGGAGGAAAAGAGAGGGAGATATATATATATATATATATATATATATATATATATATATATATATATATATATATATATATATATATATATATATATATATATATATATATATATATATATATATATATATATATATATATATATATATATATATATATATATATATATATATATATATATATATAAAGCAACAGCTGGAAATTTCAGATGGAGGATTTGCTTTTCTTGAAACATCACATTTCTCTCTCCCATAAAAAGTTCATGTCGACACTTTTTTTTTCTTTTGCAATGGAAATGCACACAAACCACATCTGAAGCTTGAAAAATGCATTTGAAAATAGAAAAACTTCTGTCATCATCTCCCACCGGAACCCAGCCTTAAACAATGGTGTCATCACTTTTTTTTGACGATACATTGTTTTTCAGTCACTCCATTCTTTATTTATATTCTCATCAACTGTTTCACTGAGGAAACAAGTGCACCTACACAGATTTTTACCCTTAACATAGTTGCTTGACCATCTCAAATTCCAGAAAGCACACTACCAGCAGGTCAGTAACATAACACCTCAGATTACAGCAGGATTTCCTCTTCAAGTGCAATGTAGCCACACACAACTGTGAGTCTGCCACTCTATTGTTGCACATCAGAATAAATGTTTTAACTTATGTCTCCTTGTTGATTTGATGCGTGCATTTTGAGCACCCACCTGCCCATGGACTTTGGAACTGGTTCTGAGGTGGAACCTCAGATTCTCACCTCTGAAGTAATCAAAGAACAAACATTCAGTTGCGTGAAGTTACGTGAAAACAAAACCTAATTAAGTGCCAAAAAAAAAAAAAAAAAAAAACCTCTGCAGGAAACATTTCTGTATGTTGGTGGTGACTGGTACCTGCAGGCCAACAGTTTAGGCTTCTGAATTATTTTTGTACCCACAACTTTTGCCCTCACCCCACTTCTCCATCAGACTCCGAGATGAAAGAGGGATGAAAAATTGGCTCAGTGGTTTTAACATACCTGTTGGAACACTTTCTGTTTATTTATTTGTCTAATTAAGTATGTTACTTCAGTGGCACAAAAATAAGTACTCATGCTGACTGTGTATTGCCAGGTTGGCGAGTTATATTAAATCTCATTGTGCTAAGATTTCTTCTTCTCGTTCATTTTTTTTCTTTTTAACTAGGAACATTCAAATTATATTATTATTATATTATATCATATTAAATTATTACTTTTATAATATCAGTGAATTAATAAACAACAGTGAAGCACAGTTCAAAGAGCAGCGTCATTAATAATAAAATGCTTTTTTAAGCCATATGTCTTGACCACTATTTAACTTTTATATTAGTTGGCACAAAATAACAATATTTCTTGATTTATTTTTCTCTTGATCTTTTTTAGTATAAAGTGTTAAACAGATGAACAGTTAGTCTTTCAAACGGAAGACATTTTCCAGTAACTTTCAGCTCTAAAACACACTTGTCAGCTAATTAAAAGAAAGTAAAGTTGAAGCTTAACAAAAAAAAAAAAAAAAAAAGATGCAGGTTTCCCCGCAATATTCTTAGAGACAGTTAGCAAGTGGATTTTAAATCTAACATGTTGATAATTTATAAGAAAAGGCAATCTGTGTGTCTGGGGGTGGCAGGGGGAGAAAGAGGAGGGGCAGCAATATGAGTAGTAATTTACTCAGTTAAGAGCCAAATGGTAGACAGACTGTCGCGCTGCGTGTTATCGCAGAGATTCACCCTCTGCACGTTTTTTTGACTCTATTTCCCTTGTCGTGTGTGTGTGTGTGTGTGTGTGTGTGTGTGTGTGTGTGTGTGTGTGTGTGTGTGTGTGTGTGTGTGTGTGTGTGTGTGTGGTTTTGAGTGCATTAGCACCAGCATCATCTGAACATTTCTACATATAATTTACTGTAAATTTTGTAGACTGCATTGCTTTACTAGATCTTTTATGTGTCCACACTGGCGCACGTTTGCTCACAAACTGAGATTACAGTCGATGACTGCAGTTGGATTTGTATTTTTAGCCGCGTGTCTAGTCACATGAGCCTTTTTGCTTGTGCATTTACATCCATGTGAGTGAATATGTGTGTTTTATTGAATCTCGGGAGGCTTCAGTGCACTCATCAGGATATCGGTGTTGAGAAATGGCAGTGTCAGAGAAGTGACAGTCGTGTGTATGTGTGTGTGCGTGCGAGGATTGATGGGCCTGAGTCTGACAGCAGCCATATTGTGGGGAGAGAAGGATGGAGGGATGCAGGGTGGAACAGGGGGAGGAGTACTGCAGCCCCCTCATCCTCGCAGGTTAATATTGACACAGCCTGGGCAGATACAGTGCCTGAAGCGCTCATCAGTCACTTTCAGTGGACCTATACAAACACACTCACACACACACAGACGCATTTGCTGTCAAGCAGCGAGAAGGACCACACACACACACTCTGTAAAAACACTGTGTGAAAAAATGTTCAAACAAATGTTCAAACTTTATTGTACTATTGGAATAAGTCAGCTGACACAAGAAGGCAGATTTAAAAAAAAAAAAAAAAAAGCAAAACACAAAACTGTATTGTGAACTTCTCAAAGCAAACAGTTGTACAACAAATCTAGATTAATCAAGCAAATATGTTTTCAAAAGTATCACTTTGCACACTTTATGTGTAACCCAGCGTGGCAAATTACGGGTGCAATAACATTGTTGTTAATCATTTCAGAGGGAAATACAAAACAAGTTCCCTTGACAAACAAAACAATTAATTAATGCAACTTTCCATCCATCAATCATTGTGCGTGTCACTGAATTACCATAATCTGTGCATGGTGGCTGTTTTAAGAGCAAACAGTTAATTTCCAAACAATAAATCACAAAGTGTGTCTGTACCCCTCTGTGTGCTTTGACAGCTTCGTCTCTCATTGCCACAGATGAAGTCTCACTTGAAACCACTTTTACTAAATTAGATTAAATCATATGTGCAATAATACCCACTTGTAACAAAGTTAGAAACGGGTGCTACCAATTAGTTGTAAAACTCACAGGTAATATTTTATTTTATTTTTTTTTTTTTTTTTTTTTTTCTTCCCTTTCTTGTCAGTGTGGACATCGTGCACACGCTGTATGTATGATGCACACCGAAATTAGTCTCTGCTTTTAACCCATCAACTAGTTTCACTAGTGAGCAGTGGGGCTGCTAGCAGCGAGCAATTGGGAGTTAAGGGCCTTGCTCAGGGGCCCCCAGTGATTTTCCATTGTGGGCAGCCCTGGGCTTGAACCTGGGTCCTCCACGCCCAAGCCCACCACTGTAACCACTAGGCCACCACTCCCCTAATATTTTCTAACTGCTGTAATTTAAGCCATTTTTTTTAAATTTTTTTGTTTTGAACTTTTAGGACTGGCATGGTTATGTGGACGGACTGAAGTCGTTCATTGATCGCCATGGGTATGACGGCGTCGTAGTTCTCCTGTCCATCATCCATACAGTTCATTGTCCCCGCCAGCAGGTGGCTGTCTACTCAAACAACTCAGATATTTTAAATCAGGTAAAAATCAGTTTACAGACCACCAAAACTGCACTCAGATCTGTATCTGCATGTAGGCACGTTGATTTAATGTAGAAATGTGGCTTTGGATTGGTTTGTTTCATTTTATGAATCATAAGATATTTCCTGTGGTAGAATCAAGAGGATAGAAAAGTTAACTGAATTTTTTTTTTAACGAGAGAGCAAAGATTGAATAATATTCTGGTGTAATGTTACTTAGGAGAAGGTTCACTCTTGGGTATGAATCATGACTCTTTACTACGATAAATTAAAGTTACCATTAACTCTAAAATGCCAGATGTATCATCGTATGTGAATATCTGAAATATTTGTAGCATCCGCCTCAATCAAAGGGGGAAAAAGGTTTCATTCAAACTAAAAAAAAAAAAAATTATAAAAACATTAAACATCAAAACAAAAAGTATGTAAAGGTACCTGATGTATTTATAATGATAAGGAAAATAATTATTTCAAAATTTGTTTCGATACAAAAGTGTTTTTGATTCCAATATATAATTAACACTTTAGAGGAAAAGTTGTTTTTTTTTAGAGGAAAAGTGATTTTATTTTTTTTTTATTTTTTTGGTGATATTTTATATGTCTGGCTTTAAAGGCTTAAAACAATTGTTCTCTTTTCTTTGTTTTTTATTTTCTCATTATAGATTTGTACTGAGCTGGAAGAGTCTTCCAGTTGGTCTCTCTTTGGTGAACTGGAGGACAAGAAAAACCTCCAAGTATACCACATCCCTTTAAACACCTCGGCATCCTCCGGTACTCCTCCTCTGCTGGAGGAAGAGATCGAGGGCCTCCTCAAGGACTTCGTCAACCGGCGCAGCTCCGTATTGGCCTGCCACCCCAGCAGTAGGACTTCTTCCACAGAGGGAGTAGCGGGCAGTGTGGAGTTCTCCCAGGGATCATCTGGCATCAATGACATGGATGGTTCTGACACAGACAGAGCTGAGGGAGGCAGTGGAGATGGTGTGACAATAGCCAGGTATAAAATGATTTATTGAGTGTTTGGGAAAGTCATGAAACTAAGTAATTTATGATTTTTAAATGAACGTTGACACTGTTTGATGACAGATATGTTTTATTCTTGTAAACAGGATGATGGCAGGTGGTGAAGAAGACACAGGAGCCGCTGGGGTCTGTGCTGGCGGGGAGCTATTAAGCCCTGACAGCGGTATGACCACCATACGTAGCAGTCGGTCCTCCAAAGAGAGCTCAGTGTTCCTTAGTGATGACAGTCCAGTCGGCGAGGCTGTAGCAGGTGGAGGTGCAGCATCTGGGCCAGGAGCACATTTCCTGAGAAACCCCTCTCCCCTGGGGTTCCCATCTCTCTCCCCTCCTGTCCCACCTCAGAGGAAGAAGCACCGTTCTGGCAGGAATAGAAGTGAGAACTTTGACCTGTTGAGTTTCGATCCACTTCATAGCGGTGAGCATCCAATGTCAGCAGGAGGGGAGCTGGTAACATCTGGAGAGGGGGGAGATGAAATCTCACAGAAAGCAGGGAGCTCTACCTTCTCAGAACTTGACGAGCTGAGCTTGTTGGATTTCTCTGGACCTAATTCATTAAGAGGGCTTGAAAGTGGAAATTCTTCAATTGAACACCATGGACAGATTCATGGGAATGAGATGGTTGAGACCATGGTTCCTCCAACTCCAGTAAACAGCCTGGTAGGGAGCCGTCCGCCCAGCAGCTGTGGCCTCAGGTTCTTCCCAGAAGATGTAATTGAAAGGATCAACTGCCTACAGTACAAAGACAGTGTGTCTTCATCAATGTCGGAGAACTTTGATGAACTTAACTTTGACTCACAAGGAGCCTTGTCCTCGAGTGATAATAGTGTGTGGAATAGGCCTCGAGACTCAGAAAGCTCAGAGAAGATTGTGCAGGAGGCTGAAGACAAAACCTTGATGACTGAAATAACAGAAAAGGAAAAGAGGGGGGACTTAAAACTAGTGAGTGCCCATCATTGTCCAGAGAGTCTTGAACCTCAGCTTAACCTGATCGCCGAGCAAACTGAATCGTGTGAAAGCTGGAACCCGGGCTCTGTACTAAAGGACGACTGGAACCCTGTTACTTTGGCTGATCTTCAGTTGACACCACCAGAGGATGATGTAACTGGAAAAAATAAATCTATTATCACTTCAGGAAATAAAAGAACACCATCTTTGTTGAAAAACAAAACAATTCTAAACACTTTAACACCAGACACATCAAAAGAAGAGGAGGAGGGTGTCCAGAGTAAAAAAGAAAACCAACAAATGGAGCTCCCAGATTTCTGGACATACTCTGCTCAGAAGGGATTTCTCAAATCTGACAGTGGGACCACCACCTCTTACCCTGAATCACTTGACATGTGGAATATGACAATCTGGGATGACAGCTTATCACCCCTTACAACCCCTGACAATCTGTCTGAAAACTCAGGTTCCTTCAGTGGACTGAACCCCAACGTTAGGAAAGAAACGTCAGTGGAAAGTCTGTTGGGATATTCTGACAGTGGAATGGAGATGTGGAACACCACCATACAAGAAGATAGCTCCTCCACAACAACCACCCCTGAAGGACCTGAGAAAGGAAAAAACCTAAGTCACATGGGATCAGTAGATGCCACGTATTTGCTTGAAACAGATCCTAGCAGACATGCAGAAGAACAAAAACCTATGAAAGACGGTGATTTGTGTAAAATATTACATCAGACAACCGAAGAAGCTGACTGGAAAAGTAATGAACCCAATGTGAAAATTGTCATAGAGGTTGTAGAAGGTGGAATAGAGGGTAATGAAGAAGGAGACGAAAGTATGGAGAAGGTTCAGAGCCAGCGTTCAGAGTGCGTCGTGAGGAACCCGGCATCTAAACGTTCAGAAGATGAGACTTTCCCACACCAAAGCACTGACATGTGGGACCTGCCTGTCCAGGGCATGGTGACATCTACGTCAGAATATGACAACGTGGGAGCTGGAGCGTGGACCCAGACGCCTTCCCCTGACAACTGTGCTAGCCCTGTAGTAGACGTGATACAGCTAGATGGGCAGTCTAGTCCTTTTATAGCTGTGAACAAATGTATTCATACTGATGGGTTTCAAAATCAATACCAGATGACAGAGTCCAGAGCGGTAATGTCGGCTGAAGACCAGGCAGCCGAGCAAGTGTTTGTGTTTGATGGGGAGATGGGTGACTTGGACAAGAGCTGGAGGAGTTCAGTTACGAGTAAGAATGAAAACATCAGAGATGTATCAGAGGAAGCCAGTTGGATGGAGGAAACCAGCGATCATTCCCCATTTCTTCTGGTGGACAGCTCTTCTGTCCCTCAGCAAATTTCAGAAAGTCCAGAAAACCCTATTGAATCCGAGATCCAGACAGACCAGACGTCATCTCAAAGCTGTGTGGACAGGGATAGGCATCTATCAAAGGAGCGCGATGGCTCGATATCTGCTTCATCATCTCCTCTGCATATCGAAATTTCCCACGGTCAGCTTGATGAAGATGAGCTTTCTGTCGAATGCCAAGAGGATGGCAACAGAGAAAATAATGGAAATGTGGAGCGCAAAATTACAGAAGCTATGTCACTAAACACAAGTCCAGGAGGGGGGAAAGATGCAATGAATAGCCCCGATAGCCGCCACACAGGCAGTCATGATAGACTTGCAATCAGTTCTGATGGAGATTCGTTCTCAAGCTTAGAAATGGAGTACATCGTGGTGCCTGGCACAGTAAAGAAAGCCAATAAGGAGTGCTCTGACAGGCAAGACAAAGGCATAAGAAAGCCCATGGAGACATTAAGCATGCTGTCCTATGCTGCAACAGTATTGAAAACTCATGCCCAAACTGCACATAGAGATCACCAGGAAAACGCACTGCAAAATAGTCAACACCAAGTGACGGGAACTGACAGTGCTTCCAGTGACGTCCCAGAGACAAATAAACCCGTCTTGACCTCTTATTATCAAGCTAATCAGGATGATGCGATTGAGCATAACACTTTACCAGAAAACATCAGTCCTTGTCAGTCAAATATCAACTCTGAAGCTCTGCATCAATCGGACTCGGGATCAACAGAAGAAGGAATTTCTGAAAATAAGACAAGTCCCGTCTTACGAAGTGCATCGCCATCGTTGAGATATCCGTCAGATCACTTCCTGAAAACCAGGGAGGAAGTTTATGTCCATTCGCAGATATCTATGGAGGACTCTGATGAGGGTGGGCAGTCACCATCTGCACCTCCAACGAGTGCTACTCCCTTAGGGGATTTTCAAATGTGGGGGGATCACCTGGTGAGACGGGACACATCTCAAATGACATCTGAACCACAGTCCCCTGTGCTCACCAACAGTTCAGTCTCTCGGACTAGCTCTTTGATCAGCACCCCAGTAAATGAACTGTGCGTGACTTCCGACAAAGGGCTTGGCCTACCCTTTTCTGGAGATTTGATGGAGGAGGAGAATGATGAAGACGAGCAGCAGGAGGAGGAGGCTCGTACAGATCCCACTGGCCACCCAAACTGGCCTCCAGAAGGGTTGAAAGAGAGGGACGAGGCTCAAGAGTTAGGATCTTCTGACTTACTAAGTTTTACTGAGGATGTGGATGGAGGTTACTCGCTCCAACAGTCGCACTTAAAAACACCTGACCCGAAGAGGGATGGGTTTCTGCTGACCGGAGAGGACTACTACCGACAACCTTTAGGGACGTATGATTGTGAAAAATGGACTTTAGAGCAACACACTGAAGGTGATGAAGCTTCTGGAGATATGCAGTCACCTCTTTCAAGGTAAGCACAACACTACAAGTCAAATGCTTTTGCATTAATGCCTCTTCAAACTGCTTTAAAACACTGGCAGAGCTTCTTGTTTTGTTTGTATCAGTGAAGGTGAGCTAGTAGCTTTCCAGCATTCCCACTTTTATTCCTCAAAGAGTTTCTTTCCTATTCTCACATTGCAAACACCCAGTGAATGTACATACCAGTCCACTAATGTGCCCAGGCTGCACACACAGTCCCTCGCTTACACCTTTCACGCATCCTCCTCTGTTCTCTTGGTTCTCTGCTGGGTTTTCTCACTGGAGCCTGTCAGAGGAATATTGGCATCCCTGAGCAGGCTGGAGGAGTTGAGCCCGGTGATCTGTGCGTGTGTCTGTGTGTATACATGTTGGATGGATGAGCGACGGCCTGGAGCTGACGGACACGAAGAGAGAATGAATCTGTGTCTGTGCTGACGAGAAGACGAGATTATGCGTCTGTGTACGTGTGAGTAGGAAACAAACCGTGCAAGTGCACGGGGGTGTATTTCACGTGTTTAGCGGCAAGGTTTGATCTGCAGCTCTGTATGTGTGTGTGTGTGTGTGTGTGTGTTTATAAATCTGTTTACGCCTCATTAAATATGCATTACCTGCCTCATTACAGCTGGAGCCCCTCCGTGGCTAATGGAAACAGCTCCCCTAGCTTTATTACAAGGTTCTTGTGTGTGTGTGTGTGTGTGTGTGTGTGTGTGTGTGTGTGATCACAGGTAATATCAAGTTCTATAGAGATTTTTTTTCTGTAGCTTCAGATTTTATATTAGTAAGCCTAGTAAGAGAAAGGTATTTGATGTGTAGATGTCAGACAGAAATCTCATTTTATAAACTTATTGTGATTTTAAACTTTGATGCCGGCAGAATGTTTTTTTTATTTTTTTTTTGGGTGTTTGCCCTTGAAACACTACCGTTTATGCATCCTCCAGGTCTAACAAATGTATGTGGGGAAAAATAAACATTTACTTTCTGAGAGAAAATAAATATAATATTATTTTCTTGTTTTTACCCCCATCTCAAATTGGAATTTGAGATGGGGATACAATCTTCCCTCCTTTCCTCATTTCCTTGTTCCTAAAAAGACACAAGCAAAGAAGAGTTGAGACAATGTCCACTTGACAGAAAGGGACATCTTTGGTTAGAAGCTGTCATTTTAAATGCACCATGTGCACAAAACAATAAATAAATAGATAAATAAAGCATCATGAACCCTCACTTACAGCTCCGACACCAAGTATTCTCATTCCTCTTCCTAGTTACACTATGGGAACTGAAGCTTACTTTTGGATGCAGTACAGAGATCCATTACAGAGATGAGAGAACCCGAAATGGACGAATGATGTTTGCTTTATTTCTGCTTTCTCTGTGGAATTGCTGTGTTTTCTTCACATTACTGCCAACTGTGGCCTGGTGCGTTGGTGGTGCTTTTGTATTCTTGCATATGCAACGAACTGCAAAAGAGAAAATACCCCAACACAGCTGACCACTAGTGATGCTCAATAGTAGTCAAACAATTCCACAGGGTACCTTTAATCCAAACATAAACATTTTCCATGGATTTTTCATCTTATTACTGGTGGGAAACTGGTAAGAATAAAGCTTATTTGTATTTAATAAGTGTGCCAGTAAAGCATGGTAGTGAACCCGCATATATGAACGCAGGACCTTCATTTAATGAAATATCAATAAACCTGTGCTTTTACTGTCTTTGCATGATGAACTCTCTCCTGTGGAAACCGTCTTTCCAATAAGCTGAAGACACTACAGGGACATAGTTTTCTCTTTTGAGCAATTTAATTCTTCATTTTGAGGTAAAATGGGTATTTTCAGAGTTTTTAACATGTCTAAAATGTTACCCAGAAAACCCAAAATGTTAGGGACAGCTGAATGAGAAGGAAAAGTATCACTGTAATTCATATGTTATGTAATTGTACTGATCCCTGATCCAATCCCTTATTCCCATAACAGAAGACACCACGATGTGACATCACAGCTGTCCCCTCAGCTAACCAGTGAAAATCCTCCATTCCAGTGGACAGGAAGTCAAAACATGACTCAGGTTCAAACCAAGTTTGGTTACAATTACCATCACATAGACCAAAGAACTGAAAACCAGTATGCCTACCAAGCCTGCGGAGCTGCCAAACCTAATGATCAGCAAAGTACCACAAATGTCTATGCCGAGTTTACGACAGATGCCTCCCCTGTACAGTACACATCCGAGCAGACCGAGAACTACTTTGAAGCTGGACCTAACACCCAATATAGCCTGGATGATGCACGGTTCAAATGTCAGTACCCAGCTGAAAGCCAGTACTCCGTCTGCACCTCTGAAGTCCAGTACTCTCAGCACAAAGCTGATGCTGAGAGTAGGTATGACTCAGAGGATGCTCGTGTCCAGCCTGAGACTGAGGATCATGGACGATATGTACCAGAGGAATATGTTCACTTTCTCCTATCAAGGTGAGATTCCGCTTATTCATTCAAAGTCGATGGTTAATACCAACTTCAGCAAAACCTGAAAGACGCATATATATGCATTTTAATCTTGCAACAGTTTGAGTTTTTTTGGTTTTTACACACACACATATACACACACACACACACACACACACATATATATATATATATATATATATATATATATATATATATATATATATTCTCCCTAAATTAAATGTCCAAACTAAAAATCTCAGTATTTGTCAAGTGTGTGCATGTATACTTGTGCACTGTGTGTATTGTACATATATGCATCTTTATGAGTTTGTACTGAACTGTAATTATTCCTATTAGCAGTTTCAGCAGGGTGCTCATTTTGCCCCACTTTGCAATTATGATGACCCGCCCCCTTCTGGGATGCATGACCCTCCCCTGTGTGTGTGTGCGTGTGTGTGTGTGTGTGTGTGTGGGTTTGCATAAAAGCACAATGGACTTGTCCATAATTAACTGGTCATGTGACGTATTGTGGAGAGACTGGTCCGGTCTCACATGCTTGATGAGTGCAGGATGAGGGAAAGGTAGGTGCCCAAAACACAGATTTTTAAACAGGAAAAAAAGAAACCTGTGTGTCTGAGCAATTATGTCTACTGGTTTTTCTGTACTCCTTTTCTCTATTGTTACCGGGCTTTATGCTAATCAGTCTGTTAGAGGAGCTCCGGTTGGGGGGAGGTTGCAACACTGCACTGTATTGTGTCCTCAGCCCACACGTGCATCCTGGGAATGAAGCAGTCGGACAGTCTCTCTCCATCTACTCCGTCATTTCCCCTAATCTTTTATGTCCAATGTCAATGAACAGATTTTGGGTTCTTTCAGATTTGGTGTCATGAGAGCAGTTTGTGTCTTTAACATTGCATATAGATGATTGTCTTTGCCTTGTTCGGACCAATACTTTGTGTAGTTGTTCCTCTGCTGGCTCTGGTTGTAGCGATGATCATTTATGTTGTGGATCATTATTGTATATCTGTGCCTCTGAGCAGACACTCCCAGCAGGCAGTTGGTGCAGCTGAAATGATGATGCAGACAGCCTCCAGTGAGGAGATGGAAAGCAGAGAAGGTAAATAATCAGACAGATAAACCAGGTCTCTACTGTTGCACTCATTTAAAATGTTAAAATGGTTTTTCATTGCTGGTTTGTTTTACAGCTTAAACATAAAAACTGAGATTCTTTTTGTTTGTTGGTTTGTTTGTTTGTTTGTTTCAAATATTCATTCAGACCTGGTATTTAAGTCATATTTACATTTGTAAGGGAAACCTGGTTTAAGTGGAATCATTTAGGTTTCCTGAAGAAACAGAAACACAACTGTACCTTACTGTTGAAATGAGGTACAAACCACCACCCGGTTTAGATAAATATTTCACAGAACTTATGGGACACACAGGATGACAAAAAAGTAAAATATTTTGGGTTTTTTAAATTTGTTTTATCCATTTTGTTCTACAGTGGTCAACATTTGAAGTGGCTCAAAAACACTTACTGTTACGCTAGAATATTGAACAATATTTGTTCCTGTCGTAGGACAACTTTCATGAAATGTTTTGATCTAAATCAAATATTCAATATCAAACTACTATATTTTCGGATTCAATATTGTGCATTCTTTTTTTTTCATTGTTTTGTATTTTGTTGTGTTGCAGAATGGTGATGCTGTCATTTCTTCTGTTTTTTATTATGTTGTGTTATGTTCAATGATTTTATGATTTACTCTTCACTGTTTTTTTCCATATAAAATCTAAACTGCTCAGAGCTCTTACTTCTTTCTATCAGAAGTTTACACATTAAAATACATCACTGAAAAGAAAAGAAACAAACAACACACATTAGGAAACACTGAGCAGACTCGCCCTCTGCAGCAGATATATCGAGTGGGTCTAATCAGAGGAGAAAGTTGGCAGCTCCTCCGCTGAACGTGTCCCTGGATCGCAGTGAGGGGTCCATCCTCTCAGAAGATGCTCTGGAAACAGAGGACGAGGCCTTGGATACGGGAGACGACCTGGATGTCAACATCGATGAGATCGACACGCCAGATGAAGCCGACTCGCTGGATTTCAATGTTCAAGGTAAGACACAAACAGTCCTTCATTAAAATAAAATTCAAATAGTATATTTTTATTTTACCTGTTACCTGTAATGCAATAATCCGTCGTTTCAATGATATTTCAAACAGCAGACTCCGAAGAGTCTAGTCTGGGAGCTGGAGCAGCTTCAGGTGATGCCATCACAGGCCATCAGGCAGCAGAAGGGGTCAGGGACAGTGGGCTGTGGAGGAGTGTGGTTATTGGCGAGCAGGAGCATCGCATTGATATGAAGTGCATTGAGCCGTATAAAAGAGTCATATCTCATGGAGGTATGCCAACACCAATGCCTAAAATCTGTTTCTCCGTTTCTCCTTTGTGTTTCCTAGCTTCTGATAAGTTGATCTTATTATTCACCTTACCCAGGTGCAGATTTCAACTTTCCCTCTTTCTTTGTAGACTCGGACATTACCTTGATTTTACAATTTAACCCAATTGTTCAGATGTTTTTTTTTTTTGTCCTTTTAGTTTGGTAGGTATGTGTTTATATTTCTATGTATTTCCAGATTCCAGACTCCACCTGAGCCCATTTTTCTATGTCTATGGAATTCAAATCACAGGGATTTAAAAACCTTCAGTAAAATGAACTGAAACACTATTCACCTTGTCGGCCTTATTTCCTTATGTGATTAAAAGTGGAAAGTTTAAAAATAAGTGCTCCTGATAAACAACAATTTGTGACGTATATGCAGAAAAGGAAATCCGCATTTCTTCTTTACCTGTGTCAATGCCTCTGTAATTATTCAGCTTTTAGTTATTGGCTGAATAATATAAGAATAAATATTTACAAACTCAGTCAAAACAGTTTAAGAAATCTGTTAATTAAATGTATTTACTTGAGCGTAGACGTATTGACCTACTGAGTCCTCTTTCTGTCTTTGCTTGATGTTTTCAGGTTATTATGCTGAACAGAACGCCATCATCGTGTTTGCAGCGTGTTTCCTACCAGACAGCAACTGTGACAACTATAATTATGTCATGGAAAACCTTTTTCTGTAAGTACAGCTTCTGTACATGCAAAAAGCAGTATCATCACAGCCACATCTAAGACGGAAAATTATGGACAAGAGATAGCTGAATGAACCACTCACCTTGAAGGTGGACTTTGACAAGACTGTAAAAGTCTGACTGCGGATGAGTTTTGGCAAAAACATGCACGGGAAAGTTGTTGAAACAAGGAAGGGAATTACAGAGATGTTTGAATTCCCTTCAAACATCAAACATCAGTGTTCAACCTACAATATTATGTCATAGCATTATTATTTTCTCACTGGAAAAAAAGTACAAATAATATAAAACAGCCAACATCAAAGGTACACTGCTATAGTTTAGAGCTTGGAATAAATTATGTTGTTAACTAAGAAAATCTGCTGGACAGTTTGATGCCATATATTCGTGTTTCCTTTTTCTATGTGTGCCTAGGTATGTAATTAGCACTTTGGAGCTTATGGTGGCAGAAGATTACATGATTGTGTACTTGAATGGTGCCACTCCTCGCCGGAGGATGCCTGGTTTTACATGGCTGAAAAGATGCTACCAAATGATAGACCGAAGGTAAGATTTACAAGAACCAACACAAAATAAAGTCCATTACTGTACCACTTAACTTATCTAAACCAGATTTTGTAGATATTTTGGATGTGAAAAATAATATATTGTTCTCCAGGTTATAATAACAATATGAGAAAAACAAAATCAGAAAGGCATGCAGTCATGTAAAAAAAACAACTTATTCCAATTTTTACATATCAACTGGGGAAAAAAGAAATGGTGTTAAAATTAGACAAACACAACCTCACATGCTATATTAGACCATGTAATGTAATTTTGTATACCAAGCTAAATTGTAGAAGCGGAAGTCATGTGTTGTCTATCTGATAGTATTTATTTACTTTTAGGATCTGATGAGGACCTTTTTTTTTTTTTTAAAAAAACTTCCTAATATACGAAACCTTGGAATTAACATGGGGTTATATTTTCTTTTCACATATGTGAATACTGTATATAATAACACATAGTTTTGAATAGCTCACACTTGTTTAAAATGGTTTAAATAAGATTATGTTCACTAAAAAATACATGGACTTGGCCTCTTCAACCATTTTACTAAGCAGTTACTAAGAGTGAAATTTTATACATTTATAACAACCATTCATGTGTAAACCAAGATATCAAAGCTGCTTGTAGTTGCATTTTCCGCCACTTGATGTCACTATATCCCATACACTGAATCTTTCACTTTGTGCGCTTCCTGGTGCAATTCAGCTCCACTTCTAAAGTTGGTTTCACCTGCCAGCAAGCGCATTATATAAGTAAGTATCAGTTAACTACACTTCAGTCATTTAACTACTTCACCCAGCTCTCTCTTCTTCTTCCTCCACAGACTCAAGAAAAACCTAAAGATGTTCATCATTGTTCATCCCTCCTGGTTCATTCGAACTTTGTTGGGAATAGCAAGGCCCTTCATAAGGTCTCACTGTTTTAATTTAAATATAGATGACAATCATTGTGAATCATTGTTCAAAGTGCATAAAGAGTCTACACTACCAGTATACTGCCAAGCTTGCAGAGCATAGTGGAGAGAAATAAATGATCGGCAGCATCATGCCGGATTTGTAATAAACTAGATGCCAATACCATAAACCCTTTTTTATTTTTGTTTTACAGCTCAAAATTCAGCAGTAAGATCAAGTATGTCAATAGTCTCCAGGAGCTTGGAGAAATTATTCCAATGGAGTACATCCACATTCCACCGATTATTGTGAAGTGAGTTCTTGACATCACCGTATGGTATCTTTTTGCATGAATTCAAATATTTTGATAATCTTTTGAATCAGCTCTTCCCTTGCCATGTTCCAGTTTTGCCACTCCTAACCAGGCATTAAAGCCTGAATGTCAAGTTGACCAAAACCTTGACATGTGAGGAAATGAAGCCTTTTAGTGGCTTTTCTTATGTCGCCAGTGGGTAAAATACTTTTCCAGCCGGGATACAGAAAGAAATACACATTGAATTTACTTAGAAAAGGAAAACAAATATAGTGAGAACTTTAATTAGACATGTTAACTCATCTCTCACTCTGCTTTAAGGTATGACAAGGAAAGGAATACACACAGTTTTGCATGTATGAGGTAAACAAGTTAACCTGTGTGGATGAGTTGGTTCTGTGAAAAGTCACCCGTATTGCTTCAGTGAATGCTCTCATGCTTCTACTAACCTTTGAGTGACGTTTGGCTGTTGTCTTACTCAACATGAAAGGAGCTTGATGTTGATTTTTCCTATTCAAGTCACTCTGTAGTGTTGCTTTCCAAATAAAGTTGGTTTATTTACATATCTCTTAAGTAGAAAACAAACGGTACGCCGGTTTTTGTAATATGAGAATCTTGAACAAACAACCGGGTATACGTTTCCACATCCAAAACTTGTGTGATATCTGGAAGGATGTCTTGAAGAACTGGTACTAGTACTTCATCTAAGCCAATATTGGACTATTTTGATATAAAAAGTATATGCTCTGGATTTAAAAAATGAAACTTTTTTTTTTACAAAATATTTGTAGAAAAGATAAGGAAAAATTACAAACAATTTAAATGTAATGCTGAGATTTTATCTGAGCTACAACTAATCCCCGGACTGTCCCTGTTAGGACATTTTGTTTCGAGTGCTCTGAGATGGCAGTAATGTGTGTGAACAGTTTTCAGTTTTCTGAAAACATAATTGCATCTACTCAGGAAATTGGTTAGAGTGGTTTCTGTGGAAACTTTATAAAGCCCATAAAGCATCATGCATGTATTTCTGTCTCTGCACATACTGACACTTGATGCATGAGGTCTGAAAAACAACAGACCGACCTGAACAGAGTTTTCATAGAAGTGTGAGTATAAAAATAAAGTCTTCAGATTATACAGTTATGAGTTTATGGTTTTCATGCTGTGCATTACAGTGAACAATCTCACCAATCTCACCATAGAGCACCAATGCTTCTTTCTTTATACATCCTTAATATGGTAGCATTAAACAGGCCACTAATTCTCATCAACTGCATGAGAACTGACTCGTCTCCTTTTGACCCACTCGTTTATTGACAATTGCACTTCAATTCTCAATCCAATGCTGAACCAGACTGGATACAGAATTGCAAGACACGTCTGTTAACTAAGTGGTAAGCAAATGTTTAGTCAGAGAATGTGTAAAGATGCAGTTATTGAACCTCTCAGGTAAATAGGAAACTTGTTGCGTAAAACAGGGCAGCGTGGAAAAAAATGTTAGCAAGGCAACTATGCAAATAAGGAAGACAAATTTATCCTGTTTTTTTATCTCATACCTTCTGTGTGCATCCGTAGATTCATGCATCCATCCATGCTTGCATGCTTGTTATCTACATATGCACTCAGCAGCCTCTTTATCAAGTATACCAGCTGGGACACATTTAGAGAATTATGGTTTGGCAAATTAACTAAGTTGAACCAATTCACTGTCTTCTTTATAGTGTCATAATTGCTAGACTGATAAAAGATCATATAAAGAACAGATGCAGTATACGGTTGGTTTTGTAATTTACTTTATGATTGGACAAGTGTTTTTTATCTCTCATAGGTAAGGTATGTGATGTCCTTTCTTTTAATGTTTAACTAAAGACACACTTGCAAGTGCAAAATTGCAAGATGCTCTTGAATTATATTTCTGAATACTTATTTCTTCTCACTTAGAGTTGACAAGGGGATCTCAGTGGATTGACAAGACCCTCGGCTGCTGCCCAATTTCTCCCTGTGTTACGCTGGACTCCACCACAGCATGTCTCGAGTATAAAAAAAAACAGCCTCCAGCATTATGCATTCAGTACAGAGCAGTTGATTTAAAAGGAAGATGCTGTGGTGCAAATATGTGGCTGCTTGTTCATTAAGGAGACTCACTTGTGAGGCTGCTCAGTATACAACACAGAAATGCTGTACTTGTATTGCAGAGACTGTCACTCAGCTGAAGGAGCAAAGCTTTATACTCTTTTACAGTACTTGATACATGAATTGGTTTTGTTTCCCATTTAGTTCTCTTTTACTGATATATGAAAATAGACTTTTATTTGTATGTATTTAATGAACTTCCACTTGTTCCTTACAGGCTTTACTACCATCATGTGTTAACATTTTTAACATCATAATAATCAAACCATGATAATAAAACTCAGTTTTTTCTAAAGCCACAGTTATAACCTAATGTAGTCACAGAGAAATTGTATTACATCTCACCTGCTTGATAAAACCTTTGTTGTACCATTGAACAATAACGATACTCAGCTGTCTGTTAAATGTGAAGCGGTTCTCCATTTAGGCTGGGATTTTAGATAATCGTTTACAAAAATTAAATTCACACACAACTGCATATTGTAAAGTCTGTAGAGTCTGTGCAACAGAAGGGATAAGATGGTTATGATGTATTCACAAAGGAGAAAGCGGTCCCACCTGAAGTGAGGTCTTTTATTGTGTCGTCATGCCATTCAGAGCTTAGTTCAGTCTTTGAAACAGCAGGCTACTCTATTAATACAAAGTGTGACTGTAAAGTACTTCAGCATCGTTTGAGGTAGCAAAATAAGTAGTTATTGGTATCTGAAGTAGTGAGGTGCATGTTTTCAGTGGACACAGTTGGAGAAACTGGTGTGTCTTGGTGACTGACTGTGGGGGGAATACGAGAGAGATTGCTGGGGACTGGAGGAGTGATGTGTGGCGGTAAAAGCACCCACAGTGCATCTTGGGCCATGCCTTTTCTTCGTACACATTTGTATGTTGCTTGCACTGTATTCTTTGTATTAAAATATATAAAACCGTTCATTAAATACGTTTTCCTCTCACTCATTTCTCTTGTCTGTTTAAGTCATCAGTTTATCTGTTTTGTGTCAACACACGCAAAGGAAGTCCCGTCAAGCCATTTGACAGAAAACAAGTTTAAATCTAATTAAATAAAGTCCAGTTCAATCACAGAAATGAAGTATTCAACACAGCTGTTTCCTTTAAATTGGTTAAAGCTTTTTCTGATAAGCACACAACATTTTCAGAACTTTTTTTTTTTAAATTTCATACCTGAAATTCATACCTTTTCTCAGTAAGCTGTGGCAACAGCTAAACAAATCTGTTTGTACACATAGATAGTTCAAAGTGTTTTTATTTAAAAACTGTATTTTTTTTACAGTTACATTTGTCGTATAACTTGATTCCCAGAATCATTTTTTTTCTGCAGATAAGTGAACTCAAAGACCGCACCAAATTTCTACACAGGAAACACAGGAAAAATAAACGGCTTTCCCTAACACATTACAAGAAAAGTAAGAATATGAAATGTCGTAAAGCATACTGAAAACCACCTTTTTTTTTTTTGGGATGAGCCATGGATGACCCTATGAACTTTCTGATGCGATTAACTGATTTGATTTTTATAAATCTTTACTTTCCTATAACCTTTTTATATAGGAACGATGACTGGTCCAGGAGGTCTACTTGTGTGGTTCAAGACAAATTTACCCTGGAGACTGAAGTAAATTTCCAGAATCATCATGTACTGGACACTTTCTACAACCAGTTTACACTAATTCAGTGCCACAGAGGCAATGGTAAGAGCACATGTGCAATAGCAAACAACATAATTACACTTTTCTTGTGCCATTTCAAAATGACCTTGTGATGGCACAGGAAAAAATATATAAATAAAGCCACTGTACAACAAAATGTATACAAAAATAAAAAATGGGAAAATGAGAACATTGTCAACATATGAAAGGGTTTAAGATCTGAATAATTTCACCCAGATTCCTGACTGTATCCAAACTCAACAACAGTTGAAGGAACAAAAAGAAGGCACAGAGAAAACTATAAATACAATGATACAAATTAAAGGCTCTGCCATCGATTGCTGAAGAAAAGCTTTTACCATTATCCTTGAAACATTAAACGTAAAAATAAAAGAATGTTTTACTGGTAATCAAATGTTCTACTCCTAATAACCAAAGTAGCATCTGACTTTGTTTTCCACAATAAACTCAAACTAATTTACTTTGGGTTTTGGAAGAGCTTCACACAACGGACCCAATGGGTCCTATTACAGCTGTATTAACATCTGTAGCAACAAATAACATGACTCATTTCAGGATGCCAAAAAAATAGTCTGATTTTGTTGTCGCGTCTATAGCTTTTGTTCTGAGATATTTCTCCAAACAGTACACAGCAATCGGATCAAGCTCCGTATCAAACTTATTGGCAAAGAAATGGTGATGCTCAATCAGCCACTGCAGGTCTCCGGTGCCATAAACGCAAATGCCCCTGATATGGTTGCCATGACACGCCGGGTACACTGCATTCATTGAATCCTGTGAGCCTTCATGAAAATCCCACTTCACCAGCCGAGCAAATGCATTCATGTCCGTCACGTCATATTTACGATTGGGCCACTGTGAGCCAGGAACACCGGGAATTCGTTGAATGGTTGCCCAGATGTTTTCATCAGGGCTGTAGGTGTCTTTGAACCATTCAATGAGTGACTGTATTTTGCTTTCTTTCAACACGCTGCGGATGTAGCCTCGACTAACTACTATGTAGGCATTTCCTGACATAATGGGCAGGTGAAAAGGAGGCTGATCCTTCCTCTTCTCTGTCGTCTGCAAACATTAAAACAATAAATTAAAATGATGATTAAAGTCTCAAGTGTTTTTTGTTACATCAGAATAGATATGTACAGTATAAGGCGCAGAGTAAATACCTTGATGGTCCCATTAATTATCTGATGTACATAACTGATCCTCCACTTCTTATTCGCAGGCAAGGCTTCTGACTCCAAACTGTTACCACCCCTCAGTCCCTTCAGCATCTTTATCATTTCCAAGTTGGTTTTCAGTGGGAAGTCCTGGCCACAAAGGTTGATGAAGTATTTCCATTTTGTGCTGCTATTATAAAGGTCAGCCATACAGTTGAGGTCAGCTTGGACACGCGGCCAGGCAGCATAAACTACACTCACAGGCTTGCTGACCAGGAAGACATTTGGGAAGCAGGAAACAATGGCCTGGATGGCGTGGAACACTGACGTCTGAGATTTTTTGTCTACATGGACGCAATAAATATTTTGAGGTGCATAGATGGCACGTAGTAGTCTTTCAAAGTTCTGCACCTTCAGTGTATTAAAGAGAGAGAGAGAAAAATAGAGCATATTACATTCTTGTCTTGTAACCTGCTTATAAATAAAAAAGAGAAAGATAGGGTAAATACATTAAAAAAACAAAAACCCACACCCTTTTGGGTTTAATAATTCTTACAGCTGTGAGATAATAGTTTCTGGTTCCTTTATCTGTGTAACTGTATTTATCAGTGGAAAATCTTTGTTGCTTAGCAGAATGCCTCCGCTGCACCACCTTTTGGCGACCGTTTCTTAACCTCTGGGTCGCCGAGCGGCTGAATTGGGGTAACTAATGCCAGACGCGCTGTTTGTCCATGACGGAAGTCCAAACTATAGAAATTGCTTTGTTTTTATTTATTTTTTAATCCTTATATTCAAGCATAAAACATCAGTAAATCACTTCATAAACATCCATAATCCATAACCAGTGTAAAATCCAGATCCAAGCAAAAATCCATCAGTGAACAATCACAAAAGGGCGTTTAGCCGTCAGCAACGGTAGGCTTCCCATCACCCACTCACCACCAATCATTCCCGTGAGTGAACAGGTGCTACTATTAATAACCATCATCACCATTGTTTGTTTTTTTTTTACCTAAAACCTTCTAATGGGTGTTAGAAAAATCTCTATTAAATAAGTAGGTAGAGTTGCTGAAGTGTCATTTGCAAAGAGTCAATACATGCGCGCTGATGAGGGAACAAGAATGACTGACTCTTCAGTAGGTACAGGCAGTATTTAAGGCTTAACCACACCGTACCTCATAATATTAATCTATTATACACAGACTTTATCCCTCTAACATATGTTCAGCAGTCAAATTATTTTAAATAGGAAAAACTGTTAGCTAAAATATTTAAATAACGTTTTTATCTAAAGTCCTTAAACTATGTGAACATCTTAAGCACATTGCCAGCATAATATGCTATTTTAATTTTGTCTATAGCGTCATGTCAGTTCCACGGTTTTATTGTTAATTGTTTTTCTTTTGGCCGTATTTTAATCATTTCAAGAGACACACACCATCAGTTTAGAATATAAAATAATAATCCTGATTTTACAGATGGTCAAAACTGAAGCAGCAAGCTCTAACATATCGTGGCCTTTATTTGCTTACGTAAGCCAAGTTCCAAATCAGTGGATTTCTCATATCACCTCACGCAACAAAGCAAAACCTTTCATTGCATCATTTTACCAACATGTGTCTGCTTTACAGCTTTGGCCAAGCTAAAATACCTTTGCAACAAAATAAAACTATAATAACGTGTCACACTGAACTTCATGTCAAAAATCTGTTAAGCACTTTTTATATGGTGGTACTACTTTTTTTTTTTGTATCCAAAATGCAAGGTTTAAAATGTGCATACCTTATGATGTACAACCATAGAATAAGCTAGAGGAAAGTCCTTTTCTTCCTTGCTTAATGGGAATGTTATGTATTTTCTGTTTAACTTGAAGCTCCTGTAAGTACATATTTTTAAGCAGACAACATTGATTATAAATATCTACAGTTTGGAGTAACACAAATATTAAAACTTGTGGTTTGAAGCTACACACCTGCAGTCCTGGGTTGCATTAATGTAATACTCATCAGGGAGATGAATCCTGTTTTTGAAGTCTTTGGTGATGGTCAGTATTTTGGCCTGTTCCAGTGCTGCCGGATCTCCCTGCAAAATTCCTGTACAGTTGCACGCTTTCTCTGGACCGCCATCATCATCCATATACTCCAACCCGTTGTATCCGAAGATGTAGGTAGGGAGGTTTTTATCATCATGCAGCTGAAGGAGGAGGAAAAGTATACACAGGAACCCCAGTGCAGCAGTGAGCTTCAGGAACAGTTTCAGACTTTTTCGTCTAAGCAGCTTCATTGCTCAAAGAGGAAAACCTCAGATAAGACGTTTTTATTTATTTAGGGAGTTCTTTATCAGGCTGCACTTTGTGTTGGTGGTGATTTTCCGAAGTTGGCTCGTTACATGTCGACCCAAGCTGCCAAAACAATATTGATCCTGGAAACAAGATAAAAGAAGTAATATTTAGCAAAACCTTCATGCTGTCATGAAGAAAAAGTTTACATTTTTTTAACAAATAAAAAAAAGCTCCTTACATTTTTCAGTAAACGATGAAAAGCATATGTAAAATATATATATATATTTGTTATGTTACTTATGTGTGTCTCTCCACTCTCTGTTCTTCACTCTCTCTTTCTGATCTCTTCCTGCTCTACCCAGATGACCTTCAGCAGGAGGATCCACCTTTATGATCCAGGTCCTGCTCAAGGTTTCTTCCCTCTTAAAGGGAAGTTTTTCCTGCCACCGTTTGACTTAAGGTTTTTCTCCCACTAGAGGAGTTTTTTACCTCTCCTTGTTTATGTAATAATTGCTTGGGGGGTCATGTTCTGGGTCTCTGGAAAGGACCTAGAGACTACTTGTGTTGTAATAGATGCTATATAAATAAAATTAATTTAATTAAATTAAAGTGATAAGCAGTTGTCACAAGAGATGAGCAGAACAGTCCCATGTTGCGTTGTGTGGTTTTTGCCTATAGTAGGGACAAGAGACCATAAGAGCTGAAGACACTCCTTAAACTGTCACAACAAAATTATTGCTATAGAAGAGGGGCATATAATGTGTGATAAGAGGGGCAGATAGTATGTTGAGGCGATGCCTTTGATGTATGAACAGGTGTGGGTGTGATGCCCTTGATGTGTGTACATACTGCTATCTGGCCTGTAGGAAACGAGAGGCATTGTGTAGGAACTACCCCTCGGTAGAGGAGGGGCCTTATGCATGTTTTTAAAAAAACCCAGAATGATCAGACCAGACACCGGTAAGAATGATATGAAACACCTAATGGAAGAAGATAAAAGAAAAAGAGACCAACAGAAGAGAGGGGTCAGAGGGGAGTGTCCCCAAGCCCAAAAACAGTATAAAAGAAGAGGGTGTTTTGTACATCTTCAGACTTAGCCCGGGCTATTTCTCATGCATGGTACTTTTGTGACTCTACAATAAGACTTGGACGCCAGCTTTTTCTGTCTCATCATTGCTCCGTGGAAACTTCTCATCAGTAATTTACTACTATAGATTTAAGGCTTATTTTTAAGGTAATAGTTAAATAATTGGACGGTGAGAAAATCCACTACACTTGTTAATAGAACTACGACTTTAATGCGTACAACACTGGACAGAGTTGCCCATCTGAAAAAGAAAGTAAATGGACAAAGGAGGTTGGATGAGTGGTTAAATTCATAGCTGTGAGTTTTAAAGCAAACTTCAAGAAAATGGTGTTTTAATAATTTAGAAGAATCTCATCTAGTCTGGAAAGACAGTCTGATAGCATATAAGAAAGTCCTTCAAAAAGATAGAACTGCTTAAAATGATCAGTAATAGAAAAGAATGAATCCTAGGTCTATTTTCAGTACTGTAGTCAGGTTGACAGCAGTCCTAGTTCTGCTGAGCCGTGTATTCCTTTAACTCTCAGCAGGAATGACTCCATGTACTTCTATCAGAGGGAATATTTGTGAAATTTCTCCAACTGTTGGTACTAATCTATCAATTATAGCAGCTTTAGAAGTGGAACCTGATTTGTGCTTAGACTGTTTGTGTCCAGCTGAGCTCTCTGAGCTAACAACAACCACAGCTTCATCTAAACACACAGGGCTCGCAAATAAAAATACACTTGTCAGACACAAGGTGGTCGGGATGCCAGGAAAAGTACATTTGGACTCATATCTCCTAAACCAACATTGCAATGTTGTGTATAATGCAAAACCTGTTTTCATTAACTTGTCTTACCTGATCATTGTTCAATTTTGGCTCATAAAACTAAGGTCCAAGTGTAAACAATTGACTTTGGCACATTTTTAAATTTTTAATTCATTATGAAGTGATCTACTTCTAAACATTATGCAAAAACTAGAAAAATACATAATGGTTCAAATCTTGTCAATGACACTACATAATAACAAAGAAATTCATAAATCTAGTGCAGAACTCCTTGTCTCCATGGGCAGGACACTGCTATAATAATGAATAATGAATATTGTGTAGTGGACAGACACTTACCATCAGTATGCCAGCTGAGTCTATCACATGTTTCCAAGTGTGGTAATTGCACTTTGTTTAAGGGCCATAATCACAACAGCAATATATAGATCTAATGATGTATTTTTTTGCCTGACTGAGAATTAAGCCTTTCAACATAAAATCTGCAAACACTCCAGTTCGGACCTCTGACCCAGCTACCCTGACACAATATCCTGAGAACAGCCAATCTTGGCCAGACTGGCCAAAGGTGCCAGTGGGAAACGGAGTTTCCCTGAGTTTAGGTTCAACATACGTTTTTACATACGAGTTTTAACATAACCTGTGAAACAGACTCCTGGTATCTCTCAATATCAAACAGCAAACGGAGGACTTTCAAACTCTACAAAGAAAACCCCCCTTCCTGGATTCAAAATAACACCTCTATTGCTGTGAGACAACTTTAATAACCACCAAACCACCATGCTCCCAGTAGTAATTCTGCCAAATGTAGAATACTATTGTCCTATAATACTATAAGTCCCAACAAGAACAAAAAACATGAAAAATTCTCCCTCTTGATATCATTCTGATAATTTGGTAGAGATACCATATGTGAATGACTGAACTGAATATAATATGAAGAGTAATTTGAGATAAAAACACTTTTTGTGTACACTTAACTTATTTAACAATTGAGAACAATTTTGCAAGATTAAAAAAAGTATACAAAGCTACAACTTTCCAGGACTGCATTCAAACACAACTTGGTGCCTGCTCTTTGACTCACTCGTTCAAGCTGTATTTCTACTCCGAGATTCAGAGCCAGATAAGCCAGATTCAGAACAAATAATGTGCTAAATCAGAGAGCCTTCAGTCATCTGTCAGTCATACATGATAGAGTGAGAGATAGCTAAGAGACAGACTGATACAAGGGTAGGGTATCAAAATACAGCGTTGAAGCATGTAAAGTGGTGTTCAAAATTGTTTGGATTTTACAAAATAAATAAATATATAGATTTGCATATATATATATATATATATATATTTATATACTACTTCTTTAATTTATATTTGTATATATACATACTACTATTTTTTTTTAAATAAATTGTTATAGACAGAATTGTCCGAAAAAAATAATGTCTAAACAAAAGATGCCGTAATTAAAGTGAAAAATCTAATTACTGTTACTGACAGCGATTGCGCGTTTCCTACCTGGAATCCGATCCTACCTTCCTCTCTTGGTTTTTCCTCTTTGATCTGCTGCATAAAGTTCCCCTGTTTTACTTATCTAATACTCATCAACTCTTATTTGTTGTGTAGCTCAGACTTCCTGACACTCTTTTTTCACAGTAAAAGCTTAAATGACTGAAGCATCTGAGACTTGCCTAGTACAAGTAGATTCCGGGACACTGTGACTTTAATATTGAAAACTGGCGCTTTTCGTTTTAAAACTTGAATTAACCAACCGCTACCAAACATTAAAGCTGCAGGCTTTTATTCTGAAAGTCAAGAGCAAAGTCGTAAAAAAAACATCGCAAAGACCTGAAAGCACACTGTGATTAGATTAACAACAGTATCCCCACCAACTTTCCTTTGCATTTGTTAGTGGTGAGAATAATGATATATTAAGTAGATCTCTGTGATTTAAATGAATAAAGCCTACAATTTAATAATTTTAAATTGTACAGAATCATAGCGTAAGCCAAGACAAGTTTATTTGTATAGCACAATTCAAACAAGGTGATTCAAAGTACAGAGACATTAAAACATCACATACATAAAAAGCATTAGTTAAAATGTAAGCAAAAGAAATAAAGAAAAAAGAACAATAGGTAAAATTGGTGGTTAAAATTTAATCAAGTTTTGAAAACTTAAGCTCAAAGACAGATGTGAACAGGTGTGAACAGGTGTGTCTTCAACCAGGATTTAAATAAACTGAGTGTTTCAGCTGACCTGAGGCCTTCTGGGAGTTTGTTCCAGACATGTGGAGCATAGAAGCTGAAGGAAGCTTCTCCGTGTCTGGTTCTGACTCTGGGAACTGATAAAAAACCGGATCCAGATGACCTGAGTGGTCTGAAAGGTTCATACTGGGTCAGCAGGTCACTGGTGTATTTTGGTCCTAAACCATTCAGAGCTTTATAGACCAGCATCAGAACTTTAAAGTCTGTCATCTGATGGACAGGCAGCCACTGTAAAGACCTCAGAGCTGGACTGATGTGGTCCACTGTTTTGGTCTTAGTGAGGAGCAGCAGAGTTCTGAATGAGCTGCAGTTGTAGAGATGTAAATATGAAGATTACAATAATCCAGCCTACTAAAGATGAATGCATGGACTAGTTTCTCCAGGTCCTGCTGAGACATCAGATCTTTTAACCTTGATATATGTTTGAGTTTACAGTTGACTGACTTTGTTAATGACTTAATGCGTTTTTTCAAATTTAGGTTTGAGTCCATCACTACACCCAGATTTCTGGCCTGGTCGGTGGTTTTTAGGTCTAGAGATTGAAGCTCTGTGATGACCTGTGATTGTTTCTGTTTGACTCTAAAGAGAATTACCTCAGTTTTGTTTTTGTTTAGATGGAGAAAGTTCTGGCACATCCAGTCATTAATCTCCTCAATGTGTTTACTAAGAATCTGTACAGGGCCTCTGTCTCCTGGTGACATTGTAATATATATCTGTGTGTCATCTGTATATCGGTGGTTGTTTATTTTGTTGTTTTGTATAAATTGCGCCATTGGGAGCACGTAGATGTTAAACAGAAGAGGTCCCAGGATGGAACCTTGGGGAACTCCACATGTGATTCTTGTCTGCTCCGATGTAAAGTTACCTATTGACACAAAGTATTTCCTGTACATTTTGAACCAGTTTAGTACAATTCTGTAAAGACCTACCCATTTCTCCAGTCATTTGAGTAATATATTGTGGTCAACTGTATCAAATGCAGATCCAGCCAAACTAAGCAAACATTTTTCACTGGCTGTATTTAAGCATATGTCTTTAAACACTTTGGTCAGAGCAGTCTCAGTGCTGTGGTGCTGTCTAAAACCTGACTGGAAGGCATCATAGCCTTTATTGTGTGTTAAAAAGTAATTGAGCTGTTACAAAACAGTTGTTTTTTTTTACACCTTCTACAGAGGCACCATCGAGAGCATCCTGACCAGCTGCATCACCGTGTGTCACAAGTCTTTCCAGTCTCACCAGTCTCACCAGTCTTTCCAACGTGTAGTAAGAACAGCTGAGAAGATCGTTGGTGTCTCTCTCCCCTCACTCCAGGACATTTACAGCAGCCGTCTGACTCGCAAAGCCCTCAGCATTGTGAGAGACCCCACCCACCCGTCACACAGCCTCTTCAGTCTGCTGCCATCAGGGAGGAGGCTGCGGACCCTCCGAGCCAGAACCAGCCGACTGAAGGACAGCTTCATCCACCAGGCCGTCAGGAAGCTGAACACTCTCCCAGCTTTTCCTCCCTGCCCCCCTCTCACTCACTCTGACTTCAGTATCTGCACCAGGCACTTTTGGCAGAACTGGACTGCCTTCTTTGCAGCAGGTCACTTTAACCAGAGCGATCAGCTGAACACCTGCAGGACAATCACACACCTTTAAAAACTGTTGTACATTTCACTGTCCTTATTACAATACAGTTCATCATTAACAATAATGTCTATCATCATACTGCCATGTTATTGTTCATATTGCCTGTGGTTCTTAAACCCAGCATCAGTAAGTAAAGGGTGTGCCCCCTATTGTACGTGGCCTCTTATACGCTGAGCCATCCCAAAGTTGTCCAGAGTGTTACTCAGGTCTTTAGTTCCTTTGTCCTGGGAGTTGTCCACATGGATGTTAAATCCCCAACAATAATGACACGGTCAAAACCAACACAGATCAAAGACAGCAGTTCACTGAGATCATCAAAAACATAGAACACCTCAAATGTAACACCTAATGTTTGGACATATTCTCTACTAAAGCTTTTCATTTAACTCCAACACAGTCCAATGAAGCAAGTAGATTGCACGTTCAAGGTTTTCTTCAGCTGAAATTACTGGTGCATCAACAGGGCCGCAGTGCCGAGGGTGGGAGGACCACAAACGAGTTCAACGGTGCTGGGCGACAGAGCGACGTGCTGATTGGGTGGCCATCTTGGTACAGACCTTGATCACATTACATGTATGACGAACGAGGCGCCTCAACTGTTTAAATGATCACAAATTGTTATACAGTCACTTTATTCTTTATAAATTAATACATTGAAGGCTAAATATTATATTTTTAAATACTATATATCCCTGTGAATAGATACATATGCAATGAAATAACAATCACTGCTATTTATTTACTGCAATTTCTCTCTCTGATTAATAAAGTATCTTTATTTCATTAACTAACATTTCTATGATCCGCACAATATCTCTCACCTTTACTACCCCAAGTCTAAATCAACTATTTGGATTTAGTTTTCATCATATGTACCACACACACACACAAACACACAAACACACACACACACTAATCCACCTTCATTTGTTAGCACTTTAAAGAAGCACAATGGACCAAAATGCAAAACTGCAGGAAAGGACAATAATGACATAATAAAAAAACATGAAACATAAAACAGTACATGAAAACTAAAATAGAAAAGAATTGAGGAGTCAACGTGTTAAACATACCAGCTGTGATAAGCAACAAAAGTCCCACACAGTAAAAGAAGTCAGTTTGTGGGACAAAAACAGAGTTAGTGAAAACAAAGTGAATCAATGAATACATTTAAACATATAGTTTAAAACATTTAAATTAAGATACTATGTGGAAGAATTGTCCCACTAACTAAATTATCTCACCAACTTCACCCTTACGTAACTTTAAGGTTGTTATTATTTTTGTCAGTTGGATAACCACAAAAAGTCCCACGTATACGATGGTGTTTGTTTCTGCTTTTGCCAGCTTCCACTGTTTATTCAAATTCCCAACTTTGGAAAAACCTGGTGTGAAACAAGAAACTAGATAGCTTCCTGTTAAGGGCTAAAACCACCAGGTGTGAAATTTGAAAGAAAAAGGTGGGACATGAAAGAGCAAGAAGGAAAGACGAGACGGTGGTTGGTGCAGTCTGGTGTATGTGTTGTAATGTGTGTTTATATGAGTCCATAGCTGGGGTGTTGTTTTAAGAGGAAAGGTGGACACCGGACAATCAGTTTGAGGTCATTTCAAATCTGAATAAGAAAATTGGCTGTAAATCAGTCGTACATTGTTTGATCTGGTCCAAAAGTGGTGTGCATGATTCTAGTCTGAGCCTGAACACATCTACAGTGTAATATTCGTGAATGGTTGTAGCGCCACCTGTTGACACCAAGCAGCCCCAAGCACCAAAGCACTTTGTAACATTATATTTAAAATTGCCATATAAATCTATTTTATCATCATTATTATAATACCCTTAAAAGTCAACATTGCAAACTTCTGCTGCAGACCAGTTAAGCATTTGCTGTCATATGTTATATATACATAAAACTGTTATATATGTAAATTTATCACAATGTCAAAAAAATGTAGATGTGTTCACCCTGTCATGGAAAGACTGATGATGTCACTCATTACATCAGTTGATCTGTTCAATGGTCAAATACCCCATTATGACAGGGTGGACAGCACTTTCTGGGAGAGTGACAAAAAGTCTAAGACTGAATATTAATCATCAATTTTACCCTACTTTTTTGCATTCACCAAAGTTAGCAGAGCAACATAAAGGACATGCCAAAATTGCATACACCCAGTCAAAGAAAACAATTCATGACAATAGTCTTGTCATTACACTCATATGTATGTAAATAATTGGTCTTTTATAATTTGGTAATTTGTTATTTTCTAATGATTGGATGACTTTGCTGGAGACACCAAGGGCATTTCATAAGTCATACTGACCCAGAAATGTGGTGCCACATGGGCGGTGCGAGGACCTGATCAACGTTGCTTGCAGCTTTAATTGTGTTTTGTTTTCTACTTTACAAGGCAGTTGCCCAAGACAGGAGAAAAGGTGCTTTCCATAATCCCCACTTATATTTTCTTTTAGTTACCATCCCCCTCTGTCACTATGCACTTTCAAGGATGCCAGATGCAAGAGAGCCATGGTTCTGCAGGACCTCTGAGCAAGGAAACATTGTTTTCCCCCTTCTCTTACCTTTATGTCTTTATGTCTCACACTGTTAGAACCTATTGTTGTACAAGACTAAATGGATAATGAAAACAGGAATTGTAAAGATAAAGATTTTATCAGCTGGCATTAAGAATACCGGTTTTAACAATCCTGCGATAAAAAGCAGGAACAATAATGAGCCCTTCTTCTGCAAGCCAAAACAAGAATGCTTTATTCACACCGTCATAGGTGCAGCCAGGGAGGTAACTGAAAGGTTTAAGCCCTACAATGACAGATTCAATGATACAATGTAAAGAAGTCTATTACGCACAATCTCACTGCTACGAATGCTAGGAAAGCAAGTATAACCAGTACAGGAAGAAAAAACACAAATCTCATAGCTTACATAAACATGTCTCACCCAGCGGTTGCAAACTTACCCTAACGCATCTTCGTTGAGCATACCTTTAAACTAATTTGTTTCCCTTCGAGAATAAGATGGTTAGAGTGCATCCCCTTGAGTAAAATGTAAAAAGAAAATCTTTGCAGGTGTTTTGGATGCACTCAAAGGCCTTCCTCCTCAGCTTTGAGGAGCTAAAGGAAGGTTGTGCTGGACCACAGTTTTCTGATGAATACCAATACAAGTTCTGCAATAATGGTGTAATTTTTTTATAACTGCTTTCGAGCAAATAACCCTCAACAGTCTGATGTATCAATTTATTTTTATATGTAAATTGTTATTACACTTCACCCTGTTCACACATTAAAATAATAATAATAAAAAATAGTAATAATTATAATAATAAAAGAGTAATACCACAAATGATGACTTATGGCTTTTTTATTTAAAAATCTATGCTTATTAAAATAGTTGTAATGTGGGAAAACATTATGTGACATTCTGCTAAAATGAAAAAACTGGTCTTTTTTATACTGTTCATATTGTTTTTATATTACTATGTTGGTATCATTTTTTTTTATTCTCTTGCTGCTGTAATGAGAAGGAGCGGATAAGCATAACTATTTAGACCCTGCCTGTCCCTGCCTGCCAGTTTCTGCTATTAGTAAAACCAGCAAAAAAACCTTTGGACCTGTTATCCGCATATCACTGCATAGCACCATAGGGTATCCAGATGTGGATTTGGAGGATGGTCTTTCTGCTGTCAGGAACCATCACTATAGAACCAACTTCCAGTTTGGGTTCAGGAGGCTGACACCACCTCCACCTTTAAAACCAAACTTAAAACGTTTCTGTTTAGTAAAGCATATAGTTAGTACTTTACACCTCGATCCTCAGTTATTATTTAGAAGTATCTCATAAGCATAATTGTGCTCCACTGTTCTTGTAGTTTGTTGTGCTGGTCTGCCCCCTTTTAACCTCAGTGTCTGCTGTCTACACCTGTTTATGTAGTCGTCTCTGTAGTACACCAACTAACCATGTATCAGTCATATATACATGGAACTCATGGAACTTATGCATCTTGTCTTTTGTACCTTTGACGGTGTGTCTGTGTCTCTCCTTTCTCTGTTATTCATTCTCTCTTCTTAATCTCCGTTTTCTAGTGTGACGTAGTTTTCAGGTAGTGAACACTACCTGAAAAACCAGAAGGGAGTTGCTACATTCAAATACTTGTTTGCTTAGAACGCGTCCTGAAGACACTTAAACACATTTGTTACATGCAATTATTTGGTTACAACACTTTCTGGTAAATCTTAAAGGAGATTAAAAAATGTTTTCCTTGTTTGTTTAAAACGCTACCTGAAAAAACAGAAAGGAGTTGCTACATTCAAATAATTGTTTGCTTAGTAAAGTCCTGGAAAAATATAAACAGTTTTTTTTTTACATTTATTTGTTCGTTTAGAACACTTCCTGGTAAACCTTAAATTAGTTTACTAAATTTTGTTCCTTGCTTGTTTAATTTCATTCTTTTCTATTTCAATTTTATTTGTATAAGGTCTATTACAACACAAGTTGTCTCTAGGCGCTTACCAGAGACCCAGAACATGACCAACTTCCGGTTTGAGTTCAGGAGGCTGACACCACCACCACCTTTAAAACCAAACTTAACACGTTTCTGTTTAGTAAAGTATATAGTTAGTGTAAACGTTAGTGTGTTAGGACCAGTAGTCACAGCTGCAGCTGCAGCTGCAGGACCAGACCAGACCAGCTGGTCTTCAACACAGCTTCATCCTAGATCTGCTGCTGTAGACCTGCTGCCTCCACCTCCTCTCTTTCTCTTTCCTTTCTTAAGCTTAATCCTCAGTTATTCATTAGAAGTATCCCATAATCGTGCTCCATTGTTCTTGTAGTTGTTGTGCTGGTCTGTCCCCTCTTTCTCTCTTCTATACATGTTTGCAGGCCAGCGCCTCAGGAGCTACAAGCTGACCTGCACCCTCTGACCATCCCAGTGTTTACCTCCACCTGTCTGTGTAGATGTCTCTGTTGGATACCTGCTGACATCCTGACCTGCAGTCCCATCCTCTGTCCACCTCAGTGTTTACCTCCACCTGTCTATATAGATGTCTCTGTTGGAGACCTGCTGACATCCTGACCTGCAGCCCCATCCTCTGTCCACCTCAGTGTCTGCTGTCTACACCTGTTTATATAGTCGTCTCTATTGTCCACCAACTAACTATGTATCAGTCATATGTACTTGGAAGTCTTAGTTCTGCTGCTGACGGATAGTTATACTTATGTATCTTGTTTTTTGTACCTTTGGCGGTGTGTCTGTGTCTCTATTCTCTCTTTACTTCCCGCTCTACCCGGCTGCCCTTCGGCAGGAGGCCCCCCCCTTTATGATCCAGGTCCTGCTCAAGGTTTCTTCCCTCTTAAAGGGGAGTTTTTCCTGCCACTGTTTGCTTAAGGTTTTTCTCCCACTAGGGGAGTTTTTACCTGCTGTTGTTGATGTAATAACTGCTCAGGGGTCATTTTCTGGGTCTCTGGAAAGCGTCTAGAGACGACTTGTATTGTAATAGACGCGATATAAATGAAACTGAATTGAATGTCACATTGAATCTGGCTCACAGAACCACAAAAATGAGAGTGTAACCAAGCAAGAGACTAAACAAATCTCTCAAAATAAATAAATTAAGTGGATGCTTATTGAAAATGCTTTTTTTTTTCTTTTATGTAAACACAGGGACAATCTAGCTGTGAGGCAGCAGTGCTAATCGTTAGGAATAAGTTCCTTACTTCTGCTTTAAACGTTAAACTGGACTCACCATGACATTACCTGAAGCGCTACTGATGGAGTTGATGCCATGGCTCAAGAGATGATATATCACCCGCTCTCTGTCCGAATCTTGATTTTGTTTTCCTTATTATAAACCTCAATAATCAAAACTGACACTGTCAATCTCAATGTGCACTAAAACAATACTGTTGCATGATTTTTTTTTCAGGAACTGTGTGCTTTTGAATAAGTTAAAAGTGGTAAATGCCAGTATAGCCAGTCAACTTTGCTTTCAGACTTCTCCAACGTAAACCCATCCCTGCGAGCCTCAAGCAAGAGTAGCCACTTTCTGTTTTGCTTACCAAGATTTATTTTTGAATAAACAAAGCAAAAATTGTATAATTTAAATCTGCATATAATTAAGGCCTGATATTAAAGTTTGTTCTAACTTTTATAAGCCATCTCTACAAAATACCCCTGAGAAATGTAAGCCAAGCTTTCTAAACGTGCTTCTGCTTAAAACAAGGAAATCTGCTGCAATGCAGTCAATTCATTTTACTTAATACAGTATCTGGAGTGGGTACAGTATATGACTTCAGCATGCTGGAAGGAGGGTCGATGAACAGCTAAAACAGCTTTGTCAGAAATTCTGAGAATTCCAAACGAGTTTCTGTCCTAACATAAAAAACAAGGCTAAACAAAAAAAAGTTAAAGTGCCACAACATGTCAGTGAATAACAACTTGTTTTGTTTTTGTTTGGTTGATTCATTTTAGACATGTAAAAAAAAAAAACATTGTGTAAAGCATAACAACATTAACACCAGTATGAATCTATAATTAAATAAATATACATATATACACCTGCATACACACACATTTGAAAATATAGAACCCCTTGAAAGTAAATCTATATAAATAAATGAATCCGTTATACATTTATGTACATAAATCTATAAAATAAATCTATACCCAATGTGCACACACCTGTCTATAAAAACATACATATTTACATGCACACACATAACGCATATATCCTGTTTAACATGCCTGAAAAGGGGCAGAAAGAAGTCAAGCTTATTTAATTTTTCAAACACTGTAGTATAACCACACGATACTAGAGATAAACAAATAAATGACTCTTTAAGGTTTATTTTGACATAGCAGCCAGTTTCCAATTTCTATCTGCTTTACCTGCAGAGGGCAGCACGGTGGATTAGTGGTCAGCACTGTTGCCTCACAGCAAGAAGGTTTCTGGTTTGATTCCCGGCCCGGTGGGTCAGTTGGCATGTTCTCCCGGTGCGTGGGTTCCCCCCAGGTACTCCGGCTTTCTCCCACAGTCCACAAACAGGCATGCTAGGTTAATTGATACTTCTAGGTATGTGGCCCATGTGATGGACTGGCGACCTGTCCAGGTGGACCCCTGCCTTTCGCCTGCTATGCGTTGGGATAGGCTCCGACAGACCCCTGTGACCCTGAGAAGGAGTAAGCATATATGGATAATGGATGGATGGATGTATTTACCTGCAGTAAATGTTCTCAACACAATGCAGAAGTGGCCAGATGTGGTTTGTTGTGTCCGAGGTTCTTGGTTTTCTGTCACTCTTTTCTGTGAAACTTCCGTTTTGTGTTGCTCTTAATTTGGACATCTTTTCAACATCTGCGTTCACCTCCTGTTGTCTCTACTCAATTATGTTTGTCAGAAAAGTTTTGAAGGTTCTGCTACCAGCCTTTGTGTCACTAGTTGCAAAGTTTCAGCTGTCGTCACACTTTTAGGGCAGAAGGAAGTGGATGAAAACAGCAACAACATAATAATAAGATTATAGCTATGATTTTACCATTTTACCATAATCTAATATATTTATTAAATCATCATGTTATATATATATGAATGAATGAATGAATGAATGAATGAATGAATGAATGAATGAATGAATGAATGAATGAATGAATGGACCCTTGGCAGTGACTGTTCGGTCAAGGGCAGAGCTCAAACATTTGGGAAGGTCTGACCTCGTGTGGTTGCACATAGTAAAGTCAGCCACAAACGAACTCCATCTACTTGAAGCTTAAAAACGTTGGATTTGCGTGAAGTATGAAGATTTCTTTTTCACAAACACTTTTAACAATAATTTCTTTTTTTTTTTAAGTTTGTCTTCATACGGTTTCATAAGTCTGTGAAAAACAACATACGTCGCTTCATGAACTTTGCACATGCTTCCAGCTGTGCAGAATCAAAAAACAGGTTGGTCGTTTTCCGCAATTGACTGGCCGCTGAACGTCTCTCTCTTGCAGTTGCCGTATTTCCTACAACACCTGAAGGTAACACGCGCCTCCATGTTTGGTCACACGGCCAATGACGTCAGCAACGTAAAGGTCGTCATGCTTCAACACATGTAATATTACTTAACCGGCTTTTTGTTTTATCGTCATACTGCGAGGGGATCTAACTGTACGGCGGGCTTGTCTCTTGAAAGTATCGCTCAAACATCCCGCTTAGGGTTAAAACTTCTTAAGGAACAAACTCGCCTCGTCAGACGCTAACTAGCATTTGTAGCACAGGCGGCGGACTTTCATCATCTCCGCTCAGCGACGGAGGTTCGGCTTTGACCAGTTCAGACACCAGCCAGGTGGGCCGGTGAAGATACCGAGGCTGCTGGACCCAAGGACGAGCCCAGAACCGACGCCGGATTTCCCCTCCCCGGCTGACCCAACAGCAGCGCGGTTCTGGTCGTGTAGCGGCGTCGGACGTCCTCGTCGGACCTTGTCGTCGGAACCTGCCGGTCCGCGGACTCCGGTCATGAGGAGCCTGCCGTATTTCTGCCGAGGAGAGGTCATTCGAGGCTTTGGGAGAGGAAGCAAAGAGCTCGGTGTTCCCACAGGTGAGGTGATAATTCAACGTCGTCGTTTGTTTGTTTTTCACAGAGTTAACATGTAAACCTGGTGCTTACGCTGTTAAGATGAAGTTAGTATAAACCCATTCGTACCGAGGTAATGTCGGAATAAACTAAATATGAAACGTGAGGGGAGAATTTATCACATGCGAGTCGACTGCGACTAGACTGATCATTTGGAGGTTTCACAGCTGCCGCGTTGACGAAACCAGCGCTGCTGCTGTTTTTTCCTTTATAAATGTCGTAAATGCGAGTTGCGTAACGACTGAACTTGAGCGTATATAGATAGATGGATAGATATATAGATGTGGAGGAATATTTTTATTACTTGCTCACTAAGTTTAGTCACCTTTCCCTCCTCCAAGTGTGCACTGCTGCGTTCGGGATCTTTCCAAACGAATGGACAATACAGATTATTGAGTTGATTAAAACATAGATTTATGTACAAAAGTATTGCTTCTCTTCTGGTATGAATTTTGTTACATCAGACAGGTAGAAAAAAACATATTTTATTTGCAGTGCTGTAGAAACAGCTGGCATCAACCTTCAAAACCCCGTTATGAGCTGAAAGCTACTTCTGTTACAGATGTTTGCTTGATATTCTCTGTCCGGTTGTCTCTGGTCTTCAGCCAACTTCCCAGACTCGGTGGTGGACAATCTCCCAGCAGATATCAGCACAGGGATCTATTACGGCTGGGCCTGTGTCGGCAATGGGGATGTGTACAAAATGGTGATGAGCATCGGCTGGAACCCCTACTACAAAAATACTAAGAAGTCCATGGTAAGTACAAGATGAGCAGTGTCCACCACAAGAAGCAAGTGATGCGTAGATGTTAATTATTTTGTAACTTGAAAGATAGTCATGTGATGGTTGGACACAAGTCTGCTTCTTCATCCACAGCTTTGGGACATCACATGTGTCGGAGCGTTATTTGTACATGATTGCACGATTCAAACTGAACTGAGCTTTTTGTGTCTCTGGAGTCAGTTGGGCAAAAGTATGCTAAAAGAAATTGTATTAAATGGTTTTAATTTGTCATGATCCTTATTAAAAATGTCTCAGCATGACTAAACATAGACTTCATTGAAGCTTCATGACAAGGTTTCAATGAGACAACATTGGACTGTTTGTATTTGCTGCAAACTGAAAGGTTTCTGTGTATTCTAATTGAAAATAAATAAATTCACTTATTAAAATTTAATCATATGATAGGTTGTCTTTGGTCAGCGCTGTGCATATTCAGCTAAAAGCTGGTAAAAACGTACAGATGCAGTCTTAAAGGGAATTTTGTAAAAAAAAAAAAATGTACCCGTGAAATTTTTAAAATGAATAAAAGTAGGAAAAATAAGTAGATGCATGGGGTATCAATGACTTAAAATATAATGTTTGGAAAATTGGAAAATATATTTTATTTTTTTAAAGTTTGGTAACTCGTGAACAAATTTGAAAACTCTAAAGAGCATTTTTTTTTTTTTTTTTTTTTTTTTTTTTTTTTTTTTTTTTTTAAAGATAGGCCCCTGCTGGTAAATTGAGTAAATGTTTAACTGAATGTTTGAATTGACAAAGAACAGTAAACTGATAAAACCGGGACTGTTTGATTCCCTCAATCATTATGTGGGCAAATGTTTAAATCTTCATCACGAGCAGATTTAGTGCTCTGATGCGAGAAGGAACCAGACCACGGTTTGTCAAGCTGGCTATTGTTTACAAGAAACTGGTTATAATATAAAACGGATTGTAAAGCAATTTAATTAAGAAGATGGCCATCCACAAATGTCATCATTATGGCAGACGATACAAGTAAAATGTGTTGCAGCAAAGTCAAAATAGTGAAGGAGTGCTTTTAGAAAAAAGTGCTAAGGAAGGTTTGGAAGAAACACATCTCCTGCAACATTTTGTTAATCTTTTGTTTATATTCACACCACGCAAACTTCACCGCAGTCTAATAAAGGGGAAACGTATGTCGATCCGCCTGAAAATATCCAAATAATAACGCAGGATCTCATCGAGAAACAGCCGGCACTATTGGGTGACTTTTGCTTGAGAGTTTTGCAGGTGTGATCCACAACTCGATAAATAATGATACACCGAATCAAGCCACTTTTACAGATACAGAAGGGCATTCTGTCCAACAGTAGACGGTTGCATTGAATATTATATTTTATTTCTTAGAAAGCTGTATGTCATGTCGTCATAAACTGCAACCTGCAAACCTTGTTTTACTGGATCTTTCCCAAGTTTTAAAAGTTAATAATTACTGCATCTTTTGTATTTATATTGTTCAAAAATAAACCTGCAGTCACATTCTACAAAATGTAATTAACATTTTATTATGTCTTATTATTAAGTCTTCTTAAAAAACTTTTGCTGGAGAAGCTGACCTGACCTGATGTAGAAGTAAACTGAATTTCTGGCACGAAACGAGGCCAGAGCTGAATAAACATCCGGCCAAATGACATTCTCATTCTCATATGGCACTGATAGTGTCTACATGAGCAAATTCTGCATGACCTTCAAAGTAACTTTATACTGCCTCTGACCACATTTGAACCAGGGATTCTCTGTGTGGCACAAAAACCAAATATATTTGTTTGATTTTTGTCTACCTCAAATGTCTCCCCCAAATACTGTCACACCTACTGTGGCGTTTTAAATTTTCCAAACATGTAAAATGTTCTACATTTGAGGAAACGGCATCAAATGTCATCTGATTATTTTCCTTCTAGAGTACATAAAATAATAATCAAGTTAATAAAATACATCAAGATTATTTGAACAGATTAGTTTAAAAAAAATCACTTTTCATTTTGGCATCTGTAAAAGTGTAATATATTGTATCATTTATCTTATTAGGCTTCTTAATTTACTTTTAAGACTTATGTAAAAATGTAACATTTCAATGCAGATAGTGCATTGATGTACTGTATAAATATGTTGTCCATAAATGTTCAAGTTCCACTTCAGATTTTACTTTAAGCTCAGTTATTATCTGTGCTATGAAAACATCTATGTGAATATTTCACATGCATCTATTCGGCCTGATGCAGTTTTCTACATTTCAGCATAAGTTACATGAAATACACTTTCTAAAAGTGGACTCAATAAAATAGATAAAAGCATTTCATTAAATGCAGCTAATTGATGACACTAATATATCTAGTAAAGAAAATTACGGTTCAAATAAAGTTGGAAAAAATTGTGTCAACCCTTAAAATTAGCTGTTAATCTGAAGATAAAATTTCATTTCTGTCACCATCCCTTTTTTTTTTTTTTTTTTCAAAGAACTATTCAAATCTAAAGATCTTCACAGCAGTTTTTATAGGAATGTATAACAACGGGAACAGATGAGGTTCCTGAAGACCCCAAAACCGGCTGATTCTCATCAGGCTGGTTTAAAAAGTTACAAAGCTATATGCAAATAGTCTGGACTTCCTCAATCCCGTTTCAGGCATGTTGTGTGCAAATGACCGAGATTCAAACCCCCTTCCCTCCGCCGACCCATCCTCTTAAGTAAAACTGATATCTACAAGACCGGGGTGAGGAATGCTGTAGTCTCGAGGGAAACAAACAAAACAAGGGTAACTTTGAAGCAAGTAGGACCCTCATTTATAATTCTGATCTCCACGAGTCCACAATCGGGGTTATTGAACAGAAGAACCCTTGGTGATGTAAACCATATTATCTTCTTCTTCTTCACATTTAATGGCTCCCCAATCCATGTTTAACTTCAAGAGTAAGGTAAGGAATACTGTAGTTTCCAAAGACACAAGGATATCAAGGCAATAAGCATATAAAATAAGAAAACACCTAAACATTGGACACAAAGTTCTTCTCGGTGAACGTGGAACCGCAGCCACCACCTAATCCCTCCATAGGAGATGCTGGATCTTGGTGATTAACGGTTCTCCAGCACCATCATCAAATGATGGAGCCTCTTTTTTTTTTTTTTTTTTTTTTTTTTTTTTTTTTTTTTTTGTTTGCTACCAACTTCACTTGAATGCCTCTGTTACCACAGTTGAATAATAACAAAGCAGTTGCGGTCCACAAGGGCTCTGAAGACGCGCTGCTTTCAAAAATACAAATGCTGTAAATGTTTTAAAGCCACTCTGTGGCAAAAAACACTTCTGACCACGTGGGTTAATACGGATCTGCTGTGCTGACAAAAGAGCCGCTGAAAATATTGTGTATTGAGAAATATTTTTTTGGTTGCAGGAGACCCACGTGATTCACAAATTCAAAGAGGACTTTTATGGGGAGATGCTCAGTGTTGTTATGGTGGGTTACATCCGTCCAGAGAGGACCTACGACTCACTAGGTACACTTTTCTCTTTCCTCCTTACCTGGATAATGAAAGTCTAACTTCATCATAGTATTAAGTAAAAAGTAGTGGTGTCTGTGACACTCTCTGATGCTGCTCTGCTTTGCACATCCCTACGTCTGTCCAAACAGAGGCTCTCATCGCTGCAATCAATGATGACATCGAGGAGGCCAAAGCGAAGCTCGACCTCCCAGAACACAGCAAACTGAAAGACGACAACTTCTTCACCAGTGCGGCCAGCTCTTCTTCAGTCTCGCCCACAGCCTCTGCATCCACGTCACAGTCTATTATGAACGGTCACTGACAGCTGGCTGTGACGGCAGCGAACGCACTCGCTGAACACAACACAGGTTTCTACACGCTTATTATGTACGGCCTTATTCATGGCTGCACATGCACGTAATCATAAGCAGCCAGTCAGTTTAGCTGTATTCTTTCTTTGTTACTTTTACTGTTTTTAAGAACTGTTTGCCTGTCTGTATGTTTTTACTGCAGACGGCGTACCACTAGGAATATTCTGTGTATAGTCACACCAGACTGCTTCTTTCCAAGTCAATGGTCCTGCTGTACATTCATATCTTTTAATGAGCGATATCCCAGACATATTACAGCTTTATTTCAGGTCATGAACATAAATCCAGGCAATTCTGTAGTAATGTGTACGTAGAGAACAACCCAAAAAGACTATAAACACATCTATATGAATATCATCTAGAAAAACCTGGATTATAGATGGTTCATAGACTTTGAAACTGTTGAGTTTTTGTTTGTTTTTTTTTGTTTTTTTGCCCCAACCTCAGATAGCTGAGACCGCTATAGCATTATTATCTGTAACAAAGACAGAGGTCACACAGTTAAAGAAATTAAGCAACGAGTAAGGACAGGCTTTTAGAAGTGTTGCAGGAAACGGAGACACAGATGTCCATGAACCTCTCAAGTTGATAAATTGTAGATGATCTGAAGGAGACCAAGATTAAATGCAAGTTTAAGTTCTTTTTTTTACTTTTTTTTTAATGGCATTAAATGTAAACTATTGGTAAATAATTTGAAGAGGAGAAAAATGACACACAAAAATCCTACTATTGTACAAATAAGAGCTGAATTAGTCTCATTGGTTTACACAGGACACACATTTACTGAAGCAGACTGAAAAGTTCACCTTTGTTTTCATAAATGCATTTGACATTATTTTATCAATAAAAAAAAAACTGAAAAAATGTACCGAGTTTCTCTTTAAAACAGTGGAAAAAAGTTTTAAATGTTTATGTAAAAAAAAGAACAAAAGAGAAAAAGATTTCTGTGCGGATGGGCCTTTAAACTGTATTATACAGTGATGTCCAAATATTTAACCAAGATAAAACTTTTACAGAACAGACATCTGTCTCTTAATTTATATAAAGTTCTTGAACTACCACGACAAACATTGCTCTACGGAGGGGGGGGTGGGGGGTTCTTGGTGGCATACGCTAAAATGCGTGTTCCTCTTGGCTGTCACGGGGCAATTTGAATCTGGTTAAAGTCAGATCAACTACTCAGTTAAGTAACTTTAATCAATGAATAATGGTTCGTTTTAAAAAAAAAAAAAAGGATTCTGATCATCTTTCTTGCAGGGTCTGAAAATGACTTCTGTCTTGTGAAAAGCACGTCAAAGACCCAAGGCAGTCGGCAAATATTTAAAAAATCCTTTTTTAACAGTTTGTAATATGTTTCACAGTCATGAAACTGTTAAAGGCTCATTGAGAACTTGACACTAAACTAGTAAGGAAATAGTCTGGACAGGCTTGTGCCGAGGTTTTCGTGTGGCCCGTTTGCAGCACCACGAGGGTTTGGTGTTGCTTAAAGACCGCTGCAGAGTAAGTCACGTTCACGTTCAGAAAACAGGCAACAAGCAGTGAACGAGTCCGAAGAAAATCTCACTGAAGACTTCAGAAATACGGAGACGGTGAGGATGTATACATTTATCAATCTTTATAAATAAAGACTAGTTTTCACATAAAAATCCTTTAAAAAAAAAAAAAAACATGATTATTTTTTCATTTATAGTATTGTTTTAAAAAATATTTTATGAAAAGTAGCCATTGCAGGTAAATTAAGTAAATTGCACAAAACAGCACAGGTGTCATTTATGATCCTCCAGGACTGTTTGACGCTTGTAACAGATTTTAAAGCAACTTTATTAAACAACCATCCACAGAATTTTATTTTAATCACAAAAAAACATAGTAGAACATAGAAACACAATCGTTATTTGTGGGAGACGATACAAGCAAGCTGTGCAGGAGTGAAGTCAAAACAGTGAAGCAGCGCTTGGAGGAAATATTTCCAGGGAGGTTTGGGAAAAATCACATATCCTGAAATATTTTGCTGAAGTTTACGCAGATTCACACCACACAACTTCGAGTAGTCTAAACAAAGTGGGGGCGGGGGGTTAAAACCTGTGTAAATCAAGCTGAAAGTATTGAAACAGTTCACTACAAGGTCACACAGACTGCACACGTCTGCTTCGACTTTTCCTCGAGTAAAGACACAACAGCACATCAGCGACCCACAAGTGCTTCAAACCACTTCATACAAACTGTCCAACAGTAGATTGACATTTGACGTGAAAGGTTTCATTGAATTTGTATTTTCAAAGCTGTTTTGATTGTGTTGCCTCTGCAAATATGTGTTAATGAAAAATCTAATGATAGTTATCATTGTCTTGTTTTTAAAATATCTACTTTTACAGCTTCCCCTGAGGTTTCTGACACACTAAATAAATCTTATTTCTTCTGATAATGTCTTCAAAAAATAGTATAAATTAAATGTGTTTACAGTATATCTGCTAGTGAAACCCAAAATGAAAATGGAGATCTAAATCATCAGTAAATCTTTATGGTGACTGTTGGTAAATTTATTCTAGATGACCCTTGCAGAGACTTTAGATCGGCTGACCTCACATGGACCAGATATTCTCTGTAAGGCATCAACCTGAATGTCACTTAGTCACAGTGCTGTTGGAAATGCTCTGAATCCCATAAAATTCCCTACGTTTCATCGTGAATTTGATGTTAAAATACCATCACATATTTGCAAAAATTCTAAAAGCTGACAAAGAATCAAATGAAACAAATACAATCAAATTATGATACAAATGTGTAAATTAAAGATGATTATATTTCATTTTTTTTTTTTTTTTAAATCTACAGCTTTAGAATTAGTTAAGTTGAAGATGAAATCAGAGTGAGATGTGTTTATTCAGTAGGATCACAGTCTGGAGTGTGAGAGTCCACCGTTTAACTCCAAGAGCAGGACTCTACTAGAATCTGAGCTTGACGTGTTTGGGAACGTCTGCTATGGCAGGAACGTAGCGTTCAAGCACAAAGACCTTCTCCCGCTGTGAAAGGTGGTGGTGTCAGCATCATGGTTTGGGCTTGCTTTGCTGCATCTTCACCAGGATGACTTAATTATACCAGTAAATCTAAGAGAAAAATTAATGAATGACCCTAAAACGCAAACAAGTAACATACAAGTTTTGTTTGTTTTTTTTTTACCAGTTGAAGTTAAAAAACATTATAAAATCTTCTCTAATGATTAAATGGCCAACTGTAATATATTCTTTAATTTGTCTTATTGGGTTGTCTTTATCTGCTCTCAGTATTTGTAATAAAATATGTTTCATATTTATACCAATATACCAACCTATATATAAAACTGCAAGTTCCATGTTTTCTCCCATAAAAGTATTGCACCGCCTGGAATTTGCTGCCAAATCATCTTAAAGCAGACGAATGCTGACGGCAAACGAGTCTGGCAGCCAACTGTTGCTGAAACCTGTCATCACAACTGTGGTAGACCTTTCCATCCAACTGCCAGTTGTAACAGAAACGTTACACAATCTTTAAAAAGAATCGTAATTCTTTGGAAGACACGGCTCAAAGAGAAATAGCAGGAACTACGATGTCTATGATGACGTCATGAAGCTTAGGAATTTTTATTACCAAGTGTCTGTTACAGCTGTGATTATTAAATATAAACATACGAGCGCGCTCCAAGGTTAGAAATGTGGTGGAAGTCTGTTAAAATATTACTTTCAGCAAAGGATTAGATAAAGACGGAAAGGTTTACAGCCAGTTTAAACTGGAGAAGACCTGTAACGAAGAGCTTTCTTTCCACTCAAGGTCTTGTGTGTCTCGTCAAGTAAATGAATAGCTTTCATCGTCATACTCGAGCTCAATGTCATCCTCCTCCAGAAGTCCGTATCTGAACTTCCGGTACACCGTTCCATCTTTTGTCATGTACACAATGTCGTCCTCGTCTTCATTGTCTTCCTCGACTTGACATTCGATGATTTTGTCGCTGTACTCTCCAAATGAAGAAGTGGTGGGTCGTGACGTATTGCTCTCCCTGGTGTCCAGTTTCTCATAACCTCCGGCTTTGGTTTTAGGCATGGCGGCGAGTGACCTCGATCGAGCACTGAGGAAGAGGAAGAGCCCTCCTCCCAAAGAAAGGATGAGCAGAACACAAGCCGTGACAGCAAGTCTCGCTGTGTGGCTTACGTCGGCAGAACTTATCACAAAGTTGACACCTTTGATGCACTCCTCTGGAAAGAAGAAGGAATAGGTCATTAGTTACATCTTCATGCCAGGAATCCAAACATTACAAACATTATTCCTTAACAATGAAAAAAAACCTAAAAGGTTAAGGACATATGGTAGTAGGGAATTAAGGACTTGGTGTTGTAAATTATTCAATTAGTTGCTAAGGTTAAAATTTTACCAAAAAGGAAGAAAACACCACGAGAGAGAAATAGTTTTCCAAGGGCACAATAAAGGAAGCACTGAAGCTCCCTTTCTGCCACTTCTGCGTCATTTTTCATGACTTAGAAACCTTCCTAGCCAAAAAAAAAAAAGTCTATTGGACTCCATCCTGCTCTGACGCTGCAAGGCCATCGGAGTCGTTCAGCTTCATATTCCACACCGAGACATTTTGACTTGTCACATTGTGGAAAGCAAAGGTGTAATTAATGGCATTAACAATGGCAAAATTCCTTTTATTGGGCCAGTAAAACCTTGGCAAGGAACCAGCATTCCTAACAGCAGGACCTCCTCTCAAGCGGAGTGCAGGTCAGAGCAGGCAGAGTCATTTGTTGGCACGTTAAATGTCGGCAGTGTTAATTTAATATATTAGCAGATCTGTATTCCTTCAGTAATGAATAAAGAGTAGAAAACTCCTAGTCATTTTAAGAGCATCCATTCGATTTTGTTTTATTTCAGGCAACATAGGTCAGTTTAGCTTTGCCTGTGGCCGAATCCTGTCATATCCTGGAAGTGCCTCCTTGCAACCGTCTGTCTGGGCGCAGAGCCGCTCTGGAGCTGAAACATGCTGTAAGTTTTCCTTTGTGTCTCTTATTCCACCGTTGTTCTCTGCAAGACACGAAATGCTGCAGTTCCTGATGAATTTCTGCTTAAAAGGATTAGGTTTCACAACGCTTCAGTTCCAAAGACTTCTTCTCTGGTCTCTGATGCAAGAGCGCGATGAAGGTTGCAGAATTTCAAATGAGCTAAAAGCCTGTTTGGCAGGAATACACAACTCATGTCTTATCAGCAAGACAGCTGACATACAGATGAATACGACTACCACAAATGGCAGATGTGCCTGAAGAAGACAGATTCTTCCACACACATTAACAGATTATTAACTGCATGTAACTTCAGTATCGAATCACAAATCTCTGGGGGGGTTATCACAAGAGGCCATGTTGCTGTAAAATGTGCCTTTCAGTGTGAATCCTTGCATACCGCGTGATGACTTGCAGTCACAGCACTCCCAGGGTATCGGTTTGTCATCGCGCTGTGTCTCATCTCCACAGCAAGTCAAGCAGCGGCCATCGTCAGACAAGATCTGGCTTGCAGGGCACAAGTTGCAGTCCCACCTGCTGGGACCACGGCAGCCCTCGCAAGATGAGTGACAGGCTTCGCAGTTTGGTGCATCACTGTCTGGATCCTGGATCAAGAAGAGAAACAGATTAGACGGCACATCCACGATTAAGGATTCGATCTACGGATACCTCTGGTGAAGAGGTACCAAACTCCAGCTACAGCTCCGATATGATATTCATTCATTCATTCATGAGATAAAAGTTTACTTTCAAATACACAATAACACATGTTGTATATTAGTAACAGACATGGTGTGTTTCACCTGTGAGGCAGCAAAAAAGCCTACAAAACAGGGGTTGTCACAGATGCCACTCATGAAGTGGTAACCATCATAACAGGACGAGCACGCCAGAGCGCCCCCACCTGTAAGGGAAGTGATATAACATGCAGCACAAGCTGTCACGTGGCTGAACTTCAATAAATGATAATCACATCTGAGATAAATTATATTATGGGATAAATATTTTCCTACAGAAAATGTGCTTTCTGCTGTGGTTTTAAAGCACCAATAAGGCACGACAGGTTTTGCTTACCACTGCAGGTCTTGCAGGAAGGGTGGCACTTGAGACAGGTTGTGGACCACTTGTCTTTGTAGTACCCTGGCGGGCAGCTCTGCAGGCATTGCCCCCACCGTCTCAGGTAGACAAAGCCCTCTCTGCAGCTCAGACAGTTCTTGCTACCAGGACCCGAACACTGATGGCAGGAAGGATCACATCGCTCACAAACCATGGTGGTCGAGTTGCCATAGTGACTGCAAAGAGGAGAGAGAATGCTTATCGGCTGTTCAGCGGATGGACACTTGAAGATTAGTCTGCCGCGTGTCGCCTGACCTCTCTGAACAGGATTGCACGCAGCTGCGGCCCTGCTTCAAAAATCCAGGTTTGCAGGTGACACACTCCGAACTGTGACGGCCCACGCAAGATTCACAGCTGAAGTGGCAGCGCTCACACATGCGGCTAGCCCCATCGTCGAGGTAGTAACCCATAGGACACTTTTCCAAACAGGTGCCGTCTGATGGACATTGGTACAAAGTTAGGTTGTTGAGGGAGCTTTCCTCAGCAAGTCAAGAAGCCTCAATTAATGCATACACACTACTTTTGCCGGGTGCTCTAACTCACTCAGCAGGAAGCGTGGCGCGCTGCAGCTGAGGCAGTGCTCTTTGTCCGGTCCAGAACAGTGATGGCAGAATCCGTGGCACTGTTGGCACTCCCCATTCTGGTCCACGTAAGAGTTGAGCGGGCACTCGGTGTACCACACACAGTGTCCGCTGGCATCTCTGTGTCTGTTGGTATCACAGCTGAGGCAGTGTGAGGGTTCAGGGCCCGAGCAGGTCAGACATGACCTGTCGCAATCTGCACCGATAAATCGTTAGAAAATAGCCGAAGTGAGGGACATAAAAAGTGCATAATTAAAGAGATAATAGCATTGGTATTGTTGGATTTTCCAACCGTACCTCTGCATTCATTCGTTTTCTTATCATAATAAGCGTCGCTTGGACACTCATGGAGACATTTCCCGTTGTAACGGACAGCTTTTGGGTCGTGACACACGTCACAGTCGTCAGAGCCCAGCCCGTCGCAGGAGGCGCAATCAGCGTGGCAACGTGCACACTCCTGCCCCTGCTTACTAGCAAAGTATCCTTCAGGACAATCGTCCACGCACCTGTCCTCGTGGAGGTAGTAGTATTGTGTACACTCTGTGAGAGACAAAGACAATATGCAACGTTATATGATGCCCACGGTGAACGTCCTCGTGATATACAGTCCCCACGCGGTGAGACGTGATGTTACTACATCAAGTAGCTTTTGTCTCCTCCAACACTGGATCGTTTCTTTCAAAGTTTCAAACGTTTACAGAGGAGATGCTCTTTTTCACTTCTAAAGTTTAGGTTTTAGGTTTCCATGTACAGCTTCAGTGTACTTCACTTAATTAAATTAATACTGATGCAATGGCAGTAAGAATACATTTATCTTATTTTCAAAGCTGGTAAAGATCAGATGTTTTAGTTATATTATTTTATTCCAATTGTGTCAGACAGGTTTTTTGATATTTTCTGCATTTATTGTTGTTCCCAACACGCATGCTTCTAGTTTACAGGACGTTCTGCCAATATCTCTCTGCCCTTTTCACCTGTACTAACTCCTTTTTGTTGTTTTCCTTCTATATTTTCCCGGCAAGTTAATTTTTCATATATGTTTCATATATAAAGGGCAAAGAAACCAAAGCATTTAAGAGACATATAACAAAAAAAGACAATAACATAAAATAAATGGTACAATGAAGTAATAGTACGCAACCGTTTTAAAAGTACATTATAATAAAGGGAAATAAGTGGTACATCGATCAGCTCCTTTTTAAAACCAGCTTCAGTTGAAGCAGCACAATCTGCTTTCAGCAAGGGGCAGAAAAACAAAAACGCACAATCCTAGAAATAAAAAACCCCAAGAATCTATTGAATTTGATTCTATCTATACTTTCTTTTTCACGTGGTCCTATCTTACTTGCTCCTGGCACTTTTAAATTAGGCTTTTTCTGTTCATCACTCCTCTGCATCTTCTCTACAGTTTTCTCATCTTTTAGCTGCTTCAGTACTAAATTATTTCACTCATCTAATCAGCATCTTTTCAGTCTTGTCCTTTCTTCTGTTTTGTCCAGTACGATTCAACCTCCACCGCTCCACTGAGTGCACTTACTCTTACACAGGCCATCCTGGTTACACTCCATACAGTAATCTGGGCAGCGATGGCATTCTGTCATGTTGGCGTAATAGCCGTCCGGACAGCGAGACATGCAAGAGTGGTCCAGCAGCAACAGATGTTTCTCACAGCTCAGACAGTGGGAGGGACTCTCCTTGCAGGAACCACATTCAGGGGCACAGGACTGGCATTTGTCGCCTTGCGGAATCCCCCTGGAGAAGAAAAGAAGAGAGGTGTCAGTGCTGTTTAGTCCAAGTCCAAGTTCACATGCAAATTAACAAAGGAGACAATAGGAAGAGCACCTCTGACATTCAACTACACACAATCCGTCTTGCAGATAGTGTCCTTTGTGACACTGCTTGCAGACTGTGGCATCCTGGCACATCATACATCCTTTTAAGCATTCCTCACATTTGCCAGTTATCTCTCTGGCAAACGTCCCAGGTGGACAGTGAGACAAGCAAGTCTGCAGCGGAGTCAAAAATCGACCTAAAGGCAAAATATATACAAAGGGAAGAAAGAAGGATAAACAGGTTGTCAGCACTATTCCAGCATTGTTCCTCAGAACAGCTCATGATGAGCAGTCATGATATGTGCCAATCTTAATCCCCACTCCCACTGTCACCTAAAGAAAACATGCATGCATCGACAGACTCCGTTCTAAAAATTTATGTCAACAGTAAACACTTCTCAGGTTTGGAGGCTCTCAAAAATAGCACGCAGACATAATAATTGTACCTGGATGGCAGCTGCTGCAATTTTCCCTCCCTGCAGCAAAGCACGTCTCACAGGAGGAGTGGCACAGCTCACATTTGTCCTGACCTTATGGCACGAAGAACAAGTAAGCATGTCAAAGTAAAAGGACAAGAATGCCATGGGAAAGAGGAACATGGCAGAGGAAAAGTATGGGAGAGGAGAGGAAAACTGATTCAAGTACATATATATTTTCTGCCAAGTTTACATACAGTTTATAAAAATATAGATAAACCTTTATTTTTAAGTCGTTTTACATACTCTAAATTGACTAAGTTGTCTGCAGATTTATACAGTTTAAGAAAATTCTACGCAATGATGTTTTTGTATTGGAAGTTTCTGATTAACTAACTTCCCTCGTCGCTCATCTTAACTGGAGGAACACACCTGGATGTATTTTAAGGTACACCTCTAGACATGTAAGCCTGATTGCATGGCATCATAGGAAAAATAGAAGAAATCAACCAAGACATCAGGAAGACATTTGTGGACCTTTACAAGTCTGGTTTGGGACCAACATTCACTTGTTTAAACATTAACACTTCCATGTTAATGTTTGAACAGCATGAATCTTACCACTCGGGAAGGAGAGGGCCTTTGCACACGAGGACAAAAAGACATGTTCTTTGGTCTGATGAGACTAAAATTTAAGTGTTTGGTCATCACTGTTATGTTTGGAGGAAAAACTGGGAAACCTGGAGGCACCAGACTATCATTACAATAACGAAGCACGGAGGTGGCAGCATCACGCTGTGGAGCTTCTTGGCTGCAGGAGGGACTGGTGACGGGTGCACTACACCAAAAATATGAGATTATGAGGAAAGAAGATAGTGTAGATATATTAAAGCAACGCCTCAAGACATCGGGCAAAAAAAGTTAAAGCTTTCGTATGGATGCGTAATCCAAAAGGTGCGGTGACCTCAGAGAAGAACCAAATTAGTTGCTAACCTAAAGACAACAAAGTGAAGGTGTCTGAAGTGGCCATCACAAAGCCCTCGCTCAATCCTAGTGAAAACATCTGACCTGAAAAGGCATTGTGGCCTTCAAACTTGACTGAGCATGACCTAAAGAACCCAGTTTCACTGCAATTCTAACCAATAATTAACCGAGAGCATGCAAAGGTTTAACTTCATAGAAAGTAACAGAGCTTCTAAAAAAATCTAATTATCTAGACAGTGATAGTAGATCTACAACAGAAAGTTTCTTCAACTTTAAAAAAAAAACAACCTTTTTCTTAACTGTAAACGTCTTGTTCCAAATGTATTATTCTGTTTGCATATACACATATATTGAAACACAATGTGCTTAATTAGCTGTGTATAAGAGAATTAAAGTAGATCCGACTTCAGTTAATGAGATTTCTTAGTTTAGAGATGAAATGTATGTATCGCCCAGATTGAGTCGGTGTTGGTACCGTTTAGTAGTGAGGTGAAGAAACTCCCAGCCTTACTGTTTCTGAAGTTCCCCTCGGGACAAGCTTCGAGCTGCCTGCCCTCCAGACACTCCCCGTTCCTCAGTGTGACCCCATCCTCGCAGGAGTCACAGTCGTCATAGCGTGGCCCTCCGCAGCTTCGACAGTTGTGGTGACAGGGCTCGCACTCCTGGCTCTCCTCATCCACAAAGAAACCTTCCTCACAGTGACTCACACACTCCCCATCTGAATATTAAAAAAAAGGTTTTTGCTTGAATGTTATTTCTTCTCACCTTTTACTGTGAAGCACTTAAAAAACAAATTACAGATGCAGTGAAACTGCTGTTTTGGGAGAGGTGTGAGCTCCTCGGGGTACAGTGCTCCACCCTGTCAAACACTTTTAAAGAATACCCAGCCCTGTAGTTTTGCTGTTAGAGTTAGTTTATCTTCTGATATTTCCCAGCACTGCTCAGTCTGAAACGATAAATGGTTCAAATAGTTACCAAAGACTAAGAATCCCTCTTCACACCAGTAGCACTGGGACTGGTCGCAGATGTCACAGTGTTTATCTTCACACGGAGCACACACCATGGCGGTGTCATCGCTGTAGGTCCGATCTGGACAGGACTGATGACAGTCCGTTCCTAACCTGAGGAGAAGAAAGTATAGTATCAGTATGAGGGTTTACTGAATATTGTGCTGCAGCTTGACTATATAATGAGACTTACTGATAATAACCATCTTCACATTTTAAGCAAACTGTTTTCTGATCCGGATCTTCCAAGCCCTCTGTGGTGATGAGCAGAAATTGAAACAAATTAATTAATAGCACATGAAACACCAATGTGAAGTACTCATGAGTAGTTAGTCTTACCTGCAGCATGAACTGATCTCAGTTTGGAGAACCAGAAAGGACTGATTCAGGACCAGATGTTGCTCAGATTGATGGTCACAGAGGGCCAGTTTTAAGCATCTAGAACAACTCAAACCTCATAAATGCTATACAAATGCTATGACGGCAGTTTTGAATTATTATATATGATAAGAATGTCACTTTTCTAGTAGGATAGGATTCATAACTGACTACTATCAACCCCATCTGATTCTCCAAACAAGATCACAAACGACTGCAGGTAAGATGGTAACCACTCATAACCTCTCACACTTCACTTAAAAACAAAAAAAAACAAAACAACCCTTTTGATATTATGTGTTGGTCATTTCATTAAAGTTAAATATACTTAGAAGTTTAAAACTTTTTCGAGGATTTCCCACCAGCTGAAGTACCGCACGTTGGTTGTCATTTTTTCCAAACCCATTTTCTCACTTCACCAGCAGGGGGCACTCTAAACACGCACTTTACATTTGCCCAGTTCCCTGTGAAACACCGTACTTCAGTAATAATAATAATAACGTCAGGCCACAACTAAGAAACAAATCAAACCAAGAAGCCCTCAAACAAATTAAAAAGTCAGAGAGTCTGTGGCCTTTCAGCTCACAGCGTAACATCTGTCAGACTCGTTTTTTTACAGAGGTCAGATGCTGCTTCTGTTTTCTCTGGCGTATGTGTGTCTGGGATTCTATTTATTTGTACACTATCCATTCTATTGTAAAAGTAGAGAGGATACCAATAAGTAAATCAGGAGAGAACGTGATACTGTTTTCATTCACACACTAACAGAGGGAGCTCATTTTCCCCTATTACTAATTAATTCTTGCTGTCAATCAAACCCATCCAGCTTGTAACCGAGGAAGAGTCATGGCGTTCATCCCTTTGTCCAAAGATGTCAAAACATCCCCAGGGACTGAGAGAGCAGGTAGTGTGATGAGAGGAAAAGAAACAGAGGATCAGACAGGAGGAAGAGAAGGTGAAGAATGGCTTAAAAAGACCCTTCTGCAGACTTTCCTTTGGGACATTTATCCTCGCCAGGAAAGCCTCCATCGGCCCCCACACCTCATTCCTCTTGCTGTCTCCTTCCAGCACCCACAACTTAACAGTGCACTGGTTTGCACTTCAATGCAGTCGACAAGCCACTACCTGTGAAAGCAATTACTCATACAGAGAGAGAGAGACAGAGAAAGAGAGAGGGACTGGGGGAAAAGAAAGGTGGGAGGGACAGAGATATAAAAGAAGAGAGCCCGGGTGAGGAGCCGGAAATCATGCCTCCGGGCTGTGTCTATGTGAGAGAGAAAATAGCGCCCGCATAAATATTAAGTGCACAAGCCGGAGGAGGGGGGATTTTAGCTGACATACACATCCTGAAATGTTCACTTGTGGAATGTGCAAGGACTCACATTTATAGCGAACACACAGTCATTATACATGATACCGGCTTTTACAGGAGACATTACACATGTGCATGTAATATCACTTTAAGGTGATTCAGTCCCGTTTACAGTAAAGCTGAAATCAGTCAAGTGTGCTGACTGATGAAGCAGTCGCCTAAAATCATGAGTTCACTTAATTACGCTGGCATGCATTCCCTTATTCCAGCCATGTATATTGCTAATATAGAAAAAAGTGAATGCAAAGGATCAAAACGAGCCCAGAAATGAGCTTCAGTGCGTTAAACCTGCCGAGCAGTGGAGGTGTGATGAGCATAACAGCCTCTGAGCAGGATGCAGCTCCACATCAATGAAGCCACCAGAATGCTGCTGTTAACAATGACTCCAGTCCCTGCAAAGATCAGTAGCAGCTAGTGTTGAAAACCTCTAAACAAATGCATTATATGGTTTATGTGAAGTATCTTCTACTGAAAAGGGGATGCTCATACGTTTAGCATCAAATAAGGGGGAGGAACACAGCTGAGAGACAAACCACAGGAAAATAAAAAACCAGGACTGCTTCACTTCCACCTAAAATACAGTCTACAAGTTTGAGGAGCTCTGCTGCAGGGTGGGACGCCTTACTTCTAAAAGATGTTCCCTCGTTTGGTTGTTTAACGAAGACAGTGGTGAGAACTAACTCCCATGTTGACCCAAAAGGTGGTCTGCTAGGTGGTGGTCGGGTGATCCCAAAGACCACGGCATGTGATTGGTGTCCTCGCTATCATCTAACTACTCAGTGACTACTCATGCTCTAAGGATGACGTCACAATGGAAAGGTTTTGCCGTGGAGTATATTAACTTTGTATTGACGTGTTCTTTAATTTGACGCCCATCTTTGTATGTGGTGATGCCCAAAAGCAGAAAGTAGAAGAGGGGACCAAATCGAGATCTCGCTCTTTCTTAAAAGAGAGCATTTAGCGACTTCATCAGCTTGAGAGAGCTCTTAAAGTGATTAGGAAGTGGAGCATGTTGGGAGGATTAAAGAGCATAAATGTGGCTTTGATGGAAATGGTGGGACTCATAAGAGACTGCTGTGTTTTACCACAAACTGTCAGGCTGGTAAACTATAAAAATATAAAGATCTCATATATTAGTCTGCTGCAAACTGACAACCTGCAGGCTCAAACTTGCAGACTCAATCTAAATGATGCAGAGCAAAAGTCATGATTATTGTTGCTTTTTGTTCCAAAAAACCCCCCCAAAGAAAAAATGGGGACAAGCCAGAACAGTATATTTTCTCCATGCATAAGCTTACAACCACATGATGACACAGACTAGAAGCATGTGCGAGCGAGCGAGCACACACACACACACACACACGGGATGGCAGCCTGACACACACTGCAGGCTCATCTTCATTTTAGCTTTAGTATCACGTCAGAGGGCCAGTCGCCTAAAATCTCTCATCTGCTGACTGACTTGTTTAGTGAGCAGAATTGCAGCTGGGAGGCTGTGCTGGGAGCAGGAGTGAGGAAAGATATTCCAGCTAGAATACATAATGACATAATAACAGCCCGTCTCCACCTCAGACTAGTCCGCAGCACAATAACAACTTTCAGCGTTATGTGATAATAATCTCAGACAGAAGGAAGTCCTTTTGTCTGTATGTGGCATGTATTGTGAGTTGAGCTGCAAGAGTACATGGAATCAGATTTGTGTGCTGTTCACTTCATTAAAACTTTGTTGGGGTTTTTTTTGTTGTTTTTTTTGTCACAAAGCACAAACTTCAGAAACTGCAGAACAATTTCCTTATAGTTCCTCAGCTGAGTGCAGCTGAAGTCTATATATACCTTTGCAGTAACGGCGCCTTCAGCAGAAGCGTGAGGCGGACCAACAATAAATGACAACATCATTAGTCGATGCTGCTCACAAATGCACTGTCAAACACATTTAGCACAGTAAATCCTCATGTTTTGATTGCAAGTTTTCCCGAGTGCATCACACTCCTGGAGACCGGTGGGATAAAAGTCTTCAGATAAAAGTCTTCAGCTGTGAAAACAGTTCAGAGTTGAGCAGCGAGGATTTCATGTGATTATGAACACTCCATATTACGGGAGTGTGCCACACAGCTGCTTCTGTTTCTGAGGTAAGACTGCACTTAATTTTGTTTTACCAGTGTGGTTGCTCAAGAATATGAGAAAATGCAGGAAGAGATAAAGACCGGGATGGAGTTTACTCACTGAGTTTACATTTCTCACAGCCCTCATCACAGGATACACAGTCCTCAATCCCTGCATCCGAGACCTCACCTGATGGAGAAGAAAGAGGTCCGGTAGTAAAATGGCATGTGGGAGATTAAATAAAAGAAAAAAAAAATCTTTTTTGATAAAAGAGTTTGAACAAACGTTAACTGGGTAATGCTGACATAATAGATTTTGCGTATCAGTACAAAATAGAATATAAATCAAATATTACATGAATATACAGTATATCAAACTGCAAAAAGATGTATTTAGCAGAAACTAAGCCAAAGTGCATGAGCAATGTGTGAAAAAACTAATTACACTCAAGTTTTAACAGTTTACAAACCACCTTTAGATGCAATAAGTTGAGTGTTTTGTGAGCGCTCACTTATAGCTCTCTTCACGTCCCCCCGCCGCGTTTCAGTTCAGGTGGAGGTCTAGACTTGGACTTGGAATACCTGTCCGGCTGCCGGACTCAACCGAACTTTAACTGTTCGACAGATGGCCTCACACGTGACACTAAAATACTTCATTAAACAGCTGACCCACATCCTGCGGTCGTGAAACAAGCCCCTAATCATCCACCTCCACCACCGCGCTCAACATTTGGTGTGAGATGTTTATACTGATGTGTTGCGTCTGTTTTTTTCTTCTTCTTGTGCATTATGACGTCTAAGTTTTGGCCTCAGCTCTACAAGTGACTTTGTTCCAGACATCTTATGGTTCGCTCAAATGCCACTTTCCAAACCAAAACCTTGCAACGAATATTCTTCTCAGAGTTAGGAGGTTTCCTCCTGTCAACCAGCCAAACAAACCGTACCTGTACAGCCTTTGTGATGTCGTTAACGTCAACAATCGAAGCCTGCAGAGTTTGAGATGCAGCTCTTTTTACGTCTTTTTAAATAATTTTCTCAGTGTAATGAGCCGTCTAACCTTGGAGTGAACATGAACATTCACCCTTGGAAGGACTGGCGCCTTTCTGAATATTTTTTTTTATCTTTGAATAATCTTTCTCGCCGTAGAATGGCAAAAGTAAGTAAGTACGTAAGTAAACTTTATTTACATAGCACCTTTCACAGAGAGAGGCCCAGAAAGTGCTTCACAAGGTCAAAAACACAAGGTAGCAAGTAAAAGACACTTAAAAATAGTTTTGCAAATAAAAACAGAAACCATAAAAATACAAAGACGACAACAGACAGTCAAAAACCATTCATTTACAAATCTTTACTGAGAGCCTGCCTGTACAAATGTACTTTAAGATGTTTTTTGTGTTTTTTTTTTTTTTTAAATATCCACAGTGGCTGAGTCTGTCAGGTGACTTGTAATTGTTTTTAAAAGGCCTCACAGTCCTTCCCAGATTGATAAGCAGCACTCGAATGCTCCAGACCAGAAAACAGACAAAGATTTGGCCTGTATAGACATTCCCTGATCCCAATAATCCATTAAGTTCTGCTTCTCCAAAGTTGGGTTGCGGGGACAGCGGCCTAAGTGGAGAGATCCAGGCTTCCCTCTTCCTGGCCACCTCATCCAGCTCCGAATACTGAGACATTCCGAGGCCTCGATTAATCAGTGCATTTGATTTGGATGCACTTCATTTTTCTTCACGGTGCATCTGCCATTTGCATTTTGGCTTTAATTTCTGTTGTTTGACTTTCATCAATGCAGATGTATAATAAGGTTTTTGTTCATCTGAGGTTTAATTCACCTAATTTCTGTTAGAAAGCATGAGAGTATGGAGACCTGGTGGAGATCGTCTGGTTTCACCTCGTTTAACCTGAATGTAACCGAGTCCAAGCACAAGCCTGTGAAATTTTGGAGGATCAGAAATAACTCAAATATTTGCATCCTGAGAAAAGAATACGAGGAGGACAAACAAGCACGAAGTGAACACAACACAAAAGTATTGATAAAACAGTGAAGCGTCATCAGGGGTTCGCCAGCTCCCCTGAAACAACGACCAGCATTGGAGGTCATTTTGTACTTGTTGAGAAATGAAAATACTTGTTAGAAAGGCAACGTGTCTTATAACTGGAAGTGCAGTGTAGACGGCATGCATTATTTGCTGTTTATTCGCAAATGTTTATATAAAGTAATACTCAGTGGTGGCATCTGCAGGAGGCAACCATCTGTTCAGCTTTGCTGCTTCTTGAATTCAGTCGTTTCATGGCATCTGTGACTACCCACATGCCTCACCTGTGCTGCACTCCAGTGGGATGCAGTGGCCATTTCTGAGCTTGTGTCCTGGGCTGCAGAGGAGGCAGAGGTCAGCCACAGAACATCTGATGCACTCTGTAGGACAGGGTTCACACCGCATCCTCGCAGATGGGAAGAAGCCCTCGGGACAGACTTCCCAACACCGACTCTGAAAGAGGAACCTTTTCACACCCAACCTGTCTGGATGGAGCCAGGAAAGCGACAGGAAGGGTTTCAAGAACAACAAAAAGAACGTTGTGCTGACATACAACTCAGGTGTGCAGACAGACAGGGACACGTGCACTAAATTTAGAACAAAACTTAGTTTCTACAGGTTTTAGAAAAGCTGATATTTAAAAAACATTGGACACAATCACTCACAAATGGAAAGTTTGTTAACTCTCATTCTAAATCTCTCATGACTCAAAGTTTTACAGTGTTTTTACCTTTTTCTTTTTCTTTCGCTCTTTAATTCAAGGTCTGTGCGTTGCTTATGTGAAATGTGGTGTTGTGATTTGACTAATCAATTTCAAACCACCTTGATGCACATTTGAAATCTAAATGAAAGAGAATTTAAATGGTTTAAACTGAGATATATGGTTTTCTCTCTGTTGTCGTCACACTTCACAGTTAGATATTCAGTTTCTGATTAAGTTCAAACTTTCCCGTGCATCTTTGCTTCCACAGGAATGAAATAAAATAAGTATATAAATCTGTGTGACTTTAATTTCATACCTGCCTGGGCTTGTGTGCAAGTCTGTGTGTTGTGTGTGTGAAGATATGGGCACTTTTGTATGTTTGATCAACCGCTTCTTTTTGTTGTTGTTTCATTTCTCTTTGTTATCACGCTTCCTTCAACACTTTTGCCTTTGAATGACAGCAAGAATGCAAAGCTGTGTATCAAGGGCCATTATCAACAAATATCTGCACAGTATGTAATGTATGCATACGCGTGTGTGTGTGTGTGTGTGTGTGTGTGTGTGTGTGTGTGTGTGTGTGTGTTTGAGAGAGAGAGAGAGAGAGAGGGAGAGAGAGAGAGAGAGAAAGAGAGAGAGAGAGAGAGAGAGAGAGAGAGAGAGAGAGAGACTGGCCAAGATAAGAGAGGTTGTTTTGAGAAATGACACAGGCAGAGAAAGATAGGAGATGTGTTCACGCTATTCTTGTTATGTCTCATTGAGTTTCAGACAGACTTGCAATTAAATGGAACCACACTTGGAAACAGTCTGACAAACTTTCTGGCAAATGGAGAGAGTGTGTGAACACGTGATGGTGTGTATGTGTGTGTGAGAAAAAGGGAAATCTGGTGTGAGTTTTCTCTTGGCTGTCGAGTGTCCCCAAGTGTGTGTGTAGGTAGGTGTGTAACAGTATCTCCCTCGTGTAAATACACTCGTTCTGACAGCCGCAACTCTGTCTGCAACACCGAGATAAACACAGTTATCCCTGCCACCATCAGGCTGATATTTCTTCAGCTGTGATCCTGTAATGTCATCCAAGCTTTGTGATAATATGAAGGAAAAAGAGAGCGTTTTTATGGATTTTTGATTGGCCTCATATGATCCTAAGATTGAAACATCTACAGAAAATAAGACAGAGACACGTTTTTAACGGGTATTATATATAATATTAATTGATGCCCTCAATGTTATAATGTTCTGCAGGTCACATATACTTCACAAGAAATATACACAAATAGATGTTTGTTTGTTGGTTTTTTTCTCCAGCGGTATGTTGGCTTACCTGCGTCACAGCCGGTGCACTTGTCAGGCCCTTCATCAGTGCAGGTGTGGCAAGTGTGGTGACAGAGGTGGCATTGCTTCCCGTCAACATAACGACCGGTCTGGCAATGGATGACACAGCGTCCATCTTCAAAGAGCCTGCAGGTGGGATTGATCCACAATGAGTGTTAACAAAAAAAAATTACTGATTTATTTAGAGCAAATGAGCAGGATGTCGCGAGAGTCGAATAACCTTGTGGACACAGGGCACGCCAATGTTTCCATTCTAGTTACATGCACATGCAGTGGTGGTTAGAGTGTAATAAACAGTACCTAAAGTAGCATCGCTTTACAGTTTTTAAAATACCAATGGAAATTTTTCAGACTATCTAAAACATTTTCTATTAGGCTTTACTTGGTCAAAGCCCCTCAGCAGTAGTAGCAGCCTTTGGTAAAGCTCCTGCAGGCCTGGCGCAGCTCGCTCTTGGAGGCTTCTCTGATGTGTCTGAGCAGAATCACAAAGGTTCCACTGAGCCACATCTCAGATCTCTCTACAGATGCTCTTTCAATAAAATCGCTAGACCCTGTTTTGCTTCAGCAGTTTGGAGTAAGGTGAATCAACCGATGAGGAAAAGACAATGTAGAAGAATATAGTAAAAGGTTTCCTGTAATGTTTCACAGTAGATGATTTCATGTCAGCGGTTGTCACCTCGTCGCGGGACAGCTGGTGCAGTCCTCACTCTCCGGACCCGTGCACTGCTCACAGGTAGCATCACACAAGCGACATTGTCCATGTTTACTCATGTACTCTCCTGCAGACAGACAGAAACAACGTTACATCACATCTGCTGCAGACTATACCTATTGTATGATGTGGTATTTTGATTGCTCTGGGATTTTTTTTTTCCCCCTTTTGTTTACCAAGTTTGCTTTGTGTCGTGTCACTTTTTTTCTGCTTGCGTGATCAGATTTGATGCTATAATTTCCCCCAGTTGAACCAATTACCAACAGTCAGTTGTTATTGTTTTAACTTTGACAGTCCAGCTCATTATCCTCTGGCTTCTGAAATGTCCTGCACTTTAAAAACACAATCTCCTCCTCTCTCTGCACTGACTGATACACAAGGAATATTTTGGATCTTTTTTTTTTTTTAAATCTGTAATTTTACAGACTTAAAATAATAAGAGATTGTCATTTGGTCATACCTAAAGAATTTATATTGATCGCATAGTTTAAAAATAAAACAAACAAAAACCTCTTTTCAAATTTGGCACTGCTGGTTGAGGGAACATCAAACCCTCTCCTTGAGTTTGATGTTCCCTCCATGTTGGTGTGCTTTTCTTCCAAACGTGCAGTTTAATTAAACTTTATGTTATCTAAAAAATGCATGCATGTGGTTTTTGCTCCTATTCAAGGAAAAATGAAGTCATTTCAGCTTGGATTTCAGACAATATGGGCAGATTGCAGGTAGAGGTGAGAGAGTAAAGGAGGAAGGTATGGTATGATCCTGGTCATGTTACTGTGAAGGAGCCTCTGTGTACCCTCACTGTTGAAGTGGATGGAGTTTCTGTCCATAATCCAATTTATATATATATATATATATATATATACACACAAACACATATACAATTTATCATTTTTATTAAATAAAACAGTCTACATTAAAACCTTATCAAGGCAGCCCACAGGAGTTATGTAGCTCCAACAGCTAGAGTGGAAGTTGTATTTGTGACCTGGTAATGGCAGTAACAGCAGCCCTCTGGAGAAGTTAATTACAGCAGATACGCAGGCGAATCATCCACCATCCCTCCTCTTGCCCGGGGGGCCACATTCTCCGCTGCTGAAAATGTGCATACGTTTTGGAAGAGAAAGTACAGCCTGGAAATTGAGTTTTGGTTGCCAGAAACCTCAACACCTGGGAGAGCAATCGCTGAGTCACTGCACTGATCGAAAAGATTATTACAATCTAGGTAAGCGTGCAACTGTCATTCCACGCTGCGTGGCAGTAATAAGGTACTCAATGCAAAAGAAATAGAATCAACCATGTTCGGCAAGTTAGTTTTTATCCCTCTGGAATGATGGAATCAGCTTTGCTGCAAGAGAAGTTTCTAAAAACCCTCAACTTTGTAGGTAACAAAGGTGACAGACACTGGTTTAAGCATAAGGATGCCACTTTGTCTGTGCATGCGCATCCTTTAGGGCAGCTGTGAGGCAGTCTGTCCTCTCTGGCTTTCTGTGAAAAGCTCAATTGTTCCGTTGGAAGGAAAAAACAAAAAAAACAAAAGAGCTTCTTTGTGTACAAACACAACAGACTGTGGCTTCCTATTCAACGGAGCTCTGCTGCAACAATTCAAACAGCCCCCGAATAATCGCTGTCACTCTTACCCACACACACACACAAATTGTCTTCCTGTCTTTCTATGGCCCCCCACACACACACCTCCAACCCCAGCCCCACCCTCCCTCACCCCCCTTCACTCACGCTAACATACGAACAGGGAGCCAAGTTCTCAGGGGACAGAAAACCGCACATCTCCACTCAGTAGAAACAGACACTTTGGACTCCTAGTGCCAGATGGGAGAAGAACGGACGAGAGAAAAAGATAGTAAAACCTTTTGCAATGGATTCGCCTGACCTTGTGGGGGTGTACTGTTTCTGTGAGGACACACAACAGCGTTGCCAGGTTCCACACTGACCTCCATACATGGTTCCAAATCCCAGTTCCCTGAAAAGTTCCCTCTAATTGCCCATACTTGGGTAAAATTGCCTATACTTGGGTAAAATAACAGAATAGAATAACAAATTATAATCTTAAGGTCTAACAGGTGGTTAGGAGGATATGATTTACCGTCTGGTGCACATTTCTTGATCTAAATTCAGATGCATCTTTCTACGCCACTTGTCACTCAGGAAGATGCCTACAACCTGAACTGGATACAACTAGATGTTTAGGAAGATAGGTTGATCGGGGCTAAACCTTTCACCCGGGAGAGATTAAGTCACATCAGAACAAGTTTGGCTTGGTTTTTTTTTTTTAACATCATGTGCAGGATGCTGTCTTTCATTTCAACAAGAATTAACCTCTGAGTAACTGCAATCATCTTACACTAAACACTACAGACAGACGAAGTGTGTGGCATTGATCGTCTTGGTAAGAGGCAACATTCTGCTCAGGAGCTCGGCTGACTGAACTCATTGAACTCCTCAGATCCCCAGATATGTGGGATAAGCCGACAGAGGTCAGACACTGCAGCCTGCAGGAACCGAAGGACGCTCCACCAGACACGTATCCACGTCCGAGTAAGTGAGAGACGTTACTGCAGCAGTGCGGAGACCTGCACACTATTAGGGCAATAGCTTCAATGTCGTGGTGTAAATCTTTAAACAAATCATTTCCACCCACAATTGAAACAAAATTTGATGCGATGAAAATTCAGAAGTAACACAACTTTGAATGTTAAATAACACATACGTTTTGTTCATGTTATAGCACCTAATGTGAACAATCAGGAAGACTTTAGACAAGGGTTCCCAGTGACCAGTCACTATTATTACTTTTATAGCCTCATAAGTTCAGTGGCAAGTCACCAGGACATCTTTTTGTTGGGATAAATGTGGTCAGTCCATCGTCACCTTTATCTTGGTCTATTTATTAAATTTTTGTTTCCTCTTTGCATGGGTGTGTTTGAGAGTGAGTGTGTCCTTCACCAGCCCTCTGGACATTTAATCATATTTCCTTAACTCCTAAACGCCTGGTTGCGTCAAAGAGAACTAAAATCACAGATAGTGAGACAAAAGAACAGAAAAGAAAAAGAAAAGCACAAGACAGTGATGGGCGCAGTGTGGTGACTGTGCGTTGTGTTGTGATGTATGTAAATGACTGTGTAGTGTTGGGAAGGAAAGGACAGACAGGTTGACGTAAGACAATATCCGTCTAGATTTGGCGGGTGTAACATATACACATCTGTACGTGGACATATATACACACACACACACACACACACACACACACACACACACACACACACACACACACTTTTAGGATGTTCATACATATGTGAACATACCAAAATGAACACATTTGAACGTAGTCAAACATACATACATAATTGCATACCCATTTGTTTATATACGTACACAGATGTATATAAATGAGGAAAAACTGGTCTGTTGAGTCTGACATGTTCAAAATGACAACTTTCAATCAGGAAACATGCTTGTTTTACTGTTGACTGTTTTTCCAACATGGGGTTTTCGTCTGTAGTCAGAATTCAGGGCGACGTCACACCCAAGCTGACCAAGGTCCAGTTGCAAAGCCGGTTTTCACTGCTCCTTGCCAATGTTTTCCAATACTGATTGTAACTATTTGAATATCCAAGCAGCTGAGAAACACATCCACCCATAGAGCAGCATGTGTAGGTCTGACTACACAACATAAAACATACTTGTTTTAAAAAAAAAAGCCCTTAAAAACTAAATTGGCTGCGTTTTCTTTGTTAATGAGTAGAAACCACATTGGTTACTGGAGTCGGGGTAGGTGAGGTTTCTCCGACTTTTCAAGTAGGAGTTCTGACTTGAAACTTGTTCCAGTTGAAACTTCCAGCTTGGAATTCTGACTACTACATGCTGAAGACGTGCATCTGTAGAGAATAAGTCCCATTTTCACTTTCAACCAGTTGTCTCATGACTGTAAAGCAAACGTAACTTGCATCTATAATAAAACAACAACAAGTGTTTGTGTTTTTAATCCTTTACCGAGCCGAACTTTAATTGTTCTGCCTGAGACATTTGAAAGATTCCTTTGATTAAATTAATAAAATGTTGGAAGACTTATGGGTTTGTAAAACAAAACTCAATAGAGTAAAAATAGGATCTAATGTTTTGTAAGAAAGCAATTAAGAAAAATGATAATTAATAAAAAAGTTTCTAATCAACACAATTTAAATATGATGAGAACTAAAAAGACAACAAAAACATGAACAGATTAAACATTTTAATAAGAACATTTAAGTAAAAAAAAAGAAAAAGATTTTTAAAACTAGGACTTTGAGTAACATTAATAATGCATTGTCACAGATATGTCACAAGCACACAATAAAAACAGCTTTATAAGAGGTGTGTGTGTCTCTACTATCACACACAGACACAAGTCATCTTAAACAATGACCAAGATTAAGTTTTTGTTAACCAAAACAGGGGATTCATCAATCTTTATTACAAATCAAGAACCATAACCAGTTGACAGTACAACAATTCATCTAATACTGTAAATGCTCAAGCTGCAGGAGTAAAAACCCACAAAGTAAAATTTTTTAACTTTTTTCTTTTTTGCTGTTCTTTATGAGGTCAGCACCTGTTTGAGCTCCACCAAGTAAAGTTCAGTGACAGACAGAAAGAGAAACTAGGCCTCTGAAGCCTCCTTGCATTAAAAAAAAAGAAAAAGACAAAGAAGAAAAGACATTTTGGCTTGATGTGATTTGTATTTCTGAGAAATCTTATCTGGTTCTGCTAAGGGGAAAGAAATAAAGCAAAATTAAAAAAAAAAAAAAATGTCAAAAAGACTGAGACTGTCAAATGTGTTCCTAAATACGAATTTTGACCAAAATTCCCAATTCTGAAATTTAAAAATTTCAGAATTAAAAAAAAAAAAAAAAAAAAAAAAAAAAGAATAGCGGTTGCTGTCCGTCTGTCTGTCAGTGACCTTTACTTGCAGATAAAACATAACAGAATATTTTGTGTGCCAATTGTTGACCTTCTGGGTCTAAAGCGGGGTCCTTCAGTTGATATGCATTGTCATTATAATGGAATGATGAGGGCAGAAACTTCTAAAACTCTACTTTATTAAACATGTAGGGATGCACCGATACAGATAAAATACCATTTCTGGACAAAGTTCCCTTCAGTGGGGTTATATATATGGCATGTGAAAAAATCAAGCCAACATATAAAAGAATTTCAGATCCCTGTAACAAGTCCAAGTTATATTTCACTTTCTTGATCCAACAAAATAAAAAGAGAAGCTATAAATTGTTAAGTCACTGTAATGAATGTAAAGAATAGCCAGTTTGAGGACAAAGTTTCATATCAAGAGTCTTCATGAAAAAAGTTGGCATCGGTACATCCCCAGTACCACAATTTCATTACAACTTTCTGCAGAGCTTCCCTCCCTGCAAAATGCTCTGGAAGGAATGATTATTGACTCATGCTGTAGGACTTCTTGAACAAATCAATGCTGTCTGGGCTTACATCAAGAATTAATGGCATTCTCCTAGACGCACCAATAAAGACAAACACACTATTCAAACGGCAGGTTCATGTTTTAAGGAAATGAAATGAGGTGATTCCGGTCTGTAGCGGGCATTAGTCTTGGCATATGGTGACACTGTAGGGTCTGTTTCTGATTTATGCATCTGCATTCATGTTAATAAGTGCATGTGTGTGGTCCATATGCATCTCTACATGGCATGTGTGGCATATATAAAAGTGTGAATTTGTCTTCTCTCCCCTAAAGTCAGCCCAGACATGCATTATTTTCACATTACCGAGTGAGCGATTTTTTTCTCTCCTTTGACATATATTTACAGGCAGAAAACCGTGGCCTTTCCTACTGTATGTTCGCTTTCCATCTGTTTATTGTTAACACTGGAAAGAAAGGAGGAAGAGGAGCCAAAACAAAAATGCACACAGACGTATTCAGAGCTTCACAGGCTGAGGGGCTCCTATTTTAAACTGTTTTTAGCTATGCTTCGCATACTGGCAACAAAAAAGAAGATTCAATTATTTTGGCATCAATGCTTTGGTCACAAAATACCGACACTTTTACTGTTTTGTTTGTTTGCTTGTTTTCACGTTTGTGTTTTCATTTGCTCATTTGTTCTTGAAGTAAGTCCCAGTCATTTTACACCCTGACCATGTGTGTGTGTCCCAGTACAGAAAAAAGGTAGGTTTGTTGTAGTTCTGTCATCGCACCTCCGATGCAGTCCCTTTACGAGGCACAGATTCTCTTATAAATTATGTGACTGTGAATACGCGGGCAGGAGGTTTGAGAAGGAGGGGTGCCCCCTGTGCCCCCACGTCCCCCCTCGGACTCCCTTTTTGCCCAGTGACAACGTCCCGTCACCCCTTTTGTGAGCACGTTCTGCAGCACAGTTGCTGCAGAACTCTCCTCTGGCAGAGATTGTTCTTTTTAACAAGCACACAGAAACTGCCTTCTGCCCAAGATTCTTCATTTGCTTTCCACAGACCAGGAAGAAGAGATACAGGGAGTGTATACGTGTGTGTGTGTAGGGGGGAGTGGAGGGGTGATCATTCACACAAATACACACACGCGCGCACACGCACACACACACACACACACACACACACACACACGCCGAACCATTAGCAATAGTTGACAGGCAGAGCCGCATGATTGGTCAGGAGAGGTTCAGGTGAGAAGAAGAGTTTTTTTGATCCAATCATAGATGATGTTCATCGAGGTGGAAAATTATTGTAGTCCCACGGAGTGATTGGATCCATGTCAGGAGAAAGAAGTAAAAAGATTTAGGAGAACAAAAAACAGAGAGAGAGAGAGAAGGAGGGAGAGAGGGAGAGGGAGAGAGAGAGAGAGAGAGAGAAGGAGGGAGAGAGGGAGAGGGAGAGAGAGAGAGAGATAGAGAGGGAGAGAGAGGGGAAAAAAAGTCACACCATTAGTAAACTGAAGATTTTTGCAATTCACAACTTGATATCATTTTTGGCAACAAAAACTTGTAGTGTAATATGAGTCTGTACAACCCATAAACGAGTTCTTTAATTTATCAACAGTATTTAAAGCGGCTACCATCTAATCCTCTCCAGTACAAGAACTTCAGTTTATGGAGATGGGAAACAGACAGAGGTCGCTTTAAGAAGACTCACTGACAATAAAAAGGTCATGCACTAAACATCTTTTCTCTTCAGTTTGCTCTTATTACATAGCCATAAGGTCAGAGCACCTAGAAGGTCTAACGCAGTAAAACGACAGCCTGTAGCCAAAAGCCAAAGTCAGATCATCAGAACAGCTGGTTAATAAACATGCAAAGCAAACATGCACAGCTGCAGAGAAGAAGGACCACACAGTGAAGCGCAGAAAACAGAAAAGTGCTCATCTTAAAAAAAAAAGAAGGGACAAATCAGAAAAATTGGTCTGGGGGGGGGGGGGGGGGGGGGGGGGGGGGTATGATAAAGTAGTGCTGGAATGACAGTTAACAGTGAAAACAAACCAAAAAGTGGATTTATGTTAGAACAATAAAAAAAAAAAAAAAACAATATGTGAGTGTTTATTCCCAGAAAGGATGTGTATTAGTAAAATGCAGAACATGAATAAAGCATACACTGATAAGAAGCACAAAACACTATCAGTGAGGACAGACTGCTTCCTGCTTTGCAGCTTCAACAGCGAGCAGTTTCATTTGAGAAGTTAGTGTAAAGCAAAAAAACAACAACAAAAAAAAAAACAACTAGAAAGTAAACCCATAAAACAAAGTTGTGCGTTCCTTTCTCTTGCCTGTGGGATCTGTATCTGTAATTAATTTAAACTGTCCTAGACACAAAACGGTCTTTAGGGGTCTTTGATATAACTCTGCTCCATCGTTTGGTTTTTTTTATATATTTTTAGTCAGATGCACAACAGCATCTGTCACCACTATGCATCGCTATTTTGATGCAAGTTAAAAAAAAAAAACCTCCACAGTTAAAAGCAATAATTAAGAAGGCTGACAACTCACCATCTTTGCAGATGGTGCTGACCACGCAGGCTCCTCCCTCCAGATTGTAACCACTCACACAGTTGCTGCAGTTTCTCTCCCCGGGCCCCAAGCACTCGTAGCAGCTATTGTCACACCTGTCACAGCCGGAGAATTACATACTGGTCAAAGCTGCGCTACACCAAGGCTATCTTACTGCATTTACTTTCCAAAACAGACTTAAAACAGAGATTTACAAGCAGAAACATAAAGCAAGGCATCCTGTGCAAACACTCGCAACTTAACGATTAATCATTAAAAGAATAATCATTCTCGTACCAACACTCATTGAATACTTGTATTTGTGTAATTTTACTTCATCGCGTGCATCACAGCTAGGAAAGAAATCAAATAACTATGCGCATAGTTTACTAGCATATTCAAAAAATAAAAAGAATCAAGGAGAGCGACGGGTCCAATGTGGGGAACAAACAACGTAAAGTGGGAGTGTGATGTAGCAGGAGGGCATCACAAGGAACGAGAAGAGGCAGACAGATGTCTGGCTCCAGAAAAGTTCGACTGCGACAGAAGACAAACTAGTCATCAAGCACTAGAAAAACGTTATCATTATTTACACTTTCTTTTCCTCACTTTTCCCCTCGTCCAGGTTAGTATTAGTGTCTAGTGACGCAACGGAGCAGTCTGTGGGAGAAGCTCAACCACAACAACCACGTCTGCAGCACACGGCATCAGTGACTGGTGTGTTAAGGTTGGGTTCATGTAATAGTAACTGACAGAAAAGTCCTCTTGTTGTTGGTTTTCTGATTATAGTTTGCAGTATATACTCTTATGTGCATATAAATACTCCACTATCATCGTGTATTTCGTACTGGTCTCCCATCAGCACATTGTGATTAGATATTTCAAATTTTGAGCTGACTCCAAAAGCAGCTTATCCGATTAAAGATATGACATATTTCAATGATTTGGGAGTTTTAAAAGAAATATTTAGACATGTATGGAGCACACTGAGGATAAGCAGTATCTGGTCAGCGATGCGTAACATAATAGCGACTTCATCAATCTGAATGTGCAATTCAGTCATTGGTCACTTTTGTGTTAAATGTTCCTCATGGTTTCATCCAGACATGACTACACTCAAACACAGCAGGTGAAAACCAGACGCTCGTTGGGGTTCAATTGTACCTCGGTAACACCACAGTTGCCATCTACTCTAAAAACACAACCCCCCCCCCCCCCCAAAAAAACCCAACACTTTTCTTTTTTTTTTTTTTTTTACTCCACCTGAGGACATAACATCTCCACCGACATTCCCGTTTGTCAGATGTCAAGCTGCACAACCACACAAAGACTCTTGCAGGCCCTAAAATAGATCCAGCTTTAACAAAATGTCATTGTGCATTAAATTCATGTCCCGCTAACAAGCCAACTGCATTGTGTTGAAAACAGAGTTGCAGTTCAGACGCTTAAAAAGCGTTTTCTCTCAAACACCACGATAGAAACATCTTGCTGCTGCAACCAAGTACTGAAGTCAAACTATGGAGGGAGAGTAGAGACAGAGCTGGGGTTTGTTTCTCCTCATTTCTGTCAGATTCCTCACAACAGCTGACCAAATGCCAAATAACTCGCCGCCGCTACGTCTTCCTGTCCTGTCCGTTGCGCCGTGTTAATTGCGATACCTTCATTTTATTAGGTTCAACTTAATCAGATTGTCATCACGAAAAGTTTCAGAAAGGCACCGGGGCTGTCATTCAGACATGGCATCGACGTGCTCAGCTGCTGACTGATTAAAGGGAAGCGCATGACTGAAAGAGGATTGTGAAACCAACCTTTTAAGAAGCCAGAAACTGGGAAATGCAAAGCAAAAATGTCACCTGAAAAGTCTCAACTGGATTGTAAAGTAAAAGGCAAAACTTCATTGTCCCTGGTAAAGGTTTTGCTCTCTCTTTTTACCGTTTTGTGTCGGTGTCTTGCTGGGTGTGCTTACTCACTTCTTGCAGGACTTCTGCACATGGCCGTTGTCTGAGGTCTGCTCGGACAGGTAGTAGCCGGAGCTGCATGTTGACACGCACCTCCAGTCCTCAAGTAAGTAGCCGTCTGCACACTTGGTGCATGCCTCTATACCTGTGCCTAAGACAGATGAAGATGCGTGCATTACTTTAGGTCACTAAGAGAAAATATTTCTTTCTTTTACATCTAGTCATGCATCGGTAAATGTAGTTTGTCGTTCTTGTGACCTTCTACCTGCGCAGGTTGCACAAGCCCGATGACAGGGCTCACAGGCCCGTCTGTGGCCGTTGTAGTAAGTCCCCGGGTCACAGGTCATCTGACACTTATTTCCCTGAAGACTAGAAAGTGGATAAAAAAAAAACAATTATTATTATTAATTATTAAAATGACAAGCACCTGTAAAACTAGTGTCATTGTCCCCCAAATGGTGCTCATAAAACCTGGTCTTCAGTTCATATAATGACTAATTTACAGGATATCTATCATTCTGTGAACAGTATCTGTTGTTTTGACACGATACACTGATGTTGGAGTTGCCAGACATATGGAGAGAAGTCAGTTATGAGGCGGGGGGTTGAAGTCAGCTCTGTGAAGTCATAGCGAGGACAGGTTAGTGAACTCACTGCGCTGAGCTGAAAAACAGCTGGAGTACGTTAGCGTAGGTTTCCCAGAAACAATCTGGTCCCCTCTTCCTCCTTGGCTCCTAACAGAGCATTAATGCTGGGCTAGACGGGAGAAGGGAGGCTGAGCGCGTGCACGTGTGTGCATGTGTGTGCGAGAGAGAGAATGCGTCTAACTGCGATCTTAAATGCGTTCAGAGGAAATTATGGCCTTCAAGAGTCCCCACCTCCACCTCTGGCTACTCTGAACACTTAAAGCCGGGTTCAAGACTACAAAATTTTTTAAACACTTCAAGTGTTTCCTCCAAGACCTTCAGGGAACCGCAGCACTTAAAAAACAAACCCTATCCTCTCTCAGGTCATGTATAATGGAGGTAGTCCAAAAGGAAAAAAAAGAAGAAGGCTGGAACATGTCTAACATTTTGGGGTTTAGATCAGAGGTTCTTTAAAGTAAGGACTGCAACCCACAACAGATCCACTTATAGTAGATCTTCACATGACATGAGTTTATGTGGGCTTTAATAAGTTTGGGTCATGGGATGATTTTCACTTTACTCAATTTAGGGTCCCAAGAGGCAAACATTTGAGAAACCCTGGTTTCACTGGTTCATGCTCCAAACCTAAGCCACAATTTAATCTACTGTAAATGCTGGTTTAAATTAGTAGCACTGTGTTCTTACAGTGTTGCATTTTTTTCTCAAAACCACAAAACTGACATTCAATACTCCAGGCTTTTCCAAGTACAGAGCCCCAAAGTGGACATGGACACCGTGCTTAAACAATATGAGTTAACTGATGGCAGGATAGACCGCGAATTAGTGCAAACTGTATATGAGCGCTGCCATGACTGACGGCCTGTCCGGGTCGTATACCATCCACTCAGAGACCTGGGATAGGCTCCAGCAGATCCCTGTGGCCTTTAATTGAAATGAATGGGTAGAAGATGATGGATGTCTATGAGCAAAACGTTCCAAAACATTGAGGTAAACTTAATAATCGTTGAATTTGTTGTTCAACACGTGTCGAAGGGAGAGGCACAAACAGAACTTAAAGAGTATAAAACTGTAGTGAAGGTACTCGGACAGAAGTCTTAATTTTTATTTTATTCATTTATTTAGTTTGGGCTGATCTGGAGAGCAACATTTACAATGCGGAGTTTTGCTATGATTACCTCTCTCATCACCACACAGATGATCCCCGGCTTTGGAAAGTTACAAATACAAAATAATGCCACTTGCCATCCAAACCTCATGAAGCTCTTGGCAAGACACCAATATCGGTTCAACTCGAATCAGTAACCCTGGAAAGCTTACCTCATCCCAGGTTTACATTCTGAGCAGATGTTGGAGGTCGTACACCTCTTACAATTCTCTTGACATCTCCGGCAAATGTTGGAATCTGTGAAACACACAAGAACAATGACGAAGAGTCTGAGCTGAGGAGAAATTAGAGTTAAGTGTTCAACAAAAATAAAATGAAAAACACAAAATGTGCTCTGTTTTTATTCACGTTTTACCAGCTGCATGTCTTTTTTTTCTTTTTTTTTTTTAGAAACTGGGTGCGGATAAATATTTTCAAAAAGGCAAACTAAAGCCAATGACATGGTTTGATCCAAAGCAGAAGGGCACTGCTGCCTGCTGCAAATTAAATAGCCTTTTATATATATATATATATATATATATATATATATATATATATATATATATATATATATATATATATATATATATATATATATATATATATATATATATATATATATATGCACACATATATACATTTCATCACTTCTGAGAAGAAAAAGTTAACAATATTTTTTCTAAATTAAAAATGTCAAGGACATTTTTTAGACTGGGATTTTAGATACAATCAGCCAATTGGATGAGATGGAGACTGACTAAATCTTGTTGGACTTCTAGGAATCTGAAAATCCTTGTGGAGTGGATAACGGATGTCGACAGTAAAAATACAGATTTCCACGAAAAGAAAAGCTCCTTTTTGTTGCCTCTAGAGCGTCATTTTATCCCGTTCAGCTAAGAAACAGACATTTAAATGAATAAAGTCCCCTTTAGGTCAGTCAGACCAGGACATTTACTTTTCCAAATGTCTACATTTCTCTATTTTATGTCACATTATATATGGTATATATATTTGACTATTAAACAGCTGGTCGCACAAAAAGTATTATAAAGATAATTAATGGCTCCTTTGATAAGAATTTGTTCAACTTTTATACATTTTAAACATTGATCACAAGGTAAGGAAGAAAGAAACTATTTATCATTTCAATTTCAATGTGAAATATCGCTGATGCATTCCAGATTCTTTCCATAGCTTTTGCATCTCAGTCAATAGAGTTTTCTATTTGAGCAGAATGAATGAAATGATGAATACGTGTGCTGGATGGAGATGGGAACTCACCTCTTTCAACTTCCAGATAAAAAAGTAAATAAACTAGTTTGCTTATTTAAAGCCAACACAAAACTAAGTTGTGCTGACATTTCAAAGAGGAAAAAAAAAGTATGTACCCCGGCTCGGCCTGTTGAAATATTATGATTGAAGTTGGATCATATCACCTCAGATCTGCTGCCAACAACTCTGCCAGGACTTACACTAACTTGGCCGCAAATATACACACATAATTATATGATATACATAGTTTCAGTCTCCCGATCCCGCTCTTATTTCACCCAGACTGACATCTTGAGCACAAGTCAGATCTATAAGTATATACTGTATATGGATGACACTGCACGACTGTGTTTATAAGCCAGTGGTTAAGTCAAAGTAGAAAAAAAAAAAAAAAATAAAAAGAAAAATTATCTTTAACATAATCCAAAAACAATCAGCTTGGAGATCCGTCTTGCTTCAGGTCTCCCTTCTCTTTAATTTGGGGAACAAAAAAATCTGCTTACTAGCGCAGACGTTTCACTCCTGTTCGAGTCAGCAATTGCATGAAAATAAACAAGCGGCTAGACATTACATCAAGGACACAAAGGCATCATTCTGAGGTGCTGAGTGAAAGCCGTTTTGCCGGTTAACTTTTGTTCAGCAGGTGGCAGACAGATGCCAGTTGCTTTTCCCAGTTGTGGAGGACTTTCTGCAGGTTGCACTACATTTCAGGACCACAAAGTAACTAACGACTTGTCAGTAAATCTACGACAGAAGAGTAATCATCTACCTCTGGGCGCAGTGTGCTGCAGAGTTCCCGTGACTCAGGTTTTACCGAGTTTAAATGTTTGTTACATTTTAAAAAACAGGTCCGATGGAGAAAAACTCCTGAAGTCAGAGGAAGGCTTAATAAACGCCAAGAAGCGACTTTAGAGCGTGGCCCACTCTTGTACTGCAGAGCCACCTTTGCAGCAAAACGTACCGCTGTCGAGGTAGAAGCTATCAGCACAGCTGGCGACGCAGGTGTTGGAGCCCTCGTTGAGGTGGAACCCACTCCTGCACGTGGTGCACTGGTCGCTACGACTACCGACACAGGTCTCACACGAAGAGGAGCACTTCTTGCAGCGCTTCCTGTCGTCACGGAAAAAGCCGCTGGGGCACTCGGAGACGCACATCCTGCATTGAGAGGTGATCACAAAAGAGACGAGGGAGGCCGGGTGAGAAAGAGCATCACAACAAGCAAAAGTGGAAACAATCATTTCGTGTGTCTTCTGGTTGTAGGTTCCTCTAATGAGGAGTCCGCTTGAACAGCACGATGATGAGGATTAAATCAACAGCTTCGACATTATTGGACAGCCCTACGCCACAGCTAAATGTCATGTGTAGAGGCTCAAATTATGAAACATATAGTGTGAACAATACCGTAGTAAACCAAGATCTAGTTTCATTAAATCAAGGCAGAAATGATCACACGTGTTGTAACGACATAACTAAATGAGTTCAGAAATACAGATGCAGGGATACAAGGGGCCTGCTTGTGTGCGTGCAGGTCAACATCTGCTGGATAACTTCACAGCGCCTCATCACACCCTCTCTTCACCCAGAGGCTCCTATCGTCCAGACACAAAACACACACTCGCATACACACTTAAGCCTCCACACACTGCAGAATTTTCTGCCAAGAAACACATGTGGCACGTGTGAGACACATAATCCATGTGTGAAAGCACACACTGCCCTGCGTTTGTCCTGGAACTTCAACACCTGCTTTCACTGCTACACTGATATGATTATTTAACTAGTAAAGCGATTTCAAAATTAGACTATTGTAACCCCAAGGACGCTGCTAAATGGGAGCTTTAAACTACTTCTTCTTGACCACACTGTTGGCACAAACTTGTGGCAAAAGCTATTTAAATTGGATTATAACTATTTTTTTTTCTCCTATAGGTGACAGATGTATCATAAGCCCCTTTTCTACATTAAAAAAAAAAAAAAAGCTGTCTTCTGTTTTACTAAGGAGTTAATAAAGGAGTTGAACCGGTGTGTATGTGTGTAAGTGTGAGGAGGCAGAGCGAAGGCATCGTCTCGCCGCCGATTCTGAAACATCCGCCTCGTGATTTTTAAGCACACGCTGATGTGGTGTTGAGCCACTTCTGTTGGTGGGAATCACCAAAGGGGAACAGGAGTGGATTAAAAAAGATTTTTTTTAAATTTCCCCACAGATAAGGCATAACCTTGTATAGAGCGCTGCACGCACGCACGCACGAACGCACGCACGCACGCCAATTAAACCCTGTCTCTGTCTTAATCCAACCTTGTCCCTACCTGCTCAGTCAGAGGTGTATCAGTGGTACAACGACTTCAACCTCTAATTACACGTCAAAGCCACTAAGCACGCAGGGCTGTAATCTAAAGATGATGGCAGCTGATGGGAAAATCTGGACAGACGTTCAGAGAGTAGATGCGTTCCAATGCAGCTCAAATGCTTTAAAACATTTTCTCTCTCTATCGCATTTGCCCCAGACTGCGAGAATAAGGAAAAACAAAAAGCATAATAATAATAATAATAATAATAACAATAACTTGGTACTACAGTTAATTATCGCAGATGAGACCACGGAGGAAGGTTTTGACAGCGCTGTTATTTATGTAGAGCCATCCGATTCCTCCGAACAGCTGATCAGAAGACAAATGAATCAGCCTCAGTTAAAGTCACTGCAGCAGCTGCGCTGAAACAGACTCCTGTAGTCTTGTGAGAAAGGACATTTACCCTCTCTTTTAAAAAAAAAAAAAAAAAAAAAAACATATCATGACATAATTACAACATATCTCCACCAGACAAGACGTCAAGCTGTCAGGGCTTGTTAATTGATGTCAGCAAGATTACTCCCAAGGTCAGACTGCCGAGCGCTCGCGAGAAAACCCACAAGCACAAGTACTTAATGTTGAAGTTCATGACAGCGCTATTAGAAAAATATTACACAAGTATGTTTGGGCTTATTGCTGGGAGAAAGCTTCTTCTCTCTAAACCGTTTTATCCAAACAAACCCAAAAAGAAAAGCAAAAAAAAAAGCTTCTGGAACAACGTCCTTCGGACTGACGAAACCAGAGTGGAGACGCACAGCACCATGTTTGGTAGAAGTCACATAGAACAAATAAACATAAAACGCCTGATAACAACTGATGATTTGGGGTTGTTATGCAACCCCTGAAGCTGGGCAACTTGAAATCATGGAGTTTAAATATCAAAGTATTCCACAATCAAATGTGAAGCCATCTGGTCAACAGCCAAAGCTTTGCTGAAACTGGGCTACATGCAACTAGATCATTAACCATGCCAACAAAAAAAAAAAAAAAAAAAAAAAAAAAAAAAAAGAGGAGAATCAAGGTTTTGGAACGGTCCAGTAAAAAGGTCCAGACCTCAACCTAACTGAAATGCTGTAGTGGGGCTTTAAGAAAGCTGTGCATAAACTAATGTCTGCAAGATCTCTGAAGAGAAGTGAAGTAACGCTGAAGGGAACCATTACTCAACCTGAGACAAGCATGAGTTTCTGATCTCCAGAAAATAAAACCAGTCCGATTAGAAAAACAAAATACAAATGCAGTTCGTTTACCCTTTACCAAACTAACAGTTCCACGTTTAAAAGCTTTTCCCCTAATATAGATCAAATAAAATTATTAGTATAAAAAGTTGCAGTGAAACCACAAGAGATTCAAGTAATTCAGTGTAAACATATATAAATATATCAAACTTCCTTAAATACAAGTGAATAATTCTTCCTACCAGACTCTACATGGAGCAAAAAACACAAAAACAGGTTATATAGACAATAAAGTCGGAGAACAATTTTTAGAAAAAGTTAGAGATTCTGAATAAACAAGTTTGTTTGTTTGTTTTTAATATAACGTTATGTCATTTAAAGTCTATGAAACCTATAGATTAAGACAAACGCAAACGCCAAGTTTCACAGGCCTACGCGTCTTTGGTTAGTGTGGACCATCACTTATACACGGGTGTAATTATCTGAACATCACACACCACCTCCATCCCTCCCCCTTCCTCTCACCACGCCCCAGTCTTTATTCATCAATTGCTCCCTGTGGTGGTAGAAAAGGGCAGCACACCTCTGAAGCGGTCTAATGATAAGCTGCGACTAAGCTTGCATGTTCTCATGCACCTGCACCCGTCTGCTTTTTATTAGCGCCGAGACGAGCCGACACACAAAAGGCAATCGCCACGGACTTTGATCCTAATGAGATCCTAAGGGCACCGACAAATGTACACATCTGCACATTTACCGTCAGCTCGTACCCTGTGACTTCTGCTCAGAAGAATAAGAGAGAGAAGGGATGGACAGAACACAAGTGGAAAAAGAGATGTGGCACGGCATGGTGCAGATGTTCTACCACCGCTACAGTAGTCCCAGATTTAACACTTCTGCACGGCTTTGAAACGCAAGATTGACCATAAAACACATTTGTATTTTTTCTCCATTCAATTTTCAATCTGACTTGTCAAAAGGTCACAAGATTTGTTTTTGTTTTCCTTTTTCCATACAGTAAAAATCAAAGAATGATGGGCAAAAGTCTGACCAGCGCCTTGCTGCTGCAATCATTTAGTAAAAGATTTATTCAAACTACTCACAGTGACGCCGCCAGAGGAGCAGATAAAGACGACGTTCTGATCTCCGAAATGCACGAAGATAAAACACCCTCTTTAACATTCTAAGCATGGTTAAAGCAATATTTATACTTCTTAAAGTTTTACTTTGGGGGGAAAAAATATGTTTTGGTACCACAAGGGGTTTGCGCTCTGGGATAACTTAAAGTCTCAGACCTTAATCTTCTTGTTAGGTCTGCGCCTCATCCACAGTCATCATGAGGAAAGCACAAGGGACACATATTTCAAAGTTTTATAAATATCTGACTTCTCCAACTGTGGCCCACAGTCAGCAGCCAACAACTCCAAAAAGCTGCCCAGAACGCTGAAAAATAAAATTACTGATGTTCATGAAGCAGAGGGCTTTAAGAAGCCTTTTCAGGCAGCTGCTTTTTTAGCTGGTATTTGTAATTAAAAAATGTCTGTCAACCACTGAGTCAACCTCCTGAGACTTGGAAGAACAAGAAAACTTTGTGAGAGAAGTGTTTAAAGGTGCATTTGAAAGGCGAATAAAAGAGGAAAAATTGCCAGATTTTAAAAATCAAACACCTAATGGCTCTTAACTAAACATAAGGGAGTTTATAGGCGTGCCATTAAGCAGTGACCATGACACGTCACCAGCTATTTGCTCCAGGCCAAAAAAATGATATTTACTTAATTTCATAATATCTTATACTCCTTTCTTATTTTGCTTTCTGTTGATATTTATTAATGATTTTTTTATTTTTAGACAGTTCTGCATCTTAAAATCTGTTGATATATAGTTGGTATTAGATGAAAATCCTAATCAAATTAATCAGGAACTCTTTCTTTTGGGGGGGTTAATTAAAAATCTTTATAGATCAATCTCAACCACAATCAAATGTCTCGACTGAAGGTGTTATGAAGCAGTCGAACCTGGTGTTGTTTTTGAACTTGAGGAAGTAGTGAAGGCAGTTAATGCAGTGGTGAGGTCCAGGACCCTCGCAGCCGTTTTCATTGCACTCAGAGTCACAGGGGCCTGCGGGGACAGAGAATAAAACACTTGAGTGGTTTAGGCTGTCAAGACTAAATAAATAAATATCACAATATTTATATTCTGCAGCTGTACATAGCTCTGGATTTATCACTCACCGTTGTACTCTTCGGGGAACTCCTCATCGGTGGGCGCCAGGTCTGTGAAGCGAGGCTTCTCAATATGCAGAGATGAGTATGGGTGCACAGAGGTGCCATACAGCACCAGCGACCACTCCTTCAGCTTGCCTGAGAAAACAGACTCCATGTAAAATGAATTCCATATACAACCATATTTCAGTTTGAAGGCAATAAGCTCAGGATATTTAGGTTTTTAATTAATTGTGAATGTAATATCTGCAGAGAAATAAAAAAAAAAAAATTGAGCAACAACACACAGCTGGGCAGATATTAATCTGGTTATACACAGCGCTTGAATGCGACTTTCACAATAAGAGTGCAGAAGCAGCGATAATGGAAGTGTGTAACCCCCTGCATTCTCAGTCATTTTCAGCTTAAACGCAGATTATATCATGCGAAACACTTAATGATAACCAGAAGAAAAAGTATAAAGAATTATAGTGACTGGTGTAACTGTTGCTCATGATTTGAGACTCTAAATTGAAGGGTTATTTCTGTCGTACCCGGCACTTTCTGACTGCGAAGTTGAGACGGTGAGTCATAGATCTCTAGGACCCAGTCGCCTGCTGCCTTCTCTCCCCAGCAGTGAGTGGTCATGAACTCCCAGTTCTTAAAGCCCTCCATGGAGTGATCAAACAACCTGTGCAACAAAAAAATACAGCCATGGAAACACACCCATACACAAAAAAAAAATAATAATCACACAATGACATATAATTGTAAGTAAACTTGAGTGCTGCAAATACCAGAACAATCAATCTGGTAGCCCCGAGCAAAGTGCAATAACAGCCACTGAAGGAAAAAAAAAAAAAAAAAAAAAAAAAAAAAACTGTAAAAGACTGGTTTACCTGAAGTCATGCACTGGAAACTACATTCTTGTTGGTTTGAAAATGTAGATTTAATCTGAGTAATCAGAAAATGTAACCATACAAAAGCCACATGTGTTTATCATTTTCAAATCAATTCAACAGGTTTACAGGAAAAAGGGAGGAAAAGCAAGGTCACAGCGAATATGTTCAGAGTTTGCACCATCTGTATAAATACTGCAAGTAAAAAACAGAAAACAAAAAAACAAAAAAAAAAAACAAATGTGCTCCTTGTGACAATATAAAAAAAATGCAATTTTGAATATATAACACATGAGTCAGGAGTCAATGGCCACAGGTAAGCATACAGGAGGCACAGCACAAAAACAGGTGTTTTATTTATGAGCGGGAGGAGGGAGGTAGCCACAGAGCATTTTTAAACCTGTTCCCTGATGAACAAACAGTTTTAATAACACCGAGTGGCAACATGCTGCTTTTGTCTACTGTTGTGGCCCATGGCATCTGTTCTTTTGAATGCAGTGTATTGTGCATGTCTTCGATTGGTTTTCTAATCCGCCATCGAAGGCTGGGCGCATATTCATCCTCGTGGAAAGTATTTGGTTGCACTCATGTTGGACCCTTGTTGAGCCCATTCCACAAAGCCTTCTGTCACTTAAGGCAGCTCTGATTTAGTCTAGTGGTTTAGTGCACCTTTGGATGCTTGTGGTGAATCTTACAGCAGATTAGAGTTTTTGGTGGCACAAGAGGTAAAGAGTAAAAAATAAAAAAAATAAATTCAGCCACAGCTTACTAATGAGTCCCAAACAGTGGCCCATTTTGTGCGAACACTTTTCGAGAGACTACATCTTTTTTAATAATTTACTTGAACCACTTGAACCACTTGAATTTCTCTTTCCTGGCCTTGCCAGGAAAGAGAAAAGTAAGAAGCAAGAAAGGATTAAAAAAAAATATGTTTATGCTTTAAAGGCATGACTTCTTTTTTTCTTTTTTAAAACACAAATACAGGTGGCAGCATTTTTTTGTACAGAAAATGAGCTGCCAGAATGTGAAATTGGACTCTACATCTCTTTGGAAGACGACAGTAGGAGATGAGAGATGTGTAGATCTAAGAATAATAATAATAATAATAATAATAATAATAATAATAATAATAATAATAATAATAATAAGTGTTATGTTATGCACTAGAGTGAAGCCTTAAGCCAAGCTTGACAGAGCTGTGGTGTCACAAAGAAACTTTCCCACTAGTTTAACCACAACAGAGACACTCTGCACTCACGCCGCTTTAAACCTCACGCGACTTATATTCTTCAATGCTGGCAAAAGTCAAGACAACATTTCTAAACGGTGTGCACTGCTTTAAGGCCAAGTCAGCACCAAGCACCACTGCGTAAAGTTGCATGCGCATTATGTTTTATTGCGATTGTCTCTGACTCTGCTTAATGTAATTTCATGCACTACTAATCCTTAAGTCGATACTTTCTTGTTGTGCTGCCGGGTCTTGTAAGCTTGAGCAATTCCAAAACGTTTGCTTACTTTTCTGGTAAATTTATGTAGCAGTTAATTTTAAGCTTCTTGAGCTACATAATTGTCTCTCACTGGTAAAAACACTTTTTTTTTGGGGGGGGGGGGGGGGGGGGGGGGGGGTTCGATTAGATGTACTAAGACTTGGAGTTTGAAGTTGGGTTGATATGAAACATGCTAAATAAAAGAAATAAACTGTCATTTTTAAATTTACCTTTTTATTTCTTTGCAAACAGTAAGAATCTTAAACTTCATTTAATGTGTTGATACACATTGTTTTTTGCATTTTTCTTTTAAACCCAAAATGTTGTTATAGCAGCAATTTGGGGCAAATAAGTACATTTTTTTTTAAAAAAAGATGTTTCAAACAGATCATGAAAACAGGTGGTTGCTTTGAGGAGCAGAGAGAAGATAGACTGATGATCTCCACTTTATCTACAAATGCATGATTTTTTTTCCCAAAGAGTTTTATGGATTTGTGCATTTATCCTTGTAAAGTGAACAATAACAAGAGTGAAAAGATCTGAAGGAATTTCAGAGCAAGCTTAAGCTGGAGCTCTGATTCTTCAAGCAGCAGTGCATCAACCACTGTCATCCATCAACAGCTGATACAACCACATGGACAAGGGATTACTGTGGGAACCTTTGTCAAGCACTACAATATGGAGCCACACTCACAAATGCCACTTAAAACTTTGCTATGCAAGAAAGAAGCCTTATGTTAACATCGTCCAGAGGCAGCGTCAAAGTCTGTGGGCTTGAGGCATCTGGGATAGACCATCATTCAGTGGAAATGTGCATTTTGTGGTCAGTCAAATCAGTACTTAGGATCTTTTTTTGAAATGAATAGGCAGGTTGAAGTCCGGATCAAGGATGGAAAGGATCATCCAGACTGTTATCAGCAATAAGTCCAAAAGCCAGGCTCTGTGATGTTACGGGGTTGCATCAGTACCTTTGATAAAGTTAATTTACACTTCTGTTACGGCAGCATTAATGCAGCAAACTCCCCTGAGATTTTAGAGCAGCTGCCTTCAAGATGACATCTAATTCAGGGACATCCTTGAAAAAAGACAATACAAAACCACATTTTGTTCATATTACAAGGGCAATGCAGAGGAAGAGCAGGATACGGGCACTGAACTGACCCGCCTGCGGTCCTGACCCGCCTGTGGTCCTGACCCGTCCACATTAGAGAACATGTGGAGAACTCTTTAACAAAATATGCAATAATATCGACCCTGTACTTTTGTCCTTACAATATGTGTCTAAATCCACACTTTTATTTTTAAGTTTTAGTTTCAAAACATGATTACATTTTAACCACTGACTTTATCTATTGTTCTTTTTTCTTTGTTTCTTTTGTTTACATTTTAAATCATGTTGTTTTTTTTTTATTATTATTATTTATGTGATGTTTTAATGTCTCTGTAAAGCATTTTGAATCAACTTGTTATTGAATGGTGCTATACAAACAAACTTGCCTTGCAGGAAGAATGGGACAAAATAATCGACCAAAACTCGTCATTACTTGGTATCCACAATGTCAGAACTTTAAGGGTTGTGAGATGAAACAGCAACAAAGTGGAAAAAGAAAACAACAAATGAACTGAAGTTGATAAGAAAATAAAACAAAATATCTCGATTCATATTGTCTGCAAAGAAATTAAGTCAGAGTAAATAACTATGAGAATCACAATATATATTTTTTTATTTTTACTATTTAATACTCGTACTAACTTTTTCTGATTTGAACTTGGCAAAGTAACAATTAATTAATGTTATTTCTCTTCCGTCCTCATTTTTCACCACCGCATCCACTGAAGCTTTGAGAGCTCGTGTCATTGTTCGCGTCATTGTTCCTCATGTGTGATCCAGTACTGTAAACCAAAACACAGTTGTTCCAACAGTCGGGACTCCAAACTTACTTTACCTATTTTTTTTTTCCAAGAGTAAAGGACAGAGTAGAGACAAGAGGCAGCAAGAGCGAGACAACACTCCTTAAAAGTGAGCAAATAGCCCTTCAAATGAAATGGAAACGTATTCTTACATGAAAATAAAGTCCCGTGTGCCGTTTTAATACACCGTAACCTTTAAAAAGCAACCTCTGAAGTTCTGTACCTGTTGGCAAGCAGCTGAGACTTGGTCCCTGAGGGTGAAGTCAGGTTGATGGACAGGTCCCCACGACGAGGGTGTGTAATTGTAATACGCACAACCACATGTTCCAGGTAAATCACATGCTGGTTGGGGTTGTCAGTGCATCCAGTTGCCTTGTACACCGACCGGACCACGTGCTCTGGACGGATGGTTCTGCAGAACAGAAAACGTGTGGTTTATTATTCGTGAGAGCACTAAAACTTAACCAAAGAAAATGTGTTAAATACAGAATCTTTTGCTTTTAATAACAGCAATGACTTAAAAAATTCCTGTGAAATGATGGAAACAACAAAGTAAAAAACTCCTCCACTTACAATAAGTTAGGAAACTTCTTTTATGGACATTGTGGTATAAACAAAGCACATTTGATTAAGCCATTATCCTTTAAAAAAAACAAACTAAAACAAACAATTCAGCTGTTGAATTTTCCTCTACGTGACCTCAAACATAGCCGACCTGTACCTGACATATGAAGAGCGTGACCGTCTCGTTGCACGGAGACGTTCAGCTTTGTCTGCTCTTTCAAAATACATTTGCGACCGACAAACCACTTGACATAAATCCTCAATCAACCTGAAAGCAATTACATGCTCTTTTCAACCAGAGAACATGTACAAAAGTCCATGTCAAAAGATTACATTTCTAAGGAAAGCAAGAACACGAGCACGATAAGAAAGACAAAGAGCTTTATTTGCTGTGTGCTATCCACAGCCCAGCAGCAGAAAGACCTCTGATCAGCCAAGACAAACATCTAACAGCCCCTTTGAATAACATCTGTGGTTTGATTTAATACAAAAGACAACACAACAACAAAAACAGGGACAGTTCAAGAAAAATAAACTATGAACACCACGTTGACTTTGGAGGAACCCTAACGGTTTCTGCTGCACAGCAAATACACATGAAGTCCTGCATCAATCTCACATCAACAAGCAAAGTTTACTCACTGGAAACGACGACAAAGTGGGTGAATTACCGGCTGCCAAACTAATGTTTAAAATGCTTACTGTTATGATTTTTTTTTTTTTTTTTTTTTTTTAGCTGGGTGGAGGAGCTGAAGGAAATTATTGCAAGTGACAAGACCATTTGATCCTGTATTGGCAAAAGAATTGGATTAAATTCCTTGTTGTCAGGGTAACGGTCACAATGACAATGTGTTTTAAATGACAAACAGATATACGGCAGATGTTTATCTTTAAGACAAAAATAACACTGAGGTAATCATTAGCTGCTATGGATCGACTTCAGCCCTGTGACAAACATTTGCAGATGGTCGAAAGATTCATAGAGACAAAAACAGCACAGAGGTTTACCATCGATAAAATGCATTTATTTAATGAAAGCCCAAAGTTGGCCATCAAACACACTAAATTTCAGCTGGAGTAAATTAAAAAAAGCATCTATTTAATGAATTTAATATCAATAAGATCAGTGATCAAGTGTAAATGGGAGTGATAGTGGTTTATAATTCAAAGCAGCATAATGATTTGTTTTTAGAGGTTGCCCACAGTAAAACAATCCATACTCATTTTTCCATTTGTCCTTAGATCCCGATAATTTCCAAATTAGAATCCCGACCAGCCAGCTGAGGGACTTAAGGTCAGTACAAACAATTTACAATAAAAGCACTGAAGGCAGGAAAACATTAACTGAAGCAGACCTGATGGAATGAACAACAATCTCTTTCAATGACCATCTGGGGAGTCTGGAGCTCATGAAAGAAAAAAAATAAGCTTCAGCCTTTCTATTACACGGCTAAGATATCTGGACTGTACGCAAGGGAGCAAGCGGAGCAGATCCACAGCTGATTACCACCATGCTGATTGCGCAAAGATTGTGTTCTTTTTTTCAAGGCGCATATTCCAAGAGGAGCGCAGGGATCAGCTGCAAACGGATATTACTAAACACAGTCAGAAGGGCGATCCAGAGGGAGTGAGGCAACGCAGCAGAGAGGTGACGTCTGCACTGTGTGTAACGAGTTACACCAGGAGCAGAGAGTACACTTAGTTTTTAAACCCAAGAAGTTATGCCAGTAAATGCACACAAACACACCTCACTATGAAACATCACTCGTGCAAGCAGATTATCACTGCAACAGGATTTTGTTTGTATGAATAATGTTTTAGATCAGTCTTGTGTTTTCCTCCATTGCAACGGCAATAAAACAACACTTTTATTTTCTGTTAATTACTTAAATTACTTTTGGCTGGATGGATGTAAAACCGTTAAAAACAATTTATGTTTCTTAACAACACCGCCAAGCACAAGGGAAAGTCAGGAGGGAGACGGGGATTGTTTATTCATTTTAGGCATCCCCCCGTCACGCATTTCACTGCTTCGTGAATCTACGTCTGACTGCCTCCGACACAAGCTAGACTTTACATATGCTTTATATGGGCCGACTTGTGCGCCAGAGCAGAAGAGACAGAATGACACTGATAATGCTGCAGTTGCTGGCCACTGAAAGAACCGGTTCAGGGCCCAAGTTCAGCATGTCTGCCTGAAACAGAACAGCGCTCAGGCTTCCAGCTGCATCAAGAATAACAAGCTGTGAAGCCATGGCTCTCTCTATTTAAGGGAGAGTGTGTGTGTGTGTGTGTGTGTGTGTGTGTGTGTGTGTGTGTGTACACATAGTAAAGGTCTTATGTGAGAACCACCCTGCCAGAACTAATGCTTGGCCCCTATCAAGGTAGAGATTGCACAACAGCACACTAAAACACATGCCAGTGCAAAACACCAGGGACAGAGAAAATATGAAAAGAAGAGAAGGAGAGCGTATGAAACAGACCGAGACATCGAGAGAGGGGCTGGGGTTCTGAGCAAGGGTTACAAAATCAGCTACTTGCCCATTTACAAGGCAACTATTTTTGACAAACCAGTTGGTTATTTTTTTTATTCATTTATTTTATTTTTTGTAATATTAAAAAAAAAAAAACATTAAGAAAAGTCCAGTGGTTTAGAGAAGATTAATTACTTGGTGAAGAATGAGAAAGTATTAAAACTGGTCGTGGAAAGAATGGCAAGCACCGGGTCCTAGTGGATGGTCGTGAAGTGTCAGAAAAGATTTAAGAAGAAAAATGAAAGGTCAAAACAGCTGGAATGATGCCAAAAAGGAAAAAGGAGGGAACCTGTTTGATCTGACGCTCTGAAGCAATCGTCAGCCACCAGTCTGCTGGTCTTTGTCGTTGATGTGTTGACCATCTTGTTACTCATTCTTTCGTGTCGTTTACCTTGAGTGTTTTCAATTTATCTTAAAAAATAAAACAGTTTTCCCTGTGTGTTTAGTAGCACACAGGGAAATATTGTGCTGCTACATAACTGACATTGCTCCCGCCGTCCTACACACCTGCCTGTGGAATACGAGCCAGGTCAAGAAGGACCCTTGAAAACCACATCATCCCTACATAAATGTGCCTGTGGAAACTGGTGTTTCATTCAGCCTAAGATAATCTGGTTCCCAGAGAATCCAAAGCATTTGGGCACAGATATTTGATATTTGGTTTCTTCTTTGTGTAATAGTTTCATGGTACATTTCTTGCTGGAGCAACAGATTGTGTTGGGGGAAAACAATTTTTTAAAGCACTGCAGGTCCATGTGGTTATATCAAAGTGGCTGGTTGTGATATTCAAGCTGTCAGGTGGCACTACAGTCCTTGCTTAGAAAAACTCAGCTTCGACAGACACTGCATTAATAACCAATCAAATGATTCCCCTAACAACAGTGTGGTTAATACACCACGTCTCCACAGAGCTTTGACCACACCCCCAATGATCATCCTTACAACACACTCCCCCAAAACAAAAAGCCCTTTTGTGGATGTCACTAGAGTGTGACTTTGCTCTACCTGATTTGTCGATCGGCGCTCTCCACGCAGATGTGTTGAGCGGGGACTTGCTTCCATCGCTCCGCCTCCTTCACCATTGCCTCTGCGTCCATAAGACCAAATCCATACAGGTGGCTAACTGGAGAAACATGGAAAAGTCACAGCTATGATGTCTTGTTGCTGTTTGTAGTTCAAATTCCCAGGGAGTTAGATGAGTCAGCTTTTATGTTATTTCAGCATTTTCTAGATTCAAAAGGTTTCTCCAAAATCAAAACTTTAGGTCAAAACTGTTCTTTAAAATACTCCTCTATTATATAAACAATGAAATCACTATGTTAGTTAATATTCCAAAAATGAAAAATTACGTGTGGAAACCGTTTAACTTGGGTTTAATTGGGTTGGCTAATCAAATATGAATTCCTTTCATTCTTCTGCACCTCCTTTCCCTGTTCTGTCACTTGGAAAATCTCCAGGCACACTGAGTCTGCAGCCTGGCTGACCCTCGTTTCACACTATCTTGGTTTCTCTCCAGTGTCCACACACACACACAGGCACGCACACACACACACACACACACACACACACACACAGGCGCACACACACCTACATGCAGGTATGTGTTAATCATGCACTCAAAGTTACAAAATAGCACAAACCGCATGGAAGCGCACAGATGGCAGCTGGGCGCGCAGTAGTTAGCAATCGAGACGTAACCTGCTCATCACTTCTCTTCTTACCGAAGAAAACCATTTATATATTATATCCTATGAATTCAAATGGATCTGAAATGCTCAAGAACAAAACAAAAAAGGAAAAAAAAAAAGGTTTCGTTTTTTTAATTGCTTATAATAATTAAAAGCTCCACATGCTACATTACTTCTCTCTTTAATTGCATAAATCTATTTTATTGCATGCGATTATGGGGGTGGTGCAGAACTCTCAAACGTCTGCGTCAAATATGAGACATCATTCATCAAGGGGATGGAAACATTATGACTCGATTTATTTTTTCCAAGACAATTATCCAGAATTTGACACCTGAATGGTAAAAGTATGTAACTTTACTTGTTTTGGTGTGAAGCCTCTTTTCAGCAATAACTGCAACTCAGCATTGGCAACAGCTGAGCAATCCTGCAATCTGGCCTGGAAACATTTTAAACCACTCCTCTGTACACAACTGCTTCAGTTTTGGGACACCGGTGGGTTTCTGAACATAAAATGCTTTCTTTTAATCATTTTCCCAACAACTGTATTGAATTAAGTCAGCACTTTGATTCTGCCATTTCAAAATGCTAACTTTAACCTTATTTAATCTTTATTTAGTAGGATAGTTTGTTGAGCTCAAGGCTGTTGTGCTGCTTCAAGAACCATTTTTGTCTTAACATCCAGCTCAAGCACAGACGTTTTGCTTAAGCTTCTGCTGGTTCAGTTCAGAATTCAATACATCAACGAAGGAAGGTCATCCTGATCCAGAAGCAATTAAAACATCACAAGCCACTGGTACCACAGCCTTGGACCACAGATGGATTACGGTTCTTGTGCTGGAATGTGGTTCAATTTTCTCCAAACATATCACTTCATAATTTTAAAAAAAGAAAAGAAAAAGATAATAAAACAACATGGTTAACTCCATCAGTCCTTAAAACATTCTTTCAAGAGCACTCTGACTTGTCCTGACAACCTTCAGCCAACTGCAGACAAGCAGAGATGTTCTCTGTGGAGAGCAGTTGCATCAGCTTTGTGCCGCCGCTGTTCACACGAGTGCTGTTTGGAGTTCTGACGACAGACGCGTGGACATCAACATCAGCAATTTAGAAGTATTCTCTCTTTGCTTCAATGTGGAGCATTAGAAGTCAAGGAAAGTACATGAACACACAGTCAGATATTGTTCCATAAGGCCAGTTCTTATCAATATTTTGCACTCAATTGATAGATATTTCCAATCAGTCATATGTGGTGGATCAGGTTGGTGAGACGATTCAGTGCTGACAGCTGACTGCCAAGAGCTCACCATTTTACCTCCAACCAGTCAGCAAGCTCAGTGGCTGCAAAACTGGGCTTAAAATCGTGTCGTGTGGAAGTCCGAACAGCATGTTAATACCCTAGCAGAGGAGGAAAGGAAAAGACAAAACTCTTTCTTCCTCATTTGGATGTGCCGGATGATGCTCCCCTGCTCTCCGTAAATGACTTTATATCTCTGACTTCAGGTACCATTTCTCTAATGCTGTTAAGGAATCCTGTGTTGTGTAGTTAAAAATGTAATCTTGTGAAGATCTGATTTTAATAGATCCCTGTTTTATTCCCCTTTTTCATTAAACAAAAAAAGAGCCCCATCGATACAGCATGTCTGGAAGTGTTAACAGCTTTTTTTGTTTGTTACTCAAATACATTTATATTTATTCAAAATAAATGGATAAAGCGAGTTCAAAACTTTGGTTATATGATTAAAGACATTTTTGAAATAACATCAAATTAATATCACATGAGATTTATGTCAAATTGTGATAAAGATTTTTTTTTTTTAATAAGACTGTGTGCAGCCGTACTGCAGTGCGTGCGCGCGCCTGTGTGCGTGTACCGTTGTAACCAGCAGCATTGGTCTTCCAGTCAGGAGCGCTGAGATGTCCAGCTCTAGAGGTCTTCACAATGATGTGCTGAACATCTCTCCATGTTAGAAGAGGACTAGCAGAGGAAGCACATGAACAAACAGGTTCACTCAGTTTGTTGGCTTAACGTCAAATATCAAATGTCTGTGGAGGCTCACATATTGTAGGAATGACGTTAATAAATGACAAAAAGATGTGTTTTAAAGAAAGAAATGTTTACTCTTTTATGTGCACACATTTACATATAAATGACAATCTTCTACAGAACTGGTGTCAAACGATGAGGGAATAGAGATTCAAATCAATATTCTAAGAGAGAAGACACATTTGTCCCTAAAACACATTTAGACTACACCACGGGGATGGGATGGACGGGTAGATGAAAGAGGAACGTAAAAATCATTAAGGATAAAAGAGTAACAGGGTTTAAAATGAAGCATAAGAAATAACAAAGAATGCAAGATAAACAAGATAAAGAAAACACGGCAATACACTTTAGACGCAAGATTACTGAGACTAACGTAGATGCTTGTTCATACATCCCTACTTTCTCAGATCTCATGTGAGAGCCATGATGAGATGGCAGCCATGTGTCTCAAGTCCTTTGATGTCCAAACACTACATTAAAGCAAAACCAGGAAGAAGTGGGTCACCAAGTTTCCTGGGATTCCCTTCCATCTCATATGTTGGCCAGATGCTCTGCTCCCTCCCTCGTGTCGCTCCCGCAGCAGTTGTGACCTCCAGAATTAGCAATGCTCCAAAGCATTTGAACGGCACGTGATTCTTAGGGTTGTAAGGAAGCGTTTTTAAATACTAAAACGAGAGAAAATGAACCGACAAGAGAGCGAGACAGAGAGTCATAACCTGTTGGGTCGCATACATAGTGGCTGGTAAGTTTAAAAACCTGAACATCTGGGGAACGTCTGCCCGTCACACAATTACCCGCCACTGTCACGGACTCGGACATGGACACGGACACGGAAATTGGGCTTTTGCACATGCGCTTTATTCTGTGATGTTACTGTGACTTTTATGACTATTAAAAAAGTGAGTTCTGGGTAATTATCTACCCTTATTATCCTTTTCATTTAAGTTTTAAGAAACTTAGTTTTATATTTGTGTAATATTCCTAGATAAACTGCAGAGAGACAGAAGATTTCCGAATTTAAAATAAAGGATAGCCGTCGGTCTCTAGTGATCCAAAAGGCTTGTAAAACATGTGATGCATTCAATAACAGAAAAATAAACATATCAAAGAACTAACATTCATTTGCTTTTATGGGAAAGTATCAGCTTTTTGAGAATTTTGAGAGTTCTGTTCAAGCAAACTAGTTTCTAATAAAAGGATTAGTCTCCTGCTCAAAGCAGTAGAAGACGAGGGAGTTTCATAAAGTGGCTAAAGATCAGTTCACGAAGAAAACCCAACACCACTTTGATGTACTGCAGTATCAAAGTGGTTTATCCCCAAATGGCTTGAATACTTGGGCAGCCAAGACAAAAACGGAGTGTTGAACGTGTCTAAAATTCTTTCAGTGAGCCCAAACATATTACATCTAACATATAAAAGGCTGGAAATAAAATGTTTAAAAAAAAAAAAAAAAAAAAAAAAAAAATCAGGACTGGTAGGAAAGAGAATTCCTGCGACAATTCAGGAAAATTTGTGTTCGAATCAATATTAATAGGCTTAGCTGCCACTGTGTAATTATGGTGCCATTAATGTTTTATGGTCATTAATTAAAAGTTAATTTGGCATCGTTATCTAGGCCATGACCGCCTTCCCATAAACAAGTCAATACTAATTAATGGAGAATCTCGCAGAGGGGAAAACCAGCAACAACTAAGAAGCCTAATATAGGTTCCCTCGTATGCAACCATGGGTAAAAAAAAACACTCAGTTTAAACTTTGCGTAAGCGTCGTCCTGCAACAGAAGATTGATCACTGAAGGAAAACTGTTGTAAAATCTGCCTCAGTAACGACACTTTTTAAAGTTGAAAAATGGACGCAAAAAGACAAATAAACCTGTGCTAGTTTAGTTTCCCTAAAACCTTCTAAAATGAGAAGTTCACTTAGTAGGTTGTTCTTCTCTCTTCTTGTCTATCCCTCTTAAATGTCTGTCTAAAGTCCGCTTGCTTGCTCACTCACTTTTACATTTCTTAATTTGTCAAGGACTCAAGCAAAGTGTAACGCGAGGAACTTTTCTGAAGAGACGAAAAAGGATTTAAAAAAAAAAAAGTCAGAACAGAGCCTGCAGTAGCTTTCTAAACAACTCCTGTGTTCCAGTTCACTCTCATACCAAGAAAACCCTTCAAAAAGGTCCAGGGCAATGGCTTTGTGATGTTTATCACAGAAGGTTTGCTCACCCTCATCCGCCAGATAAGAGCAGATATGATCAGTAGGCTACTGTACACTGTTTGTCTAAACTGTGCCCCTGTTCCTCTGTTACCCTGTCCTCTTTGACTTCGTGTGGATGCATTCAAGAGAAAGACAGAAAGAAAAAGAGCGAGCTCATCTTGGAGGAGTCGTATAAAACTATCAGAAACGAGCACTGGGACAGCGGTGGAGGAACGACAGAGCAGAGGTGACAGCCAGCAGAGGAAAGAGGAAAGCAGGCAGGAGAGAAACTGTGTGTGATAATCTTGTTGAGGAAACAGGCTTATGTTCCTAGCGCTGCCAGGAAACTGAGAATATTTTCTATAGGGAGGGGATTTGGATCGGATTATCCAGGTTAATCGATGTGACCTTGCTGATCTGAGTTGCTCAACATGTGATGATGAACTTAATTAAAAGTCTGTGCACCTGCACTCCCCTGCTTCCGATTAATTCATTTATTACAATTTGAGAGCTCAACAGAACAGAAAAGAAGAGGAAACCAGCGTGCGCTGTGCCCCAAACAGCCTGAAGGCATGAGGTCACCATCCGCAAACGTGTAATAAATTGCTTTTAATAAATACATTCTTACATTTTTCATGTTTCATGGAACTTGAGTGCATTATAGATGATTTTTTTTTGGCAAGAAGAATCCTGGCCTAGAGGCATCCTTCATGATTAAATCATGATCTAAACTTGGTTTAAAAGCCAACAAAATCACAAATACAAATGTTGTAAGCATGACCCCATAACACCCCCCCCCCCCCTTTTTTTTTTTTTTAACCACAGTAACAATGTAACGGTACATGCCAGTTTCACTATTCCTGCAAATCAAACTCTTACATTTGTTTTTTTAAATTTCCTACATCAAATACTTGCCTCCACATCCCTAACAGTTGAGATCACAGTGACGGCTTAAAGAGCTATAAGAACAGTTATAAGACTGCAACAAAAAATAAAAAAGAAATCTGATTTAAGACTTGCTTCAGAATGCCAGGACATATACCCATAATACACCTCAAGAGACTGTCCTGTCACCCTCCCAGTTCGGATTTGGATTCTGGAGACACTGCAGCTGAACCTAGTCGCCGCTTCACAAAAGAAAGCTTAAGCCAGCCAGGATTAACAAAACCAGCGAAAGCAGCCAAAAGACGAGTAGTATTGTTTACAGAAAGGTCTCAGCATCGTCCTCCTCTAGTCTACGACACACAAAAAAACACAAGCAATTCAAACTGTTGGTTTTGTCGTGAACGCGCTCCCCCACTGCTGCTCTGGGTGACACAAGCGGGTGAACATCAACAGCTGGTGACTCCTTTCACTGAGCTGTCTGCCTTCACCACTTGCGCACACTTTTTAAACAATATTTGTGCTACTCAAACCTTCAATTAATACAGATGTTTAACAGATGACATTGTTGCCAGCTGCACCGAGTCGACAAATAAAGACGCATTTATATGTGAGGACATCGTCACAGTCCTTGAGTGCTAAAATTAAATGTTACAACCATCAAGTTCTGGCACAATTTGCGTTGCATTCATTTTACCGCTTACACTATATAGAGGGTGATAAGGGGGGATTTAGTCCAGCAGTAAACTATGACAGTCACATAATCTGAAACCTCGTTAAACCTTTGAGTGTCTCTCACAAATCTCACAAGGGTTTTCCAAGTAGTTAAATGTATTTCTACTGGTGACCATGTGAAAAAAAAAACGCCTCACGTGTTTCCCTTTAATAAATCAATGATGCCAGAGGACAACAGGGCATTTTAGGTTAAGCAAGGGGAAAGGGTTGAAGTTAAATGGATCTTACTTTGCCTCGAGGGACAGAGCGATAATGGCAGCGGCCATGGGAGCCGAGGCAGATGTCCCCGTGTGACTGTCTGTACACCGGTGTCTCAGGTCAGTTGTAATCTGTAGATCAAGGAGGAGGCGTCAGGGGGGCAGGGTAAAGAGATACAGAGAAAATACAGGAATGACATAAAAGAAAGAGGGGGAGCAAAAAGACAGGAGACAAAAAAGGACATCAAATAATGTCAACAGGCGGACGGAGGCGGTGAAGACATTGACAGCGGGATAAGAGGTAGAAAGCAGGAAAGAGGGGGAAGTCACGATGATCAGGTCAATTTAGAAACGCCTGAGATACAAGTTTCATATACTGCTGTACTATAGATACCACACACACACACACACACACACACACACACACACACACACACACACACACACACACACACACACACACACACACACACACACACACACACACACACACACACACACACACACACACACACACACGGCTTTTTCCAAGAAATCGGCTCAAGCCTGAAGAGAAACAAAGGATACAGTGTATTAGGCAACACGAGATGATAGAAGAAGTTATTAAAGAGCCTAATGCTCACTTTGATTGTATGTACTTTAATCAGCCAACTAGTCCGGCAGCTTGACAGCCAGTCAGCCAAGAAAAGCTTGGCTAACCTCCAGTCTTAGCCCTCATCAAAGGACCTTTATCTGGGCTGAAAAGTTTGAGGAATTATTTAAAGAGACAGACACAGACAGAATCTGTAATGATTTTGTGAGGAGAGAAAGTGGTCCAACGTGCTGCAGCGGGCAGGCCTAAATTTACGGTAGGAAGTCCTTCTGTCACGTGTAGGTCAATCGTAGAGCGAGAGAGAGTGTGTGTGTGTGTGTGTGTGTGTGTGTGTGTGTGTGTGTGTGTGTGTGTGTGTGTGTGTGTGTGTGAGCACCCATCTGTGGTGTCAATATGAGGAATGTACCAAGACACTGCCAGACAAGCTAGCACAAAGTGGCCAACTGTCTCTCAACCATGCCAGAGGGTCAACGGAGTGAAGTGGTCACTTTGAGTCAAACGAGGTCACACCGCTACGCCCACAAAAATGCACACAAACGCACAGACACAAAAGAGTAAATTAACGCCAAGTTGTATAATGCTGCCCACTCAACTGGATTTAAGTACCGAGTGCAAATTTACAAGCAGACACACATTTTTCAAATCTCTTCGGGACACTCTGGAAGCTGGAAAACAAAAGCGAAGCTGCATCTGTGGCGTTCTGTGCTGACATTTGAATAAAATTAGGCCATGGATGCTGGTACGGTGAAGTGCTTCGGCTCGTGCACTTCATCATCCCATTCTCACAATCTACCACACACGCAGAAACAAACGCGAGTCCTTACGATCTTTCGGTCGTAGTTCTCCCCGCTGCTGTATGTGGTCGTCAGCGTGGACGAGCATTCCTCCAGGTACCAGGGCTTGCGTCCACTCTCAGCCGTGCTAGAAATGGAGATGGTGTAGATGGAATTTGTGTAGCCGTCACAGGAGCAGTGGTCTCTGCTACGTCCGCCGTTACCTGAAGCCCATACAAAGATGGAGCCACGGCCCTTCCTCCCCTGACAGGGGAAAGAAAAAGAAAAAAAAGGCAGCGAAATTACATGAACAGAATTAACATTTTTCTCAGTACTCGGGAATAATTAATCATAAATGATTTAATGCATTTTTTTTAAAGATCTTTTGATGTCTACCAAAAGGTGTTTAACAGATTCTGGATAGAAATTACTGCAGCAAGAGCAAAAGTGCCAAACCACATTAGAAACCAGCCGGTTTGCATCCTCAACGATTCTGACAGGATTTGGAAACAGATCTAACCTGATTTGATCCACGTTCAGTAATGTTTTAGCCGGCCACGGGCCGATGTTAGGGGATGTTAGGTTGGCATTGCGAAGTGTCACTGCATTGGAGAGCGTTTTGGCATAAGGGAGGTGAGTTTTTGTCTCATCATGTCGCTGCAGCCAAGAAGAAACTTTATTTACTGGCTGAGATTGTACTTAAACAGTTACAGAAGTTAAATAAATACACTCGCCTGGATTTGTAATATATTGGCTTCATCATTCAACAACATTCATGTTTTCCTGGAAGAGTACACATCATTTCATATTTAATGAGATTCATTTTTCCTGCTAGTTTTTTTTCTACAAAGATTGTACTCCATTTGTTAAATGGTCTGAACCTTTTTTTTTTTTTTTTTTATGCTTGTTTGGATTCTGCAAAGTTCAAATTCTGTGTTATTGATTCACCCATTCACTCACCCATCCACAACCACAGCGCACTGTTGTAAAACCGAGGTAAAAACTTCTTAAATGTGGCTCTTCTGTCTGCTTATATGGAAAAAGAAATGGTGCTCGCACTTTGATGGAGCTGCGTCTTTTCTAAAATCTCTCTGCAACGTTTTTTTACCCAAACCTTATTGTCGACATTAATGGTAGAAATTTTCTATTTATTTTAGAAGTTGATTCAAAGATAAATTACAGTCTGATCAGTTGTAAAATTTCCCATCCGGGTTTTTACCAAGTTCAGCTTATGAAAACTTCAGTTCACTCCAGAAAAGAAGAATTCTCAAGACTCCAGTAAAATCGGCATCGTTTCAGAGGTTAAAGTTTGGAAACAAAAGATGGACTTCCCTTTTTCTTTCATGAATAAACGCGACACACAGCGCATGCATGAGTGTAACTCTCACCACAGTCGTCAGCCTCAGCCAGTAACACACTTGCTCCCAGTGATCTGCGCTCTACCAAGCACGCCGCCTCACAACTGCATTTCTCACCTCTGTCAGCTTCAAATGCCAGCTGGTCAGGAGTAACAGGGATCTTATATTCACACTTATTGTCCATCTTTTTATTCTCCCCCCTAGTTTTCTTTATTTTGCATAACGCTGTTTGTTCTCAGCCTTCCACATTTCATTTAGAAAATGTAAATTTAAAAAAAAAATGTAGGTAATGAAGTATGATCAGGACATAATTTCTCTGCATCAGTTTGTGAGGATGCGCCCACCATGCGGATGCCATTCTCGAAGGCCTGTCTGGCCAGAGACGCTGGTCCATCCACAGTCTTTCCATCGTCATCAGGTCCCCAGCTGGCACTGTAGATGTCAATGTGTTGCGGGTGGAGGCTTAGAGACCTGGCTTCCACCATGTCCGTCACATCTCCATCCAGCATTCGCACACCTGATACATGAGCAGAAGTAACACAAAGTCAAGTTTAAAAAGTCTTCAGGGTGTTCCCACAGAGCCTGCTGAAAGATTTTATATAAAACAGCCACTGGAACTTCCCCTGCTATAATTACTGTTGTAAACTAAAAACAGGACACGTCAGTGCATTTCCACGCAAAAATCATCTGTGTTTAACAAAGATTACAAAATAACTAGTTGCATTTTAACAACTTTATCTGTTATGGCTATTTAACGCGGACAGATTACCAAGCTGAAAATATTTCCAGTGACAAATTACTGGAAAAATAAACAGCTGAGGGGATTTTACAGCTCCAGGTTTAGGAGAGGACATTTCACTTTCATGATCTGGGTCCGTTTATTTCTTCAGCAATAAATGGAGCCAAACAGAAAGTCACTCTAATTGTTCACCTTTACACTCTACTGAAACTGTATACTGAAGAGAGTAGCATCTTCTAGGATAATAATACTCCCGCCCACGGGAAATAGTGGGAATGATTTGTTAAGTGAACATCTAGGGAAGAATCTGAACAGACACCGTTCAAGAGACAGTATCAAATAAATTAGATGTCATAAAGTCTAACCTACAATCACCTACATAGGGTCTCTGCTGGATAAACATCAGCATGCCACACATAGTTGATAAATAAAAACATCACTCACCTCCTATTCTGGCATTGTAGGCAATTCCCACGATGCAGTGGGAGTTGTTTGCAGCTGCAGCAACTTCACCTGCACATCGTGTACCATGTCTGAGGGAAAAGCAGGGAACGGAGAGCTCATTACTAATCAAACGTAAACACACTCGCGCCTTGTATCCGAGTTAGTGAATGTCACGTGCAAGGTTACACACAGGCAGAAGAAAACACAAAACTAAAATCGACATGCTATTTTTCAAAAAAATAGTTATTCGATCGAAAACAAACATATACAAGCAAACAGTTTAGTCCTCTGAACATTTTTAAGAGAGCCAAGTAAGCAATGCGATCACCCAGTTTGCAAAATGAAAAAAGAAGAAATCCAAGAATATAAGGCAGATGTCTCAAATTTCTTTTACAAATTAAAATCAGACAGCTGCGCAACACCACGCCGTGCAGCGCTGGCATGGAAACTACCAGTAAAGATCAGAGAAGTTACAGAATCCAGGAGAGTAATTACAAGTTAACAATACTCAAAACTTGCTGCTTTTAATTAGCAACATGCATACTGGGATATGCTTGCTTTCTATTGCTATTAAATTTAATTAAAAAAAAAAAAAAACAACTAAATACGTGTGAGTTGAAATTCCAAATTGCAAAGTTTTTCCAAAGTTTTGATCAAGATTTTGTCATCAAATGTAGAATTTGCATCCTGAGGTTGGCAAAAGGAAACCCAGTAAAAATCTGGGGACTGTGGGAAAACCACCGCTGCAAAATGGACTCTAAATGGTCCATATGGTACCATACGCTGCACACTGAAAAAAGAAGGCCTTCTGTTTCAACGGATGGAGAAAACTGAAGTAAAGTGCAGTGTGTGAATACAATATATCAGTTGGTTTATATGCCAAAATACGAAGCTCGTAAGGAAAGGAAAAAAAACTCCACAAAGAGCAAAAACACGGTGGAGGTTATGTGTTGATGGGGGATTGTATTGTTGACTCTGGTTCTTGAGGCTCTGAATGTACCAAATAATCTATTAAATCAGAATATAACCAAGGCAGTTGAGAGCCTTTTGTTTTTTTCCTCTCTCCATGGACTATGAACTATAAAAGGAAGATATGGACAGTTTTTAAGTGGACGACAAGAAGTCCTGATACAAATCCTGCTAAAAAAAAAACAACCTTTGGACTGAACAGAAATCTACCATTTCCAACAAAAACTCAAACTATCTGTTAAGTGCATGAATACCTAGAAGTGAAGGATAGACGCAAAGCGGTTCTAGCTGGTGTAAAGAAGCATTTAAAAATGTGTCACCGTTTCCAGTGAAGAAAACTGATAATTGTGGCCAGGTTATGTTTCTGCTTGTAATATTTCCCTCTTTATATTTATTCTTGTGTGAAATGCGTAAATCTTCCTTTTCCTGTGCAACTTGTCTAGTGATGTTCACATAACTGAAGCTGTGAGGGTTAAAGTTTATATGTTAAATGGCTGTAAAGCAGTGATTGGTCCCTTTATTAAAGTTAATGAGCCAAACTGATGGTTCCTTCTTCCAAAAAAATTCAACACTCAACTTCACTCCGTTTTCTCCACTCCAGTAATCCATAAAATCATCTGTCTGACTATTGTTCCAATCTCTAGCTTTTGCCTGTATTTTCCATTTTCTTCACATCTGTGTCACAGTCACTCATGGATGAAAAAGCACACAATGTTTGCGGGCCGGATAATAGAGGGAACATTTCAAATATTTCAGCAGTTACAGCCATTGAAACTTGCATTTAACTTTCTGTGGTGAGCAAATTTGTTTCTTTATTTGCAAATCAAGCTTGACATCTTAAAATGTCACAGTTGTATGCAGGTTATACAAAACCAATTTTGTGAAAAGGTGTTTAAACTAAAAGAAAAACTTGAATCTGATGTTCATTAATTTGCCTCAACTTTTATGGAGCATTTTTTAGCTGCACCTAACAAAGTTTTGGGCTACATTTCTTTATTACAGAGCTCATGTGGTTTATTGATAAGTTATTTATTTATTTATTGATCAGATGTGCAAATATTCATTCAAAACTCATTAGGTCTTAAGCACCGTCTTGCACACTTGTTTTGTGCATCTTACAGCTGAGCAAGTTCGCTGTATAAAACAAGTGTGTTGTATAACGAGGATTTGTTGCATGTTCGAGAATGAAAACTTCCCCAAAAATGGGGTTTAGAATTTATATCAACGAGCTACTTTGTTTTTTTGTTTGCTTGTTTTAGTTCAGTTTGTGCTGTATATCTTTATCTAGTGTATTAATAACTAATCATGACTCTAAAAAAAGTCATACAGCTATTTGTTTCATTTCCAATTTTATAAAAACACACATCAAACTTCAACTGTGGATTATCACGTTTGGAAAAGGATGAGGCGTTTTAAAACTAGAAAAAAAGGTCAATGTTGCAGCAGAGTAGACTTTAAAACAGATGTGACGGTTCAGAAACCTGTATCAGAGTTTGATGCAACCATAATAGTTATCGCGATGATAGAATTTCAACCGCTGTTGTATTCATAAACAACTTTTAAATTAAACAAGCCTTCACTTTTTCTGCTATAAAACACAAACCTTGCTTGAACAGCTTATGTTTGCTTAATGACGCCAGTTTATTCCTCAGATTTCTAACATACTATGTTCTTCACACCTTTCAAATGAATTCACTTCCAACCAAAGATGTGACCACTGGAGGTATGTTCAAATAAAATAATCTCCTGTTTTAATGGGTTAAAATTAGAGGTTTGAAAGTGCACCAGATTAGTGTCCACACAGATAACATCTTAGGAAAACTATGAATTGAGATGACTAGTTCACGAAGCTGCATCTGTGGGTCTCGTGTCTCTTTAAGACGAGGCATCAGCAGGGACTGAGCCACTGCCACAGCCAAAACACACATACACCCTCAAAAAAGAAAAAAAAATGACTGAGCCAAAGCCAAGCTGGCACAAGACAAGTGCTTGGACAAGGCAAGCTCCCCACCAAACAAAGACACACACATATACACTCATGATGTTCAAAACAGAGAAACCACAACCAAGCCACAAATGTCACAATCAGGCTCAGTAAAGTAGCTCATTACACCCACTACAAAGTCAAGACTCAGCTGATGCAAACATGTTCGAGCACAGAGCGCCTGGTATAGACCAGTCTGAAATAACCTGCAATGTAGAAGGACACTTGAAAAACATAGCAACAAAACACAGGAGCCACGTGTTTATTTTTCCTTGCAACTAATTTTAAACGGTTAAAACTGAATTGTCTTCTTCTCAGTCTGTGAATGGGATTTTTTTTTTTTTTCTTACTTGTTCTCATTGGTTGCATCATAGCGAGGCATGGGATCCGGATCGTTACTGTTGACGTCATAACTTGCTTGAGGGTCCTAAAGAAGGTACGGAGACAAAAAAAATGGAATCAATATACAAATTCATTTGTAATAAAGATGAGACAGTAAACGTCGAGTCAAGGGGTAAATTCATCCCAAAAAAAAAAAAAAAAGTAGTGTGTGTTTGTGTGCATGCATGTTAGTTGCAAACCACTAAAAATGCTTTCCTTCCTCCATCAAACAGTTCACATTAGCGTCAATCACAGCAGTTTTGCAAACAGAGTTTCATCGGAGCTAATCAAATCTCCTGTGCCATTCACCCTTAGGCATAAACAAATCCTGGTATTAAGAGCAGCTAATGACTGCAGCGCAGGCGCTGTCACACAGGGTGTGAATCCTTTTATCTGCCGTTGATTGATCGCCTTACCTGCTTTTTAAGGCCAAGATGTTACTCTCACTATCTAGTCACTGGTGTGTGGAGGCAGAGATTCCTCAACAGGAACATTAGGAACACTCAGCATACCTCCGTCCCTCAGGTATGAGGAAGCTTCCCACTGGAATTTAATCCTCGGTGCATGGCATCTATAATTAATCACTAGGCTTCTATTTTTCATTATTATTATTATTTTTTTATCATTAGAATAAACTTTTAACACGTGTACAAATGCTTGTTTGAATTCATGTACTACCCATTCCTCCCACTCACAGACACTTGCTATAACACAAATTAAGCATTTCCATTTCACTGACGACACCCAGCCCACACACTCGCTCGCTCTTAGCCCCCCTACACACGCATACATACACACTCACGTAGTTCTGAAAAAGGTCTGGGTGGTTCCTCTCGATGCCGTCATCTAGTATGGTCACCACCACGTCTTTGCCCGTGTAGCCCCTCTTCCACGCCCCCATGATGTTCATGTCGGACTGGCAGTTGTGGACGTCATCGTTACAGTGCTGGAAGGAGAAGCGGATGGTGACAGAGGAGCGGGGCGAGAAAAATTAAAAACATGCGAGGCAGACGTCCTGCACGTCAACACCATCAGTTTAGGATCGTACCCACATGCGTTCTTCTTGATCTTGACTTGGGGCAAGAACGAGCACTATCATTTCCCAATCTAACTTGGGCAAATCCAAGCACGTTTATGTCAGGCTTGAGAAATTCTTCACATAATCTTACACGATGTGATTCAACCATGAGGTTGTGTCTCAACCTGAGTTCAGACAACAACACATACGAGACAGAGATATTACAAAACTAGGCAAGTAAAGAGCTATGAATTCTTGCCATGGCTTGTCCAAAACTCACTTTGATGTAATTAGGATTTAAGTTAATTAATGTAAACAAAAAAATTAACAAACCGTAGTGCGAATGTCACTGCCTTACTTAAGCTTAGGAACATTTTTTTGTATATTTTAGTCTCCCATCTTTCAGTACACTGTCATGAGAGGAGGAACTTTCTGTTGTGACACGACAAGAGAAAAGGAAAAGAACATATCTGACTATTTAATTGTGATATAAAAAGGTCAAATGAATAGTTATAAGTGTTTATTTCAGGCCTTTAAGGCCAATACTGTCAATTCTGCCCTTGACCTCACTTCATTATGCAAATAAATATCCTAACTGACAAAACACATCCTGAACATGTTAAATGATGTAGCAGAAGAAAAAAAAAAATAAAAAAAGAATGGACGTGTCCTGTGACTTTCTCAGTACCATTGGCACTAGACAAAAACTCAAATAAGGACACATGCATTAGGTTTTTCTTCTCCTAAAGCTGACTGGGTTAAATGATCAAATGCTGTTTGATCAGCACCAGAAGTCTGAACTAGGAGCCGGGAATGACATCATGCCTATATCGACTGCTTTTCATTTGCAACACATTTGTGTTTCATTTACGCGTTTGTGGCTCGTGTCCCAAATACTTTTAAATGACGAATCGCTCCAGCAGTCATCTGACACTCTGAACATTGTCAGTCTTCTCCCAGTAGGTCGGATCCCATCAGTTACTGTTAACGTTATCGTCTCAGGGTGGGTGCACGCACGCACTTTCACACTGTATAATGATCCGCCTTAATATACAGAATAGCACTGTAACACTACACCACCATAAATATGTAATAAGACACCAACTGAGATCAAGCTCAACCTCAGCTGCAGAGCGAGGTTAAACTCTCTAAAGTCTCAGCCAGGTCTAGTGCAATTGGCCCTTTGTAGGAAGTGTCAAGCAGTGGCCGTGGTCTTCTAACTTTGATTTACATCCTCAACAATGATGGATTTATCTCACAGAGACAGAACTGATTAAAAAAACTCAAGAAAGTAATGATGGCAGACAAAATGACATTGTGACATCAAACAAGAGCATTTCGGAATAGCGTCAGAAAAGCAACCACCACACCCGTAGATGGGCCCACTCTGCTAAAAAGGACTAAAGTTCCTTCTGTGTTGCTCGAGTTTATGGGCAACAGTATTAGGGCTGCAATTATTTGTTTGTTATTCTCAGTACATTTCTTTTCTTTCTTTTATTTTTTTAACTTAAATTATAGCACAATTTCAAGTTCCCAATAAACTTCGTTCTTTGGAAATTACATCATTTTGAAACTGAAACTGTCGCCACGATTTTACTAAAAGCAATCTTACACAATGTGGTAGCTCATAATATAGTCGGTACAGTCGTGATGTGGCGCCTCATCTCGCAGTGTAAATGTTACTTATAAGAAATGGTCCATCAGTTTCGATTACATTTTGCATGTCAAAGTGACATGAAGTACAACTGTCGCCCATAAAGAAACTTCTTCAGCCACATTAGTTTTTAAATCTGCATCAATTACTGAGTCATCTCTGACAGTTGTGGTAACATTTAAGTGTAATGCCAGTATAAAACATTATGCTTACGACTAAAGAAAAACAAAAAATAAATAAATAAAATCACTGGCTGTGCTCAATGTTTCAACTGTACAATACGGAAGGCAACTTTCCTGGAACTGACCAGACGCACAAGCCAAGTTCACACAGATTTAAACTTAAGCTGGAAAATAAAAACCTCCGGTCAAAGTATCAGGACTTATCTATATTACGTTAACAATTGACAGAGCTGAGGACACTCAATCATCCACATGTACACAAAAATGCATAACTAAGAGAGCAATGATCTGAGGGTGTCTGTACATCGTTGAGATAAGGCAGCTGTGTGAATTCAACAACACTGGGATTTTGCTCTTAACTTTGAAGCTGTGAGAGATTTTAAAATCCAGGAATGGACACATTTTTACAACTGTGTGGACTTTCCCGTGACAAATGCTTATTATTTTCTCGTCCAGAGAAAATACACACAGTGCCTATAGATTAACTGATGCAGCGGTAATCAGGCCCGTGCCACGACCTTGGCAGATCTTCGGTCCACAAGCTGGATAAATGTGGGCCGCATGCAATCCTCTGAGGAAAACAGCCAAACTACGCAGTGTACTTACAATGTACCACATACTGCTCCATTTGGCATCATTAAAGAATATGTTGTTTTGGGCCTGGTTGCTATAGGCGGGGCTTGTCTGGGAAAGGGGCGGAGATGGTTTATAATCCCTCTTGATCCTCCTCTTCACCACCTGCTGTTCTATCCACTCCACCTGAAACAGACAGACAGAGACAGGATATAGAAGAAACTCAGCTTCAAAAAAACAACACAAAATAGCAGTATTGCTTTGCTTCTCCACCTCTGCCATCACTTAGCATCATTTTTCATGAGCTTTTTCACAAATCAGATTGTTTCCATTAGAGAAAAACAAACTTGTGGCTCCTGCCTCTGGGGTTTTGTTGAGTGGAGCGGTTTTGGGTGGGGGGATGTTGTGGAAGCTGATTTATGTCTGGACTGTTTCTGTCCTCAGCTCGCCAAGCTGGCAGTAACAACAGCTTCGTCTATACCGTCAACTTGTGAATGAGCATTTCTACAGCTTCGTGTTAGTAATCAAAAGCGTATAATTTGAAATCATGAGACTGATTTGATAGGCTGTCACTGCAGAAAACTCACGGCCTGGCGGCCGTTTATACTGCTTATTCTATGTACCGTCAATGAGCTGTTTCAATCAAACAAATAAAAAAAAAATCTCAGGTACTATGGTGACGCAAAGATTATGATGATAATATTAACCTTTGCTCAAAGTAAGGAAGATTGTTGAAATGTTGTGGGGTGTTTTTTTATTTCATTTTTGTAAGGAGCCGAATAAGCCAACAAAAGTTTGAGAACTGGAAAAAGCTTGACTGGTTTAAAAACCTGTCCATACATTCAACGAGCGCACAAGATGCACACAGCTGATTAGAAATGGGGAAACGGCTTGAAATCTTGGTATTAAAAAAAAAATATGTTGCCCAATTCTAAAAACTACTAACAGTATGCTATAATTATCTACTAAGCAATAAAGCTGCCGCAATTTATGCACCTTGCTGTCAGCTAATTTCAGAAACGTGAGGCAAGACATCACACTCGTGTCTTCAAACTTGAACCTTTGATGACTGTTAGACAGATAACAAGCTATACAAGGAACTAAAGCATTTAAAAGTAAAATTTAAAGAAAAACATATATATAAATAAAATAAAATACAAAATTCAACATCTACCAGGTACCATCAATCTCTCAAATACTGTTATAGCCTTGCTTGAAGGCGTGAGGCATTCCTTGGCAGGAATCTCACTCCAGTTTTAGATGGAATTTTCCAAATTTCAAAATCAGCAATGTTGGAGCTGAATAAGACAGCTGGATCCAGTCAACTCTTTTTCAAGCATTTTCTGTGTGTTTAGTCTAGCAGACTTCATCTATCTAAAAAGACTCTGTCAGAAACTTTCATGTGCAAATGATTACAAGCAGAAAAACCGGAATATTACCAGGGATGATACACGAGGAGGAATTTCAGGAGTATTTTCTTATAAAGTATTTATATTTGGACCTAAACATGAATGTGCTGCAGTCTACACAAATTGTTCAATTTCTTGAAATCATATTAGACATTGTACATGTTCACACTGTAAAATTCAGTAGCTGCACACATGATGCACTGACACTGAAACTCCACTCATAACAGATCAATCAATAAAATAATTTATACACCGCCAAAGTGTTTTTGTTTTGCTGCTCGGTTTGCCAGCTCCATAAATCTGAAACCTTATCGAACGCCATCCCTCTTTGAAGACAAAGCATTTCTACAGGTCAATACAGCTTCAGCAGACAGAGAGGAGAGAGGAAAAAAGAAAACAGCTGACATGACGACTGTGGAGTGATCACCTGGTCTCATGCACCAAAACTATCTGCCAGCATCTCCGGAGAGTTGCCGCACGAGGCAACAAGAATGAGAGAAGGTGAAAGAAGCAGCAGCGATAAAGAGTTAAAAAGAACGAGTCCCAGGAGAGTCAATAACAAGACTGAGCTGAAGGAGTAAGAAGGGAAAACAAATAGAGAGAGAGAATAGAAGCCTGCACAATAATGGAGGGTAATTGATTTTCAAAAATAACCTCATACTATGACTCATGTATGTAGTCGTATTGATTGTAGATGAGGGTGGGGGAAAAAAAACAAACAAAAAACATGCGCATAGATAACGTAAATTCATTACTCTGCAGACCTCCCATGTAACATTACAAAACGGGGAGAAAAAGACACCCAAAGAAGAGAAATATAATGAGCGGACACCCAAGTAAAGCCTGATGCTCCTCCCCTGTGCCAGAGTCTTAGCTCATTTCACTCCCACCTCTAGTAGGACCATCAGCTCCAAAGTAACTGTTTACACACACACACACACACACACACACACACACACAGTTAACCTCAAAACAACACCGTCAACAGGAGTTGTGCATGAGTCTGTCTGCACAAAACCTCTGGTATGTCATAACAATTTTCATACATTGGATCCGTATTCACCACAATCTTTGATGAGTGATGGAACTTCTCATCTGCTCCTGGTCTGCAGCTTGATTAACTACAATTCCAAGGAAGTCTATTGAGAAATGGCATAGTGCATCCCACGGTACCACATATTCTCTCCTACTGCCGTTCGTTCTTCATCAGACAGATGAGACATTAAAGTGTCTCAAAACCGTCACAATGCAGAACCTGAAGTTCCAGGCTTCGTGTCCATCACTTCTACTGAAGGGTCTTTGAGAAAGTGATCCACATGCTGCTCTGGCCCTGAAGGTGATGCCCACACCCCCTTAAAATAGGGCACAATTTCTCATGATAAAAGGAATTATTTCTGTCCTCCTCTACACATCCTACAAATTGAGTAGGAGTAGCAAAGAAAACCACAAAAAAAAAAAGTGAACTATACCGAGTTTAGTGCAGAGAAAGATAGAAAGAAAGAAAATGATTCAGGTAAATTCTGACCACAAGCATAAAGGTAAAAATGAAGGCTAAATAAATAAGACTAGAAGTTTCAAAAGGGAACTTGGGGGGTGCTGGCATAAATAAATAAATCAGATTTGCATTTACACTTAGCTCTATGTTTCATTGAGTGATAATAACACAAAAAGCTCTTTTCAAAAGGCACTACGCTGTGCATTTATTAGGGAGTAAAGATTTCCAGGTTGTAATGCGTAGTTACAAATCAAACTTTCAAACTTTTACAATTACCAGGGTGTCTGTCCTAATCACTCACAAGTGAGAGATGTGAAACACTAACAAAGCAAATCCAAAGTCACTTCTACTTAAACAGCGATGCTTTAGTGAACTGCTGAATTTAGTAACTTACAGAATGGCCATTATTAGCAATAATCACCATCAGACATTTCCTGTAATTGCTTAAAACACTTGAACGAACATCAGAAGTGATGAAAAGGACTGTAACAACCACTCCCTCCTACAAAGCCATTTCAGTTCAATTTTACTGGCATTCCTCAATTGAATAGTCCTCTTCAGATCAAACTAATACACTCCATCTGAATTGGATTTTAGGATACAGACTTGGCCATTACAAACATTGAATTTTCTTCACTTTCGACGGTGTATTGATTTGCATGTGCTTTTATTTATCATCTTGTTGCATCATGCCAACGTTGCCTCAGCTTCGGTTTGCTGACTGCTGCCAGGGCGATGTCCTGCAACTACCGTGACTGGAACGTCACTTCACCACTTTTTTACTTAAGTGAAATTTGTAAATACATCTACACTTTACATTTACAACCCTGACACATGCAAGTACTATGAAAGACAATATTTCATCTTAAAAATACATCAGGACCCGTTTGGCCATGTTTACATCTGAGTTTCACAATCTGTCACTGATCAGTCTTTGGAAATCTTTTTTTAATAAGGCGGGACACATCTACAACCCACACTTTTGGTGAAAAAAACGTGACTTCAAGTAGCTTTTGAAGAAGTAATCTAATAAAATGTTTACTCAATTTCCCCCAGGCAGGAATCAATGTTATAAAGTATTAATTAGTCCTTGGGTCTAAAAAGTACAAGCATTTATTTATATACAGTTGTGAACAAGGAAAAAAATAAAACGAAGAAAAATCAAACCATGTATTATGAATAAATGAAGAGGAGATCCAAGAATTTCAAAGGAAATTATTTTTTTCCAGCTATGGGGAAAACTGTATTCATCAACATAAAACGTACACAACGTCCACATTTTTTACTCAACCACATCAGTTATGTGAATTTTAAATTTGCAGTGGGTCTCTGCACGACACTTTGTTCAGTCGGTGCTGCATTACTTCACTTGGATTAAAAAGAAAACAAATACACTCATACTTTTATCCTCTCTGTCCAAGATAAACAGGGGCTGATAATGGCATTCGACAGCTTTTCTAAAGCTATCAAGGGCAATGTCATCCTTTGTTATGTCTGCTAAAAATCCCTCACAGATAGCAGCCTGCAGTTATCCACGTCAACTGTATCACATATGCCAGAGTCCATACAAACACAGAAGATATTGCCTCTAAAACTTGCCCATATATCACTGTCGTTGTTTCAGTGCCAATTCCCTGGCCAGCTGTGGGGCATGATGATTTGTTTAAGCAATTTAACTCCAACTTTGTGGAGGAGAGAAATGATTTGCTAGCACCTGTACCTCTTCATCAGTCCTCTTCTCCCGTTTTTAAGATTTTCTCCCACTCTGATTCCCTCTTATCTCAGTCTTTTACTTTTCTCATCTTTCTCTGTCACTTACTACTTTCTCACTGCCTCTCCTTCATTTGATTTTGCTCTTCTTATCAGCAGATGCCCATTTCTCTCTCTCAGATGGCCTGTCTTTGTCTCCCATTCCCACTCCAACCCCGTTCCTACCTCCCACACTCTTTCAATCACTCTCTGTGTAAGGGTTTGCAGGTGGCTTTTGCTGGCTGGGTCAGTAACCAGGGGAAACTGGGGAAGAGTTCACTTCAATAGAACAAATGGGAACAAATTGATCCACTTTCCGCTGTTTGCGTGACGATGTTTGAGCTGCAGGCAAAAAAAAAAAAAAAAATTGTAAGCTGGGAGTTTGAAAGAATAAAAAAAGGCCAAAGGCTAGTGAGACATAAACCCCTGCCCCTACACAAGAAGCCCGTTTGGATCTTTTCTGAAGTGAATCTGAGCAACTCAGCACAAAAATGTCCAACTTTTCAAAAAAAAGGTTTAGCTGTGCTGACCAACTGTAGGCGCTTGTCTCGGGGCATTGATTTTTTTTTGACGGTTAAACAAAGTCAAGGACAAATATAGGAGTCATTGTTGCTGCAGAGGGATTCTGATTTAGTGGAAATCTGTACCTGTAACTGTCTGGACTCTCACGTCCGGGATTATGCAAATTATCTCTAATGTTCTGACATGCACACAAGATTTGTCTTGTGCTCACATATTTAGTGTGCTCACAAAGCAGCAGAGTGCAAAGAAACACTTCTGTAAGCCATAACAGATACATATGGAGCAACTGTAACTGTTTTAATCATCTAATAATTATAAATAAACATGATCTGTAAGAGCCTGCATCTCTTTAATAAATATAAACTTTTATAAATCGCCATCACAGCTATTTCGCATTTATCGTCTCTGAGCAGCCATAAACCACACCTGGGTCTCGGTTTTCAAGCAAAAGTCTGACTAAATAACTTCAAGTAAACAAGTGTCTAGCTAAGTGAAACAGGCTGGAAGCAACATCCTCTTACAGTAAAGCGCCGTGGCCAGAAGCCACAAAGGCACTCAGCTGTTGTACCTCTCTACTAACTTCTGCACAAACGTAAAAAAAAAAAAAAAAACATTATAAAAAGGAAAAACAACCACTGCAGTACAGTAATTACTGTTTACAGTGAACCTGAAATAGCTGGAAAGACATTTCAGACAAAGACATTTCAAACTTGAGCTCATTTTACACCAAAAACTATACTGTAAAGCATTGAAATATGTTGTTAAAACTATAGAAGAAAATGGAAACACATCAGCATTAAAAGTTCAAAGTGCTGGCTGAGTGTTGCTTAAGGCACACAGACAGGTTCATATAATTAAGATTAATGATTTAATGATTTAAGATTAATGGTCCTTCCCTGCTCAGTCCAGCTCTTTTCATTGCGTTGTTACAATCTCTGGAGACTTATTCCAGTACTACTAAAAAATTCTCATCAGCAGTCCCATAGATTACTTAACCTAAGAAAGAAACACACTAATGTTGTGCATGGTGATGAGTTGTTGAGTGCAGAGACATCTGCATCCTCCCTTCATGTCACAAATTTAACTCCAGCATTTTACCAAGTAAGAGGAGAGCTGAGAAAAAAAAAAAAAGAAAACATTGCAACTTTTTTCTCATTACTTCTCTCTCATTTTCTGACACCATCGCAATCTTCTACTGAACTGCTGAGAGTAAAGTACATGTTGGCAGCTGTTGCAACACATTTTGATTTCTAATTATGGACACCCTTGAAGACTTGTCCTATACAATTTTAAGATGTTATAAAAAGGAAAAAAAGGAAAAGACTGGTTCAGGGCACGGTCCAGGCCTGGTTGTCAGAGACTTTTTGGGTACAACAAAGGGCTTGTCATCAGACCTTTGTTGTGCTAAAGAAGGGAGTATTGGCAGTGAAGAAGAAACTAAATGAACAAGGTGCTTAATGAAGTAAAGTACAAGCAGAACAAACATCAGCAAGTAAATATCTTGGGCAAATGAATGGGCACTTGCTTGGTACATTTGTTTTTTGGGTTGTTTTTTTTTAACGTAAAATCAGCAGAAAGTTTCTCTTTACCAGAAAAGTAGGTTCAGTGCATCATTATTATGGCTGATAAAGCCCAACTGTTTATGAATGAATAAAAAGTAATGATAAAATCATTGTTAAAATAAACTTCAACTGACATTGAAACTGGAACTAACTGAAGTAAAAACAGAGACTCTATCCATGCACGTGACCTTTCTCCAGCTTGGAGAAGATGTGGTCTTTGACCTGAGAGGAACGTGACACAGCAATTAGTTGGATGCCATAAAGGGGTAATCTGTACTGTTCTGCATCACCATGGTAACATGCGTGCAAATGATAGCTATGGATGGCAGGGTGCGTCTTCCGTGGCATTGCTACACCCCTCTGACTCACTTGCACACAGCTGTCCCCAAAAAAAAAAAAAAAAAAAGAAAAAGATTGAAAAACATCATTAGTAATATACGCATGTGCCCAGCAGCCAACCATGTTGGTCCAAACCCACAGGCTGGTCTGCAAATTACGCTGAAAGCAAAGAATCTGACAGTTCAATTTTTCTACGTTCCACTCTTTCCTGATTTGGTTTCAGTAATGCATCCTTCTCCTCTTCCCTTCCCTCTCCTTCTACTGTGATAGCTCATTTTCTGTTTTCTTTCATTTAACCTCCTCCTCTCTGATCCAGTCCTCTGAAATCTCTCAGTCTCTCGGCCAGCTGGCATCTGGACAAAAGCCTTCCTTCACCATGGCACGGCGTCAGGCCCAAGAGGGCAAGAAAGCCAAACAGATATATACGGAAAGCAACAGTGAGAGAGGGAAGTAGTAGAGAAATTCAGAGGAGGTGGACATTAAAAACAAGTAAACAAGACAAGTTTATAACAAGAGGTTATAGGTGCTGCCTTTTCTTTTTTTTTTTGGCTCACCCTTCTTGTGCACGATATCCTCTTTATTATCACACCGATATCGTTACCATTCCTCAGCAGTGAGCATGCATCGCTGTGAATGTGCAGATAAATACTTGCACTTAAGCGGCTGAATTCCACTGTTCAAATCTTGCATGTAAGGTCACTGCTGCTGTTGCAAGAAAACACTAAATCTTCAAAGTTTCTTGTTTTCTCAGGATCAAGTCTTAGCTTGTTCAAATAAAATGACCCGCTTCATCAAAAAGGAAAAAACATCAACAAGTCTGAGTCAGAAACAAGATGACAAAAAGACAGAGCAGATGGTTTCACGTCTAAAAATATGAATCGTCCTTGAAGCATATTTGAAGCCATGTACTTCAGAACTCATGCATCCAAGCACGTAACAACTAAAAGAGGACCTTGCAATAATGGATAAGCCACATGCTACAACTCAACATCCACCTAATTTGATTTAGAAATACATCTGGTTTATTGTGGTGAAGCTCAAACTGTTACGAGAGCCAGACTTCATTTCCAATACGGCCAGGATGTCATGTCTTGGTGAAGGGGTGAGCATCACGCGAGAACATTGAAAATTAAACAAGTACACTTTAGTTCAAGTTCTTGTTGAAATTAAAAGTAAACAAACACAGTGTTCTTTTCATCTTACGATGGTGAATGAACGCTGGGGGAAGATTTTCCGCACAGAATATCATTCTAGTTGGAGTATTGTGGTGGCAGTTCTGCCCACCGGTGGAAAGTTCAAGTCTGAAACAAAGCCTGGTGACGTCAAGATCAGGCTCACAACCCATACAGCAATTCAGCTGTACATAAATAGCAATGATGCCCAGATGATTCATAAGCTACGAGTCCAGCAAATCAGGCTGGTTTAGATACACAGTATATGGCCAAAAGTCCTTGCTCCCCCGCCTCAACTCTTATATGAACTTAAGTGATGTCCCATTCCTAATCCAGAGGGTTCAATGTGACCTCGGTCCACCGTTTGCACCTATAACAGCTTCAACTCCTCTGGGAAGGCTGTCCACAAGGCTTAGAGTGTGTTTATGGGAATTTTTTACCATTCTTCCAGAAGCACATTTGTGAGGTCATATTGATGTTGGACGAGAAGGTCTGGCTCTCAGTCTCCGCTCTAATTCATCCCAAAGGTGTTCTATCGGGTTGAGGTCAGGACTCTGTTCAGGCCAGTCAATTTCATCCACACCAGATTCTGTCATCCATGTCTTTATGGACCTGCTTTGTGCACTGGTGCACAGTCATGTTGGAAGAGGAAGGAACCAGCTCCAAACTGTTCCCACAAAGTTGGGAGCATGGAATTGTCCAAAATGTCTTGGTATGCTGAAGCATTCAGAGTTTCTTTCACTGGAACTAAGGGGCCAAGCCCAGCTCCTGAAAAACAACCCCACACCATAATCCCCCCTCCACCAAACTTTACACTTGGCACAATGCAGTGAGACAAGTACTGTTGTCCTGGCAACCACCAAACCCAGACTCATCCATCAGATTACCAGATGGAGAAGCACGACTCGTCACTCCAGTGAACGGGTCCCCACTGCTCTAGAGACCAGTGCCGGCGTGCTTTACACCACTGCATCTGATGCTTTGCATTGTACTTGGTGATGTTTGGCTTGGATGCAGCTGCTCGGCTATGGAAACCCATCCTTGAAGTTCTCTGCACACTGTTCTTGAGCCAATCTGAAGGCCACATGAAGTTTGGAGATCTGATTGACTCTACAGAAAGTTGGTGACCTCTTCCCACTATGCGCCTCAGCATCCACTGACCCCGCTCCGTCAGTTTACCTACCACTATGTGGCTGAGATGCTGTCGTACCCAAACACTTCCATGTTCTTATAATACAGCTGACAGTTGACTGTGGAATATTTAGGAGCGAGAAAATGTCACGACTGGATTTGTTGCACAGGTGACATCCTATCACACTTCCATGCTGCGATTCACTGAGCTCCTGAGAGCGAAACATTCTTCACAAATAGCTGTGAAAAATTTAATACACCTGTGGCCATGAAAGTAATTGGAACAGCTGATTCCGATGTGAATGGGTGAGCTGTATAATCATATCTTAATGATTTGGGTTCTAAAGATTACAAACATCATGACCTATGCATCGTGAGCTGTGGAGGAATGTACAAAAACCCTGTGGCGTAATAGGTGCACAGACAAAGCTTTTTTTTTTTTTTCCCCAATAACTTAAAAAAGAAAGAAACTGTTGATGAATTCCTTTTGGGTCAAGTAGCAGTTGCAGCCTCTCATACATGACAATACCAGCATGGCTGCCATTGTCATGTATGTAAATGAAGCCATGACGACAATCAACATAATACTGACCTACATCATGGATGTAGGTCTACATGAATTATACCGTAAAGACAAGCTCCTAATTAAGTATCAACAATCAGCCACTTCACATAACCAGGTATGTTCCTCTTTAGTGTTTGCAGGACTCGCTGGCTACATACCTTAACCAGAAAAAATAAAAAAGCAGTCAAGAATTAGTGAACTGATTACTAAGGAAAGCGAATGAATAAATGCCCATCTCACAAAAGCAGCTGGGTTTTTTTTATTTTGGCATACACATCACTTTGATAAAAGCACCTCATCTGAAGATCCACCTGGTTTTTCCATCATTTTCACCAGCCGAAACAGTTGTAATGCAGAAAGGCAGCTGGGTCAATATGATTATACTCTGATGAATACAGAGTCAACAAGTGAGCGGCCGTATCCTGACATGAATACCATCAGATATACAAGGGCTGCTTACATTATCAACTCAAAGCATTATAACATGCTCACCTTGGGCTCCATGGAGATGAAACTATGGCGACCACGAGTGGACAATGTTGATCTCTTAATAGTTCGACTATGGTAGAAGTGATAGTGGTCTTTGAGATCCCCAATCTGCAAAACACACATATGGATTTAATTACACATTGCATCATTATTACATAAGCCTTTTTTTTGTTCAACATAATGTTGACATTAATTATTAAGCCGAAATGTTTGTGTTGGACATTTTTCCCCCCCAAAAAATGCAGGCCTTGCTATGATTCTCCAGTGGATTTAAGCTATCTGGGATTCTGCGCTGACTTCTTTTAACACCAAACCGAGTCCATAATGTAAAGACTGGGTGCTGCTGGGGCAGATAATCTACTGCAGGTCTCCTTGTCATTCTCGTGGCTGAAAATAAACATTCAGTGTGCTTTAGGAGTTTATGGACGAATGTTTGTGGTCACGGTGCAGCTGAATTTGGAGCTGATCTAAAGCTTCTCTGGTATTCTTATGATGGATAAGAATCTTCACATCAAAAGCAGTGAAACGTGTGCACAGTACTGTATACAGAACATGCATGGTCTTGAAGTAAACATTACAGGATAGGCTCACGCTGTAAAGGATTACCACAAATTAAGAGCAAGTATAAATACTTTTTCTAAAAAGATCCTCATAAGGAGTTACAATCCGTTTTTCTCTTTTTATATGTTTTGCGTAATCTTTTTTTGTTTGTTTCTTTGTTTTCTCCCAACTCTTAAAACTAGAGATTTGGTGATTTCCTGATTGGTGATTAGAATCAGTCAATTCTTGGCTGATCAGTTCTGAAATATTGGCTGGCATCAACATTGAAGGCCATTTTTTCTTCTTCTTCTTCTTTTTAGCGCCCCTTTCAAAGAAACCACATTTCTTTAAGACAAGCCTTTATATATGCATCAGCATCAAGTCATGAGAAATCCTCTTATTTCTTTTTTTTTTTTAAGTAAACACCTCATTACAGCGCTGTCACTTGAACAAAGCCTTTGATCTGGAAATCTTTTGATTCCAGAGTGCAGAATACTCAAAGATAACAATATGTATATCCTGTAAGGTTGGAACAACAAACTTTATCCAGCACAATAAAATCATACAAGCAGCTGTATTCCAGCAAGTGAATTAACAGGTGAGGCAGATGTGGAAAGGCAAGTCAGACTGACGTATACAAGAGGTATAAAAACACAAAGGGACAAAGACCGAAAGTCAGACAAATGTACCGACACACAATCAGACAAAAGACTTTGAGTGACAGCAAGCGAGGAGGACAAAGGATACACAGACATACAATGACAGACAGACGGCAAGCTGCTGGACGGTGATTAGTTTTAATAATTGATAAAGACCACACGATCCCTCAGATGATCAAACTGTCATGGCTGCCAGGGGTCCCGTGGTGCAGCACTGATCCGTGGCCGCGATCCACCGCCACAGAGCCCATCAGATCAGTTTTCAGCTCATGTACACGAAAAACAAACATTCTCCAACTTTAACACTTTGAAAAGGTGAGAAACTATTCCAAAAAAAAAAAATTCACATGCACAACCTTTAACACAGCCTCATCCTGTCCTTACCCACCGCCCCCCATTTGTATCCTTTAAATATTCCACAAATAGAACTGATCCTGTTTTTCCCAAACAAATGAGTGCTTACAAGTTCAAACTGTAATACTTCAGTTTCAAGTGTTAATTCGATCAGTTTCCTGTCCATATTAAACAGCAGGAGAAACAGAGCCATGAGACAGGAAGACGAGAGCACACACACACACACACACACACACACACACACACACACACACACACACACACACACACACACACACACACACACACACACACACACACACACACACACACTGCAGGATTCTGCCTATGCAACAAAAAAAAATTCTTGTGTCAACAGAAATGTGAATGGATTGCAAAATGTGTTTTCCAACTTCTTGTAAAACTGTGCAAATGTCCTGCAGATACTTGGCAAAAGGTAAAAGTGACAACAAGGGGGCCTGAGGTGCTAAAGACAACATGAAAACGGAGGACGGCAACTTTTCAGAAAAATATGACAATAAAAAAAAAAAAAAAAACTCCCAAAACACCAGATTTACAAAATCTAACTGTTCTATTGTCTACAGTATCTGGTAAAACAAAGCATTTGTGGAAACACATAAAAGTGACTTCAGTTCTGTATCACAAACTCAGTCTGCTGTGTAAATATGATGCCTTTAACACATGATTTAACATTAGGGATAAAAAAAGAAAAAAACAACTTTAAACAATCTCTTCAAACTGTTATTGATCCAGGAGCCTCCTTTGAATCCTCCTTCTGTAAGCTCTGAATGGCTCCACGTCTTCTCCCATCCCTTTAAAAAACACCAGTTTGGACAGACATCCACGTCTGGGACCTTGTCAGCTGATTTAGACTCAATTTGAGCCAGTGTCTTAGTCTGGGAAGGGGGCTCCATGCTTAAGAGGATTACCCAGAATTCCCCAATGAGGTGCTCTCTCACTCCATGCCAACTCCTTTCATCCATCCGTCCATCTATCGCCCCTCTTTCACCCCTTTATTCTACCATCTCTTAGTGTGTGCTTATCTTTGTCCGACTTCCTCTTTCCAAACCTGTCAAGAAGACTATATTGTCCCTCTGCCATATTTTTTTTTTTTGCTTCCCATCCCCCCTTTTTCCATTCTACTACTTTGATTCGCCTCACCACATAAAACCCAACTTAGCACTCATACAGTTAGGAATTATCAACATTCCAGCCCCCAACACCATCGGCGATAACAAATAAACATCAAGTTATCATAATAAAATAGTTTAATCCCCAACATGCATAAGCCATGTGCCAATGAAAAGGGAAGGGAATTGATGACAGGAATGTCAGAGTTCACGTTAGGCAACCAGAGTGTACCGTAATCACTCCCATGGGAGCGGTTTTCAGCTGACCCCAAAACCAGGAAGTGAAGTAAAAACTCTTGTCTACGAGGTGTCAAAGTCCAATGAACGCTTTATATTGAGATGGAAATTAGGGCGAACCATGGGGGTTGGGGGCGACACTCCACTCCACAGGGGAATTCCTGGGGGTGGTGGGGTGGATAACTCAACACATTAGTTGCTGTCAAAGACAGGGGATAAACAAGGCCATTAAGGCCTGTTCTGCCCGGAGTATAGTGGGTGGGCAGGCTGGATAAGGTGGAGAGGGAGAGGCGGGGGGTTCAATAGCTGTTGACTAGGCTACCCCACAACAACCTGTCAGAATGCCCCCCTCTGTTCAGGGTTGTCTACATGTTCAGCGCTGGCAAGTGCAGGCATGAACTACCCATGTATGTCGGTTGTACTCGAGTACGTGTGGGGTCTGTATCTGTGGCCTGTTTCTGTTGACCACAAAGACCAGATGAGAACATGTCAAAACACAAGTAGCCACAAAAATTCCACCTCCCTTTCATGTGCATGCATGTGATGCTTTACAGAAGAAAGCAGATGTAACTTAGAAAGTGTCTCCTTTTTTTTTTATTTTAAAAAAAGGAGGCGAATGGACACTTTAAGCCCAAAAGTGTCAAACATAATGAGCAGTTTAGTGCTTGGCCAGTGGACGCATGCTTATGTGCCTGGTGTCACTCCTATTCTACACATTTTTCATCCAGGAGTGGTTCAACATTTTTCCAAACAGTATGCAGAGAAACAGATTCACTCATGCAATTTCACAATAGTTGCAAAATGCATGGGGAGCATCTCCAAACTACGGAGAGTCCCGACACAAACATCAACATATTGCACAGCTTCAGGAATATCTGTTCCAAAAGCCGATCTGTTCCGCTGTGCTCTTTGGATGCGACTTCCAAGAAAACCGGGAAAACAGCACCAGGTAGCCTCACCTGACGGGAGACAGCTGCGGCTGCGACGCTGACACGGAGTCGGTAACTGTCTGAAACTGGCCCACGGAGGAGGCACCTGTTGTGCCATCCTGCTCTTCTCGTCTTTGTTCCTGGCTACTCCTCTCTCCTCCGCCAAGAGTCAGAGGATCAGCAGAAACAGTTGGGAGAAGCTTCGTGGGCTTCGGACTTGTGAGCTCAAACCCGTTTTGTCGTCGACCGGTGGAGGACAACAAATCACAGCGCCTGACCCGACTCTTGGGAGTCACGGGGAACGCAAAGACACACAATTCAATTAAAAAAAACTTTGACCGAAGAAGTAGACTGGAAGATCATACCTGTCCCATGTTCCTATAGCCATATTTCTCCGCTATCCGGTCGGCCACCTCGGGTCCCCCGGCTATCCTGACCGCCCAGTGGTTGGTGTAAATCCGAGCTTTGCACGGCGGGGACGCAAAGCCGAGACAGAGAACCAGGACGCATAAAAAGCTCCTTCTCCAAGCGGCGTTGTGGACCATCTTCCCCCACTTTTAACCAGAGTGTTCTTCTCCTCCTCCTCCTCCTCCTCAGCCGACCAGGCAAACAACCAAACTTATCTTCTTGCCGACCGAGGCTTTCATAGAAATACAAATATCCAAGCAAAGGAGAGGAGAAAAAAAAAAAGAAAAAAGGGGGGGAAAGAAAACACTGAGAGGGGAAAAAGAGAGGGACAGAGGGGGAGGAGTAGAAATACACCTTATCTCCAAACCTCTGCTTTGCACATGGGAGAGTTGGAAGTTCGTGTGCGCTCTCTCTCCCTCTCTCTCTCTCTCCCTCTCTTTTCCACGGAGGACGAGGAGGAAGTGTGCGTGTCCGTGCGCTGTGTGCGCGCGCGCGTGGAGCTCCTCAAAGCTGATTTCAACAACTCGGATGTTGGTCGTTCAGCTCATCGGGCTTTCATGTGGTGAAATGGCTACAGCGCCTCCCCACAAATAACTGGCTGACACTCTGGAGAGTAGAAACAACTGAAGCCGCGGGGTTTCCCTCCGAACTCCGCTGGGTCTTAGAGGCACCCCGGTTTGGCCCCGCAGCTGACCGCCGGTCTCCGCAACACGCAGATCGAGGGGGGGACTTGGGGGGGACTCTTCAGAGCCAGGCTCAAGGGTTCCCTCCATGAAGGAACCCCAAAGAAAATTTTCTTCGAAGCTGATTTCACTCTGAATGACATTTAAATGTTGCCATAACTGCCAAGTGAATTAAGCGAAGAGATTATGGCAGGAAAGATGTGTATAAGTAGGACCAATGAACCTGAAATGAAGGACTACACCTGTGTATCTGCATTTAGTGTATTTACTTGTATGTTTTTGCATTAATTTGTTCTTCTGTCATTATAATTTTTTTTTTACCTGAGTGATGTATCACCTTTCATAACTGGTTTCAACATTTTTGCATCTTCTTGTGTCATGTTTCGATTATTTTTAGTCTCCTTTTAGGAAAGATACTGCATGTCTGGGATGAAACTTTAAGCCAGCTTGCTGCTTGGGCCCCCAGGGCCTCAACTTGGTAGACCTTAAAGATTTTCTATATACATACATCTATATAAACTCTGGAGTTATTCAGGGAATAACTTAAACGCACATTTTTGCCCACTTCACACATTTAAATCGAATACAAGCTGGGAATTCAAAAAATTATATTTTACATACTTTTTAATCCCACAAATTTCCACCAGTTAACAAGTGGATGGATATAGCTGTGCTTGCTGTTGAATGCTAGGTTTGTTGGTCTTCTGGGCAATATTGACATAGACATACCAATGTAAAGCTGAATAAACCACGACCGCCCCCTCAGTCATCATCTAGTCCAAATATGCACCCGACATAAATAAAAAGTCCCATTTTCAGGAAAACAAAACATGAAATATCTTTTGCCTGACATAAAACTCTCATTTATGTTACTGTTCTATTTTTCTTGTTCTTTTATGATCCATGACGCTGTCATTCATTGTTTACTGTGTCTATGATATGTTTTCTCAATAAAGTGGGCAAATGTGGCCAGGAGGTTTCACTCTTCGAATAAATCCCCAAACATATGTGGAACTCGGGTGCGTTTACAATTATTATACTGTAACAGATGATTTTCGCTCATATCCAACTACTACCAACTACACTTTCTGCCCTTCATTCTAGCCTTACTACATGTTTCCACTTTACCACTAAAAGTTGTAGAGTCATGCCCCCCACAGAAACACGGGTCACAGCTGACTAAATTCTGTCATTATGGAATGTGACTGGTATTCTGCCATTGAGCCTTTTATTCAAGCTCTTTGATGACTGATGGCTTTTTGTTTTGCAGCAATTTTCCAGTGATGTCTCTGTGCACTCAAAAAAAACTCTGTTCTGCTCAGGACACAATTGAAAATCAGCATAATTGCACTAATTGCAGACAGTCTGTAGCTGAATGGACCCTGCTGACACATTTTACAAGGAAGCAGTGGCACAAGAGCATCTCATGCTACCCCAGATGGAGATAAAAGTGCCTAAAGGAGAGAAAAAAAACACCATCTAGTTTAATTTTAATATTATATGTTGTATTTCTGATTTTTTTTTTTCAAGGGAAATTAAACAATATACTGTAGAAATGTATTTTAGTATAAAATTCTGTGTCAAGATCACGAGGCTCCCTTCAACACCGGGGCCCCCAGTTTCCAATGAGGTTTTAATTGTCGCAATATCCTGTGTGACAGTTTCACAGCTCCCAGTGTTTCTCAAGGGAGTGAACTGAGTGAACCCCAACAAAACGTTTTTGTCAACATCTGAGAACGGAGCTTTCATGAGTGTCAACAAACACTCTTAGGGGCATTCCTGTGTGCATTCTCGCGCCCCTTCATTGAAATGACAGGGTGAATCGTGTTTTTTGGGCCAAACAAAGTTCGAGGAAAACGCGCTGCACAATTACACAACTTCCATGACACGTTACAATGGAAGGCCCCAAATGGGAACTGCAGCCAACCAGCTTTACTTACCAAGGACACGGCTAATTTGTTCATTCAGCATGAAGCCCGGCACTTCTGCGAGAACCTCCCCCATGATTTCCTTGTCTCATCAAGACAGGCATATTATCTAACTTGTGAGCTATTCCTTTTATTCGTTTTATTTTGTCAGCTCTTTTTTTTTTAAACAAATGTGATACTATTCTTTACTTTTCCGTTTTGACATTCCTTGCATCTTGTAACTTTCCGTTCCATCAGTTCTTCCCTGCGCTTTGCCTTTCTGGTATCCGTGTCTCTGTGGGTGGGCTTAAAAAGGAGCTTGGGTTGGCCTTTCAACTTCACTTTGACCCGTGACCTTTTCGCTTTAGGCTCCTGCTATTATTCCACAATAGCACCTGTCACTCACCTATTTTATATCGTCTGTCATCTGCGTCCCTCTCTCTTTTTTTTTTTTACCCTTTTCTTTTGTCAGCCAAATTCCTTTAAATTAACTGTTTTTAGGACTTCATACATTTTCTCTAGTGGAGACAAATGTCAGAATGAGGCAATGGAGAGAGTTGAATAGTCAAATGAAACACGGGTACTCCCAATCCATGAGTACTGTCAATTACAGTTGCCTTGGAACGTATCCAATAAACAAATAGGTCACCGTCTGAGAACCATTGGGATCAGGTGGAATTGATCAGATGTTTTTCATTTTTAGTTCACTATATCACAATATTCATTTATTAATTGTGTATCCTCTGTGGTGTAGTGGTCCCCGGAGAGGGGGGTATACTCCTCATTAATGCCTTTTCTGAAGCAGCCCACACAGCAAAAGGATAAACAGTTGTGTTATAAACAGTGATGTGTAAGACTACTCCATTTAGTTTACCCCAAAATGGGCTAGTGGTATTTGCAGATTGTCACATAATTTCTGCTGTTTGACCTCTCAGAATAAGGATTATGAAGTTACTGACCTAATACTGCCCCACAGTCTAGTGAGAGGCCGTTATTATGCATTTGAGTGAACCATTTCTTATTCCTTACTCCAATCACACATGAAAACTGGTCAGCTATTCTCTCACCTTTCAAGTAGTTCATATAGACTAGTAGTTTCTTCTGTCAACTGTATCTTGTCAGTTTGCACCAGATGGTGTAGGCCAAAGTTTCCCACTATTATAATTAGTTGACCAGGAGCAGGCTGCAGGTATAACTGGTCTAGCCCAGCCCAAACATGTTTCAGTCACGATTTACAAAGTCCAGCCATAAAAAAGGTGGCCCACCCACCGTAGGTGACGTCTTCATCTGACTTTGTACTGGTATCTATGGCTGTGAAGAGGCGGCACCACCTTAGACTAATGTCAGCGGAGGTGCTGGCTGACAGGAACGGTGTAGCGTCCCCAACATCAGCTGAGCTGCTGGCTCATGCAGATTCTCAAGGACAATTGCTATTGTGAAAGGACATTTTTTTTGTTTAAATGGCTTCCGTCATCTTACATGTTCATTATATATTCTAAAGGCAAATCATTTAAGAGAAACCAACGATAGGAAATGTCTTCTAAGGCATGACCTGGCCCACTGTGCCTCTGAATGGCTCTTCAGAGCTCATGCCTAAACCTAACCAATCTAACAAAGGTAGCAAGTACTAGCCGATAAAAGTTGGCAACACTGACTGACATTAACAAAAAGCAATCTTTAAGTGGGCTCCTTGCATTTCAGAGATGTCTGCAATTTGGAAATATTTCAAATTGGGCAGTGAATGCAGTGCTACAGCAGCTTCTACTGTTTGCAATGGAAAAGACAGTCTTCTTTCTTTCTTTCTTTCTTTCATTCTTTCATTCTTTGTGGATTGCCAAAGTATCAGATTGGGACTCAGTATCGGCCAATACTCAAAATCAAATAACTTGGAAGCAGTCATTATTTAATCCATGTATTCTTGCTATGGTTTACATTTATTTGTTAATATTGCAAGAGACTGGTAACCTGTCCTGGATGTACCCTAATGGATGGATGTTAAATCTGCTCCTGTGCCAAATATGAATTGCATGTACAATCTGCACCCAGGTCAGTGTGATAGTGTATAAATATGTAAGGACAACTTTGAGATATGAGAGGTTAATTTATGTTCCTGGGAACAGTGATCAACCTGGTTTGGATTTATGCGTCAAAAAGTGTGGACTCAGTGAAGAACATGTAAAGCAGTATTTATCTACTGCCATCTGGCGGTCGTTGCGAGTAGTACGTAATGCTGACATGAGGGCGTTATTATAGGACATTATCTCTTAATGTAGATGTTTAAATGGGCTACAAAGTTTTTGCGATCCGCGATCACAGATTGTCAATATTTGCACTCCCTCTTCTAGTAAACCCTCAATCAAATAACACTGAAGGAATTTTGTATTTGTCAAAGAAAAGCTACAGAGAAACTCTTAATTGCCTAGTATTAGTTAAAAACCACAACCAAACACTTCATTGTGCAATAGAAGCAAGTACTGGATTACTGGATTTACAGTGAGTCAATATGGGCCAGGCCCAAGGCTGGCAATGAAACCCAACGTGAAAAAGACCTAAAGATTTTCATTTGTTGACAAATATAATAAAATGACACTAAGCAAACTGAAGTGTCACTACTACATTATCTTTAGGTTTGTGGTACAAAAAGCGCTTTGAGAAATTTTTTTTTAGTTTACCAACAACAAAAAGGTACTTTTTACTCTACGCAGCTTTACCAAGGAAAACACTACTTCCAAGTTTGGATTTTCTCTGCTGTATCTAATCAGTGATAATTGATTTACTGCAATACTCATCTCCTCAAAAAAAATAAAAATAAAATAAAAGCAGCACACTTTTAGTGTGATCGTTTGATTAGTCGCCGTCTGAACGCTTTTGGTAGTTTACGAAATCTTATATACCGTCGAGACAAAACACAAAAGATGTAAATCACAACTCCAACTGCTCAGAAGTTTATTTCAAGAGAAATGAAGGTTAAAATTAAATTAAAATATAAAAATCTGATGGACAGGTCTGTTTAAAAAGGGAAGGTGGCAACAGAGAATAGGCAGCTTCCAGGAGAAGGGAGGGAAAGAAAGACACAAACGAAAGATGAGAATCTACAAAAGTAAGTTTAAGGGGGATGAGCTTGGCCATTCAGGATGTATAAAAAGAAAAAAAAAAGGAGACAGATGCAGTTAGTCATTATAAACCCCACCCCCATCTTAATTGTCCTCATATGCAATCAGTACTACTGCTCTATCCTTTTCCTTTTTTCTGGTTTCTTCTAGGAAGATTTGATCATTTGTCCTCTTCACTCACTCATCATTGTCCTCTCATTGTCTTAATGTAGCATCTTTTCCTGCAGTTTTGAAAAAAAAAAGTAAACAAAAACTCCTTCAAAAATAAAATGCAGCAACCACATTTTATGTTCTACTATTACATATACAGTATATATATTTATATATATAAATACATACATAAATATCTTACATGTACAACCAATTTTGAAAAAAGGGGGTAGGGGGGTGAAAGAGCAAACCCAAGAGACTCATGAGGACTTTGTGGGGGAGGTGGGGAGAGCAAGGGTGCTCATTTTGAGGATAGTGTGTCTGTCGTTTTTATTTTTCTTTAGCTTTACACACAGACACACACACGCACACACATACAGCCTTTTTTTGGGGTGGGTAAGAAGCATTCCTCAATTTGCCCAGTATGGGGAGCTGCCGTAACTGGACTTGCTGCCTTGGGTTTTCTGTTGCATACCGCTGGATTGATTCCGCTGACCCGGACCACCCTGCAAACAAATAGATGTGCATTCAAGCCTTATGTTTTAGATGAACTATTAAGATGTTTAATGTCTAAATTCATATGCAAGTTATTAAAAAGGGCAATTACAGTATGATCAACCAGAAAAGGTCACATTTTAAGAAAAAATATGAACAGATGCCCTAAATTAAGAAATTCCTTCAAATGGAAACCTACGTGCTTTATGCTTCTGCATAGCAAGTATGCGTTTATCTTGTGTTTTGCATTTGCGTTGCCTGTAATTACAGCGTCAAACACTAGGTGGCAGTGCACATTCTTTTATCCCACACAATAGCTTGCAGTGGTTTGTGTTTACTTTTGTGTAAAGCAATTGAACATATTGAGCAGATCTTATGCAAGTTTGATAACTGTTGAACAAGTTACCTTCAATGACATTACAGCAATCATTTATCCAGTTTGAAAATTACAAAGACGCTATAGCTGGAAATGCATTTAAGAAAATACAACGCTACCAAGCAGCCCATTTACTGCCCACAGTACTGGGAGGTGTACTTCAGTACATGGTGTAAGTTGTGGCACAGGATCCATAGCTGTGTATTCTTTTTTTGTGTACATTGATTTGATTTTCTTTTACCTACCTTCCTTAAACTAGGGTGCACATACATCATCATGCAGAATCATAAATCATTGTTTACTTCACCAGGCAGAGAAGGCAAAGCTTCTGCGTACCTGTCCATCCTGTGTGAGGTGATGGTGCAGCAACTGGGAGTGGGGTTGTTGGTGGGGAGGCAGGATATGCAGGAAAGGAGCAGGGGCATAGCCAGGTGCACCTCCTGGGTTCAGGGGCCCCGTTCCTCCCAGTGCAGAAGGAAGGCTGAACGGAGGCGGCGTCCCTGTGTGGAAGCCCTGCTTGTCAAATGCCTGTGGAAAACCAACAAAAAGTACATGAGGTTCTATTTAAAACATACACAGGGTAGAATTTAAAAGTAAAATGAAGTGAGCATTTGCATTTCACTGAAATCTATGCAAAGATACTTCTTTGTGCAAGTTCGTTTAAAACCGAGTTAAATGAGCTGATGTCATCAACTACATACATTTTCCAGTTCTGATGAATCAACTCACTAATTAATCTGCTGGGACATCTCTGCAAGTCTTTTGGTAGAGAGTGTCATGCACTATTTTGCAGGATTTAACATACCTGTGTTTTGCTGTAGATGGAGCCTCCCATGTCTGGTACTCCACTACTGGTACCAGATCCTGACAATCCTGGTGCTGAGAGGAAAAGGAATAAAGGGAGACGGAAAATAAAATAAAATATTGGAATATGAGACGTGAGGAGGAAGTACAGCCAAACTGAAAAACAGAAGGGAGAAAATCGAGGGATAAAAGGCAAAGAACATCTACTGTAAATTCAATGCTGATGATCGGACCTTCAACATTTAATCTCCATTTCTAGTGTTAGTAGAACACGGGCCAGCCAATAGAAAGAAGCATGTTGTGTCAGGTGAGCAGAGGCACGTTTCTCGATTTTTTGCCACCCTTGGGTATGTACTAATCTATGCACATGGAAGCGCAATCATACCCATGCATATACACACCCATCTCCAGGGGAGTCTTCACAGGAGAACCATCTGTAATTACGAATAAACCCATTTTCCCCCAACAGAAAGAAAAAAAAATAAAATAATGGTGTTAGAGTATGCACATGTTTTGCAGATACCTTTCCCAGGGCCGCTGCCTGCTGACTTGGGCTGTGACTGGGCAGAGCCTCCATACCCTGCTTTATTGTACTCCCCACCGTGCGCTTGAGACAGGTCATCAAAGGCTGAAGGAGGAGGAAGATTACAGAATAGAAGAGTAGGCAGAGTGAGCAGAGGAGAGGGTTGGGGCAAGAGAGATGACGAACAGATTTTGGGAAGAGGAGATAAAGGAATAGGTAGAGAAGAGGGCAAGATGGCCAAGAGGGCAGGGAAGAGAAAGGCAGTAAGGTAACCTGACCACAATAGCAGCTGTGTCTTTAATGAGCTTGGACCAACTTTAGCAGTGGCTTTTAGCTATGCATGCAGCTCAAGCAAAACAACTTGGAAAGGAGGAGGGGAAAAAAAAAAAAAAAAAAAAAAAAAAAAAAACAAGCTCAACTCCACACTTGCATGCAGGAAAATTTCTTCTCCCATCCTCTATACTTTTAACACCTAATTTTACCCAGGGTAATCGTATCATCGGGGTAGGCGTGTGTATATTACAGACATGCACACACACATACACAACCATACACACAACTTAATATGATTTATTTCACATTTAAAACTCAGTTATTTGACTCTGGAGAAAGTGTGCTGATTTTATTTGAAGAAAAAAAAAAAAAAAACCATCAGATTTCTCTCATTTTGTCATATTACCTGTGCCATATGCATGCTGTCCATAACCGGGCTGATGCTGTTGGTGGTACTGATTGGAGGGGTTAGCTAGGCCCATTGCAGGCTGCTTGGCCGAAGCTGGTGGTACAAAGACTGTGGGACCATACTGGAACGCTGAGGGAACCCCAGGCATCCCAGCATAGTACGGCAGACCTGTGGAGGTTGTTAGTAAAAAAAAAAAAAAAAAAAAAAAAAAATGCTAAGTGCAATCAAAGCAGATGCTGAGCAACTGTTAGGGCCTTACTTAAAGAAAGTCATTCTAATGCATGCTTGAAGCAGTCAAACGTACCCCCCCCCCCCCCCTTTTTTTTTTTTTAAATTCAGGGGCACTGAAGAGTTAAATGGTGACTAAAGTGAATATCCCTAATATTTAACACAGACTTTGATCTTTGTTACCTGTGTATCCATAGCCAGGGGGTAGGGGAGGGTTAAGGAAGGCCTGGTTCTGTGTCTGCTGACCCTGGTTCTGATTCTGGCCTTGCCCTTGTGTCCCGGCCTGCTGTGTCTGCTGAGGCTGTGACTGCACCCCAGCTGTAGACAAGCTGGTTGGGGGAGCTGGGGATGAAGAGTCATTCCTGCCAAATTTTGTTGCTTCTCCTGGACAAAAAAAAAAAAAGTGGTCAAATAACACATCCAAGGTCATTTGTTTGATATTTGTATAATTTAATACCATATTAAAACAAAACTGAAATCAAACATTTATAACAACTTCATTTACCAGAGTATGGATTATTTGCCAGGCCGTCTCTTCCAGGCATAGGAGCTGTAGCGCCAGGGAATGTTACACCATAGTAGTCCTATTTAAAAAGGACAAAAATTATTAAAATAGATCATACACACCAGCTTTGCTTGGTTTGTACAATCTACTAAAAACGGTAAGCGTATGTTGTTTTATTGGTTTTTTGTTTTTTATTTCTGCCAGTGAGAGTCAAGCACAATCATAAGGAAGGACCCCTCCACCCCATTTACCAATATAGTTATTTAAAAAAAAAAAAAAACAACTGTAAAAACTTTGCCCTAACCATGGAATAATTTCCCCATTAATTACACATTTGTGTCTGTAAGAATGTTAACATTGACATATGCTTAACAGATGGGCTTTATGACCATGATTCAAGAGTTTCACAACAAAGTGATCAATTAACACATCTGTATCATCTCTACAGAACATAAGCGACTCACCAAAGGAAGGCGAGACTGCAGCATCTGCAAATCTTCATATCCGTAGATTTGCTATTGAAGTAAAGATGAGAATAAATTATTATCTTGTAACATGTGGGATTCTGACATTTCTCTGAAGCTCTGGAAAACAGGAACCAAGTCTCACTGCCATAAATGTTCAGTGTATTAACTCATTAACAATGATACATTTTCGACTAAATGTACACAATTAACTAAATAATGATAAGAAAGGCAGGTAGTTACTGGGTAAGCAGGAAGCAAGCCACCAGGGCCCATAATGTATTGGTTGGCCAGAAGAGGAGGTACTCCTTGGGCCAAGTTGGGAGGAGCTTTACCTGAGGAAGAGGAGCAACACGGGTTATTTTTTGGCTTCACTTGCAGTGGTATAAAGAATTATTGTATATTTGAATATGAATAGATCAACTGTGTGTTTCAATTGCAAGTAATAAAAAAAAAAGACAAAACAATTGTTGTTTTTTTAAATAATCTTTTGGAATCACATTTGTGTGTCATCATGACTGTACCAGAAGTAGTGGTGAGTAGTGGTGCTGTGCGGCTTCCAGCTGCTGAGAGCGTGGAGTTCGTGCCATTTGGAGTTAGGCCCGGTGCTCCAGATTGGTGCAGACCATTGGAGGATGAGCTACTAACAATTGAGGGAGCTGATGCACTGGGATTGACCACTTGGCTGGATGATGACGATGAAAAGGCATGAAGGTTGCTGGTGCTCTCCTCAGTTATCTAATGGAACAGGAAGTACACACGGATAGATATAAGAGAAAACGATGTTTTCAGAAATTGTGACAAAGAAATGCCTGCATTGACATAACGTTACTACACAGCAGTGTGCAATATGCTGTGCCTGTGCATACTTGTGTAAACAAACTTACAGTGAGGGCGGAACTTGTGGCAAGTGCTGATCCAGATGAGTGATTACTGCTCATGTGACTAAAATGAAAGCAAAGCAATATTTCAAAGTTTGTTAAAAAAAAAAAAAAAAAAAAGCTGTAAATTCAACTCGTAAGGAAAGTTTTATTGGGACACCAGTGAAAAATTATGTCTGTATTACAATATCAGTAGACACTACTCAGCCATAACATTGTGACAATCCCAATTTTGGGTAGTTCTCTATTTTGCTGCCAAAATAGCGTTGACATCTTGGCACAGTGTACTAAATCTGTGAGTAAACGCTACAGTATCGGACACACAAAGTAGCAGTAACAGATCCCTTACATCTTTGTAAGTTTTGAAGCGGGATCCTTATGGGTCATACTTCATTTTCTAGCACAGTCCACAGGTGCTTGATAAAATTAAAATCTCAAAAACTGCAGGCCATCGCAACACTGAAGTCATTCACCTCAATGAACTCCCCAAACCATTTACGCACTTTTCTTGAGTGTATGTTATCTTGCTGAAACAGACAGCTACTATGATGACAGTTTCCATGAAGTAGTGTACTTGGCCAGCAATAATGTTTGTTATGTGTCAAAGTAACATCAACATGAAGGGCACCAGGATTTAAGGTTTCTATCAGTTAAGTGTTGCCTAAAGCATCACACATCCCCCACTGGCTTGCCCTTTTCCCTTCTTGCTTTCTCATGTATGTCTTCAATGTAATCTGTATAATCAGTAATCAGTCATCAGTCACACAGTCCCAGCCATTAACATGATGTAAAAGAAATAAAATGTAACTCATTAGACCAGATCGCCTTCTTCCACTGCTTTATTCCAGTTATGATCACCACATGCCCTTTGTAGGCACCTTCAGCAGCGGATAATGGTCAACATGAACACAGCGACTGGTGTGTGGCTTCACAGCTTCGTGTATAACAAACTGGAATGTTGTCTGACATCTTTTTGCTGTACCCAGCAGGAACGTTTGGGCCATTTGAGCCACAGTACTTCTACTGGATCAAACAACACGGGTCAGCCTTTGCTCTCCAGGAGCACCAATACACCTTTGCTGCCAAAGACCCTGTCATTCATTCACAGATTTGCTTTTTCCTCCTTTTGGCAAGTCCAATGGATATGCCATTACACAGGTTGCCAACACAAATCCAAAGACAATGACCACCCATAATAATTTGAACATCTTTAACATTGATTGTTAAGGGGTAATGTTAAATCACTCCAACATATCTCAAGCACTGCTATTGTAACAACATAAGCAGTAATTTTCCACTACAGCCATCAGTTATGTTATGACTGATGAGTGTATATGCATGTTATCGCAAACATTTGCTGGCTAAATGGCATGCGTCTAAATTATGTCTTACCTGGTGAGAGAGGGGACGGGTGTTGAATGGGAAGGTGTAACTGCAGGGGAAGGGATGTGGTGGGATGAGCCACTTTCGCTTGTCATAACAGGAGACTCCGTTTTCACCGTTCTAGATGACTGCGCAGCTAGAAAACGAGAAGGATATTGATTTGGAGGAAAACCTTGTCTGTTCAAGTTACAAAATGATTGCGAGAAAAGGAACAGAAGAATGAAACAGAACAGGAGATGAGTTTCAGCGAGAGGCTTCTCTCCAGTTCCAACCACATGCATTCAGTGATCAATAATATATTTAACTTAATAGGCATTCCAGTAAAGCTCTTTAGAACTGATGATTAAAGTACTCACTTTCCTGTGGGTTCTGGGTCTTCATGCCACTGTAGCCATTCTGCAAAAGGAAAAAGAGCTCAAAGCCTCAGTCTTATCACTGAACTGCTCTAATACAACAGGAAGACACTGAAGCCTTAAAAAAAAAAAAATTACTTGCAGTTAATAAAATTTTGCCATTGTCATTCAGAACTTAACCAAATGGAGAGAAAAGTTTAACTTCGTACCACTGTAAGAGGCGCACTAGCAGCTGATGGGAGATCTTTGCCCTTAGTGAAGCCAAGATGGGGTGGCAGGGACCTTGGGTCAGTGTTGTCCACACGGCCAGCAGTAGAAGGGACAGCAGTAGAAGGTGGAGCTGCGGCACTGGGAAGACCAAGTGACGGGGAGGGAGTCGCACTGGGTAACCCTAAAGATGGTGAAGGGAAGTTGGGGTCTGATACTGCTGACGGTAGGCTGCTCATGTGTTCGCTGTCCACAGGACCAAGAGAAAAGCAGGACACGGAGAACAGAGATGGATTTAATACACATACAGACAGTTCAATTCCACTCAAGATCCTTTGATAGACTTAGTTTCATCACCATTACCTGTTCAATTTTTTCTGCTTTTATTTTTTATTTAAACTGACTAAATTGTACATCCTTTGCAAAGCATTGGTTGCACTGAATGCACAAATAACATGGACAAACTCCTCTGTGGGAAATTCCTGGACTTAGTTACTGCAACTAAAGTTTTTGAGTGAACATTTCCATATTACAAATTCCTGCATAAAGTACTGTCTTATCGCACGTGCCTCCATCTTAAACCGCTCCCAAGGTAACATGCAAATTTGATGCAATAACAAAGCCGCACTTCAAACGTCAGCTCAAAACAGCATGGATACCTCACAGCTCCCGACTTGGAGAACATGCTGCTCTGCGGCTGCTGTGTGGGAACAGCAGTAGGAATAGAAACAGCCGACGAGGAGAGAGCAGGGGTGTGCTCCCTGGATGAATCAGCATGTGACATCTCTGTCGTTCCACTAGCAGCTTCAGACCCGAAGTCCAGAGCTCCAAACTGAACATTCAGACCGGACACGTCTGCTGAGCCCGGCATCTCCACAGCAGATGATGGAATCTGAGGTGGACAACAGCAACGTCTTGTATTATAAACTCATTATAAAAAAGTAAACAGAAACTGGTAGCAATCACGTATTAGCCTTGCATACTAGAAAAAAAAAACAGGACTGCATAATTCCTGTTCCGTTTATTGTGCAGTTCAAATTAAGTGTACAGTGCAGGGTTTACAGCACATGGGAAGTCTAAAGCGTATCCTTGACCTAGGACTTCAGCTTGGAAACGCACAACAAGCACAATAGTGCAACTTGGAGATATGACCCATTTTATTGAACCACTCTATTTCTTATGAATACGACATGAAAATGTACTAGTGAAGAAAATACGGTTAATAGAACCACCATTTCACAAAAACCCAGCATAGAACAAAGTTTGCATGAGGAGTTTTTTTCCTAGTATTTTTAAAATGGAATAAAATAAAACTGTGAGACTGTTTTAACTCAATCTTTTTTTTAACCCTTATAAGAGCACTAGCCCCTCCACCCAGTGTGCCACAACGCTGAATACCCTTTGCTTTAAATACCCTGGCTAAGCCTCACTAACCACAACGGCCCTTGGAGGCCAAAAGCAACAAAAAACATTGTCACATTGTCATTGCTTAAAACCAACATGGACTTCAAACTTTATGTCTGTTGAAGCTTTTCACCGTCCCTCTAGCTGATGTCAGGAGCATCTGGAGGAATTACTTGCATGCAGACCTCATCAAAACTTCAGTGAGTAAATCCAACACTTTCAATCTACTACTCCTTTGTCAAATTGAGCAAAATGATGGGCTTGCGTTGCATCAGTTTATTGTGGACGTCTGTCTTTTTTGAGTAACAATAACAAACGTTAGCGTAATTGCATAATGGAAATTAACCTTACAAATTTTCCAAAATTCCAGACATCCATTTATGTAATTTTAGAAAGCCGTATTGAGAGATGGGTTAAAAAAAAAAAAAGCCATGCACATTAAAGGAAATGCAGTCATTTTGGAGCAGTTTCTTTCATCATCATCATCATTAAATGCTGCTGTAATTTAGGTTCTCCTAAATTTTGTGCACAGGCTAATTTAGTTAGTTGGAATTTCCAGTTCTACTTGTGGAAAAAGTTCACCTGGAGCCCGTCCTTACAGAGAACTAGTGGCTTTCTCGTACACTATATACAAGCAGACACGTTAATGATTTTCAAATATCTTGAAAGTAGCACCATTATACTTTTCTTTATACTTATTTTGTCCCATTAAAAGGCTAAATATCACCAGAGCTTACTTTGGAAGGCGGAGGCACTCTCCGTTTCTGTGTCTTTAATTGCCGCTGAGGTGGCTCACTGATCGGAGGCTCCAGGCCTGAAAGTTTACTTCCTGGTGAAGCTCCATCTCTTACATGAGGGACAGAAGACTCTTGACCTAAAATTTAAGGCAACATACTACAGTTTAACTATTTCTTTTTGTGGATCGTGCAGCACTAAGCATTTATCAATGACTTGCAGATGATTTAACACAATGCTCATAATGTAATAATGATGCATCCTACCTGGCGGTGTGGGGACCTGTGGTGCATGTGACTGAGACAAGCCCAGAGAATCTGTGGTGGGAAGAATGGAGGACTGTTGGTGCCTCTGAGCCAGCTGGCTGAGCACTGCTGATGGCTCTGGCTGAAACTTCATTTCCACTGAAGAAAACAGGGGATCAGCTAAAAATCGTCATTTTTGACAACACGATTTTATAGTCATGGCCTAAATTTCCAGCCCTACCCCTTCTACTTTGAAATACACTTACAGTGTTGGGACGTAACAGGAACATCCTCCACCCTCTGAGCCTTGGTATCTGCCAAGGGCAGGGGCGCAGGAGCAGGACTTTGTGTTGGAGGTGGCCCTGAATCCTGGGAATTGCTGTTGCTGGTGGTTGCCAACATCTGACTGGTTCTCTGAACAAGCCTAGGCCCATTCAATTCCTCCGATGTCCGAATTTCCGGTGCTGGAGTCGGCTTAAGGGACCCTAAACCAGAACCTATGACTGAGGACTGAGAGCACAACAGAAACAAAAGGCAAACTGAGCACATGTATAACATATCAGCATTATGAATCGGATGCTGATTCTTGCATATATGTGGAAGTGTGTATAATGTTCTGAATACCAGTGCAGCATGTGCATAGGTGGTGCTAGCAGAGGCGGCATGGGCGTAGCTGTTGGCCGTGGCATGTGCATAGCTATGTGTTGCAGTACGTCCATTGTGGTGGGAATTGGTGAACACAAGGCTTTGGCCCAAATCCTCTGTTGAGGGGCCATCAACCATCGCTCCCAAGTCAGAGTCCATTGAACCTCCAACAGCCACTCCAGATTTAGGCAGTAGGCCAGCCAGCTCCACACTGAGGAAAAGCAGGAGACAAGGAAGCAGAAGGAAAGAGAGCAGTAACGAGGTTTAGACGAATGAAAAATCGCAATTACTATGGTACTGGTAAAACAGAATGAAATTCTCCAGTCTAACATATACAACTTTTAAATAGGATAAAGATTTTGAGGAAGGTTGCTTACTTCTGTCCAGGTGCAATGTGATTTGATGGAGCAGAAGAGGCAGTGAATACTTTGGTCTCAGACAACTGTGAAAAGATGTACAGCAATGTGATTATTATCTGCATATATTATGTACTTTATCTTACCACCCATTCATAGCCACATCAAAATCTAGTTATGAGATATATATATATATATATATATATATATATATATATATATATATATATATATATATATATATATATATATATATATATATATATATATATATATATATATATATATATATGCTCATAACTGTGGAGATGATGTGGAGATATATATATCTCCACATCAAAATCAGATTGTGCAATGCTCAGACAAGAAAAAAAGAAAAGTGAGAGTTACATCTAGTTTTTACAGGCCTGATCATGTTCAGTTCAGTTCAAGTTTTTGGCAGTACAACTAGAAACAACTGAACATGTTTGACTTGTTTAGGATGACTGTCAGGAGAGAGCCTATCCTGTCTAAAAATAAAACAGTAATACAGGTCACGTTTGCAAAGTTGCATCTGAACAAACCACAAGACCTCTGCAACAATATCCTTGAGATAGACAAGACCAAAGTGGGGATGTTTGGCCAAAATGCACATCATCTGTGCTGAAAACCAAGCACACCATATCGGCACAAACGCCTCATACAAACCGTCGAGCACAGTGGTGTAGGAGGACGGTGATGTGACCTTATTTTGATTATTCTTTCGAGGCAACCACGAACTTCTCTGTATGGCAAAATATTCTAGAATCAAATCTGAGCCTGTACATCTGGCAGCGAAAGCTCAACCAAAACTGGGTCATAAAACAGAACAATGAGTTCAAGTCGACCAGCAAATCTACAACAGAAAAGCTTAAAGGAAAAGATTCAAGTTGTGCAATCGACCAAAGTCCAGACTTTACTTGAATGAAATACTGTGGTAGGGTATTACAAAAAGCTGTGTATAATCAAATGCCCGCAAACCTTATTTGCTGAGGGAATGTGATTCAACATTAATCTACAAAGACATGAGACATATAAGATGTCATATAGAAAATAATTTGTCCAAAAGTGATTCTACTGAATCCTGGGGTGTACTTACATTTTACACACAGTTTTGAGGTAGCCTTAGTATGAAGCTACAAGCTGAAGGACAAAATGGCTTTTGATATTGTGCTTGAATACGTAAAACCTTAGAATTTGAAGTTTCACATTATTGTTCTCTTAACCAAAAGTTTAAATTTATCCAGCATCTCTTCTCATGAGGATTGGACATTAAGCGGGTCGTTCCCAAAGTTAAAGCAATGTTAATGTGAACAAAGGTTTAGTAGCTGTTCTAAATGTATAGCCAAAAAAAAAACAAACAAAGTATAGCAATTTCCCTCTTACATCCTCACTCCAATCCTCTGCGGTCCAATCTTCCAGATTGCCCCCCCATGTTCCTAAGAAAGGGAATAATAAAATTAAAAAAAAGAAAGAAAAAAAAAAAGAAAGAAAAAAAAAAAAAAAAAAAAAAGAGCAAGCAAGCGAACATTGTTCATCTAAATTTTTTAGTGTGCAGTTAAAAATTTGGCTCCCGTTAAGTCTACTTTACTTTTACAATGTGCAGTATAGAATTGTATAGAATTGGAGACATTGAAGAATAGACTGGTACTGCTTAGCCAGGAATCGAGCTATTAAAAAGTAAGATCAGAATGTAGAATCCTGTTTTGTGTTGTTTACCTGTTCCTTCAGCAGCTTCGTTGCCGTCTCCTTCCCAATTTTCCTGGCGAGCTCCAGAGTTAGCGGTGTAGTCAGCAGGATTGAAGGTGCTTAAAAAAACAAAACAAAAAAACAGAGAAGACAATGAAATCAAATGAAGTAGGGTGGGGGTTAAAATAAATAAAATAAAGGTTTTCTTCATGCTGCTTATAGCAGAGTGGTAATACATTTTTTAATAAGGAGATTCAGAAACTATTTTTCCACACATTTGTTTTTGAGATATGTGCTTGTAATCACCATCACTATCCCCTTGACGTACACCAGGTTAGTTACGTTTAGCACAAGTTCTTACCCCATTCCCTGAGAAGAGAACCTGTTACCAGCAGCTGCTCTTCCTCTGCCACGACCACCTACCCCTAAAGACACAAAACAAAAACAGACAGGTGACCACTGCTGACTGATATACTTTAGCCAGACGCTCTTGAATGTTTTCTAAATGGATACCGGGTTTTACATACCATATGCAAATGTTTGCCAGAGATTTATTTTAGACCCATAGCTCTTTGTTCAGTCACTCAAGTTACTCCTGAAGCTTGGGAGCTAAGAAATGTCCTGTTTTCTTTATTAAAATCTTTGACATTCCCTTAGAATTTTTTTTGTTTTAATATGTTAAGTATACAAAAAGGTTCTTCTACATCTTCTCTGGTCTTTACCAACATCACCTCTCATGACCATAACATGGTTGAAGCAGTTTTCAGATTTCATATTTTTCATACTGACAAATGAAAAATATGCCACCAAAGAACAAAGCATTAACACATGCACCATTTGCCTATGAAGATATTAAGATAAATACTGTTTATGTCAAAAGTTTGTAAGCCCCGTCAATCCCCCCCAGATAAAGAGCTGTCTTGTATAAGCACAAAGTAACTGGCAACTATAGTTATCACTTATGAAAACCAATCTTTCCAATTTTGGATTCAGATACATTGACTATGACTTGGAGGGGCATTACACTCAAAAACTCACCTCTCCCCCGGCCCCTGCGTCCACGGTCTGCACCCCGTTCTCCAGGGGTCACATCAAACCCATTCTCCTCTGATCTACCTGGAATCCAACAGGAAATAAAGGGAAGAAGAAAATTAGTGTTCAAATTATGAAAAACTTTTGAATGTCTTGATTGATTTAAAGCAGCACAAATGTTAGCTATTTAGGTTCCTCTGTGGGCGTGGAGGTTAAGTAGATTTCACAACGCCGTTCAGGATCACTCTTGTTTGGTCTCCTAGTCGATCACACTCAGTTTTCTCTTCCATCATTATTTTCTTGAGTCTCTTATTTACATCTGCCGTGATGTACACTGTAACCCTGAACTAAATTAATTGTTGTTGATTACTGAGAGTGTTATAAGTGATACGCAGTTGTCATAACAATGGGGGTGAGCGTTCAAAGTTACTATGACTGGTTTGGCAGGGATGGAAGACCATAACAGCTAGACAATGCTTCCTAAAAGTAAGCAAATATTTCTTAAGATTAAAATAAAGCTTGTTTTAAAGAAAGGGCGTACCATCAAGGAAAGGCACAGAAATATTAACTTCTTGTTCACCTCTTGCATCATGCAGTATTTTTGCCTGTAGCTGCATGAATACAGTCTCTTTTTCTGAATCACAACATGTTGTGTTGAGTTCTCCGCCACTGTGCTCATTTGCAACCTGTCTGCCAATGGCACCAGTCACGCACACCAAGTATGAATGAGACAAGTGGATGCAACGACCACAAAAACAAGCAGAAGTCTGGCTGATAGGCAGAGAGGGCAACAAACTATTTTCTTCAAAAAAGTTAAGTTTGTCTTTGTTCCCCTCCCAGATCATTTTATTGCATATTAATCTCAGAGCAGTCAATTATTTCTTATCATTATTGAACCGTAAAAATGATTTCAACCAATAAATGATCATCTATTCCACCTTTGTCAGAGATATACACATACACAACCAGGTTTATGCATGAGCATCTTCCCTTTTCTTACCTTCACGGCCTCGACTGATGCCTCTGCCCTTCCTGTTGGCACCCCCACGTCCACGACTTGTGTCCCGTTCTCCTTTCTTCTCCTTGTTCTCTTTTATCTCTGAGGGTCCTCCTTCTTTTCCAAGGCTACGCTTCTTTCCCACAGTCTCCCAAGAATTCTGAAAAGGTTGACAAGACAATGATGGTGGTACTACAAAGTTCACCAATGCTGATTTAATTAAATTAATTTGATTTTAGTTTCCTAGACAAAAAGAGCAATGATGATCTATATGACATCAAAGCACAATTGAAAAAGATATGAGAAAGGATTGTGTATATGATCTTACTGTGTCACAAGTGCTCTCAAGCAGAAAATTGATGGCTCTGTTTACATCTTCATTGCAGTCATGGAGGGCAACCATGCACTCATCTTGAGTTTTCCCAGTAACCTCAATCAACTGGAAACGATGTATTGAGTTAGAAAAACAAATGCAACACAACAAGGGTCCTAATGTTTAGTAATGTACACTGGTAATACAGAGGACGCCTTGATGAATGTCTGTGTATCCACAAACCTGTTTGACCTTGTCTTCAAAGTCGGCATCGTTTTTGTCGAAGATCATTTGGGCTAAACGAATCTGTTCTGCTGTGGCCTAGAAAACAAAACAGAGCTCAGTAAAGAAAAAAAGAAGACTGGACAATGTGGCACCTTACCTCACTCTACATTTTAATCATAACACACTACTGTATTATTTTAATTTGCTTCAACATAACATATGCTACAAATCCTTACAAATTGTCAAAAGCAACAGTAAAATTATATTTATCATTATGTGAACATTGAAAAATTTGAATACTAAATAAAATCAAATGAAAAGGCCTACAATTAACATTGTAACAAATTTACAATTTCTCCAATGTCCCACCTGTATCTGTTTCTGTGGCTGTGTTTGTGTGTTGATGGGCAGCGTCTTGTCCCGTGTCCCCCGGGCCTGATTGCTGACCACTGAAGTCATCATATACAGTATATACAAAACAATGTATGTACAAAATAGAAAAAATCTGGAGGAGGACAGAAAGGAGAGGGAAAGAAGCACATAAGAATAATAGTCAACCAGGAAGATGGGTCACATTGAACCACTGTATCCAAAACACAGCGCTGTATGGTGAACATAAGCAGACCAAGACTAACTGATGTATACCATGTAAGACTATAACCCCCATCTGTCGCTTGCACATCCCCAGTTAAATTTAGCCACCCAAGAGGGGACTATCCAAGTGTCATCTTACACCCCTCCCTCACTTTCCAACACAAAAACACTGTTCCTATGCTTGAACATAATCTTCAGCTAGCACGATTATTTCTCTAGTTATTTTCAACAGAGACCAGCTACAGAGCAGTTGATTTAAACCCCTTGTTATACATAAAAATGAACATAATCAGCCTAAAAACAGCTTAAAACTCAGATCAGCTTCATCACATCAAGCAATCGGCAATTACTTAAGATAACTGGTAGAAAGCGTACGATACCAGCTCACATGGACCAAATCAGATCATATGTGTGACGACTCCAAACAACAAAAACCTACATGTCAGATAAGGAGCGGCTCGCTGTGTGGTCTACACTTTATAATTTCTGTCGTCATCTGTACTTAACATGAGCAGTTACTGGTCCGTAATATTATTATACGGACACTGCAAGAAGCTGGACAAAGACAGGAGGGACACAAGCTCGCGATCACGTTAGGTCACCTAGCCCGTGATAGCTGCAGCCCGGCTAATTGCTCGCCTTTGTTCCGTGTTGCGATTCCCACGCGACTTTTACCTTTAAACCTCACTATGTCCGTGGAAGAACGTCGACATCGTAACCCCAAAATTAGTGAACCCTGCCAGACGCAGTTTCTTCCATCTATAAATCTTATTATTTTAATGAGTCCAAGTCTTAGCGAGCGAAAAATAAACAAGCGTGTCAAGTGCGAAGAAGCCCCCCTTTGTGTAGTCGGAAAGAAAGGCTAATGTTAGCCGCCAGCTAACAACTTCACGAAAACAGTTGCGCGCGGTACGCGGTGTGCGACGTTGGGATTCTAGGAGGTGAACGTTGATGGCGATACTTCGTCGAAACGCACGGGACTCGCCAAACCCCGGTTAGCGGCGGCAAACCGCCGACTCCCGAGCGTCTAAACGAGCCTTCCACAGACGATGTCCCGACACGGCGCTGGCTAGTTAGCGAGTCGGTTAGCCGACCATCGAATTACGCCGAGGAGTCCGCGCGAACCGGCCCGTCGGCCACGTGAAACGGACTAAAATGCGTTTGGGAAAAGTTCGATTTTGGAGCCTTTTCTAAATAACGTGAACATAGAAAACAACCATCTATCTTTTTTTTTTTACCTGCTAACACGCTTCGCTCCGCCAGCACCACCAGCAGCAGCAGATGCTGTCACGTGACCCGCCGCGCCGTCGCCGGAACGTTGGCTGTGAAGCGACGCATCCGACCGCGTCCAACCAGAGTACGCACAGCTGGTCACGTGGTTCCACGCGGCTCACAGCCGTGCGCGTTTTTGTCTGGCACCATGCACGCAGGTGCTTTCTTTTTTTTCTGTTTGTGCAAATAACAGGTGGCAACTAAATACCTTGTTGTTCGAAAGACTGCAGAGTTTTGGATATTTTGTGTAAGCACACATTACAATTACTCATAACACCATCACATATTCAGACAACGCCAGAAAGAAGGTGAAGAGAATTCTGTAAATACGACACCCAAAATACGGTACAATATAGTGCAACTTTTGACCCTATCAGTCCTATCAGTCAAACATGCAGAACCATAATATGGATATGCTTTACATTGTTTTGTCAAATACTGTGATGATTTATTGAAAAGCTGAATCTAAATGTTACCAACTAACTTTGAAGGAAAATGTATTTATCAACAGTTAGGTCATACAGCAAGGTAATCACTGCAAACACACAGCCTGTTCCACCAAAGAAGATGTAAAAGGACGCTTGTGCAAAAAGTCCAATCTCAAACTTTGATTTTTACTTTGTGTTTATCCAATTTACACAGACACATACACATACCACATTTTGTGGTAGTTGTAAGTATATTAGAGTCGGTCAACTCTCATCATTTTCATTGAATTTTCATGAAAAAAAGTTAGCAGTTTTGTAAGGTCAATTTAAATAATTAAAAAATAAAAACAATGTACTTTCAATAACACTAAATAAATAAAATCTTACACTCTTTCAAGCACAACACTAGGAAACAACATGCAAAGTAAACGCATGACAACCTGAGCCTTAGTTTGAAGTAAGTTAACAAGATATCAGCTACATCTTCGGTTAACTGGGTTCCTAAGTGTAGATTCTTGTTCAGAATCCAAGAGGAGAAATAACTTAATTTTTACATATCAGTCACATCATATTCTATCATTAATGAATTTCTCTTTGGAGATTCATAAAGTACTTGAACTGAATCATAAATTAAAGTTTTATGGTAATGTAACATAAATGAAGTGAAGAAATTATATTTCAAATCACTTATTACAGTATAAATCAATTTACAATATATTGTGGAAAGTAGTATCAAATTAACATGGAGCAGATGAGAAGTACGAATAAGGACATATATATATATATATATATATATATATATATATATATATATATATATATATATATATATATATATATATATATATATATATATAATGCATTCATTCAAAGACATCATATCACATTCACAACTGATCATCTTGTGCTTTGGTGGGGTTAGACTGCAGAGGTTTCAGATATGGTTGCAGCAGAGATCTCATGATGTAGATGCATCTAGCCTTTCGGCTCATAAACTCCTCCAGTTTATGGACATATTCCTCAAATGCCTATTAGAGAGAATTCAAAAGCAAAAGGAAGAGTGAGAACACACATTGGTTGTTCTTTAAATGCAAAGGCAATGAAAAAATTAGGAGACTTTCATTGAGTTGTCATTTGTACTTGGGATTTAGTCTGACCATATTATGTTGCTGGCTCAGCTGCATCCTCTCTTCATGACATAAAGCTTCCATCTCTTTTAGCTGCTCCAAGTGGGCTTCTGCAATACACCATCTAATAGTGGAGCAAATTAGTGCAAGTGTTTGTGCTATTAAGATTTCCTTGGTGTGAGTATTCACAGAATGCTGAGAATTTATGGTACTTACTTGGCATGGTCCATGTTTTCCAGGGTGTACAGTTGAACTGTGGGTTTATGTTGTTGCTGATTGCTTTTGATTTCACAATTGCTGTTTGATTTATGCAAAACATGTAAGTTCCTGAAATGGTTTAAATGTACCTGTGTTAAGTGGCCTGGGATGCTTTCTGGTTGTTGCATTGCAATGGAAGATAAAGTATTTTTGTCTTCATAGCATGCATATTTTTGTGGATTACATATGCTGAGTGAGTAGGTGTCCTTAAAGTGTTGGACAGAGGGTGACATGACAAAAGTCTGTGTAGAAGCCAATGTCGACTGTTTAGGTGGAGATGCAGTGGCTCTGTTGTCATGAAATGATGGCATTTGCCTTCCCCGATCACTTTCCTGGTCCTTGAGCGACACAAACGTAAAACCTGGATTATCTTGTTTGCATGTACCTGGACAGAATAAAAAGGTGTCAACCTAATAATTTTACACACAAGCACACACACAGAGTATTTACTCTTACCTATTCCGCAGACACTGCTTCTGGTGTATTTTTGTTGCTCAGTGTGACCAGTAGCTGTCACAGAGTCAGATCTAGTATGCTGGAGAATGTTTGCTTGTGGCATCTCCAAAAGGGACAAGTGAAATTTTGCATCCTCATCCTCTGGAAATATCATCACCTTATCCATACATGAGAGACGTTCTTTTCCTAGTTCCCTTCTGCTGTCTTCTCCACACTCACTCTCAAGTGGACAGGGGGAGGTGCTGCTGCTGTTCCTCTGAAGGCATGGGGCTGTAGCAGCGCGTTTTTCCATTTGAGGCGGGGAGATGCTGAGCGGGTTCATAAGGTAGCTGAAAGAATCCACACCACTCTCATCTTGAGGTAGAACAGACATTTTGTCTTTGAAGTCTGGACAGTTATGTGTGTGAGTGTAAACAGGACATTCTGGTGGTCTTTTAGTAATGAGAGTTAACGTAGTTGACTGAGCAGGTGAAAAAGGTGTTTTACTGTCACAAGCGGCAGAGTGTGGTTCCTTCCCTCCCTGGCTGTTCAGCGGCACCGCTCGTGGAGTTCTTTGTGCTTGTAACATAAGTATGTTGTTGTTGCTGCGTCTAGTATATTGTGATTCAGGGAGAACCATTCTAATGTTTTCTGGGGTCTGAAGTACATTGACATGCTTAAATGCTGGGGAGAGGGGCCTTTCTGCAGGAGCTTGCTGATGTGGTGAATTAAGAGAAGGAGGGCTAAAGAGGCTGTGGGCAGACTCTAAACTGTGATTGTCAACTGCTGCTCTCTGGTGAGTGCCCTGCACGCCATCATCTTGGATATCTGAAGCATCCAGTCCTTCCACACCGACTTCTCTTCCGTCCTCTGATTCACACCTATTAAACACTCGTGTCTCTATATGTGTTGGATTTGTAGCCGTCGTCCTATTTGCAGACATACTCTCTGCCATTGCCGTCCAAGCAGACCTCCCCCTTCTCTCTTCCATCCCTGCTGATTTCTTCTCTTCCTTCATTTTTCTTTTCTTTACCATTGTCCCAATGAGCTTCCTCTTCTCACTTTTATTCCTGCTTGCCCCTGTTCCTTCCAAAGATACCCTCCACTCTTCACTGACATCAAGATAGTTGTTATGAATGTCCTTGTCATTATTGTCACTGGAGTTTGTGAAGGTTTCCTTTTGTATGTAAGTTTCACCACTGGGGGAAGGCATCTGAGCACTACTGTGATCAACCCCGGCATCGACTCTGGAAGTGGATGTATCTGAAATCTCTCCCAAGCCACAATACAAATGAGCAGAGACTGAGAGACAAGAGGATTGCTGCAGGGAAGACAAAGAGCTCTGAGTGGTGGAAGAGAAAAATGGATCCATAGAGGATGAGGAGAGCTGGACGGATGAAGGAGTCAAGGGGACAAGCTGCTGCAGCTGCTGATGATAATGTTTCAGATGCCTCTCCTTCTCCTTATCAGGTCGGTTGAAATCTCTCAGATTTTTCCTGTTTGCTTCATTGCTTGTATCTTTACTGTTTTCCACTTGTCTTCTTGGTTTTAGCCATTCTATTTCTGTTTCCGCTCTGGTTTTCTGGTAGTGGTCTTTTTCTGTGCAGTGAAATCCAGATTCCCTTTCAGCAAAAGCTATATGACCCTCATTGACTTCTCCCTCTTTTTGCTCCTCATCAGTTTTTTGTACCAAAACTGGCACTGCCTTGGTACTGTTCTGTCTGACATAGTGACTGTCAGTATTTCTATACCTTTCATTTTCCAGTCTTCCTCCCTCTCTTGTATCTGCTCTTTTACATGGACACCTTGCGTCACCCGTCCCTAGGTAACCTCTAAGTACCGTGGTGTGCTCAGGGGTGACTGCTTTTCTACCCCGTGCCTGTGTTTCCCCTCTGTTGTTCTTGGGTGTTGAGCAGAAATGTGTGCCATCTGTGTGTAACTTAGTTGTAGGCCTGCTGGGACCAAGACTCTCGCTTGGTTTCCCTGACTTTTGCTTTTTAGGGGTGCCAGCATTGCCACTCCTGCTAGACAGGTTCTGTTTGGGGGAGGGTACCGTCTTGCCTCTTCTTCTTCCACCTAGTCCGCCTTGTCCCCTTAACTCCTTTACTCTAAAAAAGTAAATTAAACAAATTGCTGTAATGGATCTTTGTAATCATAGGTAGAACTGAACACATGCAAACTTAAACAAAGTTTAATTTTGTTATACAATTCAAATCAGGAATAGACTGTTCTGCAGGTAAAGAGAAGTGCAATAAATATTTCCAGAAAGTAATAAAATGTGTCAAATTCCTCCCACTATACCTACTTACACTCTCAAACCACTTACCGATCTGCATATCTTAGTGTGTTGAGTGTGTGTTCAGTTGCCGGGTGACCAGGTGAAATGTTGGCAATCATGCAAGTCAGTGAGTCACCAAGAAATGAGTCTTTCAAAACCTAGAATGAGACTGAAGTTGTTCAATATGAAAACACAGAAAAGCCTATAGATCAGAGTAGATATAGCAAATAAGCCATGATATTTATGCATAATTGTGTTATTAGTTATAGGCCATGCTTTCTACCTGAGTAAGTTTGCTTTGTCGAAAAGGTGTGTGAGAATTCTCTTTGTCGAGGGAACGAATACATTCTTTAAGCTGAGGGGAAAAAACCATGGGGAAGTTCATACTGTGATACTGTATTTTTAAGTGGGATTTCTGAGGGTATGAGAATGTGTCTGCATAACATACAGCCAAGAGGCTCTGGTTGATCTCCGCTCCCTCCATACGAGTCTGCCTGTCTGGGTCTCTGGCATCTGATGCCCTCTCACTCCCTGCCAGGTCCACGAACCACATTCTACAGACAATTACACAAACATCTACCTCTTAGTTCACCTGTTTTACACAAACACAAACTGTCAATTGTGCTGTTGAGCCTTCAGGAAAAAATACAAAAATCTCAATCTCAAATAATGTGGCTTCAATATTCCTGGTGTATTGTACAGGTGTCATGGATTATTGGTTTTAGTTAGTCCTTGTTTATCTTGTGTTGTTCTTGATGTCCTGATTCAGTCTTTTATATTTAAAGTTTTTGGTCTAAATATGACAACCCTAGACACAACATCCTTAATGAAAATAATAAAACAATTCATATTCCTCCTACCTTCCAGCTATCTGCTGGTTTGGATCTCTAAGCTGAATTTGAAGTAAAGCGTGGGAACGAGAGGAATGAGGATTCACGCCACTTATCCCTTGAGTTCGTTCTTCTGTACCTTGTGAAATCACCTTGCAAGGAGAGAAAGAATGCAGCAGAGAAGGGTGAGAGAAAGGAGTATTACCAAAGATATTTAAACAAAGTGCAACAATTATCACATAGAAACAAGGAGGATTTTCCTTGTGGGATAGAATTTAAAAAGCTGTGTTGATGCAAGCACACATTTAGACAACCCGGGTAGACAATTACAATTTTATTTCTCTTTTTTTCTTTCAAGGATTGTTTCCTATTAGGAATCAGATTCTTTGAATACACGTATTCTACAGATCGGGTAGCTAAATAGAAAGAAAACTCTGGGCGACACATCATGAGACTGATCATTGTTAATGAAAGAGGCATACCTGTAGCAGCGACCTGACTGAGTCCACTCTAACATTTTTCAGATCTGCAATGTGAACGACTTTCTGTCCATCCTCCCTGGCAAACAACCTTCATAGATAAGACAGAAGAAAGAGGTTTGGGGGGGGGGAGTATGAGCAAATCCATTTTCACAGCTCCCTATATATATATATATATATATACAGACCTTTTCCTGCGGTTCAACAGGTCATGTAGCTGACCGCAGTAGATCTCAAAGAAACTGACATAAACCAGCAGTGATGAATGTGTGTGTGTGGTGGACAGGTGAGCAAAAATGTCCCGGGCTGCTAGAGCATACATCCCAGGTCTCCCAGGAGACAAACCCAGCATGGTGTGAGTCTTGCCGGCACCTGTCTGTCCATATGCAAAGCAGGTGGCCTTGCCTCTGTTGATACACAGAACATGAGTGTATGTGGATTAGGAACAGAGATAGAGACAGATCTAGAAATCTTATCTTTATAGCCTTTAAACTGACTTATTTGGACAAAAAAGATGATACGGTGACACCCACATGCACGCGTACCATTACATCAGTGCTAACGTACCCTCTTAGCATGTGCTGCACAAGAGGATATGCTGTTCTTCGATAGACCTCCTCATTAGAGCTCTCCTCCCCGAAAACCTGGTCAAAGTAGAACCTGTGCTGCGGTGCAAAACACCAGATGGCAAATGAACAAAATCATCCCACTAAGAATATACTGATTTGACTGAGTGACAATAATAATAAACTACAGCTTCAACACTCCTGGGGTGTCATTTTAGCACATCTACCTGCAGGATGTAGTGTGTGAGATCCACAGTTTCTTTGCTTTCATGGACAATGACACCCTCCCCACCTGGAGTTGTCACAACATCAGCCTCTCCTCTTCTACACTCTGCACATGTCAAAGGTCGTTTCCTCACACACACACTGATCTGCGGCCCCTTCAATTTTCTGCAAAACACACACAACATATCACCAAATGAGGAGGACTGAATGAAACAATTCTCATCTGACATGTCATCTGTCATTACAGCATGATGAAAACTGGCAGTCAGGACAATCCAGGCCACTAAAACTCACTTGTTTTTTAGAGCATGAGGAGAACTCCGTGGCAGTCCATAGTTGTAGCCAGCTGTTGTCTTTACTTCATACACAGGTGTCAGCTTAGGGGAATCTGTGTCACAAATTTTCTTCCCCGAGAGTCCTCTTCTGTCTTTATGTCCACATGGTTTGTTGTTCAAAGGTTTTCTTGTCACTTTTGGATGACTGGGTTTGTGTTTTGGGAATGTCTTACAATTTGATGCAAATCTGGAGCCAGAGTTTAACTTTGAAATTCCTGCTGTGAACTCTGTCTTAAGGTGTTCTCCATTGTAAAGATTACTCAGGAAACCTTGTACACCTTGCTTGTAGTTGTTGCTCCTTTGGTGGCCACATAAATCATTTCTCCTGTGATGCTCAAGTTGCACAGGTGTGGCGGATTGTTTTCCATGGACCAGTTCATCATTGCTATCACTATTTGAATAGGCATGAAGAGTGTCTTCAGGAGAAGAGAACAGCGTCTTACAACGATCAAGAGTTTCATCACTGAAGCTGAGTTGTCTACAAACGCGTGGTGGTCTTGAAAAAATGAAAGCCTCAGGACTACCCACAGAAGCTCCATTTTCAGTCGGCTCATCATTCTCAACTTCATCCCGGTCAACAACGCCATCAGGAGTGAAACTGCCATCCAGAGCAGGATAGCCCTCATCACCTCGATCAAAGTCAAAGACACAACCATCATCATACGCAAGACGCTTCAGGTCAAGAGTTTTGATCATTTGGATCAGGTGGAAAAGCCGAGTCCTGTCCACCATGGAGCTGACTCCCAGAAGGGGATAATCTTCCATGCTTAGAGTTGAAAGTTGAACCGCACGACAAACACCCATCAAAGTGAACCTAAGGGACAGGAGTCAGAGGAGGATAAGATCTGTTAATGAAGAAGACGGAGCAAACGTGAGTTTTAATGCTCTGCGTCTGCTTACCTCGCATAGTGATGCTGGAGCCCAGCCGATCTCAAACACTTGTACAAGCAAATTGTCATTTCTTTCCCTGTATTTTGTCCTTTACTTCACCCAACTATGCGAGAGAGGTAGACAGGTGACTTTAGCTTCTCCATCAACTGAATGCAAAATTAAAAACATGCAAAAACATAACATACATAAAATAAAAATAATTTACATATACAAACCCCAAAACCGCTACAAACTGCAGGCCAACCCAACAATGCCAGTGCACCAGAATTGCCAGAGAATTGTGCCCGTTCGCTCACTTTGTCATTACTACCCCCCCTGCTCTTGTGTTGGTAAGCAAAGTACAGGACTCCAGTATGGAGCTGAAATTTGACGCTAGTGGAGGATGGAGCCAGGGAAGCATGGTGCAGTCGTCACACATTTCTCTACTGGGACAAATATGATAAATATAGCAAACACGGTCAAGCAGCTGTTGACTTCTACTGTATACTGGCCCGGTAGCTCCAGCAGTCCTGCCACATGGCAAGACTGACACCCTGTTCGAGGTGAAGCCCCTTACAGACTTACTGTACTGGTCATTTCCTGCAGGCTGACCAGTGTACCCACAGATAATCCACCCTAACACATCCTTGACTAAGTAACTGTTATTTCAGCAAACCTAAAGGGTTTAATTGATATAACCAAAGCTTATAAAATAACAGGGAAGAAAAATGCGGACAAACTTTAGTCCAACTTTGCTGTTACAATAACATTACAAATAATGCACAGGTTTGGCGTTTTTGGTAACAAGATACCCCTGATATGTAGTTACAGAATTTTGCTTTATAATAGGTCTACTTGTGTATAAATTGGTTGATTGTGAAGGCATAAACATTTTACGTGAAAATAATTAAAAGACTCACTCAAGACCTTAAGAACCAAAAGCAGCTGAGAACCCGACGTTTCACTGGCAGTTTGCGTGTCTGTTTCACGAAATGATCCTGAAGGTTACTTCCGTACACAGTCTGATCGCCATGACTACAAACGCCGTCTTTTCCCGCTGCGAGCTCCGCCGCGAATGAAACAATTTCGCTCATAAAAGCAGAATTTCAGGAGGACGACGCTTCAAGGACGTCCAGTGAAGCGTTACAGCGACAGATAATCCGTCAAAGGGCTTAATGCCCACCAACAAACCCACTAAGACACAAAGCCTCCGAGATTAAACCTTCTACTCTACGTCCTTACAGCAAATTGAATAAAAGGGCTTCTGACGGAAATGTATTTCACAATTTTACACTTTATTGACTGCATATTAATAAAGGATTTTTAAAAAATATAGTTCTTTAGATGCTTAAATTGTTTACCGTATGGATCTGTAAGATGGACAATATTTAAATAAAATTATATTTTATGTCGGAAATGAAAAACATTAACTTATATTTAACATGTACATATACAGATATAAAGTTTTGAGAAGTTTACAGATAGAAATAAAAGTAGAAAAGGGTAATAAAGTCAACTGTACAGTAGATTAATATTACGACTTCAGTAAAAGCTGCGGTATGTAAATATTTTAAACAAATTATATTTTAAACAAAATATTGTCTTTACAAATAAAATCATCTCTGTCATTGTTCCCTTGTGACATACTGACATATTCTTAGCATTGCTTTTTATAACAGCAATTTTTGTAAGACAATTGCCAATTTGGTTTACTATCAGTAGCAGTAGATGTCTTAATTCACTGCATTTTGTATCACTTATATTTATCAGTTATATTAATCATTACATTAATCAATCATTCTGATTGATTAATATTTGACCTAAGACAAATGTTGAAAATGGCCTATTTAACGAAAACTGGAAAAAGTTACAATAATGATCAATATCTATTGAAAACAAAAAGAATAAAATATAATACATGAATATAAAAATGTGTAACGTGACATTTCTGTGGTGAACTTGTGAAGCTCCAAAGTTTTGAAACAAGTGTGGTTCAAAACATTAATGAGTGTGGTTTTAGTGTTTCAATCCATTTGATTAATACTCATACAATCAACAAAATAAAAATGTATATTTATACAAAACACACAATTTCTCCTACAACCAGCATTTGTTGTCTGTAATGTTTCAAGAATGAGTTGCTGGGGATTTATCCGAAGTATGATAATATCAACTGGTAATCTGATACTTCAAAAAGTCGCTTTTCTGAGTCGGTCTTTCATCAAACTCATGTCAAAGCAGGGCTGGACACTCACGCTGTCCTGCAGGTGTTAGACGTTTCCCTGCTTCTACACACCCTGACACAAACGGCTGTGTCAATAATAGAGTCGTGCAGCCCTTGGCGACGTGCTGATGACGATCATTAATTAGAACCAGGCGTGTTGAAGCAGGGAGACGATAAAACATGCAGGTCACCGGTTTTAGAGGGTTGCCCATCTCTGCGTTAAAGCCTCGCTCCGCTCTGCGCTACTGCTCATCATTGGTTCCACGTTTCAGCAGGGACACAATAGCATGTAACACACAACATTGGCTCTCCTTCTCTTCCCGAAATCCGCGCGGTTTCGTGCTTTAAGTTTGGTTAAGGCTTTATCTTTCTGCATATGTCCAAATAATTTCGCAATATGTTTGATAAAGATAACGCACCAGCGTATCAGCGTGTATAAATTGGACGAGATAAGCTGCATGTTACGCCCAGGACGTTATCAGACTTTATCAGTCAGGTTGAAGACGCTGATCGTGACTGAGGAGGAGAACTGCTGCCATGAACACCAACACTTTAATTAAGAGGGAGTCATTAAAGCATTGAGGTACTTTACATGAATGTTAGACTGGAGAGTCCAGAGAAAGAAGGAGTGACCACGGCTGACTGATATTTAGTGGCGCTTCTGCACAGGCTTTAAAAAGAAGTTACACGGGAATTATTTGTAATATTTTCACATATATTTTGATGGTATGACCCCTTATGTCTCTTAGTTTGTCATTATTATTATTTTCAGGTTATCAGCATGTCATCTCCTGAGGAGACATCCCAGATGTCCTCTTCTTCATCCTCACCCCCTCCGACTATGCACTTCATCTGTAAGAAGGAGGACGTGGTCAAGGCTGGTCGGGTGACCAGACAGGTGGACGGATGCAGAGACGTGCTGGTCTTGCACCACCAGGGTCAGCTCTATGCAATGGACATGCGTTGCTACCGTAAGCTCTGTGTGTGAAGATGATGTGTGTGTTTACTAATATAAATATAAATCTGTTGTAGTTTAAGTATGGGATGCGCTTTTTGCAGTTTCTGGTGGCTCATCACATATTTATTCATTTTTTTTATTCACTGACAGATTCTGGAGGTGCATTACAATTTGGAGACATTGAGGCGAGTTTTCTGATATTTTGTGTGAAAGTTAGAATAGGTTTAGTAAAATATATTGGTGGTTGGAATAGTAGATATATAGTAGATAAATACTGTACTTTGTTTTTTTTGTAGTACTACTACTAATACAACAACTTTTACTATGTTATATTTATTCAACCTCCACGTTTGTATTATGTTACAATTAGGAGTTTAACGGACGGCTCTGCATTGTGTGTCCATGGCACAAGTACAAGATCACCCTCGCAGAAGGGGAAGGACTTTATGAAGCTGTGGATGATCCTACAGCAAAACCACTGAGGACTCATTGGCGCTCCAAGGGTGTCAAACAAAGGATTCATAAAGTCACCGAAGTCAACGGGGATATATACATAACACTGAATGATTCAAAGGATGCCATTGAGTCAGATGCCTACCAGACTGAGAAATATAGGTCTGTTTCACTAAAAGCACAGACAAAGCCCAAATTCAGGAAATAGGGAGATCATAAATGATTCTTTGGTTAGACAACCAAAAACTACCTTAAACATTTAAGGGAAAGTTCAGGAAGCCTTATGTCTTTTTACTGGGAAGCTCTGATGAATCCTCAACATTTGGTCAGATTAACTGGAACAAACACACACTCACAAAATAAGTAATTCCGTTAGATAGGAAGAAAGAAAATGTGATATGAAAAAGCATGTTTTTAAAGTGTTTTTTTTTTTTATAAATGCGGATTTGAGTCTGCATATTTTATCCACCTAGGCAAACTATGATTATATTTTGAAAAAATAAACTACAAATTCGAAAGCATGACAGCACAGAGGTACAAGAAGCTTTTATGTGCCTTTAAGAAACATTTTGAGGGTTTCATTATTGCCAAGGTTTTGTAGGTTTTTAGCAATAAATTCTCATTTCTAAGACTGAAAAATAAAGTCATGCAAATGATGAACAAGAATGTACTACATATGCCTAACTAACTCTATCACAAGGACATTAAGTAAAACTTGTCATTATAATTAAGTGAAAAATCTTTGTGCTTACCTGGCTACAATCCCTACACCTATGCTGTGAACCCAACTGTTTCCTTAAAGCAATAATGTGCCAAAGAAATCATCCATTAATCCATTCATCCATCAGGATACAACAGGTATATTTTGTCTTTGTGGGGGTTTTTTTTCATTCTTTTTTTAAAGAAAGCTTTATTTTGGAACAATATCATAACATGTACTGATTAAATAAATTTGGTTAACTTGAATTTATTGTTTTACAAATGTTCTGTACTGCACTTGAAGCATATACTGGCATGTACATTGTATTTGATATTATCAGTGCAGTTACAAGGCAACAAGCACAACAGTCCCAGTCCTTCATGAAGATCAGAGAAGATTTCCGTCTTAAAAGTCACATCTCTCTGCTAAACGTCCCACTTGCCAACACTGTCAGTTTATGTTTGTCATGTTAATTTTCTTATGTATTTCCCTAAGCCATTTACACTGCAGCAACACAATCTGTGTCTGGGAATAAATAAAGTATCCTCGAGTTTAACTCAATAATGAGAGACAATATTTCTAATCAACGTCCAATGCTGTTTAGAATAATTTTTACACTTTAGACTTTTTTATGAAGGTAGAAACTCACAGACTTCACTGTGGTCCTGATGTTGGTACGTTAAATAAATGCGTCGCTAGGTGGCAGCAGCAAGACGCGCGTTCTAATATTAATAGTAGAGGAAGTTGTTGCCCGTCTCGTCTGGCTCGTCGAGTTTCGTTGATGTTGAAAGCTGAAAGTGACTGAAATTTCCAGTTTATTCAAACTTGCAAACGTTCTCAGCACTGTGGACTTTGTGTGCACCTTAGTATCCAATATGGTAGCCAACAGAAGATAAACCTGGAGGAGCGAAATTAGAACTTGGTTGTTTTTCTTTTTTTCGGACTTCCCGTGATGGCATCAGGTGAGTCCTCCTCAGCTTCCTTTATTTCCTTTTAATTTGTGGTATACGTGGACTTTTCTACAGTCGTAGTTGCTCCTTCATGTGACAGAGCTGCATTTTACTCGAACGGCTTTATAGTTTTTTTCTTTTTTTGCTTGTTTTTTCTTCAGAGGATGAAATCAGTCTGCTGGTCATCGTCGTGGACGTCAACCAGATCTGGTGGGGTCAGCAGGCTCAGCGGGAACCAGCGGTGAGTTTTATCTTGGGCTCACTTAGTCTCTAAAACTGCGGTTTTTAACAGAGGCTGTGCAGAAGTTGATAAACTTAATATCATTTATCAGATGGATGGAGGGGAGCAAGTATGGGCCAAAATCTGCAATATAGCGCATCATCTTAAAATATAATTTAAAGGTACTGACAGGAGCAGGGCTTCAACATTTAAGGGGCATTGTTCAAAAGAAGAAATTCATAAACGTAACTTTTGTACCCTAATCAACGTTTTGCAGGGTCACTGGCGGTTGGTGGTGCTGTCATAGAAAATACCTCCACATCAGGAATATATCATACATCTCCCCATTGCAATTAAACCATTGTAAAAATGTCATAACGCACCATAAATAATAATAATAATAATAAATAAAATGATAGCATTTATTATCCTGCACAGCACCTTAAACCCTGATTTAACATTTGAAGGACATTCAGATGGATTATTTTGGATTATAATGATCAATAATAAAGAAAACATTATGCAAGTCTTATACATTCTGTGAGTACAACTTAAATTAAGGCCCTTTTTTTTTTTTAATTTGTTTTAATAGAACATAAAACAGTTACTGTACTCTTGTCACCACCCAGTTGTCCCTGTCCAAGTGTCTGGATGCAGTGATGGTGATGGGGAACACCCACATGGCTATGACCAGGACGAACAAGCTGGCCGTCATCGCCAGCCACTGTCAGGACAGGTGAGCTCACAGGGCCGTATTTCTACTTACTTTACTCCATTCATTAACTCCACATGGACTCAGAGGAAAATATTACTGTTGTACATTTGTTTGATAGGGAAAGTTGAAAATGTTCTGGTTAAGATTTGAAGACAAAGAGCATATAAACTGAGTTTCTTGTTTTTTCCTTTTTATTGTGATATAGATAGCTGTTTAAGACATAACAGTTTATTGATAAATTTAAAGTGTAAAAGAATGAATACATGTTTCGTAGTGGGTATTTGTCTTTGTGTCCTCCCTACCTTATCATTTGGTCTCATTACCTCCAGATTGTTTTAGTTACTGACTGAATTACAGATGTCCGGACTGAACAATGTTTCAAACAGTTAAAAGCAGCTCCACTATACACCACTACAGCAGTAAAATCCCACTTGCACTTTTTTCTGCAGTTAGTAATTAAATATGGATGACTGGTTTTAGTTTCCAGGATTGAAGTGTCAAATGTCTAATGTTTTCCTCCTGTCACTGCTTATTCTCACATTATTTGTGGTCAGTGACTTCCTGTATCCCACCAAGGGTGGGAGAGGAGGGGACAGTGATGGGGATGACGCTTCATTCATCAGGGATGGAAAATACGAGCTCCTGTCTTTTGCCAACAACGTTATTGCTGAAGAGATCAGGAATGTTATGACAAAAAGTAGGTACATCTGGAAAAATAAAAAGTATGTATATATTAGAAATGTCTTCTCAGCATGATGACGGAAAAGTTTTTCTCTCAGTACATTGTATTTATAGTTTTAATTTAGGGTTTTCATTTAGTGATGCATAACAATGCTGGTGTGTCCTTAAACTCAACTGTGTGTTCCAAAAGCTGAAGTGACGGGGAATTCCACTGATACTCTGTTGGCCGGATCCCTCGCCAAAGCTCTCTGCTGTATCCTTTAAGCACTTTTTTTTTTTTTTTTTAAAAGATTTTGTGACTCTTGTGGTTTTTATGCACAGCAAGTACACACGCAGCAAAGATTTACAGCCCAGGACTCAAACCTGGGCCGGCTGCACCAGGACCAGAGCTTCTGAACATGGGCTGCCAGGCTCAACCACCTGAGCTGTCTGGAACCCTTAAACTTCCCTTTTGAGGCGAAAGGTAGGGCATGGGTTTAAAGGAAATGTTCAAGGAGACTTAAATGAATACAGTCATTGTTTTTAATGTTTTTTTCTGTATGACGTTATGCGTATGACGGAACCGTTAAGCGTTTTTTCCTTAAAGCTGTTACATCCAGATATTAACAGGGTCACTAAAGAGTTGGAAGGTATTTATCAGATATAAACTATGATCCTCAATGAATTCTGTTTGTAGTTTTAGCTTCATACTGTATTTTTTATTTTTAGCTGGGCAGGAGATTAAATCAAGAATACTGGTAAGCCCAGAATAGTTTTTTTATCATCCTCACCTGATTTTTCATGTTGTTATGTTTTTGTTTTTTTATTGAGCTCATATTTTATTTTTTCTTGATAGGTGATAAAAGCAGCTGAGGACTGTGCACTCCAGTACATGAACTTCATGAATGTGATTTTTGCTGCACAAAAACAGGTAAAACAATTTTTTGTGGGGGTTTTTTGTTGTTTTTTTTACACTATTTCTAATTGAGTGTATTTATTCAACTCATTTGGGGGATGGGAGGTATACTTAAAATTTTCATTTGCAACACACATTTAACAGTTGGGGGGGTTGATATACTGAGAGACTGAAGAATGAGCATGTGCTTTTGTGAATGAGCAATTCAATTCAAAATACTTTTATTAATCATCTCAAGGATATTAATTGTTGCAGTTGGCGATTCATTGTTCTCCCTGTTCACAGAGCCAAACTCTTGCTTAGTAGAATCCTGTCAATGATAAAAATGTGGTATAATGCAAACCCCTTATTATTTAAGGAAATAAATATCTGGTCCGTAAATGATCTTGAGCAAATGCAACCTCAGAGGAACATCATGTCATATTATAGGATATTGTTTATTTACCAAAGATTATGCTAAAATTCAGAAGCAGTGTGGGAAAAACAAAGTACACCCTTACTAAACAGTAACCAGGTATTACTCATCAAATGGACTTTATTAACTGATCATCAGGAAGATGAGTGTGTGTTAACACACTGCCAAGTAGAAAAGATGTCAGTGATGATCTTAGAGAAGCAACTGTTGCAAATAATAACTCTAGCAAGGGTTATAAGGTCATTTCAGAATAAATTGCTGCCTGCCACACTTCTCTAAGAAAGTGTTTAGTCTTCCCAGGAGTAGACATTCCAACAAATTCATCCTGAGGTCAAACTGCACATTCCTCAGAAAACTGAAACTGTGTAATACAACAAAATAAAGATCCCCGTCACCTTAAATAGGACTGAGCAGGTATCTAGGATGGATGAAGTGATGGTAACAATGATCCCAAATAGACCAGCAAAACAAAAAAAATGTTAGAAAAAAGGTGTTGCAGTGGCCTAAAGTCCAGATGTCAGCCAGACTGAAATGCTGTTGAGGAAACTGAAGCAAAGACCAGACCTTTTTATCATGTTTTACATGAAACCTTAGAACTGAACCGGAGTCATTTTTACCAATGTGATTTTGTGCATTAAGTGTATGACTAAGTCCTCTCAGCAGGAATCATGTTCCTCCCCAGCTGGCATTCAGGTGTGGGTACATGGGTTTGTCTGCATTAAGTGAATTTTGAATTGTTTCAATAAATGTAATCAGGATGATCGCTTTGTTTTTGTTTGCATTTTAATACAGAACATCCTTATAGATGCCTGCATATTGGACTCAGACTCGGGGCTCCTTCAGCAGGTACATTTTACAACTTCATCAACAATATTAGTAGTGCAGTTTAACAGCATGGAAGCAGTGATCATTTCTCAGCTACTAAATGATGCGTGGGTCTCCCAGAGCATGCAGGAAATACCTTTTGAGAAGTGGTTTTCATATTTGTCTCGTTATTCTTGGTAATGTAGCTTTTGAACAAAGGTGCCATCAGGACTGTTTGTTTAATAGGCTTGTGATATAACTGGAGGCTTGTACCTGAAGATCCCGCAGAAAGGAGCCTTGGCACAATATCTTCTGGTGAGAATGGATTTCTGTTTAAGAATTAAGGTTGTGTTACCCAAATCTGAACTGAGTGGTGGTGTGTGTTTTTCAAACAGTGGGTGTTCCTTCCTGACTCGGAGCAGCGTTCCCAGCTGGTGCTGCCGCCGCCCGCGCATGTGGACTACAGAGCTGCATGCTTCTGCCACCGTAATCTCATTGAAATTGGTTACGTGTGCTCAGTTTGTCTATCAAGTGAGTATTATTTAGTCACAAGAGACACATGCAACTGAACCATCTTCTCAGGAAGATTTAAGTTTCGTGGCGGGAGCTGCTGAAATGATGCTTGTGTTCATTTTTCTCCATTTTTCTCTTCCAATAAGTATTCTGCAACTTCAGCCCCATTTGCACAACATGCGAGTAAGTTCATTTTATTTCTCTGCGTATGCAGTGATTGACTGTGTATTTTTTTTTATTAAGATTTGTATTTTTTTTGTTTTAGGACCGCCTTTAAAATCCAACTACCCCAGATGGTCAAGCCCAAGAAGAAGAAACTCAAGCTGTCTGCGTGATTTTTTTTTTTTTTTCCCCCTCTTGCACAAATGTTGAAAACATGTTTTTTTTGTTTTGCCCAAATCAAACTATTACTTAAGTACACATTTATAATTACCTGACTTGCCTGTGATGCAGCAGGAACACGTGAACATGTTTGACTACCTGTGACTTCCTTTCCATGTACATCAACTGCATCATGGCAGGTATTTGTTTGCGCATTATTTTCCTGATATATTTGGTTAAGGAGAAGATATGCAAAGTATTTTTGTACACGTAAAACTTGCATTTATGTGCAGGGATGCATGGCTCAAGAACCTTTATTTCTTCACACCTTTCAATTGTTTTTGTTCTTGTTGACAGAATCTGATGTAAACTCCTCAGTCTGCATGTCTTTTTACATAGTAGAACCCACTGCACTATCCTATGTACAATTTTACTTTTCCATACTTGTGTCATTTTGTTTTGGACATCACAACAAAATACAAGTTCAGATTTTTCCATCTCTTATTCACTGAATCAGTCATGTTGACTTGCTGTGTCAGAAATATTTTAATTACCAGGAAACAGTTAAACAGGTAAGAAGGTCAAGCGCATCCCAACAAACAGCACAATCAACCACAAACAATGAGTTAATCAAAATCTTCAACTGCATTTTACAAAACTTTAAATGTCTTTTTTTTTTTTTATGAGTAAACTTTTTCCAAGAGATTTTTGTTACTGTTTTTCAGCATCAGTTTATCCCTTAAAATCACAGCAATGTATTTGAACAACCCAGATTTAAGCAAGGTCTCTTTGATCAACTAAACTGATCTCAGTGGTATTACAATGGTATTTGTTGAGCATAAATGCTCCTGATGTAAAAACTTGAAACCTGACAAAGAACAGTCAACCCAACTCAGGTCTCAGTCAGCAGATTCAGCGTGACCTCTTCATCCAAAGTCTGATTTAGTTTCATTCATCCATTCTTACCTCTGTCCTTGTTTAAAGGAAATGTCTCAAGTTTCAAATAATGAAAATTAAATATGGATAGACGACGTTGCTGGGATATATACAAAGTCTGTGTGATGCTGCTCAGAAAAAGTGTGAAAAAAGATGTTTCAAGTTGTAGACTTCACAATGTCCTCTGGATTATCGCTGAACTGGAACAATGTTGCATCTGATGGAAGGAAAAAAATGGTTTGCGGATTAACTAATCAATATGAAACCAATTTCAGGGCATTTCAAAATCACAAATTATCTTCCTTCCCTTTCTTGTCAGTGTGGACATCGTGCACATGCTGTATGTAATTAGTCACTGCTTTTAACCCATCAACTAGTTTCACTAGTGAGCAGTGGGGCTGCTAGCAGGGCAGCGCCCCGGGGAGCAATTGGGAGTTAAGGGCCTTGCTCAGGGGCCCCCAGTGATTTACCATTGTGGGCAGCCCTGGGCTTGAACCTTGAACCTTCCACGCCCAAGCCCACCACTGTAACAACCCTAGGTCTACTATTAGATGGTAAGAAGTGTAAACTTTTGTTGGGTACCAAAATTATATGAATTGAATCGGCTTTGAGTCTGAGCGGAATGGGCATTTGCAGCAAAGTGTTAGCACGGGAGGCAGCAGCTACGTCAAAATACGTTTTTGATGCCTCTAACGAATCAAAAATGTAATTTCAGGCGGATGACTGCATATAGGGTCACTACAGACAAGCTGGGGTTACTTTAACCTCGTATGTTTACAAAAAAGGTGTATAGAATTCCAGAATTGTGTGTAGTAATTCCAGAATTACCACACACAATTCTAGAATTTTAGAACAAAGAGCTTTTTGTGTTCTTTGCTTCTGAATACCCCCCCCCCCAATATCCAAATCTGTGCTGAAGTCCATGCATGACAGTGATTGTGCAGTCGTGCACTCACCCCAGCAGGCCTCTGCCTGACCATCGCTGTGGAGTCAAGCTCATCTGAACTTTTTGGGCAGCTCTGATCACGGCGACACGCAAAGGTTTCTGCAAAGTAAAGTTTGCAATAGTTAAGTTATTTAATTTGAACTCACAGAAAATTAAAATCATGACTGTCATAACCACAGGACCTTGCTCCTATCAAAAAAAATCTGGCAATAAAAGTAAAAGGTTTTATACTGTAAGAAAATTCATTCAAACTTAAATCCATCTGCTGTCTCAGAATTGCTGACATAATTAAAGGAAACTAAGATGAAACCAATGTACAAAAATGAAACTCACTCCTTTGCTATGTTGCACCACAGAAGCAATATTTTGGAGGTTCTGAAAGTTGTCTGTGTTCACAGAACCAAACTCAATCAGTTCATCGCCAACTTTGAGCCCCTTTCAAAGAACCAAACTATTATTATGATCAGAGAAAACAAACATCTTTTGTAAATGTCAACTGTAACATTTTAAATAACAGAATTAATATTAAAGCAGAAATATACGTCACTCACAGCCCTAGAGGCAGGCGAGCCTTCTGTCACAGCCTCCACTCTTGCAAAAGGTGGAGGCAGAGTGACCTGCTGCTCCATCGCCTCCTGCTGGGCTTCTGCTTGATCCTGTTCCCGCTTGGCTTTCTCTTGAGCGTGGAGCTCGTGCAGGGCTTCTTCTATCTCTGCCATGATGGCCTTGTGATCATTCTGCAGGCCTGAAATGCACAAAAGAGTTTTTCACTTAAAAAAAAGAAGGAAAAAAAATCCTCCTGAAATTATAAATGAGAATGTTTGTTTTCAAACAGAGAGATGTATTGATATAAAACTGTTTTGTTATTAGTAAATTTGTCATTGGACCAAAAATAAGCAGATACAATCAAATTCTTCTGGCAGACATTTCTCAGTGAAACTGGCAAAAAAACATGTCTATTAGTGAAAATAAACATTTTAAATATTTAAAAGGAATAATAGAACATGTATGCACGTTACCTTGGTAATGAAGCTTAAAAAAAAAACAACATAAAAAGTATACAACAGCCACCCTTAACCCTTTAATGTCTGACATATTAAATAATACACAGAAAATTATATAATTTTTTTATTTAGTCTTTACTATATAAAAAAATAAAAACATCCCATATTTTGTATTCAGCAACTTATACATATTTTTTGTATCACACATATGTATTTATCAGTTTTATTTATTTTTATTGAATATTGCCGGTTTTTGTTCGTTTTAAAAGGGAATGGTACAGAAGCCTCAGACATTCATTTATCAATAGTACATCTGACATTATAGGGGTAACATCCAGTGAATTAACTGTGTTTTCTACACCCAGTCATAAGTAATTGTTGATCAAAACATGAAGAGTCAATGACTCTGGGACATGGTCATCAATGTTTTGTTTTTTTATATATATTACAAAAGTTAAACGCATAGTCAAAAAGTCGATGACATTTTCAGCAGAATCAAAATAAAATGAGTTGTAGCCCCGCACTGATAAACGTCATACACATGGGCTTCAAACGTTAAAGCTTACCGTTATTTTACCTGATATGACCATGTACAGGTATATTTCGCACATTTCACTCTGCTGTCTCACAACAGCGTTTTCCGGTCACGTAAAGCAGCTTCTTTCTGAAACAGTAACCATGACTCAGGGTTGTCTGCTTACAAGATATATTGTGCCTGGCGGTCCGGATCTGGTACAGATTAACATCAGCCCGGGGGTAACCCTCGGCGTCGACCAGGGGACCTTCGACTCCGACACCCTGCTGGGAAAACAAAACAAAAACTAAAAAACAAAATAAAAACATGCTGAGCTTCGCAGCTACACCGAAACCTGCGCGCTGAGTTCAGTTGGTGCTGCGGACGCGCAACTTACGTCTTCCAAGACGTCGTAATACGCTTTAATTTGCTCTTCGATCTCATCTTTCTTCTTGATGAGGTTTTGAACGTGTTCCATGGTTCCTTCAGGGCTGCTGTCTGCGGCTGGTATCTTCATGGCTGCTGCCCAACATCTCCTCCACTTCCCTGCTGGCTCTCGCTGATCTTCTTCTCGGCTCTGGTCGACCACTTGATGAATTAGCGCAACCAACCGGCCTGGCATGTAAACGTCGCGCAGAAACAGACGTTTTTATTTTATTTTATTTTATTAACATCCTGCACAGTCAAGTCCATTGTCCAATTTGATTGTATTCTTTCTGGTGAGCGTTAAAAGGGAATTTTACATTTCTGATAAATTGAAATCAACTGTGCCGTCAGAATGTCTGCATTGCTGGTAAAAGTAATGATTGATCAAGTTTGACCTGGTGTATTTCAAGTTCTGTCACTTTCTGTTTCACAGTTCACATAAAACCCTTAAGCTGGATGATCCTGAGTGTGACTTGGCAAGTTTGTCCAAATGTTCAGTTCACACAGTTAAGTAACATGCTTATCATGAAGTTTATACCATTAAGCCATCATGATGTGCAGAGGAAAAAAAACAAAACAAAAAAAACGTGTTCACCCAATCCCCACTGCTACTACGGCAACGACTAAACAGCAATAACATACCTGCTGTTTGAATATCCGACAGTGATCTATCCATTGATTGACTTCAACAAGGCACTCTCATAAATCATATTTAATATATTAGATACAATAATTTATCAAAAGACATATTTTCGTTGACTTCATCAGTTTTGTGTACTATCACAGATAAATACGTGTTGCACCAAACAGTGCAGGCAACTGACATTTTCATAAGTGACTCAGCCCTGACATAAACATAACCCTTCACTTGTAGTGGTCAACAACTGTCATTTCACATTTTCACATTTTTTTTTCTCATTATACCTTAGTGACCATATAGTCGATACACACCATAAAGAAAGACATTGGTTATGAGCACCCCTTCAGCATCAAGTGACAGCCCCAAGGTCAACGATCCCAGAGTTCTTAACATTACTTTCCAATATACTTGTTACTGAATCACTGTAAGTTTTTAAAGGTTTTCATCCTGAAAAACAATTTTTTTTCCACAAGTTATTATAACAAATTAAGTTTTTAAAAACCAATGTGTACCGTGTATAATACATAGCACAAAGTTCCTTCAGAAGGGCTTTCTTCATCTGCAACCGTCTTTGTTTACCCCCATCCTCTTGGTGGGTGTGTGCAAAGTAATTCAATTTAAATCTTATTTGCTTTACAGCCTACACGTTAGTTCTGAAGACTCAGTACCAGATTAAGAGGTTGCTAACAGTCTGTATCTTTTGGACCCACGTTTTGATCATTTAGCACCAGCACTGACTGGTCTTTATCATCCTTCTGCTGGGATGCGCTTTGAGCGGGTGATGAAACCTCCTGTGACACCTCGGCCTGTGCAGACATCTCCTTTTGTACCTTAGAGAACTGGGTTGTTGCCTCATCCAGTTGTGAATGGACCGCTTGGACCCATTTGTGTAGTTGCACACTGAGAGCATCCACTCCTTGGTGGAGCTTTTCTTGTCTGCCTTGCAGCTCCTCCAACAGGTGCTGTGTTTCGCCAGCAACCTGCTGCCTCTTGGTTAAAGCAGCTGGAGCACGCTGACCCAGCATGTAACCCTCAAACTCTTCTGGACTGAGGTTGAGAGCTGCTCCATTCAGCTTTTCAATGAAGGCCACTGCACAAGACTAAATTAGGGGACAAGGATACAGGCATGAGCCATTTAAAAAAACAATACAAATAAAAAAAATAATAATTTGGTGTATGATGGCTGAGCAACTTTGATTAACTCACCAGGTTTGTGAAGTAGTAGCCACTCTCTCCTGCCATCAGGCTGTGAGGGAGCCCAAAGCGAATCATGTACTGCATGTTGGAGTGCAGGCGAGGGGGATTGGCTTTTAGCACCACATAAACCAGGCCCGACAGGAAGTCATCAGCATTAGCAGGCTCACTGTTGGAGATGGAGAGTGCTTCGAAGACGTGCTGGCTGCACTTGGACACACATGCGAGTTTGTCCTGAGGTGCTCTTTTGGCATCCATTTCAATTATAGCTGTTAAACAAAAAAATAAAAAATAAAAATGTATATTTCTGACAAAACCTTTTAACATGCCTATGAAATACAATGAATACTCCAGAGCTTTGCAGCAGCAGTAGCTACTTTTTCTAGGATTTACACAGTCTAAACAAAAGAATAAATGCAAAGTAAGGACTGAAAAAAGAAACGTCTGGTCCGGCTCGGTCCCCATGTGACAAAATCTCTTCTACTGTTCTCCTGTAGTCACAACTGACATTGATCTTGCTGTCTGCCCCTCCATGACAATGTGAACAAGTAATGATATTTGAAAATAACCTGTTATAGCAGACAGAAAGGGGTCGCCTGTAACTGGGGTATTTTCATCAGGAAATGGGACACCCAGCATCTGTGGTGTGACCCAGTTTAAGGACCTGCAAAGGAAAAATGTCAATGACAAGTGAGACCTCAACTTGTTAGTTTAGATCACAACAACAAAGCACAAGAAGAGCTACCGTATCCATCTCTGGAGCACCAGGTCCTTCTGTTCATCGTCGCAGCTGTCATGGCAGAAAACCCATTTGTGGAGCCTTGTCATTAAAAGCTTCTCTACATGCTCCATTATCTGAGTCACCTGAGCCTCAGGAAAACCTGAAAACAAAAGGGTACAAATCAGAGGTCCTTTATATCAGAAGATATGCTTTTGGCTGAACAGATACTTATTCAGAATTACTCACTTCTGAAATTTTCAGCAAAAGACTGATAGAAATCCTGAACAAGATCCGATTGTTTTTGTACTGGCAGATCCTAGAGAGATGGTGACAAAGTGTTATCAAAATCTGACACATCAAAGAGAAATTAAATGTGAACATTTATGCAGTTAATTACATGGTATGCTTCCATTGTATTTAAGAAAGCTGTACAGCGGGACTGCAGACGCTGCGAAGACGGACTCCGCAGTATCTTTAGGAAACCAGTGAAGTCACCGGGCTCAAGGCTCTGGTACGCTTTTAACATGTTAACATGGCTTTCAGAGGTCTCTACAAGAAGAAACAGTATATATTATTTCAGAGTCATAAAGGCATAAGATAGAGGGATGATCTGTCTTTCTGGCACAAACACACACAGCTTCTGTAGCTTTTTACAGGCTCACTCGTGATTTACCTTGTGGTTTTGGAGGAGATGAACTGCCCCAGAATAATCTTCTCACAGTGTTAATTCTGCGACCTTTCTCAATGTTTTTCTTCTCCTCAAATTTGGAGAATGTGGGAGGTGCGCCATCACTGTTTGGCCTACAAGTGCAAGTATTAGATCTTTAAACTTAAACCAACATTTAGCCATAAGCACTTAGGCTGCCTAACAAAATGTGGTGAAGAGCTTCAATCATTGCTCAGAATTCATCTTCACACTGACAACTGTATTCTGATTTGCCACAGAGTGTCATCAAAGTCTACCTCGCGTCTTGTCTTGGGGCTCCAACTGAATGAGATCTCTCTTTCCAGCACTTTGAGCAGAAGCCTTGCCACGTAGGGTTTCCATAGTACCCACAGGCGTTCTTGCAGAGGAGCTCCTCCTGAGATACTCTGATTCCCCTTTGCTTTTCTGTCCACATTGTATAGCACTCTCACACAACCCACCTGTTGGATATGACAACAACATCTTAATCATTACAAAAAAAAAAAAAGCATCAATAACTACAGTCACAATGACTAAGTATTTTCACATTATAATTGCTATACATAGATTTTCAAACTTTAAACTAGTTAAATTGAATCATTTGTGCAATGATTGAAAGTTTGGCCCAAAATCATAACATCTTATGCATCCAAGTACACGAATACTCAACTTGCCAGCAAAAGCACAAAAGATGACCATATATGACCTGTCTGCCCATTTCAATCGTCTTATAACCTACTGAGAACTAAAGCTCTTTACAGCAGGATAACATAATGCACCCCAAAAACTCTGGATGGCAGAAAATGGATCCCCTCTTCAGGGACAACCAAATATATCAAAGCACTAAAACACACAAGGAAGTCTTGCCAAAATGGGCACTTATATTGCTCACAGATAATTTTTGGTAAGGCAAAAAATGTTATCTAACCATTACATTGTGTTGCATGTTTGTAACATTTTAACCCTTGTATGGTTTTAGGGACTTTTTGCCCTTTCAGATAATGTTCACATAATTTTTTGGCCACTATCTTGTTTGTTACTACATATGGGATGAATTTTTCTAAAAGTTTTCTTTTTCTTGACAATCTTTGAAATTCAAATTTCAATTGTTCTTAGTGGTTATCAATTCACGAGGAACAAATTTACTTCCCTTTCATGTATTTATAGGACAAAAAGTCCTCTAGAATTTTCTCTTTACTGACAAGATCAGAAAAACAGTCAGCCAGTGCTCCTATGGTAAATACAGGATATGTGCCGCCTCTGTGTCCACTGAGAGAAACCATGACAAAGGTTTGGCCAATAACCCATAAGAACCTAGATGACATCATACATCACCTGAATTCCACCACTTGCTGCCTTGATCCTCTGTCAACAGGGTTTTTTTAAAGTATTTTAAATTGTATGGCCTCAGACTTTCAAGGCATTGTAAATATGTCTCTGCTTTCAGGTATCTTTCCTCAGTGCCTAAAAACAGCCATCATTAAGCCACGTTCAAAAGAAGAAAAGTCTAGACAGGTCACTTATGAAAAGCTATAGGCCTGTATTAAACCTCTCCTTTCTAAGTAAAATCATAGAAAGAGTTGTTGTATAACCTCCCACACTAAATGACTGTTTTAAAGTCTTCCAGTCAGGTTTCCGGCCACATCACACCATTGAGACAGCTTTAGTAAAGTTCCTTAATGGCTCCAATATGGGTATTGGCAACATTTCAGTCTTGGTCTTACTGAATCTCAGTGCTGCATTCAACACGGTCCGCCATAACATCCTGCTTCACCAGTTGCAGAACTGGTCAATTCTGGGGCCTCTGTTTTTTAACCATCTACATGCTCCAAGTCGCTCAATGAACAATGAACAAAAAAACAAAACAAAACAAAAGTGTTACCATAACCACGCAAATGACACACAAATCTATATAACCATCTAGCCAGGAGACTATAATAAAATTCAAATATTTATCAAATTAAAGAGTGGATGTGCCAGATTTTTTTTCCAGTTAAAATTAATACAAAATGGAAATAATAGTGTTTGGAGCAGAGGAAGAAAGATTAAATGTCAGCACTCAGCTTCAAGCAGTAAAGCTAAAGATCAATAGCCAAGCAAGAAATCTGGGAGTAGTTCTGGAATCAGACCTGAAATTTAACAGCCACATTAAGACAGTATTGAAGTCAGCCTGTTATCACCTAAAGAACATATTGAGAATTAAAGGCCTGATGTCTCAGCAGGACTTAGAAAAGCTTGTCCATGCTTTTATCTTCAGTAAACTGGACTACTGTAACTCTGTTTTCACAGGTCTCCCTAAAAACATCCATCAAACAGCTGCAGTTAGTTCAGAGCGCTGCTGTCCGATTCCTCACTAAGACAAAGACAGTGGACCATATAACTCCAGTTCTCAAATCTTTACACTGGCTTCCTATCGGTCACAGAATAGATTTTATAGAGATTTTCCTGCTGTTGGTTTAGAAATCTCTGAATGGTCTCAAAATACATATCTGATCTCCTGGTCTATTATGAACCAACAAGCACCCTCGGGTTTTCAGGGTCGGGCCTACTGTCTGCACACAGTTAGAACCAAACAGGTGAGGCAGTGTTCAGCTTTTATGCTCCTCACCTGTGGAACAAATTCCCAGAATTCATCATAGGTGCTGAAACTCTCATTTGCTTTATATCAAGGTAGAAAATCTTTTTATTTACTTCCTCATTTTAGTAATCCACCACAATGCACTACAACCTTTATTTCCAGAATCTCATTTTTTTAACTTATGTCCATCTTTCATTTCTGCTTTTAAACTTTTTTACTTTTTAATTCATTTTTAAAACATATTTTTATGTTAAGCACTTTAAATTGTCTTGTACATTAAATGTGCTATACAAATAAAGTTGCCTCACCTCTGAAAAACTGCTATAACATTGCAGATTTTATTTTTTCAACTGCACTACTGATCAAAACTACCAAATATTGCCTAGTTTGTAATTATTGTAATCAATTTGATTGTGTGATGTTACCCTTTGTATGAAAATTAAACAAATAAAATGAGTTATTTTCCATTTTATACATTTTGGAGAGCTGGGGATTTATTTATTTACTTATTTATTTTCTAAGATCAGTCTTAAATATACCTATTATATACCTATAATATTAGTAACAACATGGATTTAGATGCTTTGTTTTTTTTCTTTATATATTTGTTCTACTATTATGACATGACAAGTCTTTCACGCATAGACCCTTTAATCGAAAAATGATGCAATCTCATGATAAACATTAAAAATAACACATTTTACTATTTTTCTCCAAAATGAAACCCTGACATCATAGAGAGATAAAAATAATCATTTTAATGGTACTTTACGGTACTTTCCATGTCCTCTAATGAGCAGAATGAGTAGTAAATTTAGGTTTTAAGGTATACGTAAAGAACTACGGAGTTTGCAAACATTCTGGTCTGTAGTCGCCAAAAAAATCAGTCAGTTATATAATATATTATCCTGAGAAACTCTCCTTTCTTTGTTAAATTACATTTTGGATCTTTTGCATACCGTCTGGATTACGATATTTGGCATTTAACTAAAGGTAGTTCGGTTAAAAAGCCATTTCATCATATCTTTGGTTAAACTGGTTTAAATGGAGACACTTGACAGCCTCACATGCATGACACCCATAAAGAACCGATTCAGTGTAGACAGCACTTTAAAACAATTATGAACGTTTTCACTGAGACTTTTTTTCTATTTCATTCAATCAGAAAACTAAGACAGACCCACTGAATTCTGGTTTAAATGGAAACTAGAAGTTGAGGTTTGTGAAAACTGGTGTTAGCCGTTAGCTGTGGGTAACGAGCTGACGTCCGCTGGCCGGAGATGCTAACGGTGGCTAATGCTAAACTACGACTCAACGGTCAAATCGATCATTTCACCTCACAAATCCATAATCAATCATCGTCCTCACCTGTCCGCGAGCCAGCAGTTGAGACCGACTGCCTTCTCACACGACAACCTGTTTACTCTTTGTCGTCATAAATTCTGCATAATTATTACAAAAAAGAGCGACAACCTGTCACAACACTGTAAAATACACGAAAAAAAAACCCAATTGTAATAATTTTACTAAATAAAAATACCGGCAGCAAAAACGTGAAATACTGAGAGGGCGTTGCTGTCTTTAAGAAGTTTGGTCACTTTGGTGAGACCGGAAAAACGTAGTTGGAAAACTATTTAAAATTTGACATATTTCCTTGTAGAGTTCACCTTTCAAAATAATTTGCCAATGAAAGATTTGACGATTCCCTGTTTTAAAATGCGATGATCAATACTAACCTATCGACCATCAGTTTAGAACGTTTTATGCAGAAGGTTTTGATTTGAACTGCTCATCGTGTTGCTATAATAATATTTCTATCTATTTAATATACTATATACTTTTTAATTTAAAGGGACACCCACACACACACACGCACACACACACACACACACACACACACACACACACACATATATATATATATATATATATATATATATATATATATATATATATATATATATATATATATATATATATATATATATATATATATGAATTTCGTGGTTTTACTGACCTCCAGTTGCGAGAACTCAAATGTATTTATTTATATAGATCGATATCGCATAATGACACGTTGCGTACCAATGTGTACCCTGCTGTTAGATGTAAAATGAACACATTTATCAAAACACTTCATTTACACTTGAATGACATTTTAAAAAAAGAAAGAAAAAAGTATGATGAAGAAACAGAAACCACTTAACTTTGATACCACGTTTTGTTTGTATATTGTGGCTTGATGGGCTAAAATTCTCGCCAAAATAAGCTCAGTTGAATAATCACGCAGATAAATAAATGACCGGACAGCCTCTTAACTTCACAGTTTTCACTTGCACTGTCGTTATCCGTCGTTTTATCCTGACAACGGTACCTAGGCAACGAAAGCGTCCTGGTGACAAATACACACGTTTAAATCGCCGCATAGCAGGACCATTAACGATTCCGGTTTTCAAGAATTACGCTTGAAGGACAGTTTGTTAGTATCATATTTAATACTATCGATAACGATTATTTAAACTGTCCTTATATTCTTTGTGTTAAAATTTAGCTGTTTTGGTTTTAAATTAGAATGGCTAAGTTTAGCGTTACCCGATGAAACGAATTATCTCAAGTGGGTTAAAAAACAACTAAGTGAAGTAGTTTATAGCAGAACTAATTATCTTTCTTGTGTTTAGATATGTCAGCCACTGGAGAAAAGGGAAAAGAGTCATCCACATGGTCCAAAGATGACAAGCAGAAGGCTCCTGGCCACCTCCATGAATCTACAGCTGTGGATGCAGAGAGCCAAGTGGAACAGGGAGCTGCAGCAGGTGGTGTTGCAGGAGAAAGCCATGTGGCAACAGGGCCTGACAAAGTGGAGATGACTGAGCAGTCTTTAGTCTACACTGCAACTAAAGACACTCTTTTCACAAAAAAGATAACTCAGGCTACAAACCATGTATTGGTAAGTATTCCAATTTAAACTGTTACCGTTTACAATTGTATTTCTACAAAATGTCATTGAGCACTTTAATTGGCTCACCACAATACTCCATATTTGCCCTTAACCAGTCACTAGAGTGGGTCTTCGGGAGGAAATCCTCTATTCCTGTCTTTTGTCTGCAAGACCATGATCAACTGATTGTGCTCTATGCTGGGGCTCATCTTGGGATCATATATAATCACACTTCACAAGTCCAGCACGTACTCCAGGTAAAAAGCACAAGTATTGTTGAACATATAAGAATATAAGATATGGTCTTTCATAATTTGTGACTGTTGTGAACAGCTAGGATGTGGTTCAAAGGAGGACATCCACAATTTACCATATCATTACATAAACTTGAAAGTTAGTATTGATAGCAAAGATTTAGAAACATGTAAAGGACAAGAAGCTCTGACATAGTAAGCATCGCATTGTAAACTTCATTATTTCTGCATTAGTTTTCCAAATGTAGGAAAATTATTCTAATCGATCATGTAAATCCCTTTAACAAGTTTTATCCCTTCCTTTGAAGTATTCATTCTGACAAGTCTTCATCAGAGGCCAGCTCAAAAAAATCAAACAAACACTTAACACATATGCACAAGTTTCTGGCAAAACATTTCTTACCATATAGCACTGCGATGGTTAGAGTATGCTTAAGTTCATAGACATTTTTTCAGGGGCTTAACTTTTCACTTAAATAATTATATTATATTATGATGAAAATTTGCTGTGTTATCTGTCTGTCTGTCTGTCTGTCTGTCTGTCTGTCTGTCTGTCTGTCTGTCTGTCTGTCTGTCTGTCTGTCTGTCTGTCTGTCTGTCTATCTATCTATCTATCTATCTATCTATCTATCTATCTATCTATCTATCTATCTATCTATCTATCTATCTATTATGTCCTCAGGGTCACTCCCACCCCATCTCATCTATATGTGTGAGTGAAGACAGGCGCTGGATTGCAACAGGAGACTGTGGATCCCAGAGCATGTTAAATATATGGGATTCCTACTCTGGGTAGCTCTTGATTCTGTGCATATTAAGGTACTTTTTTGATAAATAACTGACTGTTAGTTACTTTTGATGATGACCGTGTGTGTTTTAAAACTTCCAGTGTTCCTGTACAAACATTATTTGATTGCCATGTTGGTGGAGGTGTCATTGCAATGGCATTTTCAAGCAACGCAAAGTATCTGGTAACCCTTGGTGGTGAAAAAGTTCAAGTAAGTATGACAGCATAACCAATTTAGACATAGCTGGTTATACATTAAAAAAAAATCCACACCATGAACAGAATTGTTTAGTCTACAATTATAAAAAAAATATATTAAAATATATATCAGCATCATGTTCTCAATATAATTTATAGGCTATCTTTTCAATAATGGATTGGACAACAGGAAACAGCATAAAAGCTGATATATAACCTTTTATGACAATTGTTCCAGCGTTTGTGCATTTGGGATTGGACCAGTGAAGTGCGAAAGCCCTTCTTGTGGACTGAACTCAATCCGAAACATGGTTTTCAAGTGAGCACACTTGTTTGTCTTTAATTTGAATATGTTGTATCAGGTAATATGTTGTATGTGGTAAAATGTTGTTTTTTTAGGATTACATCCATTTTAAACCAACCGATAGTACTCAGCTCCTCAGTGGCAGTAAAAGTCACGTGTTATTCCACAGCTGGGTAAGTCCAAGGGTCAGATGTATCATGCAGTTTTATTTATAAATCCTCTGAAGTTTATTAATGTTTCCCAAAATGTCTTTTATTAGTCAAAAATTAAAATAAATAGTACAACTGTGCTGTGTATAGTTGTTTCATTAATAATCTGATGTCTTTAGGCCAAGGGAAGTCTTCAGTACTTTGCCCTGAAGCCCAAGAGGGTAAATCTAATAATAAGAATTTGCTTTAAAATGTTGTCTGTATATCCCAAGGATTTTTATAGATGTTTTTGTTTATCATTGCAGTCCATTGTTGCAGATGTCCATGCAGTACTTAGTCAGCGGTCTCCTGGCCCCTTTAAAAGTGTCCACAATGCTGACATGCTTTTCTGTCAGTCTGTGTTTCACTGGGAAAAGCCCCAGATCTTAACACCCATTCTAAGCAGCGTGATGGTGTGGGACGCCATGGAAGATTTAGTTGAGAACCAGTATCTCCCCATTGAAAAAATCTTGATAGTCCATCTCCTGAAACACCCGATCACTGTTCTCACTATGACTGATTGGTAGGTAGAGCCAGAGATATTCATTGTAATTGTCACTTACAGGTTTTTGCTATGTATTTTTACTTTGTTTGTGTTATCTGATCTCTCACAGCTGTTTTGTTACTGGTGATACTGAAGGGCAAATCCATTTTTATGATGAAAAATTCATGCTTCTAACTCAGTTCAGTGATCTCAACCTGGATGCTGTTGCATCCATTTCCTTTTCTAAAGAATGCACAGAAGTATATCTGGAGGACTGCTTTCTGGAGGCCAAGCCATTAATTATCAGGTATAACATGCACAAAGTAATGTACCTTATAATTAAGTTCTTTTGTTTATCAAATGAAAAACCCAGAAGACTGTAGTCTTTTTTCTTCTGCAGGAACTTTGTGGTGTCAACAGTCAGTTTGAAGGTTGTGCATGTGAATGCTCAGAATCGCAACCTTCAGACCCTCTTGCTGCAGCATTTTAACTCTCTCCACGTGGTGGTGTGCCACCCTAGTCAACCAGTTGTGGCCATGGGAAGCCAGGAAGGCTTTTTAAAAGTCTGGGACTATAAAAACAAAGTAATCATTGGCAGCAGGGCTTTTGAGACCGACATGAGCATTCAGTGTGTCGCGTTTGACCCCAAAGGTGAGTCACACTAAATGCTACTGAACAAATGCAGTTCCATATACAAAGTACAGTGTTTCCTGGTTTCTGTTTGAGTTTGTTGCTGTGTAATTCAACAATGGCACTTTGTCTGTCTCCAGGGTTATACCTGGCAGTTGGTTTTGGCAGTGGAGCTGTTCACATACTAGATTCCCACACTTTGCAAAGTGATCCAGAGGAAGGTTTCCATTGCAGTTTTGATTGCATCCATCTCATCACTTTCTCAACTGACTCTCAGTACCTTGCCACTGCGGTATGCATGTCTTTGAAAAACACAGTATGTATTGACTTAGCTGGTTAGGACTTAGTGGTTCTGTAATCAAATGTGTGTTATATTGTTGATCTAATGTTCAAGCTGTGATTACAAGAGAAAATATGTTAACTTTGTGAGCATTGACATTCAAGTGCTTTATTCAGTGGTTTCACATTTTTATAACTTAAAAGTCTGGCATGAAGCTTTTTTTTCTTGTTAATTACTAGGATACTGGCAAAGCAGTGACAGTGTTCCACTTAGAGGGAAATGAAGGCTCTTTGCCTCGCTGGATGTATCTGGGCAGATACCGTTCTCACTACAAGCCCATCAAAGACCTTCTGTTTGGGGTCAGTCCAGACAGCACCCAACCGAGACTGCTGTCTCTGGGGATGGACCGTCAGCTGGTTAGCCCACTTTGTGTATTTAATTGTTTTCTCTTACACCTTTTGTTGCAGTGTGTTTTACCACACACATGTTTTGAAAACAATAGGTGGAATATGACCTGGAAAAGAGTGCCACGAACCAGCTCCTCATTCTAAGCTCTGAGTGTATTGAACAAAGTGCTACACCACTGTGCATGACCTGGTATCCTCCACTAACAACAGAGCACTTTCTTCTCATTGCCTCTGACCAATACAAGATGAAGCTTTTCAACAGCACAACTAAGATGTGCAGGTCTGTAAAGTCCTGTGACAGGATCAGTGTTTCTTTCACTGACTTTCCAAAAATCTTTTGGAAAATCTCATTACATGTTTGCATTATATGTTCTACAAAAACAGAAAGACACTTTTAGGACCAACATATGGCTCTCCCATAAAGCAAGTTGCAGTTCTTCCCAAGTCCACAGAAGCAGAGATAAACACATATCACTTGGCTTACATCACAGATGACAAGGTAAGAGCCGGAGCTTGTTTTTGGACTATTTGATTATATCAGCTTTATTTTATTTTTAGTATGTTATAAAATCAAAATGGGTCTTTTTATTTATTACTCTTAAAAGTTAAAAGACATAATGTTCTCTTGGCTGACAGTATGCTTGAAAAAAAACTTTAATATCTACTTATTATTGCATTTTTGTTAACATTTGCTTGAGAGTAAGTCAGGCAATATAAAAATATTTAATGTATTTTATATTACTATTAAGAATGTTTGTATGATTGCAGGTGGGTCTCCAGATTTTGCCTCTGGATGGGAACCCCTACAAGTCCAGTGCTGTGATTTGCCACCCAGCAGGGGTGTATGCTCTTTCCTGTTCCTATGACGGGAGATTTGTTTTTACTGTAGGGAGATCTGACTGCTGTGTCCTCTCGTGGGAAATTAATTTGAAGTAAGGTTAAGTTGAGTAATTCTAGGAACCAGAGGAACTACATGACACTAAGGAGACACAAAAACGTCTTCTCTCTTGTGGTGCATGCAGTGTGTTGGAAGCAGCAGCTGCCTTGGGTGGAAAGGACATGGTCCCCTTTTACACTCTCCTAGAGGGAGGACGAGATGGCAAATTTTACAGGGTGCGTTGAAGGTTTTACTTGTTCCTTACAACTGTTGAACGTCAGACAAACCCCTGGCATACAGTGTCATTAAGGTTATTATAACTCTGCATTATATTCATTTCTTACTTTTATATTTTTGGAAACAATTTAGTTAATCTAAATGTTAGGTCTGTGGTTTTGCTTATTTTTTTTTTTTTTTAGCATGCAGCTCAAAAACCTTTCTGCTGAAAGAACATGTTTTCTTGTTTAAAACTAACTACTATAGTCTTACACACTTGATCTGATTTTACAGCATTTTTTATCAATTATCCTGAAACTAGCACACAGAGCTGCTGTGGACATCATAGCAGAGACAACTTAAGGCGCCCCATTAAGTAATGATGGAAGTGAAAAAGAGAGAACAAGCAAGTGAGCAAACAAGAGTAAATCTTTAAAACGTGTTGTAAAAACAACTTCAGCTCCTACAGGTGGATTCAATGAGCTACAAACAGTACAAGTTCACTTGCTTTGTCAGTAAGATATAGAATGCTTTAAACTAGTGGAAAAGGTGATTTGTGTGACTATTTTGTTCACTGGATGCTTAAGAAAAGAAATATAAAATTCAGCTTTCAAATGTATCATCCTTTGAGAGCAATGCTCTTATTTCCACTTAATTTATACTGATCTTTAGGAATTTTTAAAATCACAAAATTAATAAAAACTTTGTATGTAAAGTTTTGCATCAAGATTTGAGGTTTAGGTTGTAATTTACACTATTAATGTAACAAAGCTTCTAATTTGTCTAAGACTTTGTTTTGTTTGGATTTTTCTTTTTGAGGATATGGAGGACTTTTTCTACTACTGCCAAATTCAACATTATGGCACTGACTTAATGGAAAAAGGTCAAGTCTCTAATGCAGTTCCCCTGCCAGAGGTTCCCTCTCTAATGAGGGCTGTGGGCTACTTTCCTACTGAAAAAGAGGTACAATGTACAAACATAAAAGCAGATTTATTCAACAAAACTGTGAGTACAGTTCATTATGTTTTTTGTCTTTTTTTTTGTTGTTGTTTTTTTCTGTCCACCAGATAGAAGACATGCAAAATGAGCTCAAGTTCAGTAAGTATGCAGAAACAGGAAAACATGTGACTGACATCAGCCTGGAGGACTTTATCAAGCTGTATCTCAACCACCGGCCAGCGTTCGGCATCTCTATTGATGAGATTTCCCGGGCTTTCCACATTCTTGGTAGAACTGACAATACAGGAAAGCCTGTTGTGCTGAGACATGAGCTGTTAGAATTTCTACAGCTTCGAGGTACGGTGCAAGGCCGCTGCATCAGCAAATCATTAAACCGTGCACTTTCAGATGTGCTGATGTAACTATTCTGTATTTCATTTTTAGCATGAAAAGACCAGTAATATGCCTAATTTTGATATTACTAACAGGGGAACGCATGACTGAGGAAGAGTTGAAACAGTGCTTTGCTAGACTTTTGAGCCTCAGTGAAGATGAAAAGGAAGAAGAGACACTTTGTGAGTATGAAAAATATTTAAATTATTCACATAAAACCCAGAACCCAGATAACTAGTGACAAAAATGAGCAGTGTTTTATTTGTTCACACAGGTGGAGCGGGTGGAGGTGCAGAATATTCGGGGGAGAGTGTAATTCCAGATGAGATCTCCATGGAGACATTTATACATTCAATCCTGGGCTTAACGTCCGCAGTCGAGCAGACTGGCGGGCCTTCCTCTCTAAACTGATAAAAGTAAAAACCTGCCAGATTTTTGAAGAAAGGCACGTCCTGTTTTCAAGATTTTTGTATAAATTATTTTTTTCTATAAAACACAGACAGTATCAATCACATTGTAGTTTTTGATGTACAAAGAACAACTATCTAAAAGATCAATATTAAGAAACAAAAATTGTAATTAACATGGTTGGGTCTGATGACTGTTACTTTGAAGTATAGTATATTACTGACCACAGATTACAAACCCCATTTCCAGTTAACCTGGGATGTTATGTAAAATGTAAATAAAAACACTACAGTGACTTGCAAATTCGGGTCAACCTATATTCAATTAAAGAAACTACAAAGACCAGATATATATTGTTCAAACTAATAAACTTATGGTTTTATGTTTTTTTTGTTTTTGCAAATATTCTCTCATTTTGAATTTAATGCCTGCAACCAAATAAAAGATTGGGACAGACTGGGAAAGTTGAGGAATCCTCAAAAAACACCTTTCTGGAACATTCCATAGGTGCATTTTCAATTCAAATCAATTCAATTTTATTTATATAGCATCTATTACAACACAGGTTGTCTCTAGGATCTTTCCAGAGATCTAGAACATGACCCCCGAGCAATTATTACATAAACAACAACAGGTACAAACTCCCCTAGTGGGAGAAAAACCTTAAGCCAAACAGTGGCAGGAAAAACTCCCCTTTAAGAGGGAAGAAACCTTGAGCAGGACCTGGATCATAATGGGGGACCCTCCTGTTGAAGACCAGGCGGGTAGAACAGGAAAAGGGAGATCAGAAAGAGAGAATGAAGAACAGAGAGGAGACACAGATATATTGTCAAATGTACAAAAGACAAGATATATTAGTATTAATTATTGGTGTGCAACAGAACTAAGAGTTCTATGTATATATGACTGATACATAGTTAGTTGGTGATCTACAAAGACGACTATAAACAGGTGTAGACAGCAGACACTGAGGTGGACAGAGGGTGGGGCTGCAGGTCAGGATGTCAGCAGGTCTCCAACAGAGACACCTATACAGACAGGTGGAGGTAAACACTGGGATGGTCAGAGGGTGGGACTGCAGGTCAGCATGCAGCTCCTGAGGCGCTGGCCTGCAAAAATGTATAGAAGAGAAAAAGAGGGGACAGATTAGCACAACAAACTACAAGAACAATGGAGCACAATTATACTTATGAGATACTTATTATTAATAACTTAGGATTGAGCTGAAGAAGGGAAAGAGAAACAGAGGAAGTTGAGGGGCACCAGTCAGTGGATCATGTTGGTGTCCCCCTGCAGCCAAAATCCATCATACTGATGCATTTTGGATCAGCTGGAGGATATTTGGAATTATTTGGGCATCCTGCTAATAATACATTACAGTAATCTAGTCTAGAAGAAACAATTGCAGGAATTAGTTTTTCAGCAACACTCTGGGAGAGGATGCTCCTAGTCTTTGCAATATTATGGTGATGGAAGAACAATGAAACAACAAACCTGATTAATATGCTGTTTAAACACAAAATTCCAACCGAAGATAACACCAAGATTTCACACAGTTGTACTGGAGGCCATCACAACATCATCTTAACCCTTCATAAGGTGTCTGGAACCAAAAACAATAACCTGTATTTTATTGGAATTTAGAAACAAAAAGTTAGTGGACATCCAGTCCTTGATGTCCTTAATACACATCTGAAGTTTGGCTGATGGTTCTGTTTCATCTGCCTTTATAGACAATTACAGCTGCGTACCATCAGCATAGCAATGAAAATTGCTGCTGTAGTTCAGAATAATACTTCCCAAGAGCTGCATGTATAAACTGAACAGGACTGGCCCTAGCACTGAACCCTGTGGGACACCATAGCAGATCCTGATGAAACCTTGTGAACATGAACAAAGGTGAACAAGGTGAGATTCACCACCTTGTGAACAACCGCATCGAAAAATAGTCCAACAGTTCAACAACAACCTTTCTCAATGTACAATCACAAGGAATTTAAATCCCATCATCTACAATCCATAATATCAAAATATTCAAAAAATCTGGAGAAATTTCTGCACGTAAGGCCAAAAACCAGCATCGAATGCCTTTGACCTTTGATCCCTCAGGTGGCAGTGCATTAAAAACTGACCTCATGCTGTAAAGGATACCACGCAGGCACAGGAACACTTCGGAAAACCATTGTCAGTTAACACAGGTCATATCGATATCTACAAGTAACAGTTCAACTACCATGTAAAAGCAAGAGTCATGTACCCAGAAGCATCATTGGTTGTTTTTGGCACAAGCTCATCTGAGATGGACTGATGCAAAGGGGAAATGTGTGCTGTAGTCTGATGAATCCATGTTTCAAATTGTTTTTGTAAATCATAAACATTATGTTTGCATGAAATAACACAACAACACAACAGAATGGTCCACAGTGTCTCTTTGAAAATGATGAAGATGTGAGGGGGTACATATCTGGGTTCTTATCTGCCAGAGAAATTGCAGGCTCTTCTGACCTGTTTATGAGAGCTTTGGCATGTGGAGACCAAAACATAGTATGTGTCATCTGGACCCCCAGGACCTTCTTCCTGCTGACCACCTTCACTGCAATCTTATTTTTGAGGAGTGGAGTGTGACTGTGGCATTTTCTCCAGGAGTCAATAATAATCTTGTTTTTGTTTTTTTCTTTGTGACTACACTAGCACAATGCTCCCATACATACATACATACATACATACATACATACATACATACCTTCCACCTTCACTTTATTTTAAGCTCTGTGGTGTGGGTGGGGCTCCGACTCCGACCAATCAGAAGCGCCGTCACGCAGGAACTTCCTGCTCCGCGGTGTGCGGCCGCTCTTGTCAGCTGGTCGGAGAAAGCAGCGACTACGTCAGCTCCAGCAGGATAACAACAAGTTCACTTGGGCCGCTAATGACCAGCAGCACGCTTCGACATGTGTGAACCGAGGGCTCCGAATCCACGGCGCGAAGCTGGCAGGCTCTAACAGCCGCACCACACGCGCGTATCCCGGCGCCGCTGGCCAGCCCCATGAAGGAGGGGGTTTTGTCGGACTAGCTCCCCGGCTAACGTTAGCTATTTGTCTGGAGAAGTGGCTGCATGACGAGCAGGGAGATGTCTCAGCGGCAGACCTACCGTCGCCCCCCGGTCACCATAAAGCAAGAGCAGGACGACGACTCTGACACGGAGGAGACGCACTTGGTGCTGCGGAGGTCGGAGGGGCTGGAGTCTCAGATCATCCACAGCGGACACTTCATGGTGTCGTCGCCCCACAGCGAGCACCCCCCGAAGAAAGGCTACGACTTCGACACTGTCAACAAACAGACCTGTCAGACGTACCACTTCGGCAAAGCCAGCACATCGCACTTCTCCATAGACGCCTCCCTCACTAAACTGTTCGAGTGCATGACGCTCGCGTACAGGTACGTGACGGCACGTATAGCTGCCGCTGCAGATTCGCGAAAACGCCCGCTTTCACTTTTGTCGCCCCTGCGACTTCACGCGTGCAGCATGAGACCACAGATGCGCGGCGTGGTCGCAGTCACGAGTCTCCTCTTCTTTTAACTTCCTGCTTGTCCGGTCAGGCTTTTTTCCGTGAGCTTTGTGCTGCAGTGGAAGAAAACACGCACCTTTCACTTAACTATTGATGCCACGGACCACTGATTAAATATCAGAAGAAGATTCCTGTAGTCGAATAAAGTGTCATCAAATTTCTGGCAGAACTAATTCAACAACATACATCTAGTTTGTATGTATATACACTATAATCAAGTGCATGGATGTGCTTTTTTTAATTTTTGAGGTCTCATATAAACCAATAAATTAACTAAACTCTTGACTCCGATGTAAAGTAATGATGTATTTAATGTATTTGTATTAGGTGTAAACCCTCAATTCAGTTTAGTGTGAAATCCTGGAAGAGAAATTCAAAGTTGCTCCTAGTTTTTTTTTTTTTTTTTTTTTTTTTTAATTTTGATAAGAATAACTCATCGGTCATTTAATGTGTTGGTTAATTTGCTTATGTATCAGTTTATTTATTTACCCTTTTTGGAGTGGGGGTTGGTAATTGTTGAGCTGAAAACATGTCAAAGTAATGGTACAAATTCATTCTTAACTCGTTTTATTCAATAGCAACTAAAATCCAATGGGATTCGGTGTCTGTATTTTCCGTCTTGTAGATTTTATTTCCCCGTTTACTCCAACTTCCTCCCAGTCCATAGTCCGGTCCACGTTCCAGTGTTTGTTAGGTTTATCGCAGATTCTTAGTTGTTCGTTGAAGTTAGTGAGGGCATGAATGGTAACTAGGCTCATTTGTTGATGTGTTGCTGCACGATGGGCTGGTGACCGGTCGAGAGCTTATTCCGCCTCTTGCCCAGTGACAGCTGGGAAAGGCTTCTGCTATTCCGTGACTCATGATCGATGATGGAGGAATAGATGGAAATAACTTTGGTAGTGACACCGCTTGTCATAACTTTGTCAACAATTGCGACAAAAATCTTTAGAAAGGGGTTATCTTAATGTGATACACAATTTCAGGGAGGAAAAAGTTAACCGAAAGCAGAAGAATTAATGTTGAAAAATGAATAGCCTTAAAGATTACATTCAAAAAAAGTTTAATCATTTATTTATTTATACGGAAAAAGGCCCACATAAGTTTAATTTCAATACTTCTGATGTTTGAGAAGGTAAAAGTAGAAAAAAGGAGAGAAAAGGTTGTAAGTCTCACGTTACCTTTGGTCACTCTATTTAGAGATGCAGTGTTTTTAGCACCAGTGCCAGCTGGTCAGAGGATTCCCTCAGAGTAGGCGCCAGATTTGACTCCCAGGCAGGACTATTAATAGAGCAGTGTCTGTTTTGTTGTTGTCATTCATCCTGTAAAAAGTAACAACTGTTTTTGTAAGTAGAAAATAATCTTCTTTTTAATCTCTTTAAGAACATCATTGCATCTCAAACATTATTCCCAGTAATAGTGCCATCCTGTCTGTGCTGCAGCTTGCACAAGCCCCGACAGGAACTTGTACTGTACTTTTTCTTTGTGCTGTACAACTACTTATCAGAGTACACATACTTGCATTTTGTCAGGAGGAAAACGGAAAAGGCTATACAGGAAGAACAAATTATAACAAAAAAAAAAAATCAGGAAGGATGGACATTGTTGTGTCAGGAAAGTTAGGAAACTAGACTTTGCTATGCAATGAATAAATGCAGTTTTTTTCCCTCTATTTGACAAACATTGTACTTATCACAACCTCCGATATTACAGTTTTACTGGGATATTTTGAGTTCACAAGATTTTCTTTTGCTATGAGACAGTTTGGCTTCTTGATGATCGACGATACTGAACACTGTCCATAATGTGTTGTCATGCTGTCATCACTAGTCTCAAATATTGTTACTGTACCAGTGCACACCAGTGAGCTCCCCCGGCGTAACTACATAATACTGTGAGGTTGTTGATTATGGGAAAGAAAAAAATCTAATCACAGTTATTTTGGATAATACTGCAATCACATAAAAAAAAAAGATCGGAATTGATGTTGCGTTTGTTGAACAAAGGAAAAGAAACTTAACATTTTGATAGTTGTTCTGTTGCTATTCTGAAGACAAATCACCCAAGTGTTGTTCTCTTTAACAGCTGAACACCTTTGTTCAGTTTTTGTTTATAAATTCTTGTCTTTTCAGTGGTAAGCTGGTGTCTCCCAAATGGAAGAACTTTAAAGGTCTAAAGCTGCTGTGGAGAGACAAGATCCGCCTCAACAATGCCATATGGAGAGCCTGGTATATGCAGTGTGAGTGCTCCACATCCCCTTTTATTTGATATACAGACAGTTTGGTTATTTACATAGTTTTAATATTTAATTTTATTCATATATTATTCTAATAATTATTGTATAATATTATTACTACTTCTTTGATCGTTCATATTGATAAGTAGACATTTCAACGTGTTGCCTTTGTTGCCGTTCAGGCTTTACTTTAGCTTTATTGTCGTGTTTTTACTGTAAATGTTCACTATAACCTACAGCAACGGCTTTCTCCAAAAGACCGTAGTCACAAAATGAAAGTAGTCATGGTGATATACATTCAGCATTTTACTAAAAAACGTGGTTTCAGTTTACCAGGCGAATCTGTCATTCATTATTTCAAAATTCTAACTGCAGATGACGTTTTGCTGGGTTTCACAAGCTTGCATGACAACTTAAGTCAGCTAATACTTCTCATTTGTGGATAGTTGACCATAAATATAGTTATTATGCCTGATTGAGTCACATATAAAAAGGTGTTGCATCTTCTCCTTTAAACAATGTTTTAATGAATTAGAAGCTCTGAGCATCTTACCAGGTGTGATCTTCATGAGCACTGTCTTGCGGTCCTGGTGTACTTGTTGAACACGGAGGTACTCACTTTACTTATCAAACATACTGTTACTGACTCAATTCTTACCATAAATAGTGATCAACATTCTCGTTCAGTTTTTCTCTCTTCTGAAACATTGATCCCAGGTCTTGCTCTGTCATCATAAGGCATTTTTTATATTAGATCCCGTTAACGTTCCCTGGAGGAAGAACTCATATTTAACGTGTGCTGGGCAGTTTAAATGCACGGGTCCCTGTTGCCTGAAGCCGAGTTTAGGGGAGAGAAGAGAGTTGGGATTATTGTTTAATTATCGAGTGGTGACATGACCTGTTAGAAACTGAAATTTGGTCAGTCCAGTCTTCCTCTGCCACTCCTGCCGTTGTGGTCGTTGACTGCATGGAAGTTCTTTCTTAGGCTGTTTATTTTGTTAACGACCTAAGATTATTATTTTCTTCTTGCAAAGCTGGTTTCTATCATGTTAGTTGTCAGTTGCTCAAACAGTGGAGCATCTCTTACGTTTCCCGCTGGTTTAGGGCGTCCTCAGCTCTGAGTCTGAGGACCTTGCGGATCTCCTTCCCTCCCCAGTTGCTCATCTTGCGATTACAGTATCCTTGTCAGCTCTTGCTATTGTTACTCTGATCAGCTGTTTCCTGTAATTTAAACTCCCCACGGGTTGCATTCACGTTACATTAGCAAAAAATCCCAGCCAGGTCCCGCCATCCCGCCAACTTATTTACACCAGACCAAGCTTGAACGTGCGCCCTCAGAGGCGGGTTATTGAGGGGGACAGGTTGACACCTGACACTGGCAGTTAAGGTAAAAAGGAGAGGCGAAATGCCAGTTTGGGGTGATAAACACGTGGAATCCAGCATTGTAATGTTTATTTATTTCGCGGCACAGTCTTGATTACTTTATTGTGTTAGTAGTGCTTTATTTGTATGCCAGGGACTAACAGCACATTTGACTGATATTTATTTATTTTTTTTGCAAAAGACAGACACAGAGTGGGTCAAAGTTCACGATTAAGGTGAAGAAGGTGTGAGCTGAACGATGACCTGGTCCGTTTACCTGAAGCTGCTTATGTATGCATGCTCGGGTCAATCTGCAGTCTATACACAAGATGCAACATTTCACTCAGATCCATTTTCCCCAATTTTTTTTTCTTCCATTTAAACATTTTAGACTAAGGAAAAAAAAAAAACAGAATTCCTGTATTTTCATATTGGAGTAAATGGATCCATTTTTCTCTACTCCCAGATGTGGAAAAAAGGGAGAATCCTGTGTGTCACTTTGTAACGCCCCTGGATGGAAACATGGACTCTGATGTCCACCGTCCTGCCGAGGTAAACTGATGTCACGCTGGAGCATCAACAACAACAAAAAGCTTGTTGTTTCCTCTCTCTCATATCTTTCCACCAGTCATGTTATATTCAGCTTTTTGGAGTATTTATTTTCCCCATCAGTTTGATGTTTCCTTTCCATTTCCTTCCTTTGTGGTATGTTCTTGCTGTGGACCTGGGTTTATTTCCTGTCCCTTTCTCCTGCAGGCCATAGCGACAGATGGGAAAGGCTGGAAAAGAAGAATAGAAATAGTCATAAGAGAATACCACAAGTGGAGAACTTACTTCAAGAAAAGGGTAGGGTATCATTCAGTTATCTGTTACTATACCACACATTGTATATGTTTTATTAAGGGAATGATGGGAACTTTGTTGCAATAGTCTGATCTTTTGTTTAATTTAATGTAAAATGCAATTTATTTATAAGATATATATATATATATATATATATATAATATATATATAACATCCTCTTTTATAGCTACAGAAGCACAAAGATGAGGACCTCTCAAGCTTACTTAAGGTATGTAAAACAGCATGATGTGTAATTCACCAGGGTGGTATTGAAATCAACATGATCACTGCTGTCAGCATGTTTCAGACACATGCTGATGCTGTTTGAATTAACCCATGCTAATATTGTTATGCTTACTATTATTTATGTACTTCATAATATACTATATGGCCAAAATTATTCACTCATCTGCCTCAACTCACAAAAGGACTTAAGTGACATCCCATTCCCAATCCATAGGGTTCAATATGACGTCAGTCCACCTTTTGCAGCTATAACAGCTTCAACTCTTCTGGGAAGTGTGTCCACAAGGTTTAGGAGTGTGTTCATGGGAACTTTTGACCATTCTTCCAGAAATGCATTTTTGAGGTCACACACGGATGTTGGACGAGAAGTCCTGGCTCTCAGTCTCCGCTCTAATTCATCCCAAAGGTGTTCTGTCAGGTTAAGGTCAGGAGTATGTGCAGGCCAGTCAAGTTCATCCACACTAGACTCTGTCATCCAGGTCTTTATGGAGCTGCTTTGTGCACTGGTGCACAGTCATATTGGAAGAGGAAGGAACCAGCTCCAAACTGTTCCCACAAAGTTGGGAGCATGGAATTGTCCAAAATGTCTTGGTATGCTGAAGAATTCAGAGTTTCTTTCACTGGAACTAAGGGTCCAAGCCCAGCTCCTGGAAAACAACCCCACACCATAATCCCCCCTCCACCAAACTTTACACTTGGCACAATGCAGTCAGACAAGTACCGTTGTCCTGGCAAACACCAAACCCAGAATCGTCAATCAGATTGCCAGATGGAGAAGTGCGATTTGCAGAGAACGCGTATCCACTGCTCTAGAGTCCAGTGGCGGCGTGTTTTACACCACTGCATCCAATGCTTTGCATTATACTTGGTGATGTCTGTCTTGGATGCAGCTGCTCGTCCATGGAAACCCATCCTTGAAGTTCTCTGCACTGAACTAATTTGAAGGCCACATGAAGTTTGGAGGTCTGTAGTGTTTAACTCTGCAGAAAGATGGGGATCTCTTCCCACTATGCACCTGAGCATCCACTGACCCCGCTCCGTCAGTTTATGTGGCCTACCATTTCTTGGCTGAGCTGCTGTCGTACCCAAACACTTCCATGTTCTTATAATACAGCTGACAGTTGACTGTGGAATATTTAGGAGCAAAGAAATTTCACGACTGGATTTGTTGCACAGGTGACATCCTATCTCAGTTCAACACTGGAATTCACTGAGCTCCTGAGAGCGACTCATTCTTTCACAAATAGTTGTAAATACAGTCTGCATGCCGAGGTGCTTGATTTTATACACCTGTGGACATGGAAGTGATTGGAACACCTGATTCCTATTAGTTAGATGGGTGAGTGAATACTTTTGGCAATATGGTGTATGTAATCTATTCATGTGCAATAATAGGTGCCTTTGTCTGCAAAAATGATGTCAAGATCTATGAATAACAGACTGTCTCTTGGAGGAATCATTAGTGTTATCACTGAGGGGACTTTTATTTGATTCCAGTTGTGCAATACATATTTTAATGTTTTTCATTGATGCAAAATAAATTTTGGTACCAGTCAGATGCTGTCCTGTTACTATTTATGTGACTATGAATTTCAAGACCTCAGGTGACTAAAGCTAATGCAAAGTTCTCTGCAGATAAATAAGGAATTAATTTAACATAAATGTATGTTAAACATTAATACCATCTCTTGTTGACTGTGCACAGCACTGCATGCCTGTGTGACATTAACTGGCTTGGTCGTTGCATTTTTAATACTCAAAGGGGCCAGAGGAGCAGTTATGCCTGTTTGGGGAAGTCTCTCCAGACATGCTGCGTGTCTCCTTTTGTCAGGATGAAGAGACAGCGGTACGACGTATGCCTCGTAGGCACACTGAAGCCCCTGCCCCAATGGAGATGGACCCCCTCTTTGATATGGATGTTCTGATGTCGGAGTTTTCCGACACTTTGTTCTCTACGCTGTCGTCACACCAGCCTATGGCGTGGCCAAATCCAAGAGAAATTGGTGAGAAGTTCATAAGGTTTCTGTCCTCTGTTCTGTATCAGCCAACTAGTATAGACAGTTGTCTAAACATTTTAGTGAAATGTATACACATTTTTTTGGCTCACCATATTAATAAGCACCCCCTAAATGATTCAGCAGCTGAATTTAAATGTTGCCGCAGCTGTTTCCTAAACAATATTTCAAAAATCAATCAAATACTTGTGTTTTCTCCTTGCTTGCCCTTCCCCCGCCATCGATTTTCCACAGCTCATGCAGGAAATGCAGATATGATCCAGCCAGGACTCATCCCCTTACAGCCAAACCTCGACTTCATGGACTCGTTTGATCCGCTGCAAGGTAGAAGTACCCCAGCTGCAGTAGCAGCACACTACTAATAGTTCACAGTGTACATGAATCGAGCGCACATGTTCTAGTAACGCTGCTGTAGCAGTTGGCTTAGACTAACACAAAAGGTAGAGTGGTTTTACTAACCTCTAGCTAACATAGAGACTCTTGTTCCAGACTTATTTCACAGCCTCCGTCAGCCTGCCTTCCCCTCTGTTTCCCCCACTGCATCATCTGTCACCCCTCTGCCCAGCAGCAGCTCTCAGTCACAGGTAAACACCGACCCAAGGCTCAACCCCCTAACACACTCCACCATGACAGTTTGCGCAAGGAGAGAGTTTATTAAATAGACTTTTCATTTTGGCCCAACGTTTGAGGATCTCTTCCATCTTTTTGTCTTTTCATGGCCACATGCAAAATCCATTTGCTTTAATATTTATTAAAATTTATTGACCAGCTTTTTCTTTAAACATGACTTACTGTGTTACAGTAGATATCTATTCCAGCACCTTTTCACACCTGAAAATATAAACAAAGACTTGTTTCATTCTCTCTTAAGTGGGATGTGTCCCCTAACTGTACTGTGTGCATGTAAGAGAAGAGTCGAGGGAAACGAATAATGATGTTTGTGCCACTATAATGTTATGGCATTGCTATCAACGACATCTATTCCAAATACAATATTCACTTGGCCAAACAATTTGTGTGAACCTTTTAGGAAATACAGCAGAAGTGAAGATATTTTAATGATAGTCTGTTTCTTTTTCTTTGCAGCATTTAATAATGTTTTTGTGTAATATCCTTCCCCCGTGTATTCTTGCAACTCATTTTTCCTCCCTTTAGTTCTTGAGAAAGCTTCTTTTAACTTCCTGTAAGTGTTTTGAAAGTGTGAATTGGAAGATATGTTCATGCTGGAAAAAAACCCAAACTTACTTCAGTTTGACCTTTTAATGTTTAGGAAAAGGCAAATAAGCTGGATGTGAAAATGGTCTTACAGTTGTGCAAAAAAACAAAAAAAACAAAAGTGTAGTTTTTTTTACACCAGTAAAAGACTTGTTTTACAAGTCAGTGAAGGACAGGAGTAAGTTGGTTTATAATTATTATTGTTGTTGTTGCTTTTATTGTTATTGTTAGCTCTAGTTTTTTGGCAGAATCGTGTGTTGCACAATAACAGAGTTGATATTCCCACTGATGTGTGTTTACATAAAACCCTTTTGCTGTGGTTTTAAGCTTCTGTGTGGAGAAGAAAAAGGTTAACCATCCATTAATGTTAGAATTAGAAATCAATCTACTTTGCCACTGACTAAATCACCTGTTTATTGGGTTTGTCATTGTGATAAGCGTAACTAGTGCCACAAAAACAAATCTATTAAATTGTGTCAATTTTCTATTAAATTGTATTATATAATTCGCCTACCCTGTATTAGGTTTACCAGGTATATGTCATAAAATGGCTGGTGGGTGTATCTGAAAGTACTGAATGTGTTTGACTTAATTTCTTTTTGTCCTCTGTTGCCAGGCCCAGTTAATGTCTTCCTTGCAGCTCTCAGCCAGCCAAATCACCTCCGCTGGCCCCCTGCCCATCCCCTCTCCGATGGCCAGTCAGACCAGTGAAACTGGTGGAGGCGGAGCTGACTATGTGCAAAACTGCATGCCCCTGTTTGCCGGGCAGGTCTCTCCCAGCAGTCAAACGGTAGTGTCCTCCGTCTCTCAGCCGTTGTGCCACGATCCCCTGGCACAGTGCCTTCCAGGTCAGAACCTGGCGTCAGCGCCGTCCATGGGTCCCTCACCCTTGAACAGCACCTCAACTTTGGACGAGACTGTCGCTCACTCTGTGATTACGCACACAGCCCCCTCTACCGTCACGCCCAGCAACACGGCCACCACCTTCAGCCACATCTCGGACTATAGCTCCATATCCACACAGTCGCCTCCTCCTCCATCCCAGCTCCAGCCGCTGGCTTCACTGCCCGCCGCTCCCGTCCAGCACTCTCAGACTTTTGCTCTACCTCGCCCTTTTCAGTCAAACAGTGCCAACAAAGTCAACTCTGTGCAAAGGATTGCGCCTGTTAACACCCTCCCTTCCTCACACCTCATCTTCACTGGTTAGTGGCTTCTAATCATGGTGTTGTGATCTGAGGGTTGGAAAGTGTCACTTTAAATCAGTTGCCACAAGATAGTGCTCAAGCCTTAACAATTCAGAATTAATGGCGTACTATGATACATATGTAAGTCGTACAAACTAAGTGAAGTCAGTATCAGTACAGGAACAATTACAGCAAGAACAAAAAAGTAGTGTGAAATGTAAATGAAATCATATTTGGACATACTTAGAAAATTGGCGTTGAAACAAACTTCAGTATTTTGAATGTTGATATTGTAACTAATAATTTACAGAAAGATCATCCCATCATTGTAAAAGATTTAAAACTTGTAAAACAAACAAACATACATTTTATGTATATATTTTATCTTCACAGCCCCTTTTCCAGGTCATCCCAACACTTTGATTGTTACACCCGCACCCCTGAAAGCAGATGTAGTCTCGACGAATACCAGCATGGTCATCACCCCTTCCCACGCTGGAGCGGTACGGCCTCGCTTTACGGCGACACATGGACGATGACAAGATCAGGCTCTTTCACAGATGAAATGTGAGAAAATGAAAAAATGCAACTATTCTAAAGCTCTCATTTCATCTCAGGCCTCTGGATTTCACATCTTGCCTCAGTCACAGAAGCCTACCCAGCCGATTGTCCTTAAAGAGAAGTCGTATTCTTCATGCTGCAAAACTCAGAAAGCTTCCTCAGGTGTTGGTGAGAAGTGTCCCTAACAGGAATGTCTCAAAGAATGTATAAACCTAAAGCCCACAGCTTCATTTCTTCGTCTTCTTTTTTGTCTTTCCAGCTCACAGTCAGCCAGGATCAAGTAAAGCGTCGTCTGGTGGCCTGGATCAAGTTCCCAGTCCCCAGTCCATAATAAGCAATACTAGTAGTAGTAGTACCATCCTGGTAAAAAATGAGCAAAGTCAGGTTTGTGTCTGGATTTTAAGATCTTGATAGGTTTTCAAAGTTTTGAGATCTGTTTAAAGATGAAGTGTTTCCTTCGACTTTAATTTATCTGGACATCAACATCAGTCACATTTTCCTTTTTTTTAATTTTTCCCGCTGTTGTCTGGCAGAGTCGGAGGACAACACACATATCTGCTGAACAAAAGAGACGATCAAACATTAATATCGGCTTTAAGACACTCGGCAGCCTGGTTCCGACTCTGAAGTCGCAATCAAACGTAAGTCTGTGTAGCTTTGTGCCAACCAGAAGAAACTTGTAAATGATTCTCAGTGTACACAGCGTTAACTTGTAAAATTTGATCGTCTATTGTCCCTTTAGATCACTAATGCAGTCACGCTGCAAAAGACAGTGGAGCACATTGGGAAGCTACAGCAAGAGAGGCAGCAGCTGCAGGAGGAGGTCAAGAGACTACGAGAGGAAATAGAGGAGCTCAATACTTCTATTAAGTATGCTAAAGGACTGTATGCATCGCGCCTCTACACAAACACGTTTCACACCGTTTTAATAATTAACACTTGCTGTCGTCCCTCACCGTTTGATTGCAGCTTGTGTCAGGAACAACTGCCTGCGACGGGTGTGCCTATGAGGCAGCACCGCTTAGACCACATGCAAGACAAGTTTAATGAGTACGTGAAGAACCGCACTCTTCAGAACTGGAAGTTCTGGATTGTATCCTTCAGTGAAACAAACCCCAGGCCTTTTGCTTCTTAGTATCAACTCAGACTGGAGCAAACTGGAGTGATTTGGGATACATTTGTGTCACCACTGGTCAAGAGAACCAACATACAAATGTACAGTTAATAGTTTGCCAACTGGGACTTATTTACGCAACATAAAGGGATAACTTTGCTGCTTATCTCTTAGGTTATTAATTTAAGGTAAAGAACAACAATAAAGAATTTATTATAAGCATTTGTCTGCCTCCAGTGCAACTCTGGAAGTTGTCATTTAAACACACCGAGTAACTAAACTTCCTCTAATTCATCTTTTTATTCACACGATGCTTACAAAGCACTGCTAGGCAGGCATATCTTGTCATTAACGTTACTCTATTAAAAGTATCTTCTGGTCAACCTGGAAGTGTTTCTACACACAATCTCTTCTGGAGTCTGCATTGCACACTAGAAGTATTAAAGTTCCTTAAAAATCCTAGTTTCTTCCTGCCTGACCTCTCAGCTAAACTATCTAGCATGACCGATATGCCGGATATGAGTTGACAAGTCTCGCCAATCACGCTTTCGAAGAGTTTACACAAAGCTCTGAGGCTCCCAGTCAAAGTCAGACTTGCCTCCAGTACAGAGCATTTGCTGAAATCGGGGTTAAAATTAAATTGGATAGTGTGAACTGGATCTAAAAGTGAGGCGTCTCAGTTTTCATGTATGGGCTGCTAAAGCTCAGCTTCGTGACTCCTCACCTGGTGGTCAGTGAAATAATTACAGTGTGTAGTAAATTATAGTAGCTGCTTCTGTTTCTATTCTCTTTCACTAAAGGGCTTGGATAGAAGGCCCGAACTCTTCCAGGCCAGAAATGCACACATTAGGTTCTGGTTTTTAACTCGGGTTCTCTGCTGTGAATTTAGTCCTTGACTGTAACTCCTCCTAGTTCAGCATCATTATCAAGCCTCTCTTTGAGTCTTTCAACGACATGGTGTCAACTACAAGCCGAGCAGAGCTGTGTCAGACTACGCTGCAGTGGTTCGAATGCCATTGCTCCCTGCCTGTGCTAAGACCCAGTAAGTAAAAATATACACTTCTTGAACATGCACACGGGACGTCGCAGACTGGCGGCCTTCAGTCCGTCTGCTCTGTGTCAATAACCAATATCAGTGGATCAGTTGAAGTCATGACGGGATTTCTTTCCAGCTGCGCAATGTGTTTTAACTCGGTGTGGGGGGTTTTTCACTCAATTAATTTTGCCACTATCTTTTTGTGTTTTCCTGTATTTTCGTCATTGTCTACTAGCCGTGACACAACAGGATGTTTCTCAATGCCTTTTCCTTTTAACTCTAGATTAAATCACTCCAGATGTGACATTTAAACTTTGCTTTTTTTCTTTTTTTTTTTTTTTTTCTTTCTCCGATGTGGCCTAATATACTTTTCCTGCGTCACATTCTCAGTTTTTATACGTTACTGGAGGTGGTGGGGCCTGTTGATGGAAGAATTAAGTTAATTGCTTTGTCTCGTTCTTGACTGGCGGGGCTCTCATCTGTCATTTAAGGACTCGCATGTATCGTTCAAGTAGATCATTAGTGACAACTCGGCTCTTGAAACTTGAACCCTTGTTGTCCTCAACATGGCATGCACTATCTTGCCAAAAGTATTTGTTCACCAGTCCAACTAATTGGAATCAGGTGTTCCAATCACTTCCATGTCCACAGGTGTATAAAATCAAGCACCTCTGCATGCAGACCGTTTTTACAACTATTTGTGAAAGAACGGTTTGCTCTCAGGAGCTCAATGAATTCCAGCGTTGAGCTGTGATAGGATGCCACTTGTGCAACAAATCCAGTCGTGACATTTCCTCGCTCCTAAATATTCCACAGTCAACTGTCAGCTGGATTATAAGAACGTGGAAGTGTTTGGGACGGAGCGGGCTCAGCAGACGCTGAGGCGTATAGTGGGAAAATATTGCCAATGATACTTGTTTGACTGCATTGTGCCAAGTGTAAAGTTTGGTGGAGGGGGGATCATGGTGTGGGGTTGTTTTCAGTAGCTGGTTTGGTACCTTAGTTCCTTAGTAAGTGCAACAAACTGAGGTTGAATGGCATTATCTTTTCTTTCTTCTTTTGGTCCCAGTCATTCAGTTGTATAATTGTTTTTATGCATCTGGGTGCTTGAATGAATGCGTAGTTGGAGGAATGTAACACTGTTTCTGATCCATAGCATGTTTGTGCTTTATAACTGTCACATTAATTAATTAATAATGCTTAAATAGCTTTATTAGCTAAAAAATACCTTTCACTTTGAATTGATTTAGAAAAGTATAATCTTCTAAAAATTGCTTTAGTTTTTGTAACTGTATGCTTTTATGACAAAACATATACGTGTATATATATATATATATATATATATATATATATATATATATATATATATATATATATATATATATATATATATATATATATATATATATATATATATATATATATATATATATATATATATATATATATATATATACGTACACATGAGAGGGGGGGGGGGGGACTTTGAGGATGATAGAGTTGAAAACACTTTGTGTCTTTAGAAATGAAAGGGTTGTACTTTCTTTTTCCTCAATTCTTAATAGTTATTTACAGATTAATTCAAATAACTGTGTCAGATTATGGTTATTAATATGTGATTTATGGGTTTTCAGTGGTGCTGAGTACACTCCGTCAGCTGAGCAGAAGCACATCCATTCTCAGTGATCCGTCCATGCTCCCTGAAGAGGCCATCCAGGCTGTCTCGCATACAGATGTGTAATCATGCTCTCAGGAGTAGTTCTTGACCTCAACATTGTCGATATCAATCGTTTTAAAAGAATTAAAAAAAAAAATGTAAATATGTATTACTAGTTATGGACATTAAACAAAGTCTTCCACAAATTCCCAGATCCACAGATTCCCAGCAATCAGTGAAGCCACAGTTGTTACCTGGGACTGGATGACCGGATGTCTTTTACCTTGAATGTAGGACAATTATTCATATGGTTTGTTGTACACTGTTTAACAGGAATGATGGAGGAGCTTCACACAATCAAGCTGACAAAACTCTAAGTACACGCCGAAGTACACGCAACAGCGGGTTCTTGTGCTTTAGTTTTTGAACAACAAGGTGGATTTAGATATAAGTAACGTTTGTAATGTAAAACACAACAATGTGTTTTAAAAGGGAAAATAGTTAGTGAATCTCAGTTGAGTGTTTTCGCTCAGAAAATAAACTAAGTGCATTTAGTTGTTTGTTTGTTTTTTTTTGTTTTTTTTTTTTGTAACCAGGATATGAGATTAATTTGTAATATTTTGCTTTGCAAGCCTGGAAGCGTTTTGTTTCCTTTTTGCTCCAGAGGCTCTCCAGGGAAGACCTCACACCAGAATGTAGTAGATCTCCTGAGAAAAAAATCAAAGGAGCAGCCGATGAAGCACAATTTTGTTCAGTTTTCCATCTTTTATTTACTCAGGTGAATGCTACATTGCCAGTTAACACTAGTGTGTCCTCATGAATCTTCATTCACATCAACCGTCTGGCTTTTGCTCATTCTGCATCCTGCAGAAGATAGCAGTCATCTTGGATATGTTACACTCATGGACTTTCATGGAGGAATGTTGCAGCACTATGGAATAAAATTGCTTAAAGCCTTCATAGGGAGCATAACTGACAGTACAGGACAATATAGATTATTAGTGTATACTATGCTCAGCTGTACAGTACTGCAGGATCTGGTGTGCAGAAGGGTTTTTTTCTATTCTTTGGTCACTCAGGGCTACTTTAGTGTGTAAAAAGAATATTGTCCATTCACCCAAACAATCAAGTCAGGATCCTTCTCAGCAGGAAGACGTGTTGTCTATAAGGGTACAGTTTGTTTGTATTACATGGATTGCTTTTTTTAAATTTTTTTTTCATGGGCTTTGTTACAATAATATTTAACTTGATGACAGAATAAAAGAATTTCTCTTCCATGTGAACATATTGCACAAAAAAGTGCACCACAAGCCATATTAATGAGGGTTTTACCCGCCTATATAGTACCCGTGCTGTGTAAGAGACAGTCTGTATGGGATGGGACGCACCGTGCAGATACAGCAGCCATGTGTGACGTACGTCAGCCTCACGATCAAAGTGTCCTTACCTGTACTCATCGCAAACTGATGTGTATTTCAGATTGGTTTTTAATTTGTGACCCAGCACTCCTCAGGCAGATATGGATTTTGTGGTTTGTATTTTGCCTTTTTTCTTTTCTTTTTTTGCAGAACTGAGTTTACAGTAGCAAAAGGCAACATTTTACTGTTATGATTGTGTAGCTTTTAGCATGCGTTCTTTGATTGTGTATTGCAAGTGTCTTTATATGAAAGGCTTTTTTTTTTTTTTTAACCAAACAATTCTTGTTAAAGGTACATGGGGGAAAAAAAAGTAAAAATTTGTACGGGGCGGGGTGGAACTTTTAATTGAAACGTGACACTGTTACATTACAGTGTACAACCATGTAATATGTTCAGTGTTCAAGTCAGATATTAAAGTTCCCATGAAAAAGGCTGGTAGTGTGCTGTTGAAGTTTCTCAAGGGCTACAGATTAACTGCAGGAGTATAACCTAGAGGTCACCCCACCACAAAAATCACAATCTGGTCTGATTGGTTAGTTTCTGGGACCGCACACTTTTGCATTAGAGAATTTTGGACACAAAATGCAACATCCCTGAATGTAAGAAAAGTCGTCATTATTTTTCAGTCTGGTAATTTCAATCTTAGAACAATTCTCCAGATTTTACTTTTCTTTTTTTTTTTTTTTTGGTGTAATTTTTGGCCAGTTACTGCTGTATAGTTGACTTTTTGTGCAAGAAAGATCATTTAAAACACTCAAACCAGAAATGTGACTTCATGGGAGCTTTAAGTGCTCACTTGTGTGCTTAAGTAATTTATTGCTTTCATATATATATATATATATATATATATATATATATATATATATATATATATATATATATATATATATATATATATATATATATATATATATATAAACCTTTTTACATAGCTTTTGTTGCTTGAAAAGGATGGTTTTTTGTTGTTGTTGTGATGAATGGCTTCATGAAGATTCACCTTTGCTTTCAGGTTTTTGTGAGGATTCTCCTCCCACATCCAGTGGCTTTAATATTTTTGACACATGTTAAGTTTCCTTTTTATAGTTTGCCATTTCTGTAAGAGAGTTTGCTTCATTGGCAGTGTACAGTATATTTTTGCAGATTGGATCTGCATCTGTTGGTTCTCTCTGTATTTCTATATGGAGTTTCGAGAAAAAAATAAATATTTTCTTATGCAGTGTACGAGTGTTTTTAAAGATCAGGATGTCTACAATGTAACATGTTATAAAATGCCTTTAAATGATGCAAAATCACAATAAACACAAGGAAATTAAACGTATGAGTTTGATTCTTTTATTAACATCTTTTTTTTAAATAAATAAATAATTTATTACCCCCCCCCCCACCCCGAAACAAATTAAATACATTATGAATTTAAAAAATAAAGCCAAATAATTTAAGAGTTAAATACAGGATGCACACTACTGATGAAATCGGGGCTTCAATTTAATCTGCTCTGCATAAACTGCAGCATGCACCTGGCGTACGTGTACAGGTCCAGCTCCTGCTTGAAGTTAGGGAGGTTGCAGCTCTTGGGGACCACTCGACCGTTCTGGAGCTTCTCCACACTCAAAAGGTACTGGCTGCTCGTGTTTAGTGCGTCAGACACCTCGGGGATAAGTTTGGACAACTTCTGCATGAAACATCGAAAAGAGGGGATTTGCTGCTGCAGGGACTGCTGGCTCCCTCCGAACTGTTCTGATACGTTCAGGGACGCGCAGGAGACATTGGGAAACAGTTCTGGATCCTCCTGCGGGACGCGGACAAGGAGTCAGAGGAGATAAAAATATTAAAATTAAAAAGATTTTATATAATAATTCAATGTGCTGATTGTGCAGCAAGCAAAAGCAATATCACATGTGCTCTTCACAATTCCCGAAAAGCAAAACAATCTTGAATTTATAGAAACAGAATAGACCAGGAGATATTCCTCAGGGGAAACAGATTTTGATTAAAAAATTTAACATTTCAAAATGATTTCTGTCCATAACTTTAAAAAAGTATAAAAATGTAAACTCTAGAAGTCTAGATATACTGAATTGGATGCTTAATATTCCAATGCCAAAAAAAAAAAAAGAAACGATTTTGTGACTGTGAACATTTTCCCTGTTTGTTTGTATCAATGCGATGTCCCGAGTTGAAAATAAGATTTAGTAAAACAGAAAAGGCTTACTAGATGGACCACTGTGCTCCGGATCTCCTCCTGCAACATCTTGAAGGTTTCTTCCAAGGCTCCATCTTTGGCGTCCCTCTTAACAGGATGGCAGGCTGCTTGTATAATGAGCAGACCCAGGAAGGCAAAGACTGTGGAGAGATGAACCCACATGCACTGAGACAGGCTTGGGCGCTGTTGTCCAACTTTTTCAGTGAAAGTTTGAGTTTGCTGGACCGCCAAATTTAAACAAAAGACAAAAGAGACAGTGAATCTTCACTTCAAGATACTTACCAGCTCGGAAGTCCATGACAACAGGAGGCTTCACTCCACAACAAGCTCTGTTCTGACACTCTCTATCATCCATGTTTGGAGGACCACTTTTATTACGAGTCTATAGATAAAAATCATTTCTTTCCAACTCCCTGGCTCTCACAGGAAAACCCGTGCAGGACTCAGTTTTACTTTCCGGGGTTTCCAGCCTCTCTAACATACTCACCGATATTCATTTAGATTTGCATTCATTAAATATTGGCCTTTGATATCAGTGAAAAATAAATTGCGTAATGGAAAAGATGCACGCATCGTCTATGAAGTCATAAAGACAGGGATTTTTCTTTCTTTAATGGTGCAATTCTTACTTTGAGTTTGAATGCATCATTCATTCAGATCGTTATCTTAGAAAGCAAATGTCATTGTGGACAGGGGTCGATGAATATATGCAATCGTAGTTTCAAAAAAGTTTGATGTTATGTAAAATGTAAATAAAAGCAGTTTGCAATGATTTGCAAATCTCATAAACCTATTTGACTCTGAATATAATATAAACAAATCATTTGATTTTAAAACATTTGAAACTTTGACGTTTTGCCTTTTCATGGAAAATGATTTTGAATTTGATGGCAGCAACACCTGTCAAACCAGTTGGAACAGGAGCAACAAAAGGCTGGAAAGGTAACTGCAGGAGCTTTTAACCACTAATTAGGTTAACTGACAACAGGTCAGTAACAGACGGAAACAGAATTAAAATATAAGGCAGAGCCTCTCACATCTAAAGATTGGCAGAGGTGTGCTGATCAGTGACATTCTGCATTAATAAATGGTGAAACAATTTCAGGAAAATGTTCCTTAGTAGAATTTGGAAAGTCTTTGAAGTTCCGCCACCTCCAGTGTATAATATCAAAAAAAAAAAAAAAAAATTCAGAAAATCAGGAGGAATCTCTGTGGGCAAAGGGACAAGGGTAAAGATCAAATCTGAATGCTTGTGATTACCGGGTCCTTTAACTGATCTGATTCCCAACAGGAAATCATTGCATGGACTCAGAAATACTTCCAGGGATCACTGTCTGTAATCCAAATATGCAGCTTATAATTCTACCATCCAAAGAAGAAATAATATGTGAACAGGATCCAGAAACACCACCATCCTCTCTGGGTCAAAGCTTATTTAAAATAGTCTGAGGCAAAATGGAAAACTGTTCTGCCTTCAGATAAATCAAAATTTGAAATTCAATTTGGAAACCATGAATGGTGTCTGCTGCTGATTACAGAGGAGAGGGACCATCCAGCTTGTTATCAGCGCTTAGTTCCAAAGCCTGCAACACTGATGATATATGGTTGCATTATTTCCTAAGGTGCGGGCAGTTTACGCCGTTGTTTTTATCTGGAAAAGCACCAGCAATGCTGCAAAGTACACAGAGGTTTTAGAGCAACATATGCTCCTAATCAGAAAACATCTCTTTCAGAGAAAGGCCTTGCATGCTTCAGCAAAATGATGCTAAATCACAAATTGCATCCATCACAACAGCATGGCTTCACAAGAGAAGAGATCAGGTGCTGAACTGGCCTGCCTGCAATCCAGATCTTCACCAACAGAAAACATTCGGTGTACTTGGTGCATTAGGAAAAATTCAAAATTAGCAAATATTTTCTTTGAAATGGCATAACATGTCAGTTTCAGCATCTGATATGTTGCTTATGTTCAATTGGGAATGAAATACTGGTTTATGAGCAAATTATTGTATTCTGTTTTATTAACATTTTACACAGAGTCTTCAAGTTTTTTGAAACTGGGTCTAAATTGCTACATTTCTACGAAATGGGTCTACGGAAATCTGAGGGTAAAAAACTCCGTTTGAGGGTTTAAAAGTAAGTTTATTGTCGCCTCCACATAAACAGAGACATTAACAAGTACAAAAACATAGACCAAATAAATCTGGGTAAGCAGGTTCTGTTGAGTCTAAAGCTCGGATTTCCTGTAAAATAGAGACGGCACTTTTAATTAGGCCCACAGTATCCTACCCTGAACTCATAACCTGATTTTTGAGTTAAACTGTGAAATAGTTTGCATATTCTTTTTATCAGCTCAACTCTCACTGACACAGAATTAAAATATAAGACAGCAATAATATTGACGTCACATTTTAACCAAAGTGAAAGTTATCAAAAAGCAGAGGAGAGGTGCCTAGTGCAGCTCTTGGAGGTCTCCAAGAGCCCAGACCTGCATCAGCATAACTTAAGGAATGGGTCAGGATCACCTTATTGTTAGATTAAATGATAAATTAGTTAAGAGGTTCAACCATACTTTGATAAGGAATTCTGCATTAAATTTCCCCGTTTTAATGTGACATTTGTACATTTCATCAAGTGCAGGTTTGTGTGTGTATCTTTATATTTAAGAAGACCTTCAAAACTTTTTATAAGTGTTTAAATCTTAATAGTGGTGTTAAAGTCCAGGTAAGAATCAGGTTTGGGTCACTAGAGCGTTAAACGCTGGAGCAAACAGTGTCCATATAAACTAAATACAATTTACATTGTGTCCTTGCTTTGAAATTTCAGACAGCACCAAGCAACTTGAAAATAAAAGATTTATACTTTGAAGCCATAGTTTTATTTCATTATTGCAATTATAGATCTACACCGATGGAGCTGCACAAAGTTGACAAAAAAAACTTGACAAGGACAATATCATTTAGTGTAAGTCAAATAAAAACATAGAGCTAAAATACTGAAAACCCACTTTGGAGACAAATAAATAAATACATAAATAATCAATCTGCTGTCCTAAGTGGTCTACGGATATGAGCATTTGATGTTCAGGTAGTTTTCTGTCCATTTCCTGGCAAAGTAAATAATCCGAAAGCCAAATTCTCTCATAAAATAATGATCTGAAAAGGTCACGTTTCTTTGGCACAGTTTTGTGTCGCCAGCTATGCCTTTGCTCAGCACTTTGAAATTTATGTGAAATGCCTTTGTGCGTTCAATGAAAAACGAAAGATTCCCTTTCATATTCCTGAAGATTGCTGGCAGGTGGTTTTCAAAGTAGTCATTGATGGCACACATGGAGCTCTGAATCTCTTTAGTGTTGTTTTCCACGGGGATATGTATTCCCTTAGGCGGCTCCATCTGATTTGGATCGACCGATGTGCTGTTCACATATAAGTCTTTGACCTACGGAGAGAAGAGAGGTTTTTCTTTTTGTTATTTTGTTTCACAAAGGCCATGCTGAGGTTGTCAGCTGCCACTCACTTGTCAATGAATTCACTGAAACAGTTCTACCTGCTTCAATAATGAACTGAAATCACGATTTGCTTGCACCACTACATATATGCATATCACATCAAAGTATTCTTACTTACATATTTCTCTTCGGCCTTCATGAGATCATTCAAAGGTAAGCAGAATGCTGTTCTCTCTTTCAGATCTGGATTTGAAGCCATGAAGGAGATCTGCATCATGATGATGAAGACCAGAAACTCTGAAAAAAAAAAATAGGCCACATGGCGCCTCTGATGTCTCGATCTGCTTCTCAAATCAACGTAAACCTGACTGTTGAAGTGGAATCCACATGGTCATGATTTAAGGAAGTAAAAGATAGCCAAAGGTCTAAAGTATTACTCAGTAATTGTTTTTAAATTTTGACTGTGGTGTTACACTCACAACGCCATTAACAGTGGCAGCAGCCACCTAAGCGCCTAAGCCATGTATCTGTAACTATTAGTTAAAAGCAGCTTACCCTTGACGAGATGCATGTTGCGATTTGTTTGTCGCTGTTTGCGTTTGAGTTAATGAACCTGCACTTATTGCTTATATACCCTACTGCAACTTTTATTTTTTTTTTTCCTTGATATGCCATCACTTATTGATGACGATATTTTGGTATTATCATCCAAAAAAATCTCTTTGTACATTTTTCTGTTTTGCAGTTGCAGGACAGCCTTCACCACAGTGGTTTAAACTGCGGAGGTGAAGTAGACCGCCACGGTTATCTACATGTCTCTTTACTGAAACTTTCTAGAGAAAACTAGTTGCTTTGTGTCACACAAATACTCAGGTCTCCAACAGATTGCAGAAATATTCTAGGAGTTATTGTTATGATGATTTCAAACTTAAAAATGGTGTCACTTATTTCTTTTCCCACAATGTTTCCTGTGTCATTAGTCAATTATTTGCATTTAGCTCAAGTACTTTCACTCAACATACTGACAGACTGAAAAGGCATTCAGGCCTAATGCAACTTTATTCTATTTGGTCATCTGCAATGTCCAAATTTCAATTCTTTTTTTCCTCAAGCTTTGTGTAAAATTACATAAATGTTTTGTTTGTTATCAGATTAAGCACTTTGAGTTTGTCTAATGTTGTGACTTAGATTAAGGTTTGATTGAAATTGAAGGCACAGTTAGAATCAATTCTATGGGTTTACATACTTATTAATGCCATTATATAAATGAAAATAATCTTTTTCATGGTTTTGATTTTTAGGAACTCAGGCATAAAAGTAGCATTGCATGTTTAATTGTTTTTTTTTATTATTATTATTTTGTCTCTTCAAGAGAGCCTATATTTGGATGCTTAAAATGACAACAAAATCAAAAACGATTTTTTACATAATTCTGTTCTTTTGTTTGGGGTTATCCCAATTTGAAAAGCTGTCATTGTGACGTCACAGACCCAGAACACAAGTATTTTCCAACCTCACTATAGTTGTCTCTCGCCAACGTAAAATCATCCCACAGAAGTACAGCCCTCAGCCTTCTGTGACACATCTCAGAAGAGATATACTGCTCAGCAAAGGGAAGTGGGCATAGTATCTGACTCAGTGCCCGAAATGGGCTGCAACTACGTAAAGGCACATCTGAAAAGGGAGCTGTTGCCCTGCCTGCTGTGTCATTTCATCAGTTTATGTCAGAAATATTTCATAATGATCTAAGCAGTTTTTCCAACTTCTTGAAAAAGGGCATAATGTTTGAATGGTCGAAATTGCTCTGCCAGAGCAAAAATACATGTTTTCCTACCTTGACAAAGACGATGAAAATTATACTATGCAAAAGAAAAAAAAATACTCTAAACAAGGCAAAAAAAACCCACTTTCGTACAACCTCTTAACCGAGATGAACTGAGGTGCAACGAAATGTTACGCCTTTGCACTTCCTTGAATTTCACACATTGAGATGAAATATCAGAGCAGAGGTCCCACCTCGAGAGGGTACAGCAATCCTTCTAACTTGTTGCAGGCTTCCCAGTCAGAAGCTCAACTGTTGCCAAGGAACAGGCAGAAGTTTGGAAACAAACACCAGCCCAGAGACAAGCTCACTGTACATGTCATAGCTGCTGTAACTACTGTTTCTCTGAACTGCTAGAAATGTAAAGTCATAAATTAAATGTTGTCATGACCTTAAAGACACTTTCTGTTGTTTTAGAGAAGATTCGCTGTCTGAATGACTTTTCCTGTGGAAAAGGTCCGTGGGCGAGTTGAGTAAATAGCCAAGATAACTTATTTATAAAGCACTTTTAAAAACAGGTACCACTGACCAAAGTGCTGGTCACAAAAAACAAAGAACGCGTCAATGGTCTACCTAATAACTCCAAGGACTCACATCGTTCTCACATCGTTACTATATCCTTGTTGGTAATTCTGTGGTTCTGCTCTTGGAGAAAGAGTAAAGACAGCACAGAGGGACCAGAGAAAGAGTCCTTAGACGCTCTCCTGGATCTGCTGAGGTGTCCTGAGATAATGACTCGTGGAGCCCTGAAGCTTCAGCTTTGAGGTCTGCTTTGCTCAGCTGTGCTCACACCACTGCGCCCGCACCAAGACTATTTACAGTTACTTCACGTTGTGGACAAGGGTGTGAGTTTACACTTATTTTTTTAATTATTATTATTATTTGTTTACACATTCAAATACTGAAGATACTTTAAATTTAAGTAAAAGATTCTTGTTTTTTTTGTTGTTTCTTTTCTTTCTTTTTTTTTTTTTACCTTAGTAAGCACATCAAATTATAAAGAAACATCTGGAATTAAGAAAAACATGCACTTTTCTTATTCTTTTCTTATTCATGTTTTGCTTATAATTCTTTAGAATAATCAACCAGCTTTGGTTATTATGACAATGCACACTCTACAAATCCTGTCCCGTGTCAGCCATGGACGTTGGCATTTATTTACTTCTCAGACTTCAGACTCAAGCTGCACAGCGGCTCGGTGGTTGGTGTTGCCGCTTCACACGGAAGGTTCCTGGTTTTTCTGGGAGGAGTGTGCACGTCCTGTGCTTGCGCTGGTTTTCTCCAGGTATTCCACATTCCTTGCACAGTCTAAAAGCACAAATGTTGGGATCATCTGAGACTTTAAATTGCCTGTACTAGTAAGTCTGTGCATGTATGTTTGTACATTTATATGTGGCCCTGTGATGGACTAGACAGCTGTCTGGCGTGTACCCCCACCTTTTACCTGAAGAGAGTGGAGACAGGTTCCAGTAGACACCTGTGATTATGGACATCACATTCATGTATTCTTTGGACTCCATAAAGTATGATACAGTATCCCGTGCTTGACCCCCTCCCTGGATGGTTAACAAACTACAGGCAGCTCATCCGTGATGTTATGTCCATGTTGCGTTTAAGTGTCAGTCATTGACGATGGCCTGCTGAAGTTCACTCTAAGTCCCAATCATTTCTGAAGTCACATCAAAGAATCTGCCCAGGACCCTGAAAGTGAGTCATGGTCCTATACTTGTGCAATCTAGCGGCACTCTTGAAGCTTATCAGATTGTGTGATTTTGCAACACTTTCCACTTATGAATTGATGTGAAACAGGTGTTTCACTGTTAGTCATGACCAGCAGATAAAATACTGCCTTTTTAAGCCTCCTAAATAAATCATAGATGAAACTTGAACTTGAAAGACTGTTTGAACTAAGTAAAAAGTTAAATCAAAACCATTGGAAATGAACACTCCAGTGTAACTATTAGACTTTCCATTGGCTGTAAAGTCAACCATTTACATCCGGTCATGTCAGGAAGTTTCATTCTAGGTTTCGCTTTCTAATTTGTAAATTTGCACTTTAGAAACAATAGTTAAAAAATACAAATATACCCCCCCCCCCCCACACACACACCAAAAAAAAAAAAAAGAACAGACATGTACAAACCAAGAGTTTACTAATAAATAAATAAATAAAAACAATACTGATGTATGCCATCTCCACAGATATAAACTGAATATGTCCACTATTTTATTCTTTTACAGAAACTTGACATTGAGTCCACAGCACCTGTAACAGAGGCCAGCCCGTTCAGCTCTGACCTCCTCTCAAGCATAAACTGTGAGCGAGAGATGTGCACACCTGGTACTGGGTCAAAACCGCTGAAATCTGCTTTGATACGGCACAATGTAAGAATACATGTTTGAGCTGCACACGTTTCAAGCCTATAGGGACACATGGATTATTACAAAAAAGCAACTGAGCTGACGCAGTTTCTTCAAATGAGATTATAAAAAAAAAACAACCCTGCAGTCAGTCATTGAGGATGTGCAAAGAAAAAAAACCTCCAAGTATGATATTTGCATTAATAAAACATATTCTGTGAACTGTGGTAATTTTTTTCTTATCAGTATCCGAGGAAATTAATCAAATTTCCTCAGAGCAACACTGTCAAATCAAGCTGAGATGATGTTGAGTCTTTATCAATTATCAGCTGTAATCAGCAGTCCAATACTGTCATTCTTTGTATTGTGCCTCTTGTCTGACACCAGATTAAGAGACCATGACGATTGTGTTTTCCTTGTGTTTTCTTTATATTCTTCTGTCATATTTGTTCCTTTTTCTGCAGGGTCCCACTACCGCACTTAAAAAGGGTCAGAGATAATGAACTTCAGCGACACACAAACGTATGTTTTCAGTTCTCTGATTAAGGGGACTTAACCTCTGGCTAGAGGATGAAAAAGGTACCTAAAAGTGAGACCTGGTGGAAGCTTATAGATTTAACATGTTTTAAGACATATATTGTGCATTTTGTCAATTCCTGCATCCTCTGAAGACATCCCGGTGGCCAAATCCAGTCAAAATATAACAGAGAAGAAAGACTATAAGGCAAAAGAAGGGAATTCATCATTTAGTTCTTAAAAAGATATAAACTGCAGACACATTACTGAGTTCATGATCATGTTGATTAGAAATGCAGGATATCCTGGACCGTTTTCAAACAAACAGTTCAGGATATCCTGAACTGCAGAAAATGTGTGTACAACTCTGGCAAATGATGCGTGTTCAGGCCCCCGAATACATATGACCAGTGACACATCTGAGGCTGCTTAATAAATTGAATCTGTCAGCCCTACTGATGTGTCTTTGAGCAATTTCATAATGAGGAAACAACAACCTCTTCTGACTAAGAGATTGTGTGCACTTAAAAGGAAAATTTCTGAAAATTTTGATAAAGAAAAATGTATATATGAGTAGGAGGGAGGGTATTAGAAAACGAGTGGGGCATTATCTTTTTTTTTTTTTTTTTTTTTTTTAAGGAGTACGTGTCAGACTTTCTAGACAGTGAAAACAGGGGAGTATATTTTACTTCAAGTGTCAGCATTTTGAGTATTTCTTTTTGGAAGAACTTTTCTTCCAAAAAAGACGTGATATTGTGCAAAATGAAAAAAAAAACGGAATAAAATGTTTTTTAGACAAAAACTAACAAATTAGATGAAATAATAATAATAATAATAATAATAATAATACAACAGCTCTACACACAAGGTTAAATAGGAATATTCAATATCCAATATGTGGACAACTACATCATGACAAAAGATGATTCTTATTTTATTGATCTGTCCTACAGAGCACTAATCTGAAATAGTCATTTCCTTTATGACTTCATGGGTTTTTCACATTGTTATAGAGAATGTGTTGCCGCCTCTTCTTTAATGCATTGTTTCAGTTCACATCAGGCATGTTTCTTTTGAAGACAGATAATGTTCTTGTCATACAAACCTTCCGAATCAACCATGGTCAGGAGACTGAACCTAACTGTGTCTCAGAATTGCGCTGCCATTGGACTTATAATTAAACATGCTCAGTGAGGAGTGTAGGGTCTGTAGCTCTGACCATTACACAATTTGACCTTTGAATGAACTTACTGGAACGTCTACTCCTGAGCTTTCTACTTTCTCTGTGTGGAATTCTCCAAATTGTTTGGAATTTTTTTTCTCTTCTAGACAGATGTGTACCAACAACTGGTTTTCTGAGACCATTGCTTATGTCTTTCCCTCTTGGCACTATGTCAATTCACACCTGGATGTTCAAGGATCAGCAAACTTCTTCAAAGTTTGCTGATAATCTATTCATCAAAGGCTTTTGATTAGTAGCACCTAGTTGAAACTTACTCTCTTAATTCCTATGGAGAATTAGGAACTTAGTATCTTTGCACAGCCCGGATAATTGTTTTGTGTTTTGTGGCAAACACTATTAGCCCTCAGCTGAGTATATAGAGTTACGGAGAGGTACACTAGTAACCAGACATCTAGGGTAACAATTCCAAATAATATCTTGTACAATAATAATAATAATAAAATAATGATTAAAAAAGTTCCTAAGGGAAAAGACCTGGAGTAAACTGGGCCCACTTACAGTCCAGATCTTTCATAAACAATAAAAACATTTGGTGCATTGATTAAATAAAACTAAAGCAACTCTCTGTTTCAAAGGAGCAGTTAACATGACCCTGTTCAAAAATATGTAAAAATGTTTGGCTGACATGAAATTCAAAATGAGCAGATTTCTTTGAAAATACAGGGAAACATTTGCTTTAACAGTTAGTGGGCTTTCATTGTACAATTTTATTTAGTTATTGGGTTTAAATCATTTACCTACTTATTTACTTACTTATTTAGAACTGTTATTTCATAACATCAAACTGCAATTGATTACTTACTACAATTGAGTACTCTTAAAGACAAAAACAAGAAACCCGTACCTGAAATTGTTCAAGATGTCCCCATCAGACGCGTCCTTGGCTGTGCACGTGTATCACTGCAAAGCCTGGTCAAGGGAGGTCAGGAAGTCCAAGTGCTCTGTGTGTTGGAGAAGCTGTACACAAACACTTCAAAAGGCAGGTCGTTTTTCAAGCTCGTGAGGGTTTTCACAGCAAATGTTCATAAATGAGATTCAGTTCATATTTGAAAACTGTGAAAGTGAAAACGTGATTATAAGCAGACAAACTAAGACAGGGACTTTTGTAGAGGAAACCAACAAAGACAAGAAGAAAGAGGATAAAAAAACAAATCAGAACGGTGCCGTACATACATCACAGGAGAGCTCCACACCTTCAGAAGGTCACCTAAACGTTCCAAACTGTCCAAGTTCTGAGAAAAACTGAAAAATGGCATAAAAAGACAGTGCTGGTAGGTTATAATTACCTTACTATACGAGTTAAAGCTCGTCATTTTTATTTGACAGAGAAAATTAAACAATAAAGCTAGAGGTGAAAACAATTATATGTTAGTTTTGGGATATTCATAAAGTCTGTTTGTCAGTGTCGTGTTTTGTGCTGTGCGTGACAGACGGAGGTAAAGGAAGTGAATATGGAGATGTGGACATCCACACAGACCAGCAGGAACGTGACCAGCTGGTAAGTGTACACCACATATTAACTTTTCTTTTAATTCAAGCCAAAAATGTCACAGTAATTTATTATACAACCGTTTCTATATCATGAGCCTTCATACAGGAGAAAGTGGTTGTATGCAGTAGTATACAAGTGAAAAATTATTTTCTGTTTTGATATCCTAACACCGTACCGTGTTTGCTTAGACCATTAAACATCTGTCCTCACCTCAAACTTGCTTGGAAAATCCCGGCTTATTAAACATAAATGCACCAGCACCCAGAAATCCCAAACTCACCAAGTGTCCCCAGTTTAAGGTCATCCGACAACATAAACTGAAACAAAACAGCACTAACTGAAGGTTACATGTGCACAGCGCTTAAAGTAATATACTTTTAAAGATTAACTAAGAAGCAACGACTTTCACCGTCCTTGCAGATCGGAGCCAGAGGATTTCCTTTTACAGAGACACAAAGCTTCACGTAACAGTCAGTTTGTAATCAGCACAGTGCATAAACCTTGAATATTTGGTTAAAAAAAAATACTAGGTAGTTGTTTACTTTTACAGAGTCTTCTGCGCTTTATAGAGTTCAGGATGAGACATAACGATGGTATAGATATTAAAGCTGGAAGTGACTGCATGCAACCACTGAGAGCAAGAGCAATGGAATGAAAAATAATCAACAAATGCTGTTAATTAATCCATAAACTTTATTTTATACAGATATTCAAAACATGTTTAAAGAAAGTAATTGATTCAATCAGAAGTCATTTTTCATTTTCATCATTTCATTATCATTTTAAAGAAACTTTCTGAAAAGGCCAACTGAGGGTTTACAGTAAGCGTAGTCTTTCTTACAATTCCAGAAGTTTCTTCAAGAAGACCATAAAAAATTCCCATTGAAGACAGACAGCACTGGGATTTACTGCTCCGCTGAGAGCAAACTCTGCTCTTCCCACACTAAATTACATACTATATCAAACCTTTAAGAGCAAATAGCATTTCCAGGCATAAAAAAATAAATTATAACTCAGCAAATTTTGCTCAAACTGACATTTGTTTTTCCACTCCAGTATCTTACAGTTTCAAATTAACACCTTTTATGATAATATAACATCTTTGTAATCTCCTTTCTGTGCAAGCAATGTTAAAACATTGAGCAATAATCTGATCTGAGGAGGATCACTGCTTCTCCCAGAATGAAGGAGACTCCTACGCTGCCCTCCGACTCACACGAACCCAGGACGCCAAGTATTTTCTTTCTACAATTTTCACAAAACGTTTTACAAAGAGTTCTGTGTGGTATTGTTCTGGATGCCTTAAGTTTTTGAAAAGAAAATTAACAGGAGATCATTCTCCTATAAGAGCGCTTGAGGGGTGGCATTGACAGCAAAGTTGCTTGGCAAAACAAGCACAAAACACACTCACAAAGACACTGAAAGCACTGTGTAACAAACACGGTGTGCAAATATACGGATTGTGCGGATGAGAGTTTTTTTTGTTTTTTTTTTTAAAAGAACGGTTTTAAAAAGTCTGGTCATCGTTACAGGAGTCGGTCCAGTGGCCAAAGACCTCACAGATGTCGCAGTAGGGCCGTTCCTCACTCTTGCTGCCGTGGTAGGTGGTGTGTGGCGGGGAGTCGGGCATCTGCATCTGCGTGGGACAGTCTTCGGTGTCATGGAAATCGAAACAGTCGCAGATGTCGCAGAACACTCTGGGCGGACGCTTCTTCTTTACCACTTGCTTTTCATGGCTGCAGCGAGAAACAGAAGTTCAGTGTGAAACCCCACAATATGCATTAATTTAAAACTAGAAATGAATGAAACTTACTCCTCATAGTTATCCATTTCACTTGGATTATTCCCATTTAGAGCGGCAGCTGCCATTTTCTCCAACTTGTCTTTAAGTTCCTCGTTCTTTCTTTGGAGGTCAACAATGACCGAATTCAGGAACTCAATCTATGAAGGAAAAACACAGCTACCATCAATCATGACCCGGGTGAACAACAAACACCTATTATCCAAAACAAAAGTTCCTCAATATTTATGTAACATTTGATACAGAAACCTTTGTTAAATCTTTTAATTAGCTCTAGCTTCCTTTGACAAGGTCAAAAATAGTTGTAATGATAGTAACGGTTTCTTATTGCATCCCAATCTTGATTACAACTGTGAATTACCCCTGAGTCAGCTCAAGAAAAATCAAAGCTTAATATATGAGTCACAAGTAGTCAGTAAAACACCTTCTTATGAGATCTGTAGTCAAACATCTAAGATAGCTGGAATTTTTTTTTTCTAAAACTGCTTATCCAAGTGCTAAATTAGTGCTATGGTTTAAAGTAAAATCAAGCTTGATTCATCTTTGGATGACAGTTTCTAACTTTAACACCAACTATCATGTGATTAAACCGTTAGAGACACAAAAGCCACAGTGACAAACATGCATAAGTGAAGCTGATGAAAAAGCATTAACAAACCGCTGCCTGATTGTTGCCAACATCAGAGACAGGGCAGAGGAGAACAGTTGAATTTATAAAAGATGGAGAAAAGAAAGGGGAAAAAAAAAATTGAATTAGGACCCACCTATTGCCAGGCAGCACATTCATGTCATCACAGACACAGATAATACAGTATAATATTTTAGAACAAACAGAGAAGGGAGGTGAAAGCCGTCGCATGCTGATGGTACACCTTCGTCCCAACATGGACTGCTTCTAAGGCACTCACACTAACTAATCTGTACTGTGCTCAGGCACGGCACAATTCCCTGTCGCTGGCAAAGCTGGAAGATGTGTGCATAGGTGTGGTACTGTTACACATGTACGAGGAGGGGACATGTACTCAACATACGCATGTCACATCTGGAGTTATGCACGTGTTGGCCAGCGAAGGAATCGAGAGGGAGGGGTCAGTCGTGCCTGGGCATGGCATGGTACAACTTGGCTAGTGTGAGTACACCCTAGTCAGAGGGTTAAAAGTGCTTTTAATACAGTTTCAAATCAATTTATTTCCATTTCACCTTTGTAAAACATTATACTGTAATATGAAACGACACTGAACTGAAAAGTCCCGTCTACTGCTACAAACAGGAGTGGGAGTATCAAGTAGCAGTTAAGCAGGTACGAGCCAGTCTTTCAACAACATGATCTGAAAACAATACTGTTTCACAACATTCAGTCAGACTGGTTCCATACAGCTGCCCCAAGATGAAATGTACTGAAAAAATGTAACGAAACCGAGTCTGAAAAATTTTAAGGGCAGAGTACGAAAGGATCAGTACACTGAATGTATAAGTGGCAATGAATAACATAGAATCAAACAAAATTCAGGCCCAAAACCTGTACCATTAAGAATAAGTGAAACAGTGCACACCTGACTCTCTGCAGTCTCCTTATCCTCTTTCATTTGATCCAAAAGTGCATCACCTAGAAAACAGGAGTGAGCCAGATATCAACATTTGCTTCTCAGCCAGCAAAAGTCTTACTGCCAGCGAAATGTTATTTGCTGTCCTAAGTTCATTCCAGTATCACCTGAGGACTTGTTGATGTCAGACCCAGCAGCTAGGTCTTTCTCCAGTCTATGAACTCGTTCCTGTAGGTGAACGTTGTCCAGCTCCAAGGCCTGTACTGTACCCTGCAGTGTCTTTACAGAGGCACTTTCTTCACGCAGTACAGCCAGCTATGAAGAAACCCACACATTTAAGTAAACACTGGAAAAAAAACAACAACCTATTGTGTTGTTTTTCAATCGTTTAAAAAAAAAAAAAAAAAAAAAAAAAAAAAAGAAAAGTCTGTTTCAGACAACAGCTTATATTTCCCATGAAGTGGCAAATTACAAAACACCAACATAAGCACAAATCAGCAACGTTGCACAAGAGTGAGAGGGTAACAGATGAACCATCAATTCTGCCAAGAAAACTGTGTAACTAGGTCTCAACCAACGACGGGTTTTCCGTTCACCATCTTCACAGTTGCAGAATAAGGTTAGGAGGATGTCATTTGTAAACAAACGGAAATTTAGATAATTGTTTTTTTTTTTTTACAAGAACTTGCGTCATGTTAAAAATGCACCCTCAAAGTCTTTGGTTGTTTTTCTGAACTATGATTTGTGTGTCAACTGCAGGTTGAAATTGACAATAAAAGCCACCAATGGGATTAACAACTTTTCAAAAGGCCTTTACTATTAAATATTGTGAACAGACATATTTGGTTTTTGTGCTTGAGGTGTGCCAAAACAGCCAGAAAAGGAGTGCAGATTTAACAGCTTTGCCAATAATCAATTATCTACTGTTCAGAGAGAGATAAAAATGAAACAACATAGATTAGATTAGTGTGTTACCTCACTGCTCAGATTTTCCACCTGCTGGTCTTTTTCTGAGATTAAGGCACCGTTTTTAAGGATGGACTGTTGAAGGGCAGTCTTCTCCTTGTTTAACTGCTCCCTCAATGTGCTTTCACTGTTTAAGACACAACACCAACAACTTGTTAAATGTGTAACATGCAGTTACTGCAGGAAGACAAAGACTGACTAGGTTTCACCAAACACTTTAATTTAAAAAGAAAAATGGAGAAACACATTTTCCTCTGGCCATCAGATGCAAATGTGACACTGTGGAAGCTAAAAATGAATGGGAAGACACAGAAAACTGCATAAAAAGCTGAGAAACAAGAACACATTCATCGTGCAGCTGACATTGAATGTAACGTGGCCTTTATGAAGGTGATAATAAACCAAAATGATGACGAGGGAACAGAAAACAAAATATCAAAAGCTGTTGAGTACCTGAAGGCATTATTTGGCAAACTTTGAAAAAAACAGAACAGCTTGATTACCAGCCATTTCATGACAAATGCACCACATATCAATAAACCCCGAACTGATGAAACCATGTGGTTATTGGTTTTTTTGGGCATGATTGTAAAAGTATTGATTATGTTGGAATACATGCAAATAAAAAAAGAGGAAAAACTGAACAAAGAAAATGAGTTTTTCTACCTTTGCTTCAGCTCTCCTATTTCTTTTATGAGTTTTGAGTGATCTTCCTTCAGCTTGAGAGAAACAAGATTTTAGCATCAACTGAACAGTCCATCGCACATGAAGCAGTCATAGTTTATATACATCTATATAATAAATAATTAAAGAGAGTCACCTTCATAAAATCGTTCTGGTCTTTGTGATTGTTATCGCGTTCCAGACTCAGCCTGTTGTTCTCATCCTGCAGCATTTGCAGGGACTGCGATTTCACTGAAACTGCCGTTTTAAGTTCCCCACTAAAGAAATATAAATATTAAAATCACGCAAAACGTTCTGGCAATTCAGACAGACCATTTATGGGGTTTCAAAAAGGTCCTACGATATCTGTTGACTTATTAAACTTGTTAATAGCATCTCATAAGGGAAGATTAAAATCTGATGGATATCTGTGAAAAATAAAAACTAAAAAGGATGTGCTCACATCTCTTGGCATAGACTCTTGGCCCTCTGAGTTTCGGTGGAAAGCTGCTCTTTGGATAAATTCAGATCTTCTTTATTTTTGGAATTCTCTTTTTTCACCGTTTCCAGCTAAAACAACAATGACATAAGTATTCATCACAAACAGAAATGCATAAAGAGATCATTTCTCTGTATTCTTTTAATGTATTCACCAATATTTGACCTGGGATTTTATTTCACCCCTGACCGTTTGTTAACCCTTTTCTGTGCCAAGACCTTTCTCTCACCTCGGTCTGCATTGCCTGCATGGAGTTTTGGATCTTCTCCAGTGAAGACTCTGCTTCGCTCTTCTCCTTCATCAAAACTGTTTTCTCTTTTGTTAGCTGCTCGAGAGCCTCGGCAGTCTTGCCAGAGGCCTCTGTAGCCTAAACAGTGGACGAGCAGGACGTGAAAACATCAACAGTTTGGAATTAAAAAGAGCAAATATTTGACTTGTATCAACACCCAGTCAACACAATCTGCCAGAATGAGAAATCTCCTGGTCATTTGACGTGAAATAATAATAATACATCAATGGAATTAACCACTTATGCAATTTGAATTTTACTAAAGAAATACATGCTTATCCATTTTAATTGAAATATAATTAAGGATAGGATATTATAAATTGTATAAATGTTACCTTAACAATAAAAAGATACAAAAATTACAATAAAAGACATATACAATTAGTATAAACAAGCTACAACCTGTGGCCTCAGAACGGAGACAGAAAACCAAATTGTGTGATAAATCAAGTAAAAACGTCCGATATAATATTCCATAAAAGGCAGTCTGGTTAAATTGATATTAAGGTCACTTTATGCCTCAATAAATGTGTACATAAGAGAAATTTTGCCTTAACATAAGATCGCGTTATAAGCCCACAGGCAAAGGCTGGGAGTTAAATGTAACAGAGAGCAATTAGTGAATGAAAGATGAAAGTTAGGCACAAAAGGGAAAGGGAGACAAACCAGCAGACATGCAGTTAGAGGGTGACGTATCCCAGCCCCACTGAAGAGTGATTCAGTGATTACCAACAGAAGGACAAAATACCTCAAGCTGCTTAGAAATGGCATGTTTTAGTTGCGACTCAAGCTCCCTGACTTGCTGGGTGGCTTCATCCCGCTCCACCTGCATGCCGTCTTTCTGAGCTCTGAGTTGTGAGATGCTGGAGGAAATTTCTTCTTTCACAACAGCAGAAGCTGAAACCTCTTCAAGAGCATTTTTGTACTGTTTTTCCAAAGTTTCTCTCTGGCTTTGCTGGGCTTTAACATCAGCCTCCAGCTGTGCTTTGCTATCCTGCAAACACATCACCTCTTTGAGAAGTTTTGATCGTTCAGAGAGCCAATGTTCTTGCTTTGTATGGAGAGATGAAATCTCCTGCTCCAAGTCACACTGGTTAGTCGACAGGTTCTCCTTCAATGTGCTCAGGAGAGTCATCTCTTTGTCCACCTTTTCAAGCTTATATATCAGCTCCTCTTTATCTTTTGTCAGTTGAACATTTTCTTGCTCTTTCTTCTCCAGTTTTGTTTTCAAAGCCTCGGTATCCACCACAAAGGACCTCTTTTGCTCATCAGCATTCTTTAGGTTGGAAGAAATCTCTTTATTTTCTTCGGTAATTTTTAACAGTGCTTTCTGCAGTTCTGCGATTTGCTTGGAAAGATCTTCTTTATCAGAAACCGCTTTACTTCGTTCATTAGATTCCGCTTGTAGCTGAGTCTGAAGAAACTGTTTGGCCTCCAACTCTGACTTAATCTGACTTCTGGAGTCCTGGACCTCCTGAAGCAGAAGCAGATTCTCTTTCTGCAAAGACTGTGCTCTTTTGTCAGCTTCACACTGCAAGTCGTGAAGATGCCGATTATCTTTTGTACGCTCATCCAGTTGTTGAACAAGCTCCAATTTAGATTTGTTAAAGTCTTCTTTCAACTTGCTATGCTCTTCCACAAGTTTAGCTTTGGCCTCATCAAGAACTTCAATATCAGAGTCATATTTCTGCAGTTGATTTTTCAGGTCAGCCTTTTCTTGTTTCAAGGCAGTCATCTCAGCTTCTAGTTCATCTTTCTGGTGTTTGGTTTCTTCTAGCACTGCTGTTAAATCCGTCTTTTCTTGTGCAAGTTCAACATTAGTTTTGGTGCAACTGTCCAACTGGTCTCTGAATGTTCGGATATCACTCGCTAGCTTATCACGTTCGAGAGAAAGTGCGTTTTTCTCAGAAATGGTTTTGTTATGCATCTCCTCCAACTCTCCCTTCTCCCCGGCCAAACACTCATAATTCGTTTTCCGTTGCTCTAGAGCTGAATCCAGGCTCATCTTTTCTTTTCTCAACTCATGCAGAGCCATCTCAGTTTCAGAATTCTGATGGCGCATTGCTTCCTTCTCTTGTTCAAAAGCTGATAATGCCTCGTTTAATTTCTCATTAGAATGAGACAGTTGTTCTGTTGTGTCTTTAAGCTTCTCCTTCATTTCTTCTATCTCTCGTAGAAGTGCTTCTTTCTCATTAGAGACTTTTCTTTGGCTTGTAAGAAGGTCTTCCTTCTCCTGCAGGAGGTGAAGCCTTTCAGAGTCAGTTACCTGACTGCTGGTCTTGAACTCTTCCAGCATCTGGACCAGGCTATTTTTAGAAGCTCTGAGTTCTTCACATTCTCGGACATAGCTCTCCAAGTCCTTCTTTATGAGGCCCAGCTTGTTCTGAAGTTCCTCCTTCTCTGTCTTAAGGTTGTTTTTGTCCATCGTAGTAGTGCTGATTTGAGCGTTTAGCTGCACTTTTTCTTTGGTAAGTGTTTCTGCCAGGACCTGGAGCTGGGAATTTTTCATCGTTAGATCCTCTTTTTCCAAGTTCAGTGACTTAAGTTTTTCTTGCAACTCAGCATTCTTAGCATCAAGAGATTTTCGAGCATTCTTAGCAGCATCTCTTTCCAATATAAAAGTGTCCCTCTCGCATATGAACTTTGACTTGCTTTCATTGAGGTCTTCTTCAAGCCTGCTCCTCTCCTTGCAGAGGTTATCATAATCCTCAGATAGTTGCTTCTTTTTGGCCTCAATATGCTGGATTTGCTGCTGATGCTTCAGGATACAGTCCTTTTTCTCTGCATTTTGTCTTTGAAGCTCCTCAATTTGGCCCAAGTATTCACCTTTACCATGCTGCAGCTCTTTGTTTTTATTCTGTGCTTCATGTAGAAGGACTTTGAGCTTCTCCAGTTCCTTATTCAATGAACTGTTCTCTTCATCTAGATGTTTATTATTGGCAAGTAGTTGCTCTTGGTGCTTTGAAAGTTTATCTCCGTTTAATTGCAGCTCTTCATTCTGTGATGAAAGCTCCTCGTAGTTACTCTCAAGAGCAGAATGCTTATCCTGCATTTCTGAAAGCTGTTTCTTCAGTTTACCCTTCTCATTTTTAATGTCCTCGCTTCCCTTAGACATATTTTCCAGATCTAGATTCTGCTTTTCCAGTTTTATGGACAAATGTTCAACATCATGCTTGCAGGAGTCAAGCTCAGCAGAAAGACACTGGAGAAAATAAAAGTGAAAAAAAAAGGGAAGGGTATATATGTATATGAGTTTGAATGAATACAAAATAAACCAACCAGATATGGAGATAAGTGATATGAAAATGGAAAGGTTAAGCTGCAGAAGCATAAAAAAGTAAAATACATTGTAAAACAAAAACAAAAACCAGCAGAAGATCACACCAGAGTTTACAGCACCAGGTTTTTTTTTTGTAATGTAAAACGTGGAACATTTTCACCAAACATTCTTATGATTTAAAATAACTAAGAACTGCCAGAGTTTAAAACCAACATAGTTCTGGCAGCATCACCAGAGGACTTGCTTCATGGAGGATTACTCAGACATTCCAGGTGCACAATATTTCATCGTCATGTAAACCAATTATAATTAAATATTAAATTGTGCAATGCGAAGACTGTTGTTAGTGAATGTCTGACATGTTGCAATAAAATCAAAGAAAAAAAAGAAAACTTTATGGAAGAGTGAAAATGCTCCAGTGAAAAGCAGACTGAAACAATGCTAGAAGATCACACAAGTTAAATAAAAAAAAAAGATGACAACACAGATCAGTGGATTCAGAATGCATTAAGACTACACCTTTTTTTTCTCTTTTAAAAAGGGATATGCACTTGTCTAGTGCAGAAGACTGAAATGCATAACACACTTGCATTTTATTTAAAAACTATAGTCTTAAGTTTTACTTTTGCCAAATAGATTATTCTGTAATCACACTGTATCGCTAAAAATGACCTAACATTTTTTACTTATCCTTAAAAAAGGTCAACAATGTGAAAAAACAGAATACTTTAGGAATCCACAGTACAGAGCAATGTTTATTTAACTAAACATTCATGTAAATGATACCTACAGTACAAAAAGATATTTTACAATAGCCACAAATTATTTCATTAATTATTTTTGTAAGAATTTCTTTTAGCATATACCATTTGGCACCACCTAATGGAGAGCTTGTTATTATCTTTAATGTGTGGGAGGGGGATAAAAGAAAGTGGCAGGGTATGCTTGTCACTATAAAACTCATTGAACTAGAAGTCACCTTCCTCCTTGTGTATCAATATGTGGCTTAATGAAATTATTTCCATTGCTAAGATGAAGCCGAGCTGTATGAGCACAGACATGTTATAGGTCCCATAACAAAAGATGTGAAAACATCCTTCTTTTTTTTTTTGTAAGGTTTGGTTTACATTCTGCTCTGGTGTTTAAACTGGTTTGATGTCTAATTTAAAGAAGGTGGTGTCTTGATATGTCACTAGTCTGAAATTTAAGGGATCAAAATTCTAAATTTAAATCACATTTTCCAAATTTTAAATATGACCAAATGTAGAATCAGTCACATACAGTATATAAATGTTTTTTAAACTTTAAAAATGTAACTAGTAAAAGATACAAAACAGGATTGTTCAAAGAAGGTACATTTGAGTTTGCACTTACCTGAACCTGGTCTTTGTATGGCTGCAGCTCAGATACCTTCTTCTCCAGCTCTTGGGCCTTGTCCTTGGAGGAAGAGAGTTCCTGCTTGAACTTGTCAACCTGAATCTGTAGGACCTCAAGCTCCTTCTTATGGAGCTCTGAGGCCTGAGAGAGGGATTTCTCTTGTGAAGCCTTAAGCTCCTCAACAAAGGATTCACTCTGTTTAACAGTCTTCTCCTAGAAAACAACAAAGTCAATAAGAGATCATATTACAGCATTTATCTACAGTAGTGCAAAAAAGTGCACCCTTGTTGAATTCTACGGCTGCTTGTATGTAAACATCCAGAAAATAAAACCAATGAAAGTCCTTATCTGGATACCATGATACCACAATAGACAAGAGTTACATTGTGTCAAAAAGGGACAAAATATACAAGTGTGTCAAAAACTCAAGTCCACCCTATAAATAAGCAACTTGATTTCCACTTGTTGATAAACTTTTTCATTGTAGAAAAAATGTCTTAAGCATTCCCACACTGATGGACAGCACAAATTGGTTCTCCAAGATCATTGCTGATGTCTCTCCTTACAGGCACTTTTCTGATCTAGAGCATTTATGGATATGTTAAACCGTAAAAAGACTGTTTTTACAGTTATGGTCACACGTGCTGCTGATTGTTTTTTAGGAGAATTTATAGCAGCATGCGGCTGCTACCGAGCCTCTTAATTCCTTTGGAAATCGTATGGGTTTTCCACACCCTGCTTCAGCATTTTGGTTTTTGATCATTTTAAATAAACATTATGTTGTTGTTATGGTGTTAAGCTTCTATTAATTTTAAGAGTTGATACTGACAAGAGGACACTTTTAAATTACATAAAACCTTTGAACTTAACATTAAAAAAGGAAAATAATTCAGTTAACAGCAAATTTCTTTTGCCAGTTACACATACAAAACAGGCTTAACATTTTCCTGAGATGTTCCAGAAGTGGTATGGGATCAAGGAAATGTGGAAAATATTTTCACAACACATTTGAGCCCGGTAAAATCTCGGTAATAAAGCAGTGTTTGAATGTACTAACAAAATATCTACTTTCCACTAATGTGAACCGCAACTACAGTCACAAATATAAACCAATCTGTCTACATAGTGTCCTGAAAATCTAGGTTGCTCATATGTGAACATGACCTAAAGGGTACAGGTAAAAATATGACTAACTTTAGGCGTTTTTAAATTACACCCTGTAACCTTCCCTGGATGAGGAACCTGTTACATACGTTGTATAAGTTGTATTATTGCTTTCCCAATGCCTGAAGCAGAGTTGAGGGGAGGAAAGTTAGTTAGGAGGTGTTACTGAGTGGTGCTGCGTAACATGACAGCCCTGCTGGTGGGACTTGCGGGCTTCACAAACACTAGAAAAGCTTGCAGATGCAGTAGATCAGGAGATCTAGCAGGTTCCAGATCCATGCTACCCTGAATAGCAACTGGATTTATGGAGTCATGCTGTCAGTCAATTTAGTAATCAGCTGCCCCATCAATGAACCGTAATTCTGCAGTTTGTGGCGTCCTCGGCTCTGAGGCTGAGGAGCTTGTGGACCCCAAATCAACCAATTTACATCACAGCAGAGCCGTGTTTAAGTATACCCCTAGAGACTGGAGACCGATAACTGACGAGGTCAGCTTGACACCCCACACCGCAGTGTCAGTCAATGTAAAAAGGACAGGCGACACACTAATTTGGAGTGATAAACATGGGGTATCTGGCAACATAAAAAGACCTTCAGAGAATCTGGACAAGGTATGTCAACCGTTAAACTTGCACAAAATTTGACACAGTTTCAAAATACCAACCAAGGTAGTAATCTTTTCCTGAAGACTACTTATACGAGACTGATGTGCATCTCTGGTCTCTTTCAGCTCGTGCTCTTTGCTCAACTGCTCTTGCTGGATCTGTTCATTCAAGTGAGCCACCTTCTCCTTCTCCTCTCCTAGCTGATTCTGCAAGTCCTCGAGCCTCCTGCATAACAACAGTAAAGAGGATGTGCAGTGACTGTTATGTAACTTGAAAAGAAAAACATTATATATTTTAACATGATCTCAAAGGGTGATTACATTTCACTTTATAGTGAAATACATAACCAGAGACTGATAACACTCAAATATAATAATGTGACAGAGGGAAAAAAAATGAGGAAAGGAAAAAATCAAGTGTGGTACCTTTCTTTCTGAATTAGGTCTTCATTCATTTTTGTCAGTTGTACAGAACTATCACCAGATGCCTTCATCATTTCTGAAATATCGTTTTCTAGCTTGGATTTGTCCTTTGAAAGCTGTTCAAGCTTTTCATCTGCAGTCTTCATCTTCCTCTCCATCCCTGATTTAAAAAAAAACATTGGTTTGGTCATAAGGTCAACACCGTTTCCTAAAACAAGGGACAAAAAAAGAAAAATGCAGTTGTAATGTCCTCACCAGCAATTTGACTTTTTAGTGACTCGGATTCTGTGGTTAAGGATGCCCTCTGTTCTTCTGTCTTACCAAGCTTTTCAAGTGTTTCTGCACCAGAAGAAAAATGAAAAAAAAAAAAAAAACAACAAAAACATAAAAAATAAACATATATGAATGGGGAAAAAAATGAAACCATAACAAATGATACAAAATATTTAATTAACCCAATAAAAGGAATAATCATAAACCATTTACCTTGCATAGTTTTGGCTGATTTACTAAGCTCCTCTGAGCTGTCAGCCAACTTCTGTTTCTGTAGGAAAAATTTATATTTTCCTTTATAATTTTTCTACAATCGACAAACTGACTTAAAGACAAGAAATGTTGTTTAAGGTGGCTGTTGATTCTTTTAAATCAAGTGTTACCTAACATCAGCTACAATGGTATACGTGTGTATATATTGACTAATATGAGTTTAAAGTAACAAGAAAATGCAAAAAATAAATGTCAGACATAGTTAAAGTAGTGTGTAAAAAGTGATGCAGTTGTAAATGTGCCCTTATAAGAAGTCTTAAATGCACTCAAGCACCGGGTCATGAGCCTCACCAAGCCTCCAAGCTCTTGCTCCAGGACGCTGTTCTGCTGCTTTTCGGTGGTCAGGCTCTGCTGTAAAGAGATTACTTCCTGCTGCCTACCCTCCAACTGAGAGCTCAGTTCACCAACCTGCAGGATATTTAAGGTAACAACAACACAGTGAAGAGCAGGTGTTTTTGTTTTGTTTTGTCCCCCATATATGAACAATGGAATTCTAACCTTAAAGAAAACACAACTACACTTGGTTAAAACACGGCAGCTACTAAAAAGAACGTTTTGAAATGGTCAATAAAAGTGCAAAAACCCACCTTGACATCCTGGCTGTTTCCTTGGTTTTGTACTTCTTCCAACTGCCTCTTCACAGCCACAAGCTCCTCGTTAACTTGTGCTAATTGGCGGCGTAGAACCACCATTTCAGCCATTTGCTCTTTGGTTTCTCTATCCTTTTCTTGAGTCTGCTGTGCCAGTGATGCTTCTTTCTCCTCAAGTTCCTTCACCCTAATTTCTGCAACATGAAGCTTTCCAAGAACATCCTCCATCTCAACAAGGTGCTGCTCCTCTGTTTTTTCAACACTTGAGCGTAGTGTCTCTTCCAGTCGCTCCTTGTCTTCAGTAAGAGACAACAGCTGTGTCTTCAGTGCCTGCATCTGCTGAGTCCAAGCTGCAGCATCAGCTTCACGTGTGGCTGCAGCCTCTTCTACAGCTAGCCCGTGCTCTATCTTAAGCCTTTCTAGAGCACTTTTGGTTTCTACTAGCTCTTCTGTCTGGGCACCTGCACCTTTGCTGAAGGACACTTTGAGCTCTTCCATGGCTTGCTGGTGGGAAGCAATGGCAGACTCCAGTTTGGAACGCCACTGTTCAACCGTATTAGCATTCTCCTTCTCAGCTTGACGTAACGCAATCTGCAACTGTTCTCTCTCACTGGACAGCTTCACAGTTGTAGCCTGAAGCTGGGCAAGCGCTTCACTGTGGGCTTTTTCTTTAGCTTCCAGATTTTCTTTGTTTTTTGACACCTCTTCTTGCCACCGAGTTTCTTGAGATGCCAACTTATCCCTAAGAGAGTTTATCTCTTCCAGAAGGGGATTGAGTGCTGAATTTGCATCCTCAGAGCTCTGCTGGATCCCAAGACGCAATTGCAGGTCAGACACCTCTCTTGTTCGCTGTGAAAGGTCCCTCTCAAGCTCCATAATACGGGATCTCTCTGACACAGTGGCAACCTTTAAAAGTAGAAATCTTGCATTTAAAAAAAAAATAGCTCCAAGCTGCAGCATACTTTGTACTATTTAAATAAACACAAAATCATATTTTAAAAATTAGTACAAAACAGATAAAATAAATAAATAAAAAATAAAAAAAAGTACTTGTACAATGAAACAGTACCTAATAATAAACCTCCATCTGAAATACCAATTTTTAAAAACTTTTGAGCCCCTAAAAAGAGCATTATACTGGCCTCTTGTGGTTACAAAGAGCATGAAACAAAATACCATGCAACAGCACTGCAGCACTATACTATATTGCTACAGCTGTGTATGATGCCATAGCAGTTTTTTTAACTATAAATTAACATTAATAATAGTAAGAAAGTAATCATTTTTTTAATGCCATCATTAAAAATGTTCAAAAAGTATAAACAAAAATGCTCCATTCTATTAAAAGAATAACCACAGAGCACTCGTGTTCTGTTTCTTTTTTTAAATACTGTATTAATTCAACCATTTATTATATAATCTACTCTTCTAAAATATATACTACCCGTAGCTGCTTCAACATGCTATTCACAGTTTCTATTAACTAGTAAATTATAATTATAAATTATTTGGTTGAAAAATGTTTTTGCGTGCTGAATAGCATCTTTACAGCTTTATATGAACAACCCAGTATTTCTCCCTCATAATTATTTTGACTATAATACAAATGAGCAAAATTAAAATGCAAATTCTGGGAGATGGAGCAGGTTTTAGACTGACAAAAAGCAGGGACACCAAATAAGTAGGACAAACGGATGTCAGGAAGGACTGAGGAACTGGACATGGGACAACTAGCAAAATGATTTGCTGGGGACAGGGAGAACGTTTTCTGTCTGGTTAAGCAGTGATGCCAGTAAAGCAATAGTGAGTTCAGGTTTATAAGAAACTGTTAGAAGTGCTGACACTTTAAGTTGCCGTTTTGATGGTTTAAACAGAAAATCACATTTTTTTTTAGTGCATCAAAATGTATACTGGGACAATTTAAACTTGATATAAGTGCTACATTTGTGAATAGAAATCATGACTTAGGTGAACGCAACATATACAAAGTATAAGTTAGTCATTTGATTGCTTCATTTTGTATGAAAGTGTTACTTTTCTTATGTCAAAATGGAAAACAACATTTGTATGGCATAGTCACCATAAGCCCATGCAAAGCAAAACTATGGTTACTCAGTGGCACCTCTCTCTGAACTCTGCAGATGTTTTGGCCTCAAAATCTGGCCACGGCCCTCTTTCCCAATGCAGCACACCCCAGAGCAAAAGTCATTACCCTAGTGTCTTCTAACTCTCTTTGGAGTTTCTCAGCTTTGGTCTTTTCAAAGAGCAGGCTCTGTTCAAGCTCCTTAATGTGGGCATGCTCCAGTCTGGTCTGCGTCTGTTAGTAAACAAGGGGGAGAGGAAGAAAACACACCAGTGCCACCATCACATGCCAGCCAACGCAGACAGAGAGGGAAGGAGACAGGAGAGACAGTGAGTGTGTTGCTGTGTGTGTTTTTCGTATACAAGTATTTGAAGGATTGGGGAAAGGGTATCAGGTGGGTGTGGTGAGTGGTAAATGAATGGAAATGAGAAGACACCCCATCATGCAGAAAGTTTCAGGCCAAGCCATATACAGCTGCAAAAATGGGTTTTCATGAATGAGCTGTGTGAAATTCAAAACAAGCAGCAAAAGAAAGGGACATGTATTGTGGTTGTGTGGGATGAGTATATTTATGGAGGCAGGTAAGATGCAACCGTGCAAGGCTAATATGGGTGAACAAAGCAAACTGACTGTCTGGATACAGTTTGAAATAGTTTGTCAAATCAGTACTTAAATCAAGTTTAATGGCTTCAGTACAGCACGGAGAGAAAGCAGTGCCTGTTGCTTCCTGAAACTGCAACATGAAGCCAGTGAAGTCTGTGCATTTCCACAAAGCTTCTCCAATGTTGCTAAGGTGGCAAATACATAATTATTTGAATACATCTTTTTACGTTGCGGTTGTTTCTGTACTTTTACAGTGAGAAATAAATAAACCCTCTAACATTACCACAGTCTGCACTACTTTCTCTCCTTACTGGTAAGCCCAGTGGCTCCCAGAGTATTTTATATGAAGCCACCAATTATCAGATCACCATGTGGTCTGATAATGCAAGACTTGTCACAAACATAAAAGCAATCCATAACAGGAAAAAAACTGGGCTGAAGAGAGAGGAATTTCTATCTTCTATTTTTCTGTCAACCTGACACAATTTCTTGGCACATTTTAGCACTTCTATTCTTAAATGATGATGATGATGATCATTTTAAACTGGAGTGCCGTGATGAATAGAAGAATTGCATCAATTCTAAATGACAGGCCCACAACTAAGGACTTTTATGGAAAAACAGAAAAATGGATGTGATGGAAACTTTTACTTGCATTTCTTTGACTCCCTGTAATTTTTTTTTCTTCAGTCATTTCAATTACATTTAACTTGTTGTCTTTGCCAGCAGCCTGGCAATCAACTTTGGCATTACGTTACATTTGAATTCTTGAGATGTGTGCTACTCTTCTGTGTCTGTGGAGGTAAAATAAATTCAGGCCAGTGACTGGGCAGTGGGATGACAAGGGAGCATCTCCAGTGGTTTCATGGTGCGCACTGGACTAACATCAAAGGACGAGAGGATGAGAGGGAAGAACAAGTGATAAGATCACATCACTGAACAGGGAAGCACTTAGTTAGAGCTGATCATTAGTAAGACTTCAACAGCTTGAAGTTAAAACATTTTTAGTTTGGCCAATTCATCATTTTGTTTTCTTGGTGTTTCAAACTACATGCATTTTTTAATTCATAGCTGTGAGAAAGTAAAAAAAAAAAACTGTTAGTACACAAGTATTAAGAGAAGATAAAAGGGGTTTTCCAACCATGTCGCCCTCATTTTAAGCATCTATTTTGATCTTGGATGCCTTCAGAGTAACTGAGCTGGTCCCCTTTGCAGCACTGTGGAATAAATAAATTCTATGATTTTATAACTCTGAATACTATATTTTGGGACGTAGACATGACAAAAACAAGGAATACTAGAGGCCTACAATTTCAAATAACTTAAATAAATAAATAGTATTCCCATGGATAATTTCCAGAGCTTATATAATTAATGGCATTAAATGAATTGTCTTTGTGAATAGATGCAGATTAATAATAATAACCTGCTCACAGCTGAAACTTCAAGTTCAGAGACTTTATAGATAAAGTGTGGTTATGCATAAGTTTCTGTTTGGACACAGTCATGTTACCAAAGACATAACCTGTTAAAAGCACATTACCCAATACAGTATGAAGTAGGATCGGCTGTTCATGCAAACTCAGCTACAGTGTAAAATGGATAGTTTCTATTGATAACAAGAGGTAATGCAAACGATGTAAATGGACTTGCGTTTCACCTTGTGACAACGAACACTAAAATGCTAGTTGTTTTTCTGCAAGCTTAACTTGCAGTGGATGTAAACTAGATGCAATAAAAGAAAAGAAAAAAAAAACAAAAACAGGTAAAAAGGAGAATAATATTTTGTAATAACTGAAGTAGAGTATGGTTTCTGAAAAGAAATCGAATGCCAGATTAAAACCATGACACAGGATAATCTGCTGCTTTTGGAATGTCAATGTAGATTTTAAACCAATTGAATAAGCTTCAAATTAAATATCCATTTTTGTTTTTATTACTATAGCTTTTTTATGTATAGTTACCTCCAAGTCTCCTTTGGTAATGCAAGCTTCTTCTACACGGAACTGAAGATCCTCCACCTTCCTATTAAACACAGGGAGAGGGAGAAGTTATTTAAACTATCATTTAAAAAGGTTCACACTTACTCTATATACACTGTAGTACCTTTAAACATGATGAAAGTTCCATTAAAACTTTGTCTAGTGTTTTCTTTCCCCACACACAGCAATGCTTTTATATGGTACATAGATCCTACGTACCTGCGCTCCTCCTCTAGTTGATTCAGCAGCTCCACTTTCTCTTTGTCTGCAGCTTCTACCAGGGCACGCAGTTGATCCATTTTTGCCTCCATCTTCAAAACGAAAATTAAAATTGACACAGATGATTAAAGAGTTTGGAGAAACTGAAATCTAAAAGCAACTTTGGCTCAGTACATAGGCTGACCTGCTCCTGATCATCCCTAAGTAGAGTAATTTCTTGCTCCATCTCTCCAGCATGGCTGGTGGCTTTAGCGACCTCGGCTCTTTCCATGTCCCTCTCAGCCATAAGCTGCTCAATATGCTGTTGTTTCTCCTTCAGTGCCTCCTGTAAGGCTGTGGTGCCTGAAATCTTTCGATTATACCTTGATGATGTCTCTGTTAGCTGTACAAACCCAGAAACAAGCAGCGTGGTCATACTGCTGGGTGAGCACAGCATAAAATGAACATGCAAGTATGTTTTCTCAATGCTTTTGCTACTGAGTGTTCAGTTCTCACCAGGCCTGTTCGGCTTGGCTTAGCACTGACAGAAGATGCTACTGAGCTCATGGTACTTATGGATGAAGCACTGGGGCTTCTCTTCAGTCCTGATGGTGTGGCCACCACTTTCCGAGCTGTTGTTTTTGCTTTGGCTGGCGTTGTTGATGGGAAACCAATTCGGGTGACTTTATGGACTGGAGCAAATAAGCCATACTTAGGTTGGCACTGAAAATATCTGGGGACAGATAATTGAAAAGAAAAAAAAAAACAAAAACAAAAACAAAAAAGGTGTAAAATACTAGGAGATATGAGATTGACATTCATCGTTTCCATTTTCTTAAGATCCGACCATGTAGCTTTTTACCTCGTGCCTGCCACAGCTCCATCATTCTTTCCGAGAGGTTCATCAAGTTCCACACCACACCACTCTCCCTTTGCAAAATCTGTTTCTCCAAGGAAACGCACCACTCCTGCCTTTGTTCCACCAACCTATGACAGAAACACCAAACACTGGCCAACATGTAATCTTCTGAACAGATGAAGAATAATCAGCTTTGCCTTTTAATAAAACCTTAGTGAGACAATATAATAAAAAGCAAAAGAAAAATTATTGCAAATCTTAGGATAAACCAAATTAGAAAGTAAAAAAAGATTGTATGTGCAAGTTTAAAACAGTTCTAAAATATTGTTAATGGTGAGGTCATTTCCTCTGCAACCCCACTGGCATGAGTGATGCTTCCTCTTAACTTAAGCAATCAGGCAAAGGGAAGGAGTCAAAATTACATTTACATGTAAAAAGGTCTAAAAGAATGCACCCAAATGGTGATCCAGTGACTTGGATAAGAAAGAAAAACAAGATTCAAGTTAATTTTTTGATCCCTACTTGTCATGCGTCTCTGAAAAGTACCGTTCATGTTTATACTGATGATACTAAGATTCAAGTTAGCAGTTCAGAATAAAGAAGAAAGGGGCATTTTACTGTTTCTGCTTGTGTAACAAACTTTACCAATACACGGTCGCCCATCTTCAGTTCCCTTTCCCCCTTCTTGACTGATCCAGTCTCAGAGAGGTTGGAAACAGATTCACTGTTAGTGCGTGTGAGGTTAGAGGACTGTGTAGCTGGTGTTGTAGCAGGGGCCTTCTTGGCTGCAGAAGCAGTTGAGGGTAGTGTTGATTTTGTAGCAGGTGTTTGGGAGGCTACGCTTCCAACTGAAGGAGTGGGTGATGCAGCACGGGAGGGCGGTGCGGTCTGAGTTCCATTAGCCTCCCCCTCTGTCCGAGACAGCTTGGAGGGGCGGGTAAATATCCCTCGAAGGGCCTCACACTGGAAGTAGCGCACTCCTGCCACTGACCCGTCATTTTTCCCAATTGGCTCATCTAGGACAATCCCTGCCCACTGTCCCGGGGCAAACTGCGTCTCTCCTAAAAACTGTATATAGCCCGGCTTATTTCCATTCACCCATACTCGCTCCCCAGTTTGGAAGCTCTCCTCTGCATTCTTGCCATCTGCTCCACTGACACTTGCAGCCGATTTATCAGCTACTGCAGCTTTAGCTGTATTTAGAAAGAGAACAGAGATTTTCAGTTAAGTAATTGGCTTGTGTCAGACAGAAACAAATAAATGCTCTTTAGACAATTAGTTTACCATTTCTTGGACTTGACCAATCAAGTTTCTCTTAACAATTGCATTTTGATTGACTCCCAGACATCTTACTGTTATAACTTTTTCACTTAGTTACAATTCGGTTTTAATCCACTTAGCAAATCAAAAGGAGGAGTTGACCTACGACCCAGTAAGTGAGTACCTAATTTTTCGAGTGTGTGCAAAAGTACAAGCCAACAGTAACTCTGCTATACAACAAGATACAACAAGCTGATCAAGACCAAACAAATTCAAACATTGCAATTACAAAAATAGTGTGGAAATAAGTATGAAATGATAAACAATATCAACTTAGCCCTAGTACCTTTTTATAAAAATGAAACAATCCACAACTAAAGGATTTAGAAGGTGGTGCCCCACGCAGAACCTCTTACCTGTGCTTGGGTTGGTCTTGGGGGCTCCGGTTCCAGGAGGCCTAGCTATCTTGCTAGGTACTTTGATCCCAGTGGGCTTAGCTGTGCTCATATTTCAAACAGTGATCTGACCCACTAAGCTTGTGTCCGTCCGTGGGCACTGACTGATCCCAGACCATGAAAAAAACAGTTTACAAGGCTCTGTGATGGCAACGTTGTTCTCTTTGCCAGGAGTTTAATAAAGCTACAAAAGGAGTGGGAAATAAAACAAAAAACAAAACAAAAAAAAAACAAAAAAAAAAAAAACAGGAAAAAGGGAGAAGGGAGAAAAACTTCTCCTGACAAGAGGAACCCTGTTGAGACACAGAAACAATATGGGTTGGTTTTATTTTTCCATTTTTTATATATAATATATTTTACAAAAGTATGCATAGGATATAACTAATGAACAAAAAATAAATTAAAGTTATGTAAAAAAAAATTGCTTTCAATTAACTAACAAACAGAAATTACAGCGATGCCTTTAAGGCACATTGATTTTGTTAATAGAGGCCTTTTGTTTCTATTATGACAACTAGTTTCTCCAAACACACAACGTTTCAGATCTAAAAATACCATGTGAAAGGCCATCCAATATACAGTTCTTAGTGCAGAATAGCTGAACCTGTGTGACCTTGATCAGAATGCCACTAATGTTCTTTCAGCCAATCCATCTAAAATCAAATCAGGCTGGCTGGCGGCTTTTCTAAAGCAGAATTACTGTAAAAACACGACCACCACCAGCAGACGATTATCCTGTTTGTCAGATTACCTCAACACAGACACGGCTTGAATGCACTTTTAAAACCAAGTCTACTTCAGCCTTGTTTACTCAATACTGTGACTCGGAGTGCATCTATGGTGGTTTATACATGCACTAAACCAAATCATACACAAGAAAACCCACTGCAGGCTTTGAATTTCAGGATAATCTACTGAGGGATCAGGGCCTTCTTAACATTGAATAGTTATATCACCCCTAACACCAGGCCTTAAAACAGGTGCAAAGGAAGAAATGCCAGGTCCTCTAATTGTGATGCAACCACAGTCAGTGAAGTTTAACTGCATACAAACAACGCGAGCAGATACAATACTTAAAGTTATATAGTGGACACTATGTGCAGTTATCAAGGCAGTCTGGCATATGTAAGCGTGCAACATTTTTATATAAAATTACAACATAAAATTTTGGAATGAATAATTGTGTAGCAATTATGTTATAAAAGTACATATATTTGCTACAAAGGGTTTTCAACATATTACATGAAATGTGTTATTGAATTCCATAAAAACTGCAAATTCTGTAAATTTCTTTCACATCTTGTATGTGAGATAAATATATTACTTTATGTACAATTGTATATGGAGGGAGTGACAACTATCAAATGTCTAATAATCAGTGACAACAAAATGCAAGCATAAAATCAGGACCAACTGAAAGGCCTGACTGTTTCAAGAAGTTACTTTGTCAACGTTCACTTTGCTGGAGTAACTTTAAATGCTGTAAAAAGTCCTTCACTTCAAATTTTTTCTTTTAAGACAAGTGGTTATGAATCACTAAATACCTCTAGCTTCAAAGACAGAAATTCGGCATGGGACTAGTCAACAAGGTCACATAAACATACCTTTCATTTCTGAACAGGCCTAAGAGTTACAGCACTGTAGGCTGCTTTCCTGAAATAAGTAAAAGGAGAAGCTCTAGCACTTCTTGCAAGACATGTCTCAGTAGATAATAAAAGGTGGCCATCAGAAGGCATGACCTAGTTCAACTCAGTGTTCCAGTTTTCTCGATGTGCCGTGAATGATAGTCATTAGTGCCCTTGGGTCAAAAGAGGGCCCGAGAAAGAAAGTACTTCCATGGTTTAAGAAAGCATTACACAAATCAAAATGATAAACAGGAAATCAAGATCCCCAGTTACTAAACTTTCCATTTGTGTGTAAAAAAAAAAAAAAAAAAAAAAAAAGGGGGGGGGGGGGGGGTCTTAAATCCTGGCTGGTACGCTGATTGAGTCAACTAGACATGATCCACTTAGGAAAAATTTCCCACTACAGAAATGTTAATCTTTTGCCGACAACTCTGTCTAATCTGTAACTTGGAGGAAAGCCAAATACAAAAGCTTTAGAAATGTTAAAATGAAATGAGTAAACTTGTGTACAAAAAAGTTTAAACTGGATTTAAAATTATATCCCACTTGGTCAGCCTTCTTTTGCTCTGATGTGAATAAATGAAAGCTGGTAGATGATAGTCTGTAAAACAGAACTGAGACTTCTCTTATGACAGAAATGGGTGATCAACTTCTGTTTTCATGATGACAGAAGTTGGTATGCTCATTTTCCTCAAAATAATTGATATTATTAAAAATGTATATGAATTTTAAAAATATACTAATTATTTTATTGTCCTGCACATTCAAAACTTACTAACTCCTCTGAAGAGGAGAGGCATTACACAAGCTAGTGAGGTTTCATTCATCCACAGGGTTAATATTAACTTATGACTTCAGGAATATGGAACCAAGTACAACAAACCTGTCTATTTTTGGTTGTTTCCAGTCTTTAGCGCTTAGGTAAAAGTTGTCCTGCATGTCTACCTCACTCTTCTCTCTGTTACAAGCTTATTCACAATTGGTTGGTTTCCTTAAAAGAAAACAAAATCAACTTTACACCACCACCAAAAGTTAATTACCTGATATAACTCACACTACACTATAGTTTTGTCAAGGTCAGTCCAAGCTCTAGTTCTTCCTCACTGAGGAAACATCTGCTGGGATGATTATGTAGACCCTGCTGTCTTTGACAGAGTAGGTGTGGAAAAGCAAACAGACTGAATGAAAGCCCAAAACATCCTGTGCCCTCTCTTTATACAAACAGATAAAAGCACACATAAAAACCAAGCTTAATGCAAAACTATGTTGTATGAACAAAGACAAACAGATTCTGGGCTCAGACAAAACTTAAACCTCTTCAAATACATCTGACTATACATTTCGGGAAGGGCAGCCTTCCTTAGAAAAGCTGTCAGATGACCCCTTATCTTATTAACCTTGAAGACCAATGCTGGACTGTGTGATTCATAGATCTGCAACAACATATTGAAACTCTGTCATCAGTCCAAACCTGCTAAGCTGCTTTTTTTTTTTTTTTTTTTTTTTTTAATTTTAAATCTCAGACTGAGACGATAAATCATAAACGCCCGAGTCAAAACCACTGCTGCTTCCCTGCCATATTGCATGTTGTGCGGTTAAAATAAAATAAAAAGGTAAAAAAAAAATTAAATAAAAGTGTTTAACTCGTCCGGTCACCTCAGGAAGCTAACGGTCTGCGATCTGTCGATGAGGTGGCACATCTGTCAGACCTGTACCCCGGCGTCCTGTCATATCTGGAAATATAACTTAAATGTGGCAACTGGGAGAGGCGATGGCACACGCGTACCTAACAAATATCTGTCATGAGCTAAGCAACCGTGTGAAAGCCTCCGTCATGTCACCAGTATTTCAGCAGCGGACTCACAAGTTGAGAGGCGGCATCGAAAATAGCCGGACTCGGTCACCTGCATGAGAAAGCTGCCCGTTCGAGCAGCTGAACCGCCCTGGCCGTTGCCGCTTCTGTCTAAACAAACCGGCGTCTGTCGCCGCAGTAAAGAAAATAGACGCAATTACTTTGTAAGACACGTTAGCGACGAGGCCCAAGCAGTTCGGCGAGCCGGTGGTGAAAAAACCCAGCGGGACTAGTTAGCCAGTTAGCTCAACTAACGCGTCAAGTAATGTCCGGACTCACAACTTAACTTCCTACCAGAGTCCACGCTCTGGCTTGTCAGCCGCTAACACAACGACGGACACGTGAAAGGACTCGACCCCGGCATAGCCGACTACTGACCTGAGGAGTTCCTGTGCAGGGTGCGCCTTCCGACGAGAAAAAAAAAAACAATTGATGAAGCTAGCGAGCTAAGTGGGAAACCGCGACTGCTGCTCGGATCACGTTCAGCGATCGGGCTCCGGAGCACGAGCGGCCTCTGTCCAACAGCAGACGCGAACGTCAGAGGTTCCGAACGAAGACGTTATATTCTGCAAGATGGGCCACTCCTACACTCTCCGGGCTTTCGTACAGTCCAAGCCCTTTGTGTGGGAGAAAAACGCTATTGCGTTATATTGAAACGAAAAGGGAGTCATAATTTTGTTGGTCAAGCAGAGCTTCGCGTGCCTCATGATCATACACCAAATTATGTTTGAACTCTAGACTTTTTTTAAAAGACAGAAAGATGCTCGAGTTTAATTACGCATAAGTGAGAGGTTCATTATTGCAATCATTGCTACATTACCAAAAGTGAATCCGACTTCTGCTGTCAGTTACATGATCTTTGATCATGTTTACATAATTATCCTGAAACAACATGACCCACTAAATGTGTGCATAATTTTCTATAGTCATATTAGGCAGGCATGCAATAAGGTTTTTATAAATGTGTTTAATGAATTCTGATAAACTTAAAAAATAAAAAGCGTAAATTATTAACTGTTCATCCATGTAGCCAGACAAAAAAAAAAAAAAAAATACACACACACACACACACGAGAACAAAATACAAGTATATTTACTAAATGCATTTTAGAGTCATCCAGGTGAGTCAGAGATAGAAAAGCCATTTAAACACCACCATTAATACAGGTCACACAAATTGTACAATAAAATAAACAAAGTAATGCAACAGCTTCAAAATTCAGAAAAACGGGTAAAAACAACTTTGTTGCAGCATTACTATGACGTTTTCCCTTATGGTATTCTTATCAATAGTTTAATGTTTATACAGCATGGACAAAAATAAAAAAAATTTAAAAAAAAAAAAGAAAAAAAGAATCAAATTTTACTTAAAGATTAAAAAAAAAAAGTCCATATAATTTTGTTCTGAATCATTATACATTTATTTTTTCTTCACCATACTTCGAGGGGAGCTTTTAAGCAAGTCTCTTATCTTAAGGTATGTTCCTGTGGCTTCAGCTACTTCTGTGAATTCAGGTGTATCTTCAAACGGAACAATGCCAGCTGCAAACTTGCTCCGATGAGGAACAGCCATAAACTTCTCCAAGTGGTTAGAAGAAGGACAATCTCCAGCACCCATATGAGCGAAATCTGTATCAGGGCTCTGTGGGCTTTTATTTTGTAATTTAACAGGATTGGGACTCTGTGGGGTGTCATTTTGGGATTTGAGAGGCTCTGGGCTCCGTGGACTGTCATCCTCTACTTTGATAGGTCCAGGGCTCCGAGGACTGTCATCCTCTACTTTGATAGGTCCAGGGCTTGGAGTGACAGTCTTTTGAACCTCTGGTTCTCTTTCACTTTCATTTTCACTGCTTTCGCAAGGTTCGGCAGGTGTAGCTGTGTCCAATACGTTCTCAACCTCTTCCATTTCTGTGTCCATTTGAGCAGGTGTGGACACACTTGGTGAACTGGCTGCTGGTGTTCCCAATGCAGGTGACTCACAGTCACTACTAGTGGCAGCGTCAGCATTTTCCAGAGCCGCCCAGATAAGCCGCTGCTGCTCTTCCAGTTCCTCCAGAGTCATGTCATCCTCTGATCCCTCCACAGTCTCATCAACTATTGTCCAATTTTGTCCTCTGAGAGCTGGAGAGCCATTGGTGGGTGTGCGAGGAGGTGTACCTTTAGGCAGAGGTGGAGGAGTGGGTGTTGTAGGGGGAGTGCCCTGAGGTAAAGGAGGAGGTGAACTGAAGCCAGGAGAACCGGGGGGAAGTGGTGTCTGGAACTGAAAATCAGCTGGGCCATGATAAGGTGTTCCTGGGTCTGTGGAACACAAAACAATTAAGAAAAATGAACCCAAAGCTTTAAAGGTCACATTATAAAGTTTTGAAATAGTAGCTGTAGGTTATAGTGAGATGTTAAAGAACTATGAAAGTGTCTGTTCATAAATGATGAAGATCAACAGTTACCGGATTCAACATCCATATCTGAGCTTCTATCCGAGTTACGATCAGGGCTGGACTTATTTTTCTTTCTCATCTGTGGAGATGAGTCAAATTCTTGTCGTCTTTTGTTGGAGGTGGCACCAGGCTGTTGGCAAGGAGGATTGCATGGAATGAGACTATTCCAAGACTGACCAAAGTGCAGAACCTCTCTTTGTCAGTGTCAACAAAACAACAACAAAAATGCTTGTGCTCAAAAGGGGGAAAATGAAAAAATGAACACAAAAAACATACAAACACTCATACACATGTACACACCCACACATCACAGAAACATGTGTAATTTGGGTTTATAATAATCCTACAACAAATAACCCAGACAGGTATCTAGGACAATGAGTGTGATAAATGACACCTTCTGTGCTTACGTACAAGTGCTGATTTATAATGTTGAGGTTAATTATAAACTAGGACATAATCGTTGTTGGATTTAAGAGTTTCACACATTGAAAAAATAAATACCGTAGAGAAGTTGTTAGACAGGTATGCTGCATAGTTTTGCTTCATGTGGCTGCTTTGCATTGGAACTGAACCATACTGCATAAATTCCTGGAAGAGGAGAAGAAAATCAAAAAAAAAAAAAAAAAAAAAAAAAAAGAACTTTTACATTTTTCTTTTCATACATCATTATGTGTGTGTGTATATATATATATATATATATATATATATATATATATATATATATATATATATATATATATATATATATATATATATATATATATATATATATAAATAAAATTAAAAAAAAACAAAAACATGCAGGACTCACATCTTTCATTTTGTATGGTGCAGCCACATTGAAGCCTGGGAAATCCACCAGTTTGGCAACATCATATGAGAGGCTTTGGGGACTGCTGCAGTCAGTTGCATCATTAGGTGCTGAGTGAAAGAACAAGAATCTTGAGAAATCCAAATAACATGGTTTACACATTGTTAGAATTATTCCAGTGAGGCCAGAGTTTTAAATCGTATTAGCTTTAAAAAAAAAAAACAACACACATACCATTTCCATCGTACAATGATAAACCAGAGTTTTCCATTTCTGCCTCTTTGAGCCATCCTGGTGGGTACCCTAGCTGTCTCATGCGATAAATCAGAGGAGGGAGGGTGTTGCCATCAACTCCCAAAGCTGCCAAAAGCTCCTCACTGTTCAAAAAAGTAAAATGTAGTGAATATCAATATAATCCTAAATGTTCATGAGATATTTCGCTTAATTAAGAGGTCTCTGTGGTGTAAATAAAATAGTCCTGCCTCATGACACCCGGCTTGTACTTAGCGAATCGCTCCTCCACTTCATCAGCGTGGTATCGCTGGTTAGTCTGAATGCCCAGGTTGTTGTTCTGATTGAACTCCTTCCTTCTCTCACTAATTGCAGCCATGTCTTTAGGCTAGGGAGTTAATAATGCATAAATGGAGTAAAACAAGTTCTGGTTGTTATTGTGCATTTCACTTGGAATCATGCCATATTAGTGAATCAAGAACAGTACCTTGGGACAGTCTCTCAGCTGGTGGCTACTGGAGCCACAGTTAAAACACAAAGACTTGGGTCTACCACAAAAAGATGAGTGATATTTACTACACCATTCAGTGAACATTTAAAGAGCGTTTATAACAGAAGATGAAAATTAAGGGTTTCATTGTGTCATACCTTTTGTCTTTCATTTCTATATCCTGTCCATCAGTTCCAATGACTTGGTTGAAAACCTGGTGGTAGCTTTGCACCAATTCAGGAAGTTAGATTCTTTTTTTCCCCGCTTTAAATTAAATATATTTAGCCGTTTTGTATCAACTTAAAACTACCTCACATAAACAAAATCTGGCCCATTTTAAAATAAGCACACCCATTTAAAATTCAAGATACCTTGGTCACAAAAAGAAATTTCTCTGTTGACAAAGTAGTTTCAAAAGACAGAAAATGTTTTGATTAAGTATCAGTTTATCCATTTTAAAGATACGTTGGAACATCCCATCCATCAGTCAGCTGAGGGTTTTCATTTACCAGAGGCTGTCCAAGTTTGTCAACACTGAAAGTAGTGAAATATAAAACACTTCCAACCACCTAAAAAAAAAAACAAAAAACAAAACAACAAAATACTCCATTTAATTTTCTATACAGAAAAATAGAATAAATAAAAATAAGTCAACAAATAACATCAGATACTCACTTTAAAGGCTTCTGTTGTAGTTCTCAGACTGTTGGAAGACAACTGCTGGAGACCCTCTTCCAAAGCAAAAGCCGAATTCTTCACAGGATACAACATTTTTGTAATTTTTGTAACATTTGTGCAATTACTCAACATATATAAATGATCCTGAAGAAATACCTGAGGTTTCATGTGAAACAATGTTTTCTGCTTGTCATTGCTTGGTTTCTGGTGCTTCAAAATCACACTGCAGATACATTCTTCAATTTCTTGACGACATTGCCTTTCAAGAAAATTGTGGTTAGCTGCACCCCCAAATTATGCATATAGAAATTCAAAGAAACTGTATTAACAATATTCCGTTCTAAAATAAGGATGCATGTCCACTGTTTTGGCATAACCAAACAGTTTAAAACTAAGGGTCCATCATTTTTGTGATTGGTGATTATGGCTGTGTTATAACTTATGGCAGGAATTTTGAAGCGATTATGTTATTGTTCATCTTTGATATATGCAAGATTAATGAAAAATAATGGTACATCCCTTTACAACCAGTTTTATTTAAAATATTTTGTAATTTGAAGAGTTAAACCACAGAAAGTTATTGAATATTTAGTTGCTTTGAGCAGAGCTGAAGTGGTTCTAGAGATTAATGTGGGTAAAAGCAGAAATAAATGTTGACGATATTAAAGCATTTTATTTTGTGTGTGTGGGAGGGGGGGCATCTTTGTAACTGCATTTTCTGTATGAAAACAACACAATTCGACATCTAAGTTAGTAAAAGAGTTTGACTTACTTGGAGACAATGTTATTTGTGTAAAGGATCTGAAGAAGCGGCCCGTCGATGTTGACATCCTCGATTGTGATGCCACTGCGGAGACCAGAGACAGAGACTGGTTTGTGAACGTGAACTCGGCTGCGTTTCACTTTGGAACATCAACCGTCTCGCGGAGCGTTACCTTGGTCGCGTCAGGATGCTCAGCTTCCGCCGTAAAATGGTATGTGGATCACAAGTTAAGAAAACAGACAGGAATGCTACAAACACGTACATGTACATCGTGTGTGCGTGTGTTTTGGTCACAGACGAGCAGCTCGCCGCGGACTAGCAGACGGGCTACGTGAACTGGCGCGGACCGAGCCCAACGGGCAGCAGGATATTCTCCTCGGAGAGCCGCTCCACGTCGTCTCGAAACTCGTCCACACTGCTCCGAAGCCGGCTCGTCTCCTCGGAGTCTTCCTCGTCGTTGTCCGAGAAGCGGAGGTGCTTGGGGGCCAGCGGCGCGGCATCGTCGAGCTCTTCGAAGAGTTCGCTGTCGCCGAAATCAACCTCAGCCATTTCTACGCAGCTTCGCGTCTCTTAACGGAGGTTCAAAGGTGAAAGGGACTCCTCTTCGCATTCATTGGTCCTCATCGTGTCACGTGGTGAGAGACCAACGGTTACCCGTTCCCAACCGAAACCGGAGAGACGTCGTACAAACACAAACACGTTGAGCCACAACTGAGTAGAAACCAACGAACACACGACAGAACACACGTAAGACCATTTACATATATGAAAACGTACAGCTAAAACAAACAAACAATATACCTAATTTTTGTCCTGTAAGACAGCAGTGAGGGTGTCATTGACCTTTAGGTTTTTCAGCGTCTTCGGGTCCAGTTAAATCTGCTCGCCGTTTTACTTGTATACTGACTTTACAGTTTGTCAGTTGGGAAAACATTCGGTATCTTTGCGAGAGAAAGTAGTGGCTGAAAAAGAAGGTCCGTTTCCCTCCAGCAATGTCAGGCTGCTCAGCATCGCCCGTTGCGCTGCCGCAGTGGGACGGGAGCTTTCGGAAACTTCGTTTCATCTACTTGGCGAGTTTAACGTCGTTCAGGCTGAAGAAATGTCCCAACCAGGTGAGTGGATTTAAGAAACTTGCCTGTTTTGATTAAAATGAGATTGTAGACTTGTTTAAGCGCATACGTCGCTTACGTCCTGTAGAGAAAAGCGCCCCAACTGAACCAGCCCAGTGTCACAGTAGGTCCAAACATCTCATCTCAATACCTGATGGCAGTCAGAGTCCTGTTGTCAGCCCAGTGTTTTTCATCCCTGTTCCTCGAGGACCGCTGTCCTGCATATTTTAGATGTTTCTCTGCTTCAATGCAGCCTAATTCAAACGATTGTGCTTGTAACAGAGTTGTGCAGACCGTGATGAAAAGCCATTCATTTTTTTTTTTTTCTTCCCTTTCTTGTCAGTGTGGACATCGTGCACACGCTGTATGTACGATGCACACCGAAATTAGTCTCTGCTTTTAACCCATCAACTAGTTTCACTAGTGAGCAGTGGGGCTGCTAGCAGGGCAGCGCCCCGGGGAGCAATTGGGAGTTAAGGGCCTTGCTCAGGGGCCCCCAGTGATTTACCATTGTGGGCAGCCCTGGGCTTGAACCTGGGTCCTCCACGCCCAAGCCCACCACTGTAACCACTAGGCCACCACTCCCCCCCTCCCCCCATTTAATTCCCCTTTCAACTGACTAAATCACACATAAATCTGTCCCTGATAGTCCAAGCATTTTCAACTTTAAAGAGTGCACTCAGTGCATGATCATTGATAGATGTTGTGAATTTGGTGGCTGTAAGTCATATGGGGTCAGACATAAAAGTAAATCTGTCCTCCATCTGTGCTCCTCATGGCAGGGGTGCATTTTTCAGCACACCAGAAGGGACCTATTCTAATCATATTCATCCTTGTGTTTCCAGCCAAAGCAGACCAACCCATCTCAATCACATGCACCTTAAAGGGGAGATGCTGTTTCTCTGTCTTTCTGTGATTGAGACCCTTTATTTGGCTCTTTGAAGTAACTATGAGCTCAAAAGAGCTCTGATGTAAAATAACCCTGCCACTTTGGAGTGGTCTGGTGGTTTCTCATCCAATGAACAGCACAGATCAGCAGGATATTGTGCTATCACAGACCTTTTGACATCATAATGTACAGATGAGAACATTATATCTCAGTACATTGGCTTTGCATAATGTACCTGAACTCTTTTTTTGTGTGTAAATAAACTACAACTTTTGAAGTGTTCATCTGTGTATCAGGGTTCAGTGATTCCACTTTATTTGGGTGCTGACATCCTCTCTAACACTGACGTTCGGATAGAGAACCATCCCAGGTACCATGCCAAGTTTGCCAAGAGAGGACTTGCCACCAAGATAAACTTTTCATCAGGTAAAATGTGTTTGTAAATATGACATAAATGAAATGAACTACAGAGATAATACCCTAACTTGGGAGTGTATTTTTCTCATTTGTTGCAGCATTCAGGTTTCAAGGCTTAAAGGTACCTGCTGCAAATAACAGCCTGTGGTTTTACAGTGTTCAAGGACTTTTTCGAGTAGCCTTTGAAATGTACAATAAGCAAGATCAGCTTGCAGTACTGGATAACTTCCAAGTATGTATGCATTGTCATCGTATAACCCTGTTCATCTCGTTATGTTTATAAAACAAACATTTTCTCTCCCCTGCAGGACATTTGGAAATCACACATAAATGATGACCCGCTGAACACGACTTACAGCCTCAGTGTGCAGCTCGACATTCCCTGTGTGTCTGATACAAAATCAAAAAGTGAATCACGGCAAAACTGTAATGTTGATAGTAAAATGATGGATGCATGTGTCAGTGAAACAGCTGATGGATCAGCAGATCATGATTACTGCTCTTTTTCAACGCAAAGCCTACTGACTGAGCAAAACCAACAAATTGTATCCAGAGTGAGAGAGAAGCTGAACAGTTTGGATGACCAGCTCTCCTCTCAGCCTCAAAGATGCATGGAACGACTGGAGACTATCTTGATGCTTTTGGAGAACATTGATCGGTACATGAATGGTAATCTAGAAGAAAAAGATGCAGCTGAAACTGTGTTAGCCTTGTTAAAGGCTGAAGATTGGGCAAAAGACTGTGTGTATAGTAGTTACCTGCTTACATGCATAGGGCGTTGGCTTGGCCAGAAATTTTATGCAGCCAATAGCAGCATCAGCCAAAGAGTGGAGGACTTTAAACTTCAGCATATAGAGCAAATAAGTGACTTGCCACCAGCTGAGGAACTGGCTACTGAATTATTCCCTGAAGCCATGCAAGCACTGCTGCTTAAGTGGATGGGCTTATGTGAGGAGTCAACCCTAGAAAAGAGACGCAGCGAGTACCCCATTCTGCTCCTTATACTGGAGTTTGCAAACCATAACCTCATCACTGGTGTAGCGCATGTGCTGTACTCAAGTCTGATATGTAAATGAGTTGATTTGCTTTAAAGTAACAATAGGCGCATTTCACTAGCGCGAGTTCAGTGTAAACCCGCCAGGGCAGAAACCTCTAACAGGGCCTCTACATTGGTGTAATACGCAAACAACACCTGAACAGACTCGTTGGTCCATTCATCGTGTTTTCATGTGGTCTCCAACTTCTTCAAATGTACTCGTCAAAATGTTTGGTCCAGAAGGTTTAACTTGAGTTGTGGTCACCTGATTTATGTTCACATGAGAGTGCTGAACGTAATGGAGAAATCCCGAGTAGCAGCTAATAACAGAGGGGCTCGTCACTTACTGAAAAAGTGCATAGAAAATAATGTTTGTGATTTTAATAAATACGTTACACAAGAGGTTTTCACAAACAGCACAGTTGAAACAGTAGCACCCACGTTGGTACCGGTGCACATGGTGCATATTTTGAACATGGCAACATCATTGCCTTGTACTGATTCATGTAAAGTATGATGACAGGTAGTGTGGTGGGATTCTTATTGCAGTGCTGGAGGCCAAGTTCTTACACATTTTCCCGCTATTAAAACAATTTTTTAAAATCAATGTTGGGAACAAGTTTTTTTTTAGGAAAAGTTTGCATAAGGCAATTTCTTTTGAGCAACGTTACTGCAGCCATTTCATAAAAATACTAAACCTAATTGCTGGGTTTTTTTTTTGCAATTTCACTCTACAAGACACTGGCCTGCGTGCAGTCCAGATTTGTCTCCAACAGAAAACTGATGCTCATGAAGTTTTGGTCTTCTGAAGTGATGCAGCCAATGTGTTAATGTTCCTGTCCTAACCTTTTTGAAATATGCAGATGAATAAAAATAGAAAAAGAAAACCAGCTTCAAATCTATTTCTTTGAACAACCTTAAAAATAATTTAAATTATGAAAATCCTACATTTTACACAGCATAGCTACTTAAAAAAAAAAAAAAAAAATGTCAACAAGCCTTTTTCAACACAAAGCTTTTTAATTCAAGAACACCTGAAAAAGTCCATTACTCCTATCAAGCTCACCTCTATCCACAGCCAATTCAGGAGATAGTATTTATTACAACCTGTTTTATTTTTCCTGAATCAGAAGTGGAAAAAAATGGGATTATTCTGACGCTACATTGACCTTTGATGCCTTTTGCTAAATTGATGTAAACAGCGTCCAGTTTAATCACATCGAATTCATATTATGGTCAACCACACTTCAATATGTCTGAATAAAAAAAAAAATGAAATAAAAAAAAAAAGCTACCACATTATTGAAAACGGATATCTACTTTGTCCAGCATCAACAAGTCAATATGCTGCTTCCTTTTCCAATGATGTGCAGATTAATAAACACTGAGACAAACTCAGCGTCTTGCTATTTACATTATAATGTTACAGTATATGAGACCTCTGTCTACAAATAAATTACAACATCCATGCAAGCTTGAGGGCTAGCGATGAACTGGTGGTCTTGTATGATCAAATGAGCAACACTGACAACCAGGGTTTGGCACTAGATGGAGTCCATTCCTCGAGAGAATGTGGATGAAAACCCGAGGCCCATTCCCCTCTGGGTGTGTGTCTGAGACCGAGCCATCTCATACTGCACATCGAGGTTCCTGAACACCTCCTCTTGCTTCTGAAGAGTCTTCAGGCCATCGTCATTAAGTGGTTTGGAAGCTTCTACTTCATCATCGCCCTAAAGAGGAGGTAAAAAGAAAAAATAAATAAAAATCAGATTTAATCGGATTAGCTCAAAGTAAAATAACATTTCTAAGTTAAACAGCATACTAACCTTAATACCCATTAGTTTGCGAAATTTAACATTTTGGTCCTTGTTTCCAAAGTTTAGTTTCTCCCACAGCTCAGCTGTTTGGGATTTGTCCTTCAAAAGTAAAAAAAAAAAAAAAAATGCAAGTAAATATTACATTTCAAATTATATCTTTTTTGACTATACACACTGAAAAACAATCTGAAAATGAAAAGCTGGAGTTAATAAGTTTCAATCTTACCCCATCCTTCTTGCCCTGCCATAGCTTTTTCCTTTTTTTCTCCTGTTCTGCAAACTTCATTGGGTTTACAGCTGATGGGTTATAGTAGCTGGGCACAGCAATACCAGTCTCTGCCAAGGTTTTGGCCTGAAGGGCGGCCATTTGTGCTGCCATGGCAATCTGAGGTGTGACCTGTGTCCCAGAAGCCAGGAGGGCTGCCACATTGATGGCAGGGTTCGAGGCGGCAGCTGCAGCAGCTGCTGCAATAGGGGCAGCCACAGCTAAGAACATAAAAATCAACGTAAATAACAGAATTGGGACTGAATGGTTAAAGGTTTTGCATGCGTGCACAACAATCCCTTGTCACCTGCAGCCATCTCCTGCTGTTGCTGCTGCTGTTTTTCAAACATTTCCTTCTCCTTCTGTTCCTGTAATTTTTTGGCTCTCTCTAGCCTGGAAAGTAAAAAGTAAAGATTTTGCTCTGTTGGTTGGGGAAAAAAAGCACTTAAATATCTGTTTGCCCTTAAATATATGTATTTATAAACATCAAATGAGTAGAGCAATCAAAGTTGAAAAGGTTTGATCAAAGAAAGAATAAATGCAAGCCCGTGTCATTCCACAGGGTCTGGTACAACACTGTAGAGGGATACAAACAGCTGGTCTACTTACCTTCGAGCCAATGCCTCTTGGGCATCCATAGCTGTGTTTCGGCCACGGAAGACAGGTGGACTAACGGACCTGCTTCGACTCTTTCTGTGTACTTTCTCACTTCTCTTCTTCCTGTCCCTGGAGGAATAGAAAAAAGTCAATCAAAAAGTATTTTGTTAACCAAACAAAAAAATGGGGGTTAAAAAAAAAAAAAAAAAAAAAAAAAAAAAAAGGCACAAAAACTGCTTCTATTAAATCCACCTGCTCCTGCTGCGACTTCTGCTATGATGACGATGTTTGGTCCGTGAACCCGAGCGAGACCGAGCCTTCTTCTTCCTGTCCCGGCTGCGTGATTGCGACCGCCGCTTGTCCCTACTTTTGCTGTGGTGCCGTCTGAAATTGGAAAATCCATCAATGTCAATCCAAGACATGAGATGAGAGAGAAGAATCCTACTCAACTTTCATCCATGATCTGCAGTCACATGGATAATGCACATCTAATACAGTAATCTTATTCAAACAACATCCATATTATACTTGAACCTTGACAGTGATCACTTCTCCTCTGTATCAAATACATTTTTCAACAAACTAACCTCTCTCTGGAGTGTGACCTGGACACGCTTCGGCCCCTTGAGGAATTCCTTTCCTTGCGCCTGGATCGCTCTTCTCCATTCTCTGTTGAAAGTCTCTCTTGTTCTTGCGGCTCTTCTAATTTTCTGTGAGATTTTGATGGCTTCTCAGAGTCCCTCTTTCGTGCCTGTTTTAAGAAGAAGTTGTCTCTTTCAGGAAAATAGTGCAACAAAAAGAGTTAGTACCATGGCTTTCATAAAAAGAAAAAGGTATGTCATAATTTGACAAGAGGAAAAAAAAACCTTGTCATATCAATCCCAATAACAATTAAAGAACATAGTTCTCAGAGTTTCATCACAAATGTGGGCATTTGTGTTTGCACACTATTTTAGCTGCACCCATTTCACTAGTTTGAAAAAAATAAAAATCATAAAGGTGGCATATTTGGAACCTTTCTCAAGGTTGAACAGTGTGCATGCAGGTGGTGAGATCTGATTCTCAGGACAGAAATTTAAATCATGTTTACCAATCAAGTAACAGCAATTAAGTGCAACTTAAACACTTTGAACTTTTACCCACTGAGAGGTTGAATTAGGGATGGACATCCAACTTGCAATGTTTTTCAGATTTAATCATTTTAAAGATTCAATGAATGCACATCCCTAGCTGCAAAAGATAAAGAGTTAATATCACTTTGTCTACTGAAAATGTGAGACAAATAGGAATTTGAATTGCAGATAGTTACCTGTCCCAGTAGTAGGCATATTATTTTGCTATGTCAGCAGGGTCCTCTGTTCAGTCTCTTCGTGCATTAGCACGCTGAGTATGATTTATTGTAGAAATGTTATCATGTGATCTACACACAAGATTTAACAAAAATATAAAGGAAAAGCTACTCTTCTCCATTTCATATGGTTATAAATAATGACACATATCCAAGGACAAAAGCTTCCTTTGAGACATGTGAACCTAAGGACAGCAAAAACCCTTTCCACATGAGCCCATCTTCATCTTTTATTTTTTATGGTTCTGAACTTAGGCTACTATAAATATGTTTAGCCAAAGTAATACAGTGATCTGAAAAGGACAAGTATATCCTCTTTTAGTCATTGTACACACCAGAGCATAAAATATCAACTGGTCCTTTCCAGGTCTTAAAATTCCATAAATACAACATCAGACCAAAAACAACACAAGACACGTCAACAACACTTTTATAAAACCCAAGCTTTGGCTGTTTGCTGGTCCAAAGCATCCATAGGTATGTAAGCATAGTACCAAGGAGAAAGGAAGGTGCTTGCTGGAAAACCTTCCACATGTGAATAATCACTGAATAATCACATAATCCTTCCCCGTACAAAACAGTGAATTCTTTTGAAATAGTCTTTTAACCAAAACAAGATTGACAGGCCACAACCATTTCTTCTCAAAGACCAATTGCGACACCTTTCCTCTGTGCACTGTGAATACCCAAATTCTCCAGACCACCAAACTGCCAAAAATCAGTAAATGTGATTCTTACTTACCCCATAATACATTTGGAGGCAGTAAGGAGTGCTATTTTGTAATACCTTGCTTCAGCATTTTGCCTTATTTTTTATTCAATGGATGATTACAATAGAATATTTTTTCTTTTCTTGATAAGCTGAAGATAAATTTATTACATTTCAAAACCTGCCACTGGCCAGCTGATATTTTAATGTCTTGATGTGTAAAAGCTCAGACATAAAAGAGGATGTATTGTCTTTTTTCACATAGCTGTACATACTCACCTCAAACTAAAACTAAAAACTACCATCTTCAAAAATCACATCAAATGTGTTTCTAATCATAGAAATAAATATTTCAATTACCTCTTTACTTCTGCTGCGACTTCGTCTGTATTTTCTGTCCCCTGTATAAAAAAAAAAAAAAAAAAAAACAGATAGCAGATAACTCAAAAATGCATACTTCAAATATTGTCTTTTATTACTTATTAGCTACTGACCTTATTAGCTACTGAGAATGAGAAACTTAAGATTTTTGTACATTTTATAACATGGCTAAATACATCAGATATATATATTTTTTTTAGCATTTCTTTAGAAGTTATTTAACTCTTACGTTTTCGATCCCTGGACCGTGACCTTGATCGTAAATGGTGGTGTTTGGAACTTCTGGGAGATTTAGACGACTCCATGCTGTGCTTTTTTCTGTGATGAACTGGGGAGTCTGATCTATTCAAGTCAGAGTCGTTGTCACTTGCCTAAAAAAGATGGAAAAGTGAAATCAAGTCAGCAGGAAATCGGTGTGGGACATTCTGTTCATGTAGTCACTTAATAACCACATACCATGGTAGTTAGACAAATTTTATTAAAATCATATTCCACTGAAACACGAAAGAAACCTAAGACCTAAGACTATATTACTGCCTTGCTTAAGTGACCAATATATATTTTATTTCTTCGGGTGCGACTTATATCCAGTTTGTTTCAGATATAAAAGTCACACCAATTATAAGTCCCTATTTTTTTAGTGCCACTTTAGTATATGGCCTTAAATCAGATATATAAAGCCAGTAAGTGGCCAAGTGGCATGAGTGCAAACAGAAATATCCGAATCCATGTGGCTTTTGCGTACATGCACACTGAGCGTCCTGTGATGGGGATGCATATTTCAGCAGTCATGCAGAACATGGCATAATACTGGTAGCATGGAAGTGTTTGTAATCAGGGGCAAAATGTCAAAAATAACAAGGCCATCGCCTCCATGAATCCAATACTAAGACGATAATTTTAGAAGCCAATGAATTAAAAAAAAAAAAGAATGCATCAGTTTTATCGCACAGATCAGTATAGCCTCTGCAGTATCACTGCATTTATAACATGTGAAATCGCTACCTTTAAATAGTCTGTTTGATTTGGCTGGAATTGAAACAGTGATTATTTTGTGGCATCCAATTCTGGAAGACAATTTTAAATGATTTCTAAAAAGGTAAAGCTACTTTTAGAAATGTGGGACTCGGCTCTCTCAACACTCCCATTTGTTACGCATCAAAATCCCCAAAACACTGAAATACGAGCACCAGATTAGGGTTAAGGTTCATTTAAGAAAAGTAATTTGTGGTACAGGGCGTTGTTATAAACGCATGTGTTGTATTGTAACCGTCTAACCTGTCGATGTTTCGTGTCCGAGTCCGTTTTGAGACGCCAACAGTTCGTTGTGCCGTCCGTTTTTCCTCAGATATAGACTATATTCACTTCACGTATCTTTGAACATCTTGAAGTCGATGGAATGCACGCTGTTGTTTGTTAGTGTATCCCCGCCGTCGCGATGTTCGGTTAAAGAGAACATTTGTGTTCTCGGCGGTCAAACCGCGTCGAGAACAATATCTGCGTTAGCGGAGTTGCTAAGCTAAGTAACGCTGGCCGCCATCTTTGGGCAAAATATTTCCTGAACCTCACAGTAACATTTTACGAGTTGTTATGTGGAGCTTGACGAATTCTTGCACGCTTTCGCTGATTTTATCTAACACTACTTACCGACATTATCACGAAGGAAAATGCACACCAATCCTTTTCTTGTTCTTATTGCAACCACAACCGACGCTGCTACTGCCGAGCGCCAGGCCGGACTCTCGCTCAGCTAGTCGGAGTTGGGTTGCCAGGTTGTTTACAGAATCGCTTTCAACTCAGGCAAATGCACCATGGTATCCGACCCCAACAGAAACCAGACTAACCAAGGACCAGAGACATTGGAAATATGCAGAATACACATGTATTACATTTACTACTTACATAGTAGTGACTTAATTTCATCTACACTACAACTGGGAAGATTAGTTTTCCAATTTGAATATATTTGTGACAATGGGAGCGCCTATATTCTAACAACCGCTGTTAAATAAATATGTAAAATGTTTTAATAGTATTAAAGAATGTCGTGGTCGTTATGTCAAATTTTAAAGTTCGTATATGATTACACTACTACAAATAAAAAAAGTGAAATTTATGAGTCTGGCAACCTGCACGGGCCCTCCCTTCCTTGATCTTGTTTAATTTACCCTGCGTAGTCAATGCCTTTAATCAATGCTGTTTGTCTTCGGATTACGTACGGCCAATTCAAAGTATTCATTATATGTCCAGTTTTATTATAAATCCACATTCAATTCCAATTTGAGCCTTTATATGTGCCATACTTGTCAATCCTTAAGAGGTACTTATGGTTTGTACGTTCCCCGAGACGGGACTGCTCCTGGGAGACAAATCACAGGGAAAAATTAATTGAGCGTTGACCCCGAATGACCCTACAGCAACCCGCCAAATTCTAAAGCTAGGAGCTGATGTTGACGGTCTGTTGTAGCAGTCGGGTTCCGTCTCTATATTGGTAAGATATTACTAACAGTTTGTTTTTTTTATTCAGACGTGTTTCCAACAAAACACCTTCGGATAAGTATGAGCAATTCATCGTGCTTTTAGTTTGTTTTGTATTTTCCGCGTGAATATTGCTTTAGCGTCAGGGCGGCCGAAACCCTCAGAGAAACAGATTAAATCATCGATGGCTGTTTTCAGCAACGAGTAAAGCAGCTCGTTAAATCATCGTTGGCTCCAAGTACATGATGACATCTTTCCCGTTTAGCTCTCCTTCATGAAATAGCGATGTGGAGCGACGTTGAACTTCTGACCAACGAGGACACAAGCACTGTCCGTTTTGACAGTGTGTCAAAGGAGGAACATGGGAGCGGCTTGTACCAGGTGGATGCTCTGGTCAAGATCTCCTCTGCCAGTGAGGTAATCAAGTTCAGATGTGGTCTTCTCCAGTGACAGAATGCACCTTTGTCCCCTGTCATCTTTTCAATAATAATTATCTTTAGAACATATCTATATTTCATTAAAAAGTGGGTTATGCTTTATGGATATACATTTGCTGTGATTAGTTGCCATAACAATGGAAAGTTATAGAGGAAGAAAATGATTTAAAGCAAGAAAGAAGAGGATTTAACATTTTTACCACATTCCTTTGGAAGTAAAATGGATAAAACAGGGGAACGGTGCGTGTGTCATGTTTTCCAAGACATGGCTCTGATGTTTATTTCATTTTTACTTTCTCATTTTCCTGAGAATTTTACTTTGCAACAATATACCTTTTCTCTTTAGGTATGAATGAAGTATTAAATTCAACCGAATTCATTTCAGTGTATGTGCTCTAAGGTCTTTAAATGCTGTCTGTAGCCTTTCTGACGGCAGTCCTGATGCATGTTCTGCTGGTTCTTGCAGGTGCAGGCGGATCCCCAGCTCTCATCCTCCAGTGGTTCAACCTGGAGTATTGTTGTTGCTGACAAGACAGTGATCTTGTTTGATCAGAGTTATCAGACTATTCTGCTGCTCCTCCACTTTGGTAAAGCTTTTTTTTGTCTCTCTCTCTTTTGTGTTTTTACACAGTATACTGAATATCACCTTTGTGACTTTTGCTGAAACATTGAAAATACTAAAAAAGTTTTGTCATATCTGACTTTGTGTTTTATTTAACGCTGTTTGACTTGTCACAATTACTGCTGTTCATAAAAACATTTTTCAGAGACCAGTGTGGATGCCATTGATGTTTGTCTGGATGGACAGTTTTTGGTGGTTTGTGAAAGAAATGGAAATCTTCATTTGATCTACGTCCCACACAAGAGAATCCTCCTCACGAGGGTATGGATATTTTTTAATCATCATTAGTAGTATTAAGGCTGTCTATGGTAGGATTGCATTAGATATTGTATTTAATCTCATTTACATTCAATCGTTACTCTGTACCTGTCTGGATAGTAGTGCTCAGCAATTTATTTTATTTTTTTTTCCCCATTTGATGAGCAAAACACTATGCATTTGCTTTTAGGCTTGATATGGCCCATGTTTCAAACATGCTAAGAGTAGTTATACAGCATTTGTTTAACCCAAAAGGGATCATGGTCATCCATGGACGGGGGTCTGTACCTGTATCTGTACCACTCTGTCTTCTTTTCAGCCTTTGGTGGAGAAACCATCTAGTGAAGCTAAGAAAACCTATCGCTATCTCATCATAAACAAAGACAAGTCATCCCCAGGTAAAATGTTTATAAATATTTAAAAAGAATCTTTTGAGAAATCACATCAATTTAAGGGTTTTCATTAGTTCCCTTGTGGATATTTTATTTTCTTGGTTCTGAATCTAAAATGTGATTTTAATGTTTTTGTTTTGACAGGGATGTATAATGTGTTTCTTCTCATAAAGGATGGTTTTTTCCACATTACAAACCTTGCTTTGGCAAAGATTGAAACAGGTATCATAGTTTCTCTTGACTGTGCAAAGTTTTGTAGATTCTCTCTTAAGATCCAATAAAATATTCCTCTTTTATTTTCCATCACAGCGATTGAAAAAATGGATGTGGGAGCTTTGAAAGAGGTAAGTTAAAACAATTTTTTTTCACACAATCAAAATGTAAGTTCTTAAAGTAAAAAAAAAAAAAATCCCATTTGTTTTTCTTTTAGCTCCAGAGTCTGATAAAGATAGACTTTTGCTCAACCGAAGAGTACCATGACGAGGGTTGTAGCACAGCGGTGATGTTCACTCTTGGCCATGAAATTCACTTGATGATTGGGGTCAGTGTCTGTTGATTATTGTGTCCAACTGTAACTGTGGCACATTGTTAATGTGTCAGAAATTAAATTACTTCAGTCATTGATTGCCTTTTTCTTTCCTCCTGCTTTTCAGTTCAGGCGTTTTTAACAATTTCACTAGAGATGTTCTGAAATTATTTGTTTCTTTTCCAATACCACTTCTGAAGGCTGGGCTTTGTTGTTAAGTTTTTAAACTAAAATCATAAAGTAAAACCCTTTCACAGTGATTTAGGAGGAATAGGATTTATTTTAATTGTGAGTAAAGCATCTATGTTAACTTGTTGTATACACAGTGCAACCTGGTTCTTATGTTGTTGCGTTTTCACAGGAGTTTGTATTATGTCTCATTCTAAACAGTAAAAAGATTCTTGCATTATAATGTGTATATATGTCACAACTTTATCATTTGACAGGGAGATAAAGAAAACACAGTGACCCACTGGAAGATGGATCCTCTGCAGGGAAAGATGTGCTTTGCCCAATCAATCGACAGTAGCTTAATTCCAGGTAAATTGTATTTTGCCGGTTTATAATAGCCGTTGAAAAAAGTTTAGGTTGGAGATTTTTCATGACGGAATGATTTATGGTAGTGGAGGAAAGGGAAGCAAAAGGCACAAAAACAAGGATAAAATGTTAAAGATCACCTTTCTTTATACATTTACAGGTGTGAGGAAGATGGTGGTGGTAGAAAATCTCTTGTATATTCTCGACACTGAGGTAGGTTCAGTGGTGTTATCATGAACTATTTCATGAATCGTTGGCAGCATTTGAGGTTTAAATGAGGCCACTTTTTTGTATAAATAGTTGTTTTTTTTTTGTTTATGTTAGGATATTCTGAGTCTTTGGGACCTGCATTTCCTGGTCATGATTCACTGTTGGCCGGATCTTGCCATTCACGACTTTGAACTCACCACAGAGTGTGGGACTGCCTCCATGGTGGCGTAAGTTTCAGTGTGTGACAACTTAGTTCAACTTTTAAGTATACAGAAGAGGGATGTGTTCCTTTTAGACAGGGCTGAAAATGTAACTGGTGTGTGTTACAGTCAAGACAAGGGCAGCATGAAGATGATCACATTGATGAAGCGAGACAGCAGTCAGGTAGCAGCACACGTCCAACTGAAGAAACGCACAGATGATTTATCTCAGGTCCTTTCTGAAGTTGATTTGATGGTTTCTATGTTTCAGATCAATTCACTGCAAATTAGATTTCTGCCCTCGATGAGCGTTTGCTATTCTCTAGACGTCTCTTCAGTCTCCTGTCTTGTCCAGACGAAAACATATATGGTAAACAATACATAGTACAACATTGTATGTAATATTTCTAGATAATTTTTGCACTGTTAAGACAGTTGTATGTTCCTCTAATTTCAGGATACAATCTATTTGGTTGAGGGGGTTTGTGAGAACCCAGAAAGGTAAAATAAAATGTTTTTTTAACGACCATTATTGTGATTGTCAGCCAAGGCCTTTATGCTCAGATATAAACAGTTTGTTTTCTTAACCTTTTTTTCTTCAAACAGTCGAGGAGAGCCCATAACTTCTGTTGTTGTCAGATGTCTAACAGAGGCTTTGCCTGAGAACAGGTAAATATCTCATTTTCATTGGAGATACTTCTACATGAACTCCAGTTTATGCTTCACAGTCAGAATGATGTTTGAGCAATTTGGTTTTCCTCTTCTTTTTCTTTTTTAAGACTCAGTAGACTTCTTCACAAACACATGTTTGAAGAAGCTGAAATGTTTGCCATCAGATTTGAGCTGGATTTAGAGGTAAGAAAAGGTTAAAAAAGAGAAAAAGATTCAATCAGTGCAGTCAATCTTAAGATCTTAACATATTTTTTTTCTTTTTCCCTCAAATGGAAATCTATTTATTATTGTTGCTTTAGACTATTGCTGCTGCTGGTAGTTTGTTGAACTTTATATAGTTAACTAACAGTCTAATTCATGTTCAGCTGGTTTACAAGGTAAAGCTTGGCTTCGTCCTGGAGCAGCTGGCCTCAGCGTCGGTGGGAGGCTATGGACAAGAGGTGTGGTCTGAACTTGTGGATGAGGCCCAGAACAACCTGATGAAAATCACTGTAAGTAGTGCCGATTTTGTCTTATCTCAGTTTACTTTTTAAAAATAATAGTGAAGCATAACGTCTCAGAGCATACTGAAACTACTCTCATGTGCCAGGCTCACACTAACAAGGATTTAATTTTGTAGGATGAGCAGTACGTGGTGGAATATTGCCTCAAGGCACCGTGGCCGACCTTTGAGACGGCGGAGAAAATGTTAAACCATGCTGCCACTCGATATTCCTCGTTACAAATCCAAGAAGCTTTGGCAAGGCTGGCAACATTCTGCAACCTACATGGCGTGGACAATTTCAAGTAAGGCCAGCATCTAACTGGTCAGGTCTTCATTGTGATTTGTTTTTGTGTACAGTAATGAGTAATTGTTGCTTCATTACTTTGTCGTTCATAGTGGAATTGCCTGGATTGAGTTTCTGAACAGCACTGATGATCTCGGAGAAATTTTAAGCTACTTAAGAGAGGGCGATATGAAAGGTGCACAGCTCCTTTGGATCAGACATGAGGTAACGAACCATATCTAAAACAGTTTTCCCCAGTCCCAGTCTTCAAGGGTCATTCCTCTGCAGGTTTTCAACGTTTCCCTGCTCCAGCACACCCAGTTCAAATGAATGGATCACCATCAGCTTGTTATCAGGGACTGTACAAGTCTGTTAATTACACACTGGTTTGAATCAGGTGCGTTGGAGCAGGGCAGTGGCCTTCCGGGACCTGGACTGGAGAGTACTGATCTGTAATATCTACACTCAGTGCAAGAACACTAATTAAACAAGTAATTTCTACTGAAGTGATGTTAAAGTCAGTTGTGATAAAGTTTTGTGGGATTTGTGACAGGGACAGATCGCTGCAGAGTTTGATGAGAGCAGTCTTGAAGCAGTCCTCAGTGCTATCCCAGAAGACCTGCCATCCCAACACCTTTGTCCTTGGCTCAGGACAATTTTTGTTCCTTTTGTGAGGAGAGTGCTACCAAGAGGACAGGTGGGATACGTTCCCTTGTGCATGTGTCATCACCTCAATAGGGTGTGATTTTTATTTATTTTTTTATATTTTCTCTCCATGTGCAGAAAAACCTGGCGAAATGGCTCGAACAGAAGGCAAGAAATTTGGAACTGACTGAAAAGGTAAAAAAAGAACATTTATATTGAAAGCTATTAAGACCACACAAGAGTGTAGCCTTAATAGCTGACATTAGATGGAGCACTAGAGATGTGATGAACGTTTATATTTACCCATTACTAATCATGCAATTACCTGTACCATTTAAAAACCAACCAACCAAACAAAAAAACAACACAACCTGAGTTTAAGCAAATATGATTGTAATATTTTTCCAGGGTTCTTGGCCTCAGAATGGGCTGGACTTGGCAGTGCTTGGAGTGCCGTCTTTGTGGACCTGGATGAAATCTGTAGTAAGAGGCGCTTTTCCTTTTCAGCAGTGACCAGTGTACAACAACATAATTTCATTATCTTCTGCAGTTCACAAGTTATTGACATGTTTTTCAAGGATGATGATAACGGCAAGGATGAGGTAGAGAACCTCAAATCACTTGTGTGTAATCTCCATCGGCTCCTGGTCCTGCACCAGAAGTACAACTGTAAACTTTCCCTGTCAGTCTTTGAGAAGGTTCGTATGTTACTAGTGATGCATTTAAGATGCACCTCAGCTTGAAAGGACTGTTATACCTGTCATGTAGATCTATGATTAATGCATATGATTAAATTTATGAGCAAAAGTTGGGAAATGTGACTTAAATAGTAGTTTATTATAGTTTGCATGGATATTACATTTTCCATGATGGTATACAAAACAAAAACAACCCACTATCCTTATGTGTAAATAATCATGGACAAGACACCAAATTCTAGATAAATGGGTCAATAATTGCTGAATTTAGCATAAAGTTTACTATCTCAGAATTGCAGGATCTTATCTTTTAAATATAGCGAAGAATGATTTTGAAGTATCACATAATATTGTAAAATGTTCTGTTTTGTTAACACTGCTTATGAACAGGGACAGATTATAGGTACTATGCTGCAAGTTGTGTTGTTTTTACCGTCTTCTTCTACCGTTATTCTTTTTTCATTTTTGTCCATTTTAAAAGGGAAGTGTGTGGAGCGTGGCTTTCTTCATGCTCGACAAAGTTCCAGCTCCAGAGCTCATCGCTGCCACGGTGAAAAACGGCATTCTTCCGTACAGTGAAGAGCACGAGATTCCCTTTGATGAGTTACTGCTTCAGTATATCAAGGTATAACAGCACAGCCAAAAACTATCACAAGTTCTACCGATGTATTTGATAGTCATTTCTCCTTTCAATCTGGTGCTGCATAGGATCTACTGGAGCGCTGCAGTTCTCAGACCACCACACTGTTCACAGAATGGGAAGCCAAAGCAGTGGCTGTGCTTGCCTGCATGACTGACACTGATGTAAGTTTGTTTAAAACCCTTTTATTTACTGTTCTGTTGTATGAGCAAAAGTATGTGTCAGAACAGTCTGCTTTATTAGCAGCAGAGTAGCCAGGCAATGAGCGAAAAATGGTAAAGTTTGTACTGGAGTTGTAAAATTTTACATGATTGCGTTTCCTTTTAGCTGATGGTAGATGCAGTGCTGGAGATCATGCAGAAAGCTGTGGTACCCTGGAGTAACGTGGTCGAAAAACTTGTGCAGCAGTACCTAGAGATGGATGGACCAAAGTATGTTTTTATTAAGTTCTTTTAATTGTGGACCATCTATGTGACAATATCGGCTATAATGAAGAATTGCTTGTTCGGCCTGTGTGGTTTTTATTTATTTTTTTGGGGGGGGGTTTTGTTGTTGTTTTTGTTAATAGACAAGAGCTTTTGAAAGAGAGCTACCGTCTGATGGAGATAAGGAAACTTCTCAGGGGTTATGGCATCCGAAACTTCAACCTCTCTAACAGCACTCAAGTTATGGTAATCTTGACTCTACTAATAATGCGACGTATGCTTTCTACTGTACTTGTCATTTAAACAAAAGCCCTTTTTATGTGACTTTCCCCAGACACTGATAAGATACATCCTGAAGCAAGACTTGCCAATGTCTTTGGAGGACTCCCTGACATTAGCTGATGCGTACAAACTGCCAACATCACAGATAAACTACCTCTATCTCATCCAGCTGATAAGCCATGGCAAGGTACGTTAAAATACTACTCCCTTTTTTGAATTCACAAATTATTTTCTTCTAGTTATCTGGGGTTTTGGGTATAAGATTTTTGTGCTGCTTTCAGACCGAAGAGGTGATGACAGTCCTGAAGAGGCTGTCAGCTGCCGAGGCAGTGTGTGTGATTGATCGTCTCACATCGTGGGCTCGGCTGCAGCTGGAGGATAAAAAACACATATCTGAGGAGGTGAAGGACGAAACATAGTTTGTGTTTTTTCTTTTTCTTTTTCTTTTTTTTTTTTAAAGCTACACTGTCAAGAACTCACCTATTCTTTTATTACTTTTCTATGCTGCTGATTTTACCTGGTTAGCTTTTCTTTACTTCAGTAAAAACAATTGCTCAAATCTGATGAGAAAGAGAAGGAAAGAGATGGAGATGGTATAGGAAAAAAAAAACAAAACAAATGCTGCACAGGCGTTCCCAGGACAGGCTGGAGGGACATCATCTCTCGGCTGGCCTGGGAAAGCCTTGCTAAACAGAAATGTTATGAGATCTGACTGAAAAGTTATGTTTTGAGTTTGTGTGTAAAAACACAAACTGCTAAAGATACTCTGATCAAACTTAATCCTCACAATTTTAAATACTTCATTATTGATTTATGAGCACTTTCTTCTGAGGAAGGTTTTAGGTTCCTGTTATGTTTTGTTCATTTAATGTTTTAAATGTAATAAAATTCTTATATATTATATTATATATGCCAATTTATATAAATTGTTGGTAACATACTCTATTGCTTCAGCATGCACCTTTTTGACCTTTTTTACTAGCACAAGAAACACCAGATGGTCATAGCTCAGGTGATGGTGGAGGCTCTTAAATACCTGCATATAATCCAAAAATGTAAGTATTTGCTCAGTGATGCCTCACTTAATTCTTCTTGTGTCAATTCTGGACAAGAAAGCAACTTAACTTGGGTTTCCTTTACTTATTCACTGAATTGCTCTCAGCTGTGGGTCTTTAAGGTGCCTACAGACTGATTATTTCAGAGATCTTATACAGTAGGTTCAGCACAAGCCATGCTTTGCAGCATAAATCTTTGTTTGGTACATCTACATTTATGGTTTGTCTGAATTGGAAAACTTTCTGAGTTCTCTTTTTCCATGGCATGTTCTCCTTTAATGTAATGGTAATAACAATTGGCCCTAATATAAAATATTTAATATAGTCTGTTTTACCACCATCCTTTTTGTAAGTTTTGAGTTTCTTTTTCTTCTTTATTGTTTATTTATTTTCTGAAACAAGTGCACCAGTTTCACACTTAAGCTTAGCTTGTCAGAATATTTTTTTTTACCCAAATATGAAGATGCAGCTGAATGTCCAGGAGTGATGAGAGTATTATGTACATTGCAGATGATGCTCTAAAATGTATGGAGTGTGAGAGCAGCCTTATCATGTTCAAAGCGATTGCCCACCTACAGGTGAGCTTTTTTTTTTTTTTTTTTTTTCTACTTTTTTTTTTTTAAGTAATTCTTTTAAATGTTTTTCAGTGTGTTCTTTGATTCTACTTTTCTTTTTTTTTCTTTTTTAACCTCCCATGTTTCTTTCTCCTTCTTCAGGAAGACTTTGATGTTTTTTTCACACCCTCCAACTATGAAGACCCAAAAATCAGAAAACAGATCCAGGAGCACCACATCACAGCCTACGAAAACACTCGAGCTCGCCATTCGTCTAAGGGGAAGGCTCTCACAACTCCAGTTGTGGCTAATGATCCAGATGGCAAGACAAAGACCATTTCCACAGAGGCTGGATTACGTCGGCTCGGAAGGCAGCTTCAGCGCACCGAACAGGAGCTGTGGTCTGACTTGGGCGTCCGAGCTCTGAGAGTTGGGAAGGTGGACAAGGCTCTCAAGATCTTCAGGTTTGCATGTATTGTGTGTATGAATCCATAGATATGATTTTGAAGATTATGGTTGTTGTTGTTGTTGTTGGAAAAAAATGGTGGACTATTTCAGAATGAAGGTGTGCATTTTTAATTTGTTCTTCCTCCTTCATGTCCTCAGCGAGCTGTATGAGCACCACTATAACAACAGTACTGGGAAGGTTTTGTTCACCGCTGCCAAGACATTATGTCAGATGCTGGAGGCTGATGTACCTATGGTGCTTCCTGAGGGGATGGACTTACCAGCCGTAATCCACCATCTGGCCTGTCAGGCCATCACTGTGTGTCACTCGGGTACAAACCACACGCAAACATCCCTGATGTTTAACAGCAGTTATGTTTATGAAAATAAATTTACTGGGAATTAGGACTACATTTATAGTTCGGTTACTGAATTCAGCTACTTAAGTATTTAATTTTCACATAAAGTGAACTAAAAAAAAAGGACTAGTTATATTTAATAAAAAAAACAAAAAAAAAAACAGCATTGGCCATAGAAAATCCACATCGTTGGACCATTAATCTTTAGGCTTTATTTGATTGCAAAATCCCTACATAACATTTTATTTTAATATTACAGATCTGCTCTTGGACTGTCTGGAGCTTTGCAAGTGCACACGAATAGCTATGGATGTGTACCATCAGTGTCAGTTATCTGACAACTATGGCTTCATAGCAAAGGTCAGTATCTTATCTTTTCCAAAGAGTGACATTGTGTGATAGATTTATATTCCCATTCAAATCACAAGTGGTGGTGGTGTCCACTCCTTCCAAGCTCCAAATTTGCAAATCCATATCACCTCAATCCAATTCTGATCAGACATCTACCAGTAGTAGCACGAATGAGTGAAGAGCCACAAACAAGACATGATCATAACTTTATAATCAAGAACTGAAAAAAATAAATAAAATAAAAGCATGCAGATATAAATGTGTGGAATGCCACTGTTTCTATGTTTCTCTGCATTTGTGGACAACGCAGGAAAAATGGGAATGCAAAGATCAGTGTCTATACTTCCTATCTACTAATTTTCTCACTGTAAAGTGCAGTTGTGTTAAATCCGTAACAAATCTAGAAGTGGAAATCCCTTAACAAAAAAACGCTTTTATTAGGTTTGTTATGCTTCACAAATATGAACAAAATGTTTTAAGTTTGGTCTAAATGTTAAATCTGTAATGTTACAGGATTTGAATTTGGAGGCAGAAAAAGATCCCTATTCTCAGTGGAGCTTTGAAGATGTTTTTAACGAGGATTGCATTGTGCTGGACCCGGTGTCTGTGCTCCCTGTGCAGTATGAAATCACCAACTGTCTACTGCCCATTTCCCAGGGTAAGAAAATAACATATGATCTCACCTTTTTGTCATACTTTTCTTACATCAGGCAGTCTGTAGTAACTTGGTTATCTGTTGGTTTTTTTTTTTTTTGTTTTGTTTTTTTTTTAGATACCAAACTGTACCCGCTAGACTGTTCCTGTTTGTCGCACTGCTCCTTTGAAGATGGTAATTGCATTAAACTGATTTCTTCCTCTTTTGTTGTTCTTGAAACTGTAATTATTGGTCCTTACAAGAATGATATTCAACTCTGTGTCTCACCTTTTTCCATATGCAGGATCAAACTACCTGCGGACCCTCCTCTGCCCCCTGGCAAACATGCTCCAGATGCTCCAGGAGTGCAGTCAACTCGAGTTGGCCCTCAGAGTTCTGGTCAACTCTTACGGCAGCTGCCTGCAGCATGTCACCTCTAATGTTATGGACATAAAACTGAGCATGCAGGTTGGCCTAAGAAGGTTACTCCAGCATTTCTTAAAAAACTGTGCACCTATTTGAAGTAATATTTGTGTAAACGCATTTTAATGATCCTATTGAACAACTTTCTAAACTATTTCTGTATCTGTAGCTTTATGATGCACAAGAACTTAAAAAGTACAATGTTTGCCTGAATGATCTTCGAAGGACAACAGCAACCTCTCTGAATGCTGTGGCGGTGGCCCTTTTGAATAAGGTCAGCATGCAAAATCCAGCAAAATGACAAGGTAGCAGATTTACAGTGTTTAATTTTTTTCTTTCTTTTTTTTTTTTTCTGTCTCCAGGTGTTCAACTGGAGGGTGGTCGATTGTGATTTGGCTATTGGTCTCTGTTCACTCCTCCCCAAAGCAGAAGTCTTCAAAATACTGTGGAAGGTTATTGACAATACTTGGCAAAACTACGACAAAATTTTGGTACGCAGCACAATATCTGTTCGTTTTTTACTTTGATTTTATGATTTCATTTAATTGATAGAGAAGGAACAGAACCACAGAGAAATGAAAACTGTTAAAATGAGCTATTCTGAGTAGTAAACACCTACTGAAGTAGCTGTTGAATATTTCAGGCTGTGGCGAGGATCGGGGCCAACCTCTGCACCTTGTACAATGAGCCAGAGGAGCAGAAGAAGTTTCTTTCCGTCATCACCGATGCCGAGTGGGGCATTAAGCTTGGCAAACTAGAGGTAATTTGGCCGGAAACCTTCTTGAAATGAAAATGAACTGCATACATATTTGTGTTTTAAACTTTGGACCAGAAAAGATGACCACTGTAAAATGCACTTGACACGCACACATCCATGCTCACTGGGCTTATGCACACATGTGAAAACGGGCTCAAAGCGTAGCTGAATTTGTTTACAGATTGCTCTTGTAATTGTTTTCTTCATGCATGTGCAGGCAGTTGGAGTATTATTTAATCCAGACTGTGGCTGCATAACAATTATTATGAAGGACAATAAAGTCAGTGGTGTTCACTGCTTTATCTGCATGTTGCTGTTTACACTGTTATGGCATGTGTGTTTTCTTCCAGAAATTGTGGTAAAGGTTTGTCGAAGCAGGGAAGAATATCTAGTGACCCAAAATGGCAACAAATGAGGCAAATCTGTGCAACTAAATCACAATTTTTAAAGGTTATTCAGTTTTGTCTGTCCACATTAGACTGCAAACAGTGTTTTATAGCAGATCAGAAATTTTGTCCTTCTGAAAGGATGAGTTTAGGAGTAGTGCGGATGCTTAACCATAACAAAAGTTTCACTTTAATTTTATTACTTAATCTTTGCAACGTCTAACTTTCCTCTCTCTCAGATATCAATCCAGCCAGTGTTTCGTCAGCAATCTGAGATGAAAAGCAATTTGATCCCTGTTTTGGTGAAGAACAGGAGAATCACCCCAGACATTATACTCCAGTACTGCAGGTCAGACACTTAATACTTGTTCCTTTCACTGAGAGAAAAAACGTTTTCTATGTTTGTACAGTTGCAACCAGAAGTTTGCATAGATTCCAGAGAATTTATTTTCTTTATTTCCTTTTCTTGTCTTAGGTCATTGTTTTAGTTAGGATTGGATAAACATGTTCCTTTGCCCCTTTACAGTACCTTTGGTCTGGAACGTGACCGCGTGATAAACCAGTATATTACCTCCTTGCTGCTGCTCCAAGAGGACGAAGACAGTGTAGGTGTCTCAGACTTAGGCCAAGAAGAGATGCAGCCACTGTGTCATGCTGATGCGCTGGAACGAGTCCTGCAGATCATCCCAATGTTGCACAGGACCAGCGAGCTCACCGCTAGTCTCTGTGCTGCCATATTCAAGGTATGAGTGCAAATTACTGTTGAAATAGGGGGTATTTTAAAAGAAATAAGTGAGCTCAGAATTTACTACGGATGTAAAGCACTGCATTACATTCATACGTCATTGTCCAGTAATTTTGGTCCGTCTAAAGTTTAACTTCTCACCTGATCTTTAAAATATCTTTCTCATGCAGCTCAGCCCTTACAACTATGAGAGAATCGAAGTAGTCCTTAAGATCATACAAGCTGCAGATGAGAACGTGACTGCCTTCTCTGTTAGTCAGGTAAAAACCTGCATCATGGGAAATTTTAATTAAACGGTTTACTTTATAAAAATGAAGTGTGAAGATAAACATTTTACTTAATCCACAGGCAATGGGCCTCCTTCAGCACCTTAAGTCCTACAAGCGAGTCTCTCTGCCTTCAGATGTGGAGAATACGCATCTTCTCGAAAATGGGCTGCTGCCAAACCCCCTGTCCAACAGCAGGCTGCCGTTCCACCTGCTCATGCAGACCAAACACTACTGGAAGATTATATGTGAGTTGGCCTCACTCACTCTTGTTCATATAAATTAGTACTCTTTGGTGTAAATGGCTGGTTTAAAAAAAAAAGTCTTTCTGTGTTCAGCTCCTGAGCTGAGTGAGGAGACTTTCCCCACGCTACTTCTGATCAGCAAACTTATGAAGGTAAAAGACTAAATTCATTCTCTGATTCCCCCCTCCCCCAGTTGAATGTATAAATGATTCATATTCTCTTGTCCCTTTCCAGGTCAGCCTTGACAAGTTATACATGTCAGCAGTAAACCACGTGTTTGAAAAAAAGATGAAGCCTTTGCTCTTGGAGAAAAGGAAAAAAGGTCAGGGTCATGGATACAAGGAGACTTTCAAGGTGGCCAAGACCATGATGAAGTACATCCAGTGCATCCAGAGCCCAGAGTGGGCTGCTGCTACAGCCCACAAGATCACCCAGGAGCTTCCACCAGGTTTGAGCTGAAAATGAGCCCCAAATTGTTCTGCACGGTACGCTTGTATGTGCGCTTAGCCGTTTCCTGCTTTCTACAGGCTACGAGAAGACACAGTCTCTTAGGTTTTGTTTGGCTCTTGGAGAGGCATGGCTTAAAGATCCAAACCTAGAGGTCTGTGTTTCCGTTTTTACCTGCACATTTTAACTAAATCAGACTTAGGGTTATAAAGTTTTCATGCATTAATTACTTCTCTTTTTCCCTGTCCACTGCTGTTGGCAGGAAGCTGCACGGGCCAGAGGGGAGACCTTTCTGTCCAAGTTGAAGCTGCAGTTTCAGCGTTCTGCAACAGAGAATATACTAATCACCAGTCAGCTGAGCAGCCCAGAGCACCTGAAACTGACTGGGCTGCCAGCCAGATTAATCATGGCTCTGTACGAGCACAGCAGTGTGGAGCAGCGTTACAGAGAGTCGAGAGGTCAAGCTTATCCTGGTGAGCTCGCTTGAATTTCAGTGTGATGTGATTTACTTATCATTTGTAACAGGATAGTATTAAAAAATACTTTTTTTTAGTATGCAGGATATTACATAGGGCACGTCTAATGCTGCATTGCTCATTTTGGCATGCACAGTTTATTTTTATTTTGTTTTTTACACTTTATTTATGGTGATGCTAGGGAGAACATGTTGACCTTTCTTTTTTTTTTTTCTTTTCTGAGTCTTCTTTTTTTCCTATTTAATGTCTTAGACATACACGCTGCAGTCAAGGAAATAGCCACAATAAACAACGTGGATCTTATGAAAATCCGCAACATGCTATTAGAAAAATGGATCTGCAAAACTGGCCCGGCTGTGTCCAAGGTTCTTCCGTCTTTACCTTATCTTCATTTAAAGGTTTCCATGAATTACTTTCAAATAGCACTAGAATTGTATTACTCCATTTTATTGTCTTCTTATGTTTTGTTTATAAAGGAAATGGGAAATCAAGACTGTGTCACTAACATTGAGGAAGACCCAGACTTAATGAGGTAGTTATCTCAATTACAGCATCTTTTTGCTCTTGATCACAATTTCTTATAAACAAGATTCATAATGACGGAGTCTTTGAACCAGTATAGTGTAAATGTTGTCACTTTTCAAGTTACTAATGACATTGGCCCTGTTTTTTATTCATATGGCTTCACTGAATGATTATACATCTATGGTGATTCTGCACAGAGCTGTTGCACCAATAATATGTTGGCTTTTTTGATTGATTGATTGATTTGATTTTAGGGTGGTGTACATGCTGCAGTCTTGCCCGATGAATGATGTAATGCGTATTCTGACCCCTGTCCTTTCTGCTGAAACCTGGGTTTGTTTGTTTTGTTTGTTTTGTTTGTTTTTTTTTTCAATTATGCATGGGTCATTTTGAAGGATAGTGGCTAATGTCAGTGTTTTCTTTCTGTAGCCCCTCAGTGCATCTGGACCTCGTCTAGCCTTCTGTCATCGGACTCGAGCGCTGCTTTGTCTTGTCCGGCTCGCTGATGCAGCAACACTGGAGGCCCACTTGCAGATCCCAAAGACCAAACTTCAGTAAGAGTCCAAGAAGAAGTTTGATTAGTAACAGTTTCTTGCTTAATTAAGCTGGAAGCATATGTGATCATTAATGCTCCATATTTTATATATTTTATATAGCTATTACCTGAAGTGCTACATCTTTGTCTCTCAACTGGAGGCATTAAACATCCCCTACACGGTTCAGTCCTTCGCCAGTAGTCCCAAAGACGGTTTGATTAAAGGGTTGTGGAAGAACCATAGTCATGAGCCACAGGTATATTTAAATGCCAAGTATTAAAAGCAATTTATTAAGTTAACTTTTATTTATTTTTTTCATTAAATTAGAAATGTAGAACATAGACAATCGGCATAAACAAGGTCTATGATTTTTTTTTTTTTTTTTTTTTTTCATCCAGGCTGTGCGTCTTGTGGCAGACCTGTGCCTGGAGTACCAAGTCTACGATCCTCAGCTGTGGAACAGCCTCCTTCAAAAGCTGCTGGGCTTCAATTTGGTGAGACAAAATGCACCAGAACCTTATGTTGACAAAAAGTTGTTATTCAGGGTTTTTTTTTTTTTCTTCTAAATACAGGTTTAATAATGCTTACCTGTGTACTGTATTTACCCTCCACAGATCACTCACCTTCAAAAAGTGCTAGAAGCAATAGCTCCTGTTCCAGTTTTGTGGGAGGTAATGTTTCATAAGTCTCTTTTGAGTTTTAGTCATTTATAAAATGCAAATTACATTTTTGTCAGATCGACTTCCAAGTAAGCATATCTAAGTTGAGGGTTTCCTGCTGGGGGAGAGGTGTGAAGTCAGAAATAAAAGCACGAAAATGGAAATGGCAACATTACAATGTTGAATTAGTCACACTGTTTTCCCATGTTTTACATTTTATTTACAGATATCAAGTTTCTCCAGGACTTGGAAGAGTATGTTGCTGGCACCTTTTGTCTCAGGTATTAGATTTGAGGATGAAATTCACTTCCATTAAGAAAACAAACATACAGTGCGGATTTAAGTGTCCCAGTGTTGACTGAAGTGTAATGTTCTGGCACAAATGATGCTATGACCATAGAAGTGATTGGAACACCTGATTCCGAATATTCGGATGGGTGAGCAAATATTTTTGGCAATATAGTGTATATCCAATAGATTACTAAATGAATCGCTAAAACATCTGTTTTGGATGTTGGCGACTCAAATATAGGTTTGGCAAATTTGCATTTTCTGTGCAACTACAGAAAGGTGAAAATGTGATATGTATATTTTCATTTTCAGAGGATGATTAGTTGCTAGTAAATTCACTAAACTACTAACTTTTATTTACCATCTCAACATCGACACGTGCCTGTACTGGTCAGGATACAAGTTTAACACTCCTGTCTGTGTTTTCTTGGGAACAGCTTCAGTTCCTCTGAACCCAGATCAACAAGCAACACTCTACAGGACCTTTGTTCTCCTGCTGAAGTATGTTTTAATCACTCAGATTTTGTACAGCTGAGAGTGAGTGCACATCCCTAGATATATTTTGATACTGACTGAACATGCTTTTTTTTTTTTTTTTTTTTTTCACCCCAACTGTTGATTAAAAGTTGTAGCCTGATATATCAGACCCACATCTAGAAAGATGTAGGGTCTAAAAAGATCTATAGGACTTCCCCATCCAAGGAGCAGCACCAATGGTAGCTTATCAAACTGCCTTTGCACGTAGTTGGCCTGCCTTTGCAACAGTTCCCTTATCAACATATTATTAAAGCTCTGTTCACAGCAGCAGGTTTTATTGGTGAAGTCAGCCTCCTCCCTCGAATTCACCCCTCTCCTTCGTGGTGCTGTTTTTTTTTTTTTTTTGTTTTGTTTTGTTTTTTTTTATATATATATAACTACTTGCTCTTGTACAACTGCAAACCTCCAGATTTTATGCAGAAAAACCTGTCCAGTGTTTAGTATGGCAGATCATCCAGTACATAGTCATGTGTTTTTTGTGCATATATATATATATAAATGTCATTCAACTTCTCCCTCAAGGTGCCCTTTCCTGTTGAATCTGGACTTGATAGGAATTGCAAACCGCTTTGCACAGTTCAATCTACCCGCCTTTGCTCTGGGAACTCTCCTTCTCATCCCCAGTGCCAGTAAAAAGGCGCAGCAGATCCAGGTGAGACACATTGTAAGAAGTTGTAACTACAGTACTTTAAAGCTTAATTTATAGTCAAGTCTTTTTGCCCTCTCCAGGGCTTTCTCTCCATGTGCAACCCGGTCGCTGTCCTTGGGCAAGTGGATGAACTGATGAACACCGGAGAACTGGCCGGAATCCCTTCACAGGTCAGATGTCATTTTAGATTTGTTTTTCTGTTATTTATTTTAAGTAGTTGAATAACATAATAAATAGCAGCAACTCTGTTTAATATACATGTGCCATGTGAATATTCATTCCTTAACAGTAAATTAACTGGTAGTTCAGTTTTTGTTTTTTTGTCTTATAAGTTTTAATCTGTCTTTTGATAGCATCAGTTTCTAGCTTTATCTTTTGTTGTTTAAATTATTGTATTCAGAAAAAGCCACAGCATTTTTAACAAACCCATCAGGTACTTGACTGGTACTTGACTTCTCAAGGTATTGTTAGTAATTTGTACTTTTATTATTTTTTCACAGGAAATTACATGGCTTTGATGGTGTGAAATTAAGAAAGCATGTTTCTATTAATATCAAAAGCTTTGTTACTAAAAAAGTCTATTTCTGTATTGCTCTATTGCTTTTTGTTTAAATCATGTTCCTTTTTTTTAATGACATTTATGTGTTTTTATGGTTTCCCAGATCAGGGAAACTGTATTAACATTTATCTGCCAAAATGGACAACATGAGAAACTGATAAAGACACAACACTTCAACCATCTGAAGCAGCTCGTGGTGTCAACTGGCCAGCCTAACCAGGTGAAGGACTTGGTGGACTACCTGATCAGCCAGAACTGGTAAGATAGATGTGTAGCATGGATACTTTTTTTTTTTTTTTTGTAAGAACGATAACG